>JACGWO010000009.1:23016363-23723473 GCA_034509735.1 Sesamum alatum | reverse complement strand
GGAACAACGCGTGTAGCCGTTGAAGACGAAAACGACAACGGGTAGGTCTCGTTTTAAATTTTCGTCCCTCTTTAATTTTCAACCCTATGGCCTCCATGATTTATTTTATGTTATTCGTTCATGAGATACACCGAACGCCCGGGAAATTTCAAAGGCACACCCTTTGAAACGTGTTTTAATTTAAAAGCATGTTTTAAATTCCGCATTTATTTTTAATTATACCGCACTTCCGCATTCGCGCTTTTCCCGGGACGATCCACATAATCTTTCAGTTGGTCGAACAGGGAATGGTTTCCTGTGTCGACGCAATGAAGCATATGTGGTCTCGAGTATTAAGCATAGATGCCTAGTCAAGGATGGGAACCGACGCCCAATTCCATACCCTAGACTAAGGCCGGGAGACGGTAGACGGAAGGATCGTACCCGTACGGAATCAGCGCCTAAATGTTCACGCCAATTCACCTAGTCTCTAGTGCCATGGACCGTTGCTAGACGGCCACCCATGGTAACGGGCCCTTGTGGGACACGAGCCCAAGTCTAGCTAAGGGTGAACCTAAAGGGTCACACACAAATCACTGAGGAGGTTGAGAGATCGACTTGGAGTCAATCTTGAAGGATAAAATAAGTAATTGGATTACTTAAGGGAAAGTCCATTGGATGGACGGGCCGATATTGTATCGGGCTTTCATTTAATCGGTAAATTGGATTTTCGATTAAATATGGAAAGTTGAGATGTTGAGACGTTGGATCTTTTAATTAGATTAAAAGATCAACGGGAATAATTTAAGTGGACATTAAATTGGATTTAATATTGGGTTCGTCGCAATTGGATTACGATAAAACCCGGTCCGTTAAATTATACCCGAGAGGAGAAATAATTCCTAATTTGGAATGGGAAGAAGTTTGGACTTCTTTCCTTAATCAAACATGGCCGACACGCTCCCTTGGAGGAAGCAAAATCAGCCATGTTTCATGCTAGATGGTATGTTGACTTATCTCTTTTGGAAAGAGACAAATCAACTCCAATCAAGCTCTTCCCTTTTGGTATGATTTAATCATACCATAAATTTTGGTAGGCTTGATTGAAAGAATTGATGGTGATTGATTGGAATGAATCTAGACATCCTTGGATGAACCTAGACACATTCCAATAATCACATTAATTATGTATATATATTAGAATATATACAACACCAAGCATAAGTGATTCATTATTCATCTTTTTCTAGGAAAAAGAGAAGACAAAAATCCTCTCCTCTCTCTCAAAATTTCGTGCTCCCTCCCTCTCTTACACTTGTGTTCTTCACTTGATTTTGAATCAAAAAGAAGAACAAAATAAGTTTAAGAGAACACTAATTCATAGTGTTCTTCTCTTAAACCGATTCCTTCCTAAACCCGTTCTTTTCTAGCAAGAAGAACGTGTGTTCTTCCGGTGTGGTGTGGATCACCTTTGGAGAATCCATACGTTTGGATTTCGTGAGCATTCCGGAGAAGGAACAACGCTAGTAGCCGGGAGCATACGCTAAACAATCAAAGGTAACGGTTTATTACGCTTTGATTGATTTCATTTGTATATCTATGCCCTATGTGTTTAAATATATGTTTTAATATTTACACACCCTACATCGAACGCCCGGTTGAGCACCCAAGGGTACACCCCTTGGGATTCGCGTATTTTGAATTTGATTTAAATTTACACACTTTTCTCGCTTTTCTCGCTTCCGCTCGCGCTCCCGGGCGGATTTGCTTGTCCTTCAATGCCAACATTCACCTAGTCTCTAGTGCCATGGGCCGTTGCTAGTCGGCTACCCATGGTAACGGGCCTTTGTGGAACACGGGCCTAAGTCTAGCTGAGGGTGAACCTAAAGGGTCACACACAAATCACCGAGAAGATTGAGAAATTGACTTGGAGTCAATTTCGAAGGATGAATAAGTAATTGGATTACTTAAGGGATTGTCCATTGGATGGACGGGTCGATATTGTATCGGGCCATCGTTTAATCGCTAAATGGGATTTATCGATTAATATGAAAAGTTGAGATGTTGGATCTTCTAATTGGATTAAAGATCAACGGGAATTATTTAAGTGGACATTAAATTAAATTGGATTTAATTTTGAGTTCGTTGTAATTGGATTATAGTGGAACTCGGTCCGTTAAATTTTGACCCCAGAGATGTGTTATTGGAATAGGACGAAGTTGGACTTCTTCCCTAAATAAGCATGGCCGAAAATTGCTACCTTGAAAGGAGCAAAAATTGGCCATGTTGGATGCTAGGCGTAAGTTGACTTGTCTCTTTTTGGTAAGAGACAAATCAACTCCAATCAAGCCATTCCCTTTTGGTATGATTTGATCATACCTTAAAAGATTTTAGGCTTGATTAAAGAATTGATGGTGATTGATTGGGATGTATGCGGGCGGCCGGATGGCACAACGAATGGGTCGTTTTGTGCTGTTTTTCGACGTTTTCTGAAAATTGAATTTTCTTGGATTTCTGCACATTATTCTGAAAATGAATTAATTTTGCATATTTGATTTTGGAATTGTTGGATTTTTTCTTAGATCAAATTTTCTTAATTAGTTTGGGTTTAATACATACATTGGATGCATTGTATGTAATGTTTATTGAATTTGAAATTAGAACTTTGCATATTATTTATATATTTATACCTTGTGATGTTGGACATTTCTTGGATATTTTGAAATATCCATGGTTTAGCATGATTATTTGGAAGTAATTGTGTTATGTGCGTTGATGGAATCAACATGGGATGATCACAAGAGCCCTAGACCTTGTGTATGTGGGGCCTGCGTGCCTCTTGTTTTGAAACTATCATCTCTCGTTATTCTAGCCTCATGATGTTAAGGCTTGTTATTAATTTTTCATGTATTACTTTTCATTTGTAATGAGAGTAGATAGGTTTGGTGAGGTTTTAAATTTTTGACAAGCCCATGGAGTCGGAAACCCAAGGTGAAACACCAAGGAGTGAAATAAGAAGAGTCACAAGGCCTATTGGAATGACAATGGGTATATTATTTTTGTAATAATATAGGACCACCCTAGACAGACCATAGACTCACTGCGGGCTTAGTGGGTCGCATAGGTTGGGCTTGTGATCATTCTAACAGGGGTATGCTATGTTTTCTGCATGCGGCGTATTTATTTAAACACTTTAAATATTGAATATTTATACATGCTAAAATATTTATTGTGATGAGGTCTCAGTCGTTTAACAAACTCTCATTTGGTTGGACCAAGTTAAATATTAGGACCAGAACGGACTTGGATCAAATTGGTATTTTGATCTGTCCGAGCCTTCCATCCACAACAATGTAGTGAGGAAGCTACCACTTCCCAAGTGTGGTCTCACGAGTCGTGGCACACTTGGACAAAGAAAAAGCTGCACCATTGTTGTGAACAAAGAGATTGCACTCGATGTTTCCCTGTCTCAGAGTCATGGGAGGGCGATAGTTTGAGAAATGATTTGGTTGATGGGTCGGGCCCAATACTGAGTAACATGATTCGCTTGGAGTCCTCGGAACCATGCGAATAGGTGAGGCAAAATATCTTAGAAATCTCATTGGATGAGAATGATATTTGATATCTCCCACGAGTTCTTTTTTCATGTGAATCGTAAAAGCGAGGCATGAAGATTACGTTTGTGGATCCCAAGCCTACTAGGTAATAATTTTCCGAAACTCCACTTGAGAGTGGTGGACTTTCGTATAAATAGTGGGAGGGTTAAAGACTGAAAGACCATGTCTTCAACTTGAACAATAATATTACCATCATCTGCTAATTTCTGCTTTACATTTTTTATAAATGTAGATATGTCTAAGAATCTGTTGACCACGATACTTGAGACTAATAAGTTTAATGGAACAAACTACTCGGACTGGCTGAGAAACTTGAGGATTGTACTCGGTTTCGAGAACCAAGGCTACGTCTTGGACGAGCCGCCGTCGAGCGACTTACCGGAGGGGTCCATGCCAAAAGAATGTTTGACGTTCGAGAAATGGCATGAGGACAACCGGAAAGTACGCAGTATCATATTGGCTTCGATGTCTAATGATATCCCGAAGCAATATGAGAGGCTGGACAACGTGTCCACCATAATGCTCCGCATGAATGAGGTTTATGTGGTTCCGGACAGGCATATTAGATATGCTTCTACAAAAGCATTCTTTGGCACCAAGCTGGCTGAGGGATCGTCTGTATAGAGTCTTAGGGTTAAGATGCTCTCCCTAGTGGAGAAACTTGAGGGCCTTAAAGTTGGGCTTAACAATGACACGTACATTGACGTGATCCTCCAGTTGCTTCCTCCGTCCTATGACCCGTTTGTTGTAAACTACAACATGAACAGACTTGAGAAGTCTATTCATGAGTTGATCAATATGCTGGTCCAATACAAGGCGACGACCCACAAGTCGACGCCGGCGGTATTGATAGGAGAGGCTTCGACCTCCAAGGCGAATGGCAAGAGGGTCGAACGCTGGAAGAGGAAGAAGGGAAAGGGGAAAATGGTTGCGGCCCCTACTCGCGCTCCAAGTGCCCCTGTTGCCCCGATGGGAATGAGCAAAGGGAAAGGGAAGGCCCGTGGTTCTCAGCGGTCCAAGTCAAATTATGTCTGCATGCAATACCAAGAAAAGGGGCATTGGAAGAGGGAGTGCCCACAACTCCTCTCCAACCCAGGTATGTTTGTGGTTGAAGTAAACATGATAACTAATTCTGCTTCATGGGTATTGGATACCGGGTGTGGTGCTCACATCTGCAATGATTTGCAATCATTGCAAAGAAGCAGAAGGCTAACCAAGGATGAGATGATCCTGAGGCTAGGCGATGGTAAGGCCTTTGCTGTGAAAGCCGTAGGATCAATGGAGTCAGCCATTAGTAGTCATGTTAGGATTGTACTGAACGACTATTTCTATGTACCTAGCATGATTAAGAATATTGTATCAATCCCGGTCCTTGATAAGGAGGATATTCTTTCACCATCAATAAAAGTGGTTTTTATATTATAAATGATGATGTTTCTCATTTGCTTGGTACATTAGTGAACGGTCTGTACATACTTCAACACTCTAATTGGATTATGACTGCGGAACACAAATAGAAACATGATAATCAAGATAATGCACAGATTTGGCCTGCGATGTTAGGTCATATTTCTAAAGATAGGATAAGAAGGTTTCGACTCAAAGAGTCTAGAAATAGATGATTTGGACAACCTACCGACCTGCGAATCCTGTCTGAAGGGAAAGACGACCAAGCAACACTTTGTTGGACAAAGCATGGATTTGATCCATACAGACGTTTGTGGCCCACTAAATACTCAAGCTAGAGGTGGGTACTCATACTTCATAACCTTTACCGATGATCACTCACGGTATGGTTATGTTTACCTGATGAGGTACAAGTCTGAAGCCTTTGGAAAGTTTAAGGAATACATACTTTAAGTAGAGAACCAAACCGGTTGTAAGATCAAAGCCCTTCGGTCGAACCGAGGTGGAGAGTATTTGAATGGAGAATTCATTGATTGTCTAAAAGAGAATGGGATTTTCTCTCAGTGGACCCCTCCTAGAACACCACAGCTTAATGGTGTGTCTGAAAGGAGGAAGCAGACCTTGTTGGACATGGTCCGATCCATGATGAGTTTTACCGAACTCCCCTTGTCCTTCTGGGGATATGCCCTTGAGAC
Organism: Sesamum alatum; assembly: GCA_034509735.1. Lineage (NCBI taxonomy): Eukaryota > Viridiplantae > Streptophyta > Magnoliopsida > Lamiales > Pedaliaceae > Sesamum > Sesamum alatum. Next base: position 23,717,775 of record JACGWO010000009.1, on the reverse strand, counting down.
GGCGGCCAAAGTTTTGAACTTGGCGCCATCTAAGAAGATTTCCTAGACGCTATATGAGATATTGCAGGGTAAGCCTGTCTCCTACAAATACTTGAAAGTGTGGGGTTGCCCCGCATATGTCAAGAGATTAGTGAGAGATAAATTGGACTCGAGGCCTAGTTTATGCAGGTTCATCAAGTATCCGAAAGAAATCGTGGGGTATTATTTCTATGATCCCTCCGAGCAAAAGGTTTTTATCTCGCGAAATGCAGTGTTCTTGGAAAGGGGTTTTCCGTCGGATAGTCAACGCGATGAGGTACTCCTTGAGGAATCAAGTAAGGTACCCCAAGAGGCGGTAGTGACATTTGAGTCAGTAGTTCCCACTAATAATGTTCCAGTCCTCCATAGGTCGGCAGAGTATCCCAACCACCTGATAGCTATAGATTTCTGCGCCTGACTAGTCAGTTGGATAATGATCCAAAGACGTACGGAGAAGCGATGTCGGACATCGATTCGGATAAGTGGCTTAAGGCCATGAAATTCGAGATGGACTCGATGGCTACAAATCAGGTTTGGACCCTAGTGGACCCACCCAAAGAGGTAAAACCCATAGGGTGTAAATAGGTTACAAACGTTAGCATAGAGCAGATAGGGAGGTTACAACCTTCAAAGCCAGGCTTGTGGCGAAGGGTTACACTCAGCGACCCGGGGTCGATTTTGAGGCAACCTACTCGCCTGTAGCAATGGCTAAGTCCATTCGAATACTGCTTGCCATAGCAGAATGGTATGACTATGAAATATGGCAAATGGACGTGAAAACCGCCTTCCTCAACGGTTTCGTAGAGGAAGAGATCTATATTGATCAATCGGAAGGTTTCACATCTGTTGGAGAAGAGCAGAAGTTCTGTCGTCTCCAAAAGGCCATCTATGGCCTCAAACAAGCTTCCCGAAGCTAGAACATACGTTTTTATGAAGTCATACGGGTATATGATTTGATCAAGAACGAGTCCGATCCTTGTGTATACAAGAAGATCAGTGGGAGCTCTGTTGCATTTCTGGTGCATTACGTAGATGACATCTTGCTCAATGGGAATGATGCTAAGATGTTGGGAACCACTAGAGCTTGGTTGTCGACACAATTATCCATGAAAGATATGGGCGAGGCATCCTACATCCTTGGCATCAAGATCTACAAGGATATATCTAGAAGGATGTTAGGAATGGCCTAGTCCTCGTATATTGAGAAAGTCTTGAAGAGATTCAAGATGGATTACTCAAAACGAGGATTCCTTCCTATGAGGCATGGAATTAAGTTATCCAAGAAGTAGTCTCCTACGACTGACGAGGAGCTTAAACGGATGTTGGACATCCCCTATGCTTCAGCCGTAGGCAGCATTCAGTACGCTGCCCAATGCACTAGACCTGATGTGGCTTTCGCTTTGAGCATAACTAGTCGATATCAGTCGTGTGCGGGGGAAGCACACTGAAGTGCGGTCAAGACTATCCTGAAGTACCTGATTGATCTTGGAAGGCTATAGCGACGCTAGCTTCTAGTCGAATGACGATGATGCCAAGGCTCGGTCTGGTTTTGTGTTCAGACTAAATGGTGGCGTGGTTGCTTGGAAGGGTTCCAAGCAGGCTACCACGGCGGCTTTGGAAGCTGCTAAGGAGACGGTTTGGTTGATGAGCTACATCCATGGGTTGGGTGTAGTACCTAGCATTGCTAAGCCTGTCGTTATCTTCTACGATAACAACAGGGCGATAACGCTAGCAAAGGAACCGAGATCTCATCTCGATCCAAGCATATTCTTAGACGCTACCATCTGCTTAGAGAGGTAGTTAGCAGGAATGACGTTCGGTTGGACCAAGTCAGCTCCACAGAAAACATAGCAGATCCACTTGCAAAGCCCGTGTCGCAAGTTGCCCATACTCAGCATCTGGATAAGAGGTCTGAGGTCAATGGGTGATTGACTTTAGGTCAGGTGGGAGATTTTTAGAATAGGTGACCAGAAAGCCAATAGGTTTGGCATTTTGTAGCCTATTTGACAACTTGATGTAATGTAATATTATGTAATGAATAAAATGAGTATTCGTTACCTTTGGTATTCTCTTTGTTGCGCTCATTTTCCATATGCTAAAATGGTGTTTTACATATATCGCAACAAAGTCCACAGACCACGATTAACAACTCGTGCATTTGGGCCACGCATTGGATGGTGGTCATGAAATCAACTGAATAAGAGTTGGATCTGAAATGTTCCAAGTCGAGGACCTCGAGACAGGGCATGAAGAGTCCCATAGAGACTTGCATCAAGAGTCGAGTTCATTGGATGAGTGTCGTGTTTCATCAGCGACAGGCGTGGGATGCCTACACGATCTTGATGGGTTGGTCGACCCGGGTCGAGCCGACTGGACTGACTTGCGGGGATCATCGTATGGAAGCCTTAGAGGCTTGGTCGGTATGATTTGATTTTCCCAGTTCCGATAGTACGGGAGTAGTCCTCAGATTGGCCACAATGGTTAGTCGAATAGGAAATGGTTTCCTGTGTCGACGCAATGAGGCATGAGTAGTCTCGAGTATTATGCATGGATGCTTAGTCAAGGATGGGAACCGACGCCCAATTTCATACCCTAGACTAAGGCCGGGAAATGGTAGACGGAAGGACCATACCTGTACGGAATTGGCGCCTAAATGTTCACACCAACATTCACCTAGTCTCTAGTGCTATGGACTGTTGCTAGACGGCCACCCACGGTAACGGGCCCTTACGGGACACGGGCCCAAGTCTAGCTTAGGGTGAACCTAAAGGGTCACACACAAATCACCGAGAAGGTTGAGAAATTGACTTGGAGTCAATTTCGAAGGATGAATAAGTAATTGGATTACTTAAGGGATTGTCCATTGGATGGATGGACCGATATTGTATCGGGCCCTCGTTTAATCGCGAAATGGGATTTATCAATTAATATGAAAAGTTGAGATGTTGGATCTTTTAATTGGATTAAAAAATCAACAGAAATTATTTAAGTGGACATTAAATTAAATTGAATTTAATTTTGGGTTCGTTGTAATTGGATTACAGTGGAACCCGGTCTGTTAAATTTTGAACCGAGAGATGTGTTAATTCCATTTCTGGAATAAGAAGAAGTTGGACTTCTTCCCTAAATAAGCATGGCCGAAAATTGCTACCTTGAAAGGAGCAAAAATCGGCCATGTTGGATGCTACGTGTAAGTTGACTTGTCTCTTTTGGTAAGAGACAAATCAACTCCAATCAAGCCATTCCCTTTTGGTATGATTTGATCATACCTTAAAAGATGGTAGGCTTGACTGAAGAATTGATGGTGATTGATTGGGATGTATCTCGACATCCTTGGATAAACCTAGACACATTCCAATAATCACATTAATTATGTATATATGTGAGTATATACTAACACCTAAGTAACAAGATTCATTATTCATCTTTTCTAGGAATAGAAGAAGAAAAATCACACACTCTCTCCCTCTCCATTCTCGGCCTCTCTCCCTCTTCTTACACTTGTGTTCTTCATTTGATCTAGGATCATTTGAAAGAACAAAGTGAGTTTAAGAAGAACACTAATTAATAGTGTTCATCTTATTAAACCTAGTCCTTCTAAACCCATTTTCTCCTAGCAAGGAAAACAAGGGTTTCTTTTGATGTGGTGTGGATCATTTTTGGAGAGTTCATACGTTTGAACTTTGTCGACATTCCGGAGAGGAACAACGCAAGTAGCGGCACACGTGAAAAACTACAAAGGTAATGGTTTATACGCTTTCGTAATTTATTCCATTCTATGCCCTAGGTTTCAATATGCGTTTTATGTTGATACATCCTACATCGAACGCCCGGTTGAGCACCCAAGGGTACACCTCTTGCAATCTTATGATTATTAAGTTATTTATGAGGTTTAAATTTACGTATTTTTCATATTCTCGCTTCCGCTCGCACTCCCGGGCGGATCCGCTTGTTCCTTCACGTCTAGGTTCTTTGAGTCTACCAATTTCTTCATCCTTTCTTGGGAGATATGACCTAGCCTTGCATGCCAAAGTCGTATGTTCCCATCATTATCTAATTTATATTTGTGTTGAGCATGCATAACGAAATTTGTTTGTTGTATGACATCGAGACCATTATTATGCGTACCAAGCAGATGAGTAAATCCTCCCTTCATCAAATAAAAGCAATTTTTATTGATTGAAACTCATAACCACTATTGACCAACAATGGAATGGAAATGATGTTTCTAATTATGCTAGATACATAATAAACTTTCTCTAATTCTATACTAATACGATCACTAACTACTAATGTGGCGGATCCTATTGCTTTTGCCGAGATAGCCTTGCCATTTCCAAGCTTCAGGACTATTTCACCGCTACTCAGCTTTCTGCTTCTTTACAACACCTACAAGTCGTTGCAAATGTGAGCTCCACAACCGGTATCTAATACCCAAGAGGAAGAGTTAGTAACCATATTAACCTCAATAAAATATACCTTGCTTGGAGAGGAGTTTGGGGCAATCCCTCTTCTAGTGCCCTTTCTCACGGCAATTGATACATATGTCAATTGCCCTCGACTGTTGCCTTGAGTCGACCTTCCTTTTTTCTTTGTCTTTTCCCACCTTGGCAACTGGAACACTCTTAGTGTTGGTAGCGGCTTTGACGGCCTTTCCCTTTTCCTTCTTCCTTTTCCAACGTCCGGCACCCTTGCCTTTCGTATTGAAAGTCGAAGCCTCTCCAAACAATACCAATGACGCAGACTTTTTGGTTGTTGCCTCGTATTGCACCAACATATTGATCAACTCATGGATACCCTTCTCAATAGCATTCATGTTGTAGTTAACAATGAATTGGTCGAAGGAGGGTGGGAGTGACTGAAGGATTACATCAATGTACGTCTTGTACATCGTCTAGCCTCTCATACTGCTTCTGAATCTCATTAGTCATAGAGACAATTATGATGCTACGGACTTTCTGGTTATCCTTATGCCAAGTCTCGAACGTCTCACGTTCTTCTGGCGTGGATCCTTCCGGCAAAGCCCGAGGAAATGGCTTGTCCATGACATAGCCTTGGTTCCATAATCAAAGACTATCCTCAGATTGCGCAACCAGTCATTGTAGTTGGTTCCATTAAACTTGTTTGTCTCAAGTACGGTTGATAATGGGTTCTTAAACATTGTTTTAAATCTACATTTAAAAACAGAACTTAATCAGCATAATTGAATAAAAGGTTTTAATAATAATTAAAGACTTGGACATCAATCATTTAATTTTCCCACTATTTCTACAAAAACACGACACTCTCAAACATTTTCGGAAAACCCTTTCCTAGTGGGCTTGGGATAGCGATACGTTCCATGTCCCGCTTTTACGATTCGCATGGAAAACAACTTGTGGGATGTGTTCTATACCATTCTCGACCTACGAGATTCCCAAGATATCAGCCTCACCCTTTTACGTGATCCCGAGGACTCCATGCGAATCACGTTATTCGGGCGTTAGACCCGAGCTAATCAACTTATTCATAGGCAACAGGAGTGTACTCTTCGTTCATGACAAAGTGCAGCTTCTTTTAAGCACGATAGTCGTGCCACGACTCGTGAGACTACGCTATCGACTGAAACTAGCTTCCTCACTTTGTCAGGGATTGGAAGGCCTGGACGAACTCCTAGAGTCCTAGTCCATTTGTTAAGGGTCTAATATTCAACCTGATCCAACCAAGTGAGAGTTTGATGACCGAGATCTTATTATAGCACATTCATACTTACATCCATTATGCATTATAAAACATTTGCATCCCATAGCAGCAATCTGATAAATTAAATCATTCATTCACCATAAAAGCCACATGCAAAATTAAAAGCCTAGCATGCCCCTGTTGGATGATCACAAGCCCGAATCTTATGTGACCCACTGAGCCAGCAGTGGATCTATGGTCAATATAAGGTTGGTCCTACACCATTACATTTAACAATAGCAACCCATCAACACACTGATGGGCCTTGCCTCCTTCTCCGCCGGGCCTCCATGGAACTCCTTGGATTCTCCTTTCTCAGTCATCCTTCATCTCCACCATGGAAATAAAAGTAAAATGCTACCTCACCACTATACTACTCTCATTAAAAAATTTAAAAAGAAACCCCAGCGAAAACCCGGGGGAGTACAATTGGAGGGAGATAGAAAGCCTTATTATTCCAAGGTAACTAGAATAGAGGAGGAGAAAATAAAAGAAGGCACACAGGCCCAACATAAAATTAAAAACATACATTCGGTCTAGGGATTGTGATCATCCGTTCTCAATCAACGCAGATAATTCATGACATCCAATCATAAAAAATGCACATAAGTCATGCTATCCAATCATATAATTAATAAAATAATTAAGAGAACAAGATATGCATGTAAACTTGGTGTAACATTGGTAATCCTTTTCTTGTTAGGAAGTCCTTTCCTCATTATTCAAAAATATTAAAATTTTGAGGTTCCAAACCAAACAAAAATAAAACATTTTTCAAATAATGTCTTCAAGAAAACATGCAAAATAAATAAAAATATTTTTCAAAAAAAAAATAAAGAATCCAAAAAACACCAGAAACGGCCAAGGGATACCGCGGCCGGCAGTGGCCTGCCAAGGCAGGAAGGCTGGCAGGCCTTGCCTGCCGCCTGCGGGCACAGAGCGCGCAGGCCCCTGCCTGCATGTGCGCAAGCCTGGCCGTGCCTCTGTGCACGTGCGCTGGCCGCACTGGCTGGGGCCGCGCATAAGTGCCCCAGCCTGTGCGCGCTGCCCTACCGCGCAGCCTGCGCGTGCAGACCCTTCAATGCGCACGCGCATCTAGCGCCGTTGCTGAGTGCACGCTCTGCAGACGCGTGCGCGCAGGCGCCTGGCCGCGCATCCATATGCGTGCGCGCCTATCGGGTGGCAGCGCGCAAGCTCCCCTACCTGCGCGCGTGCGTAGTCAGCTGTTGGCTGTCGCGTTGCCGTTTTCTTGTTTCGTTTTATTATTTCTGCTCCATTTTCCAAGAAACTAAGAAACACCAACAACACATGTATTACCAACATGAAGAACGACATACTTGAAAATATAAATTAAGAAATACATAAATCATGCTTTTACACATTTTCATGCTTTAAACACACATAAAACCCTAGGACTATACATCAAACCGGGCTCTGATACCACTGAAAGTCTTCCTAAGGCGTGTGGATCGTCCCGGGAGGAGGGCGAATGCGGAAGCGCGATATAAAATAAATTTACAAAATTTAAAGCATGTTAAACATAAATTAAAACTACATGTTCAAGGCGTGTTCCCTTTAAACTCCCGGGCATTCGGTGTATCTCATGACTAATTTAAAGAACATGCAAATCATGGAGGCCATAGGGTTGTAGAAATTGAAAACACAAAAATGAAATAACCTACCCGATTGTCGTTTTGTCTTCAAACTGCTACATGCACTGTTCCCTGTTTGCACCAAGATATCGAACTTGAGACCCTCTAAATCGTACACGCAATCTACCCACGTATCTTGATTCTCGTGCTATCGAAAAACCAAGTGTATGTATTTCGAGAGGATAGATTAACCAAATGCTATGAATTAACGAGATTAATCCTCATAAGGTACAATTGTATCAAACAAAGAACCAAAAGAAAATTCTTGGGAAGAGGGGAGTGGACGAGCAAGAGGAGAGAGAGGGGTGTGTATGTGTGTGTGTGTGTCTTGAATTTTTCATCATCATTCTAAAGTGCATACTTAGGAGTATTTATAGAAGAGGAAACCTATTCCTCTTCAAACTCCAACTTTATAAGTTTAATTTTACTAGGATTTTGACCTAGTCAAAGTCCTAGTCAAAACTAAGCTTAGATTTGGTCAAACCAATCCTAGCCATCCATCTCTCCTCTTTAATCTCAACCATCCATCTACTTCATCGAATATTTAAATCCTATTTAAATAATCCATGGGGCCATAAATAAATAAAATAAATAATAATATTTATTTTAAGCCCACATTATTTTATTCCAATAAATCTAATTTTTTTATTTAGTTTAATTCCTTTTAATATAATTAATAGGAATTAACTTCCCAAGAAAAGGGAACCGATTAAATCTAATTTAATCGTTCTACCGCTCTAAATTTAATTCCAAATTTAATACCTTTTGTGTGTGGATTGTGTGGGACTCTCTAGATTCACCTTCAGCTAGACTTGGTCGAATTCCCAATCATCCTATGATAGGAATTCGTCTGTTACCATGGGTGGCCGTCTAGCAACGGTCCATGGCACTAGAGACTAGGTGAATGTTTGTGGTGTGAACATTTAGGCTCTTTAGTACGTCTATCCGTCCATCTACAATCTCACTACTTAGAAATATAGGTACCTACTTTCGACCTAAGCCTTGCCTCGTCCATAATAAACGTCATAGAGGTCCTACCCTTTTGTTCACACTGTGGCCACAGATTTATCAGGGACGAGTCTCACAGTATAGCGAGATATCACCGTCAGCCTTCTGACAGGAGATGGATCCTCTCTCGGGATCTACTGTCACACTGCACATGTTGACTGCTCTAGATAGGGCTTATGACTACCGAGTGACTATGACTTGGCAGCCTCTCGCCATACCTAAGATATAGGCAGGGTGTGCAGGTAAACTCAGTAATCCCTCAAGTCCAAGGATCAGCTTGTACTATTTGGAACCGGTAATACATGTCATACATGACCGACCCTACTCAAGGTCTTCCATATAACAGTTCCCACGAGTCACCTCAGTCAGCAGCCACCTAGCTGGCTGACCCACTAACACTGCATGGATGAGCCTCGTCACTTGTCGATGAAATGCGATTGCATATGCTTAGTCAAGTCTCAAATGGATTCTCGATGCCCTATCTCAAGATTCCTTGACTTGGAGCATTTCAGACCGATCCGGAGAAACTGATTTCATGAACCTACCATACAATGTGTAGTTCCAGTTTTTTGGAATGTGATTTCAGTCTACGAGCTTTGCTTGTGTAGTGAACAGTCATAATAAAATAGTAAAGTGAACACAGACAAAGTATAAGCCAAATGAATATCACTTTCTTATTCATTACAATTTATTAAAACTCTGAAATTGTTCATATATAGGTTACATTAGCCCATTCAGATTGGCTTCACGGTCACCTATTATAACACTCGTATCAAGGAGCCTTCCATTTTCAATTTTTAGATAGTTTTACTCATATCAAAGGAGCCGTCATTTGACTTTTTTGAACTTGGTAGATAGTTTATACTTGTATCAAGGAGTCTTCATTTGACTTTTTTGAACTTGGTAGATAGTTTATACTCATATCAAGGAGTCTTCATTTGAATTGGAATTTGAGAGATAGTTTATAATCATAGCAAGGAGTTTGGATTTGTAGATAGTTTATACTCTTATGAAGGATTCTTCATTTAAATTTGAATGTGGTAGATTTTTTGTACTTGGTGAACGTTTTCGGCCGTGGAACAACGCTAGTAGCCATATGCAAAGAAAGCTACAAAGGTAACATCCGACTTTACGTTCTTGTAGTTTCTTTTATCTTGCATCTATGCTCTATATGATATGTCGTATTTACTATCATATTCTACATCAAACGCCCAGTTCAGCACCCAAGGATACACCCCTTGGGATCTCTTGATGTGTATTATTTTAAATAATGCACTCTCTCTCTTCCGCTTGCACTCCTGGGCGGATCCGCTTGTCCTTCAACTTGAAGTTTTAATCTCCTTCGATGTTGACTTGGATCTTCAATAACATAATTCAGGAGTCTTTTGACTTATTCCCTGATCAAACGCTATAAATTTGGAATGTTTGACTTGAAATTTGTGTGTTTCTTGTGGAACCGACGCTTTGATCTTCAATAAAAGGTGGATTTGTTCCTTGATAACGTTAATTCGTGGGTCTCTCTCGACTTCTTCTCGAATCCAACGTTGAATTTGTATGATTTCCACGACGAACGCCTTGATTTTCGCTTGAACGCCATGGATCTTCCTTGGTTGCGCTGGAGAGGATTTTCGAGACTTTTTGAATGCTCTCTTGCTTGTATCTTCAATGGTGTCTTCAATTATTTTGATGTTTGTGTCTCTTCATTCCTGGAAAAACACTCCTATTTATAGTTGTAGGATGGACGACTTTGCCATATTTACTTGATGACGTGACACGACTTGATTGTCCCTTCATGATTTGTTTGGCATTTGTTTCCCTAATCACAGGATGTGATTTAGAATTACCAAATCACTGATATTTGCTTCCTTTGTTTGCAAGGCAGGATTTAATTTGCCTTAAATACTTTAATTCCATACATGTCAATATTCGATTTTATCCATCAATAAATATTTTATTTTATAAAAATATAAAATTAATGAAAAAATATATAACACATGTCAATAAATAATTGACAATAAATTTTACTTGCCTACAAAGGAATTTAACAATGTCCACTATGTTCTTACCTGATTATGGAAGTAAATAGGTCACTAATAAGCATTCGAACGATTAAGTAAATGAGGCATTTGTTAACAATTATATGAAATCTTCTACCCCTTTCTATTCCAACACTATCACTAAATAGATTCAAAGATCCCATGCATCACTCTTTGGGCATCACATATGCCAAGCTGACAAGGGTGAGCTAACAATGCCTTTAATCTAATTGATAAATTATCAAGTTAAATGAAATAAATCTGATACCATAAGGAGCCATGGCAAAATGCCATGGAGAGATCGGGAATATACAAAATCTCGTCTTAAAATCCGACCATGTAGGGGGAATATAAATTCGGCCATGTAGGCAGAAGGCGAGAGATAGCAAAAATATACAAAAATCGCCATAAAGTCCGACCATGTAGGCGGAATATAAATCCTACCATGTAGGCGGAATATAAATCCTACCATGTAGGTGAAAGGCGATCAAAATAAAGGAGTATCTTAAATTGTGACATATATAAAGAGAATTTAAATGAATAGGAATAGAGTAAATTTGGGAACCTTTTACGCTCCGTTAAATTAATAAGTACGGATTTAGTCTTAAAACACCACCTAAAGGCCCAAACAACGCCATATTCGGCAAAACCGGGCAGCAGTGGTAACACAAGACTTCCTTCATACTCATAATTTAAGGGAACGACCCAAAGGGTCTCCTTTCCATATTCATTCATTTTCCCTGTATATTTATCATGAATCTAAAATACTCTTTTTTGTTTTTTAGAACCTTGTCATCTTTGTTGTCATGGATAATTCAACAGTATAGATTTAGCCTTTCATTAGGCTAAGAGCAAAATTAAAAGGAATATAAATACGATAAATAAATATAATAATTTAAAGTAAAAAACTTACAGAAGTGTAAACCCGTGCACAAAACTGAAGTCTTATTTAGTGAGGGAGGAAAAGATGATATACATGTACAAGAGTATTTATAGCCTTCTCCTAATGAGCTAAGAGGGTGTATTTATAGGAAAAGTCGAATCTGAAAGTATTATTTCAAGTCCGTCCGTAATTGACAGGTGTCCTCTACATTGGAGACACATGGCTGGAGTTATTTCCAAACATGCTGCATGAATGACACGTGTTGTTGTATGTGTGACACGTGTTGGTGCATGTGTGACACGTGTTCGTGTCTTTGACTCGGTCAAAATTTTTCTATTTTGTCTTCTTCCGGCATTATTCTATCTGCTTTCATTTCTTCATTATTTTGGAGAAATTACGTTCTTCCAATTCTGCTTCGGATCTCTTGTGGTAATCTATTCTTTGTTCTTCCGAAGATTAAGAAGTACCAACTTTTGACTTTGCTTTCAAAGCAGTCCTAATTCCCTGAAATAATTGATCAAGGATAATTTCATGATTGGGTTCTTCAAATGGGTCTTGTGATTATCCTGCTAAACAAGAATACTTATTTTCTTCATCTTTGGAAGAGGTTTCCATTGGGGACTCCACTCCTGTCAAATTTCGTTTGAGGTCTTTCTGGACTTGATTGAGATATTCCTCAATCATTTGTTCTTTAGACATGATACCTCATTTGAACCAGTTTTTTTGTGATATTTGCTCGAAGGGGCTAGGAGTCTGGTTTTCTTCCTTCTCCAGAAGTTCCTTGTATTCCTGAAGCTTTTCCTCCATTTCATCGAGTGCTTCTTGCCAAAAATATTTTTTTGTTTCTGGATTGATGAGCAGTAATTTGCTGCAGAATTTAGAACAAGATTTTCTTTTAATACAGGGAATTTTTTGTAGGGTCATTCCTACTTCAGGTAGCCATTTCCATATCCATGGAAGTGAGAATTCCATAAAAAAGAAAAATGAGGCCATTCCTTCAATCCATTTTTGTGATTTCTCCACCCGGATAATTTTTGGCGAACAACTGATCCATTCCATATAATAACCCTGGAAAATTTCAGGGAGTATAGAAATTGGAGGACCATAATTTAACAACCATTGAAATACCCAATTTGGTACTTCTTGTTAGAAAACTAATGGACATATTTTGAAAAACCATGTGTGTTTTCTCTTATAATTTTCATAGAGAAAAGTTTTGTTGAATGCCTCAACATAGTCCCAATAATTGAATTTTATCGGGGATTTAGATATTGGGTGAATATATTCTTTTTCACCTAATGGGTTGATTCCCCATTGAACAGCAGTGAGCAGTTAAATTCTTTTCCATTGTTGGAATAAGTGTGAGTAATTTCATCACTTTGCATTGCTTTCAGGATGCACTCATAATGGGCTCTCGGTTTATATAAACCTGCTGTGAATGCTGTCACATCCAAATATCTTTTCATTAGATACCATGGATCTTTTTCCCACCTTAAATCCTCATTTTCCAGGAGTATAATTACTTCCTGATGTTCACTAAATTTATAGTTTGCTAATTCATCTTCTTCTTCAAGTATTTTAGCATAAGATACTAAAGAAGATGATATTTCTTCGGCCGCAATTTTTTTTTCTGCTCCTTTTTAAATATGAGGAATTGCTCGAAGAGCTCATTTTCTCCTCAGAGACTTTACTATATTTCCCTATTCTGGAAATGTTGTCTTTAATTAATGATCTGTTACCTTGGCGTATAATTTTGCCTGGTCTAAATCTACCTCCTCTCTGATTGAAGGAGAATCTACCTCTTCCTCTTTGAGGAAGCATTCCTGCAATAAAAGGATTATTCATTTAACCGGCATAATATCCTATAATTTTTTGGTGATATAGCAAATTTGCTATCCAAATATTTTTTATGCGATAATGATAAGATATGTCTGCATCTGGATGTTGAACAAGAATTTCAGAAATAATCTTTTTTGTTTGCTCAATCTTTTTTCTTATTATTCTTTGAATTCTTTTGAGTCGTGCCTTATATTCGATTGGCTCATCCCAAAATTTAAATTTATATACAGGCCATTATAACCCATTCATCCAATAATTCTCTCCTTCAATTCTATCTTCAACCCAATAATCTGAGATTTTAGAGGAGGTACTTACTCCTGTAAAGAATTCTCCTCCAATCTAGTTAAATTTTCCAATGTCTATGTTCATTTTGTTAGAATAGGTGACCAGAAAGTCAATGGTATTGGCTGTTCTGAGAACCATTCGTCAATCTGTGAACAAGTAATATTATGTTAATGAATGTAGTAAGGATTCATAGGCATGAGTTTGTTGTACTTACTGCTTGCATCGTTACGATGTCACAACAAACGCCCACAGACTGAAATAACATTTCGGGAAATTGGAACTACGCTTGGAGGTAGGTTCATGAAATCAGTTTCACCGAATCAGTCTGAAATACTCCAAGTCAAAGGAATCTCGAGACAGGGCATCGAGAATCCATTTGAGACTTGCACTAAGCATCTGCTGTCGTGTTTCATCGACGGGTGACGAGGATCGTCTAAGCAGTGTTAGTGGGTCGGCCTGCTGGGGAGCGGCCGACTGAGGTGACTCGCGGGAATCGTCATATAGAAGCTACTCGGGCTTGGTCGGTATGACTCGTATTCCCGGTTCCGATAGTACGGGATTAGTCCTCGGACTTGAGGATCACGGCAGTCCCCTACATACTAAGGCTGTATCTTGGATCTGGTGAAATTTGACCGATTATATCACATGGTCATCATAAGCCTCGTCCAGTGCAGTCGGAGTATGTAAGAACGGTGAATTCCAAGATAGGATCTGTCCCCTGTCAAAGGATATGACAGCAAGATCTCCTATGCGCTCGGAGATGGTTTAGACTCACAAAGTCTATGGCCATAGCACTTGATGTAGTGGGAAAGGATTTCCTACGTCGAGTTAAACCTATCTCGAGCATTATGCATAGTTGCCTAGTCAACGATGGGAACCGACCCTAGACTAAAGGCCGGGAGACAGGCGACAGTAGGACCGTACCCGTACGTATCGAGCGTCGGTAGGACCGCACCTGCGTATAACTCAGAGCCTAAATGTTCACACCATAAATTCACCTAGTCTCTAGTGCCATGGACCGTTGCTAGATGGCCACCCATGGTAACGGACTACTTTGGTTATGAAATAACAAAAAGTAGGTCCAAGTCTAGCTGAAAGGTGAACCTAAAGAGTCACACCCGCTACACCAAATGAAAGGGAATTCATTTGGAATTAATTCCGGGAGAAGGTTTAATTTAATGGAATTAAATTATACTTCTTGGAGATTCAAGCCTCGATGAATTATTTGGAATAATCGGGCTTGAGTTCATAAATTAGATTTATGAATTTTATAAAGCATGGGCTTTCCCTTTAATTAGATTAAGGGTGAATTAATTAATTAGTGGGCTTGGTATTAAATAGGATTTAATATAAAGTCCATGGACTATTTAATTTGGAATTAAACAAAGTCCATTCCATTAATTAATTAATGGGCTTAGTATATTAAATAGGATTTTAATATAAAGTCCATGGGACTATTTAATTTAGAATTAAATAATCCCATTCTATGGAATTAATTAATGGGCTTGGTATTAAATAGGATTTAATATAAAGTCCATGGACTATTTAATTTGGAATTAAATAAAGTCCATTCCATTAATTAATTAATGGGCTTAGTATATTAAATAGGATTTTAATATAAAGTCCATGGGATCATTTAATTTAGAATTAAATAAAGCCCATTCCATAAAGCCCATCAAAATGGATGGACAAGATTTGATCTAGAGAATGATGAGATGAAGGGCCATGATTAATTTGACTTAATCAAAGCCTAAATTGACTAGGATTTGACTAGGTCAAAATCCTAGTCAAAGTGTGTCTCTTTGGAAGAGTTTGAGAAGGAATAGGAATTCCATCTTCTATAAATACTTAAAAAACACACACTTACACCTACTATTCTCTACAACTCTCATCTCTCAAATTCCCTCTCAAATTCGTCCACTCCTCTTTCTTCTCTCCAAGAATATTATTTTGTTCTTCTTGATTTATTCAAGGTAGAACGTAAGAGACGCCGGTTCCGTTAATTGATAGCGTGTACCGATGTCTCTTCTCCCCAATGGTTTTCTTGCTAGCACAAGGGTTCGTTGCTTTCCGGTGCAGCGAGTGAGATGATTTAGAGGGTCTCTTCTTGAGATCTTGGTGCAAAACGGGGAACAATGCATGTAGCCGAACGAAGACAAAACTACAACCGGGTAGGTTCTTTAATTATGGTTTTCGTTTCTAATTCTATGGCCTCCATGTTGTTTTTATTGAACATGAGATACACCGAACGCCCGGGAGAATCAAGGGCACACCCCTTGATTCGTTTATGTATATTATGCATAGTTTAAATTCTATTTAATTATGCTTTGTAATTTTTTATTACGCACTATTTCGCGCTTCCGCTATTCGCGTTAATCTCCCGGGACGATCCACCGATTTCTTTCACATTTAGATATTCTCTTGATAAGAAATCAGGGAGACTATTAGTCTTTCCTTTAATGTGTTCTATTGTAAAATTAAATGGGGCTAAATGTGCATGCCATCTGGCAAACATTTGTTTAGAAACATCATGCTTAAAGTCTTTATTAAACATAAACTTAGCAGCAGAACAATCTGTTTTGATAATAAATTCTTGATTTAATAAGTCATCTTGGAATTTTAGAACACATTTAACGATAGCAAGAACTTCTTTAGCCACTGTAGCATAATTTAACGGGGCTGCTTTCCATTTTCTGGAATGGAATCTAACTAAATATTCTTGCTTATTATTATCAATTTGCTTCAATATTCCTCCAAATCCTATTTCAGAAGCATCTGTCTCTATTATTTTCTTCCAATTAGGATTTGCGAGTGTTAGACATAATAATGATTTAACCTTTTTTTTTATTTGCTTAACTGCTTTAGTGTGATCCTCTGTCCATTCCGATGGATTTTTCTTAAGCCTATCATATAATAATGATGTGTCTTGTGCAAGATTTTTTGTAATATGGAGCTATATAGTTTAGGCTTCCTAAGAACCTCTGTAATTGAGTTCTATCAATAATTTTATCAGGAAACTTATCTGCAAACTCAATGCATCTGTTAATGGGAATTATTTCTCCCTTTTCAATATTGTGGCCTAAAAATCTTACCTTAGTTTGGAAGATACTCATTTTTGGTTAGATATTACTAATCCAGTTTGGAGGACTAATGTTTTAAACATCTCTAAATGTTTAAAGTGGTCTTCTATGTTATTAGAGAAAACTAAGATGTCATCAATATAAACAATAATAAAGTTCGAGAATTGGTTAAAAATATCATTCATGATATTCTGGAATTCTGAAGGTGCATTTTTCAGACCAAAAGGCATTACATTCCACTCATAATGGCCAAAAGGAACTGTAAATGCAGTTTTATATCTGTCTGATTTATTTATTTGGATATGCCAATATCCTGATTTTGAATTAGATTTTGAAAAAATTATTGTCTTATGTAATCTATCTAAAAGGTCTTTCTTATTTTTGTTATTTGTGTTAATTGATTTGACAAAGGATGATCACAAAGCCCCTAGACCGCATGTATGGTTTATTTACATTTATTTGTTGGGTTGTGGCCTGTGTGCCTCTTTATTTTCCTCTCTGTCTCTCTTCTAGTGCCTTGGAATAATAAGGCTTTCTCTCTCCCTCCCAATGTACTCCCCCCAAATGTTTAATTGGGCTTTCTTACTTTATGATGTAATGAGAGTAGAATTAGTGGTGAGGTTTTATTTTTTTTGTAAATAAAAGCTGCAAGAGAAGACAAGCCCAAGGTGTTGGAGGCCCATGGAGGTTGCCATCAGATGGCCCACGGAGGATCCATGGAGAAGAAGCCCGGTGTAGGCCACGATGGAGAGCCCAAGAAGATAAAGAGGACTTACAAGGCCCATTGCATGTAATGGGTTATTAAAACTTGTAATAGTGTAGGGCCTACCCTTAGATTGACCATAGATCCACTGCGGGCTCAGTGGGTCGCATAGGTTTGGGCTTGTGATCATCCTACAGGGGCGTGCTAGACTTTATTTTGCATGCGATGCGTATTTTATGCTTATGATTATTCTATATGCTTTATGTATGGTTACATTCACGCTTAGAATATTTCTGCCATAACGCACGCAATACAATACTTAATATATGTGATGAGGTCTCGTTCTATCAAAACTCTCACTTGGTTGAACCAAGTTAAATATAGACCCTTAATAAATGGACTAGGACTCTGGGAGTCTGTCCAAGCCTTCCATCCATGGCAAAAGTGAGGAAGATCTTTTAGGTCGATAGCGTGGTCTCACGAGTCGTGGCACGACTATCGTGCTTAAAAGAAGCTGCACTTTGTCATGAACGATGAGTAGACTGCTGTTACCTGTCTCACGAGTCGTGGAGGTAGCAGTGAGTCTATGAATCGGTTTGATTGGGTCGGGTCTAACGCCCGAATAACGTGATTCGCTTGGAGTCCTCGGGATCACGTGAAAGGGTGAGGCAATTATCTTGGGAATCTCGTGGAACGAGAATGGTATGGAATACCTCCCACGGGTTCTTTTCCCATGCGAATCGTAAAAGCGGGGTATGGGGGAGATCGCTGTGGATCCCGAGCCCACTAGGAAAGGATTTCCCGAAAACAACGTTTGAGAGTGCCGTGTTTTCGTAGAAATAGTGGGAGAGGTTAAGGACTAAAGACCGAGACTTAACCAAAATATTACTTCATTCTGCTTATTATTTTCTGCTTTACATATATGTTGTGAATGTCTAAGAATCCACCAAACACATCACTAAGAGGCTCATTAAAAAGGAACCAATTACACGAATTGACTGCGAAATCTTAAGATGGTCTTAGATTTCCAGAACCTTAACTCACATAACCGGATGAGGATGTTCCTCAGCCCTTGCCGGAGGGGTCGACAACTAAGGCAACGCTTGACATTCAAAAGTTGAAGGATGACCACCGGCAAGTAGGATATAATGATGTTGGCTCAAACAATGCTTCGTTTGCATCATGTCTATATGGTCCTGGACCAGCATGTGGGGTAAAATGCAGCAAAGGCATGTTTGGAGCTAAGATGACGGAAGGGATGTCGGTACAAAGAACATGGAGTGATGATGCAATCCCTAATGGAGAAACTCAAAAGACCTCCATGTCAATCTTGAAAAGAGACGTACATTGACATAATCCTTCAGTCTCTTCCTCCCTCCTACAAACCATTAATTATCAACATGAATGAGCTTAGAAAAGATCTTCATAGGTTGATAATTATGTTGGTCTAGTACGAGGCAACGATTGCAAAAACTGCGCCGTGAGTACTAGTAGGAGAGGCTTCAACCTCCATGGTGAAAGGCAAGGGTGCCAGACGCCAAAAGAGGAAGAAGGGTAAGGTGACATCAACTATTAAGCACTTCAAGTGTTGTTGCTTTACAACACAAGGTGGAGGTAAAGGAAAGAGTAAAAGGTTCAACAGTCAAGTTCATAGATTCTAAGAACGTAAGCATTTACTGTCGTAAAGAGGGCCATTGGAAAGGGGAGTATTCTAAACCTCTCTCCAATGTAGGTAAAATTTGATATTGAGTATTGACATGATCTCTATTTGGTATTTGATACCATTCCTAATCTGCAGGTGGTTTGCAGAAAGTGAATAAGGACTTAAAAGCCAAGAACAGTTCTAGGATTCAACAATGGCAAGCTCCATTGATGAAAAGGACTAGAGACTTGTTAGGCTCATAATCGTGATCATGTTAGGATAATATAGGAATTACGTAACCTAGCATGATCAAAAGTATGTCTCTTTGTTGGACAAAGGTTTTATTACATACATATTTGATCAAACAAAATTATTGAATATTGATTCATGTTTGCTAGTACATAAATTCCTAAAAAACCATCCCATAAAAGGTTTATGGATACTCAAAATTCAAATTATCTAAAATGGATTAATCAAGACCAACTTACAGATTTGGCATCTACAACAGCTAGGGCGTTTCTTCTTATTAAAAGATAAGTAAATTGGAAAGTTCGATAAATCTAGAAATAGATGATTCGAATCGACTAAATTTACAAGTCTTTTATGAAGAAGAAAGTCCGAAAGCTCTTTGTTGGACAAAGTAGGCTTGCCAAATAGTCTATTGGAAGGGAGCCAATAAGACAACTGTAGGTTACTAATACACAAGACCATAAGAGGGTTCAAAAGTCTAAAGGTCCCATAGGAGGTTTGGGAATTAGACTTAAGGAGGTGAACCATAAATGGTTGCAAAATTAAACCTGTTTTGATAGGATCGAAAAGGCCGTGTATTTAGTGGGAGCTCTTGAGCATCCAAGTTGAGAATGGAATTCTCAATGAAACGTTTCCCGTAAAGGCCAAGTATGACGGTCTCTGATAAAGGGAACGATCGAGTCTCGTTAGACGAAGATCGATCGAAGTTTCGCCCAATTACCTTAGCCCGTGTAGACGTAGACTCAAAATTGCCAACATAAGGAACGTGGCACTTTGCTAGGAGTCACGCACAAGGAGCCATGGTTTGGCAAGCCTGTGTCCCGACAAAGTCCTTGAGCATGTAGAGGATCCTACATACGTCAAGGGACTAGTGGGAGAAAAAATTAGATTCGGTGTCTAATTTGTACAAGTTTACGAAAGAATAATACTAACGTTGCTTAGAATCGCATTTCTTAAATTGATCATATTCCAAGAACGAACCCGAATGTCGTAAGAGGTACGAGTGATCGGGATATGTTCGGTCAAATTTGGATAGTAATCCAAATGACCTGCGGAACGTGATGTTGGACATCGTAGTAGGATTTATGGAGAGGAGCCATAGAATCCGCTAGGAAATTCAAACAAGGTTTGAAACACCACATAACTGGAATATTCGTTTTGACGAGCTCATACGGAGCATGACTCGGTCTTAAACGACGTAGGTGATCAGTGGGAGTAGAAATGGTGTTCCAAGTGTTTAAGTGTGTAATATCTTGATTCATGGATGAATTCAAGGCATTAGGAATCACTAAAACACAAACTGTAACTCACGAAAATTCTCGATGACATTTTAGGGATCCCACATACATATCATGAATTGAGCTTTTCAAAGACTCAGTCATAGTGGACTGATGAGAAAAGCTCATATATGTAGAGGGACAAGTTGTTCGAGACTCAGCCATAGTAAGACTGATGAGAAAACTTGGATACTATGCATAAAGCATCAAGCCATTCAAGACTTAGTCACGGTGGACTAATGAGAAGGCTTGCTTGTTGAGTATCCCCTACGTCTTAAACCTAGGCAAACATATGATATGTTTACTCGGTGCATAGGAACCGATGTTGAGAGTGCTTCTAGCATGGCTCAACATAAATCGGTAATGCACTGCGGGGTTGAAGACAGCAATCAAGAACGATCCTTAGTACCTGAATAAGGACTAAAGATGTGTTCATGATGCACCGTCTATTGAGAGTTGTTTTTGGAAGGCTAAAGCGATACTAGCTTCCAGAGCATAAGTGAAAACCAGTTAGTCTCAAAGGTATGCACAGTCAGGCCCAATGACGAGTGCATCGGATAGTGGTTACTGATGAAGACCGCATCCATAGGATGGACGTGGCGCCTAGCACGACCAAGCCATGTTCGCCTATATGGCAGGCAACTTGGCTATGGGAGTATTGGCACGAGATCTCATCACAAGATCCATGAAAATATTCTTAGACAACCACCATCTCTAAGAGGCAATGGTGGATAGAGGTAACACGATTAGACCGTATTGCTTCGCAAGGAAATATAAGCGGACTCACAATACCTTAGTCGGTATCGTAGATTACTCATACTCAGTGGATTCTGAACAAAGTGGGTAATTGACTTATTGGTCAAGTGGGAGATTGTTAGAATAGGTGACCAGAAAGTCAATGGTATTGGCTGTTCTGAGAACCATTCGTCAATCTGTGAACAAGTAATATTATGTTAATGAATGTAGTAAGGATTCATAGGCATGAGTTTGTTGTACTTACTGCTTGCATCGTTACGATGTCACAACAAACGCCCACAGACTGAAATAACATTTCGGGAAATTGGAACTACGCTTGGAGGTAGGTTCATGAAATCAGTTTCACCGAATCAGTCTGAAATACTCCAAGTCAAAGGAATCTCGAGACAGGGCATCGAGAATCCATTTGAGACTTGCACTAAGCATCTGCTGTCGTGTTTCATCGACGGGTGACGAGGATCGTCTAAGCAGTGTTAGTGGGTCGGCCTGCTGGGGAGCGGCCGACTGAGGTGACTCGCGGGAATCGTCATATAGAAGCTACTCGGGCTTGGTCGGTATGACTCGTATTCCCGGTTCCGATAGTACGGGATTAGTCCTCGGACTTGAGGATCACGGCAGTCCCCTACATACTAAGGCTGTATCTTGGATCTGGTGAAATTTGACCGATTATATCACATGGTCATCATAAGCCTCGTCCAGTGCAGTCGGAGTATGTAAGAACGGTGAATTCCAAGATAGGATCTGTCCCCTGTCAAAGGATATGACAGCAAGATCTCCTATGCGCTCGGAGATGGTTTAGACTCACAAAGTCTATGGCCATAGCACTTGATGTAGTGGGAAAGGATTTCCTACGTCGAGTTAAACCTATCTCGAGCATTATGCATAGTTGCCTAGTCAACGATGGGAACCGACCCCTAGACTAAAGGCCGGGAGACAGGCGACAGTAGGACCGTACCCGTACGTATCGAGCGTCGGTAGGACCGCACCTGCGTATAACTCAGAGCCTAAATGTTCACACCATAAATTCACCTAGTCTCTAGTGCCATGGACCGTTGCTAGATGGCCACCCATGGTAACGGACTACTTTGGTTATGAAATAACAAAAAGTAGGTCCAAGTCTAGCTGAAAGGTGAACCTAAAGAGTCACACCCGCTACACCAAATGAAAGGGAATTCATTTGGAATTAATTCCGGGAGAAGGTTTAATTTAATGGAATTAAATTATACTTCTTGGAGATTCAAGCCTCGATGAATTATTTGGAATAATCGGGCTTGAGTTCATAAATTAGATTTATGAATTTTATAAAGCATGGGCTTTCCCTTTAATTAGATTAAGGGTGAATTAATTAATTAGTGGGCTTGGTATTAAATAGGATTTAATATAAAGTCCATGGACTATTTAATTTGGAATTAAACAAAGTCCATTCCATTAATTAATTAATGGGCTTAGTATATTAAATAGGATTTTAATATAAAGTCCATGGGACTATTTAATTTAGAATTAAATAATCCCATTCTATGGAATTAATTAATGGGCTTGGTATTAAATAGGATTTAATATAAAGTCCATGGACTATTTAATTTGGAATTAAATAAAGTCCATTCCATTAATTAATTAATGGGCTTAGTATATTAAATAGGATTTTAATATAAAGTCCATGGGATCATTTAATTTAGAATTAAATAAAGCCCATTCCATAAAGCCCATCAAAATGGATGGACAAGATTTGATCTAGAGAATGATGAGATGAAGGGCCATGATTAATTTGACTTAATCAAAGCCTAAATTGACTAGGATTTGACTAGGTCAAAATCCTAGTCAAAGTGTGTCTCTTTGGAAGAGTTTGAGAAGGAATAGGAATTCCATCTTCTATAAATACTTAAAAAACACACACTTACACCTACTATTCTCTACAACTCTCATCTCTCAAATTCCCTCTCAAATTCGTCCACTCCTCTTTCTTCTCTCCAAGAATATTATTTTGTTCTTCTTGATTTATTCAAGGTAGAACGTAAGAGACGCCGGTTGCGTTAATTGATAGCGTGTACCGATGTCTCTTCTCCCCAATGATTTTCTTGCTAGCACAAGGGTTCGTTGCTTTCCGGTGCAGCGAGTGAGATGATTTAGAGGGTCTCTTCTTGAGATCTTGGTGCAAAACGGGGAACAATGCATGTAGCCGAACGAAGACAAAACTACAACCGGGTAGGTTCTTTAATTATGGTTTTCGTTTCTAATTCTATGGCCTCCATGTTGTGTTTTATTGAACATGAGATACACCGAACGCCCGGGAGAATCAAGGGCACACCCCTTGATTCGTTTATGTATATTATGCATAGTTTAAATTCTATTTAATTATGCTTTGTAATTTTTTATTACGCACTATTTCGCGCTTCCGCTATTCGCGTTAATCTCCCGGGACGATCCACCGATTTCTTTCACATTTAGATATTCTCTTGATAAGAAATCAGGGAGACTATTAGTCTTTCCTTTAATGTGTTCTATTGTAAAATTAAATGGGGCTAAATGTGCATGCCATCTGGCAAACATTTGTTTAGAAACATCATGCTTAAAGTCTTTATTAAACATAAACTTAGCAGCAGAACAATCTGTTTTGATAATAAATTCTTGATTTAATAAGTCATCTTGGAATTTTAGAACACATTTAACGATAGCAAGAACTTCTTTAGCCACTGTAGCATAATTTAACGGGGCTGCTTTCCATTTTCTGGAATGGAATCTAACTAAATATTCTTGCTTATTATTATCAATTTGCTTTAATATTCCTCCAAATCCTATTTCAGAAGCATCTGTCTCTATTATTTTCTTCCAATTAGGATTTGCGAGTGTTAGACATAATAATGATTTAACCTTTGCTTAACTGCTTTAGTGTGATCCTCTGTCCATTCCGATGGATTTTTCTTAAGCCTATCATATAATAATGATGTGTCTTGTGCAAGATTTTTGTAATATGGAGCTATATAGTTTAGGCTTCCTAAGAACCTCTGTAATTGAGTTCTATCAATAATTTTATCAGGAAACTTATCTGCAAACTCAATGCATCTGTTAATGGGAATTATTTCTCCCTTTTCAATATTGTGGCCTAAAAATCTTACCTTAGTTTGGAAGATACTCATTTTTGGTTAGATATTACTAATCCAGTTTGGAGGACTAATGTTTTAAACATCTCTAAATGTTTAAAGTGGTCTTCTATGTTATTAGAGAAAACTAAAGATGTCATCAATATAAACAATAATAAAGTTCGAGAATTGGTTAAAAATATCATTCATGATATTCTGGAATTCTGAAGGTGCATTTTTCAGACCAAAAAGCATTACATTCCACTCATAATGGCCAAAAGGAACTGTAAATGCAGTTTTATATCTGTCTGATTTATTTATTTGGATATGCCAATATCCTGATTTTGAATTAGATTTTGAAAAAAATTATTGTCTTATGTAATCTATCTAAAAGGTCTTTCTTATTGGGGATTGGATACCTTATCCATTTTAAGACCTTATTGAGGGGCTTGTAATTAATAACAAGTCTAGGTCTCTATCTTTCCTGTTCTGCATGTTTATTAACATAAAAAGCAGTACATGACCAAGGTTATTTAGAGGATCTAATTAGTTTTTGATCTATTAATCCCTTAATCTCTTCTTTGCCTAACTCTAAATATTCGGAGTTCATTTGACAAGGCCTTGCCTTAGTGGGATTATTTTTCTCCAAAAATTCAGTTTCATAAGGAAGGCTTACAATATGTTTCTTTCTGTGCCAAAATGCATTAGGATGTTCATTACATGTCTCAAGTTCGAATCTATTTTGAACCATTTTGATTTTTGCTTGTAATTTTGGATTTTCAAGTAACTCATCTATTTGTAGAGAATTAATTTCTTCTTTTATGAAACAGATTTGATTTGTTTTCGAAATTATTAAATCTCTTATTTCATTAATAACCTTATCCATTGGTTGAGTAATAAATTCAAATTTTATTATCTCATCTCAAATGTTCCTATTATGCCTTTGTCATTAATAATTTTTATTGGGAAAATCATTTTTAGGAAGGGTGTGCGTAGGATTATATCATTTGTTAAGTCCTTAATTAATAGGAAACTCATAGGGGTACATTTTTATTATTACATATATAAGCTTTTGGGATTTTTAAAACTTGTGTTCAATTTTTGCCCATTGGCAGAAAATAGTGAATGAGTTGTTTTCAAAGTATTTGGTTGGTATTAACCCTTCTTTTATACAATTAATATCTGCCCCACTATCTACTAGCACTACAACAAAATATAGATATTGGGACACTTTTTTTGGGATACTTTTTTACATGTGTCTCAAAATTATTATATTAGGACACATGTTTAATTGTGCCTCATCAATTAATCTTAATGAGACACTTAAATATATAATTTAATTTAAATGAAAACTAAAATTAATAATATCTTTAATTTTTTATTTTACTTTTTTCTTTTATTTAATATTTTCTCTTTTTATCAGTTTCCTACTTTTTTTTCATACCTTCCTGGGGCTTTTCAGGTAAGACTTCTCACGCTCTCTCTTTCTTCTCCAAGATCTCCACGTTCTCTCCCTCCCTCCCCCTCTCTCCTCTCTCTCTCTCTCTCTCTCTCTCCAGGTATGGCATCTTCAATCTCCTTCTTTTCCTTTAATTTCAATATTATGATTAGGGTTTAATAAAAAACATTCAATGAGTTGAGGTATGTTTTTTCTCTGTTTCTTTTTTCTCTCCTTAATTTTCTTTATTTTGAAATTTGTAATTGAATTCCTTGTTGCTAGACTACTAATTTCTTGGATTTTGATTGATTATATATATAAATTAGTGGAGAAATATTGATTAGTAAATTGTTTGAGAATCTTGACTATGGAGGTCGAATCCTTGTTCTCAATATGTGCGAAAACATGTAATGGATTTGTACATTGAAATTGAATGTCAAAATCTTAATTTGTATAATTATGGAGGAATTCTATGGAAGTGAAAACTCTGTCTTTCATCTTTGCGTCTATTTCAGATTCTCCTCTTGCTGCCACCAGACCAAAGTATGTGTGGAGTTTAATATTTACTCTCTGTTTATCTGTTTATTTTCTGTTTACTACTTGATACCTGTCAGTTTTTGAGTATTTTTAATTTTGGGTTAGAATTGAGATTGTAGAATGCATTGATTTTAGGGAGTTTATGCTAATAAACTGTACCTGTTGCAATTTAGTTAAACTCATGGTTATCCTGTTTTATGGTTTTTGTTACCAGTTTGTTAAAGAGATTGACTAATCACAGATGCACTATGGTCGTATATCATTGTGGTAATACTATGCTTGTATGATCAAAAGTAGAGTCTTTGAGAGAAAGTTCTTAGAATTTGGTAATTTCCATGGTTAGAACCATACTTGGCATCACATTGTATACACCTCTGAGGATCAAGGCTTTTAGTGTATGTTCGTTGGAATTAGTGGAGTGTTAAAACTCTTGGCAGCAAATGAAATTAGATATTTGAATTAAAAATCTGTTAGTAAAAAATTTGATTTTTCATTTGAACAAAATTAAAATGGGTATTTGGGAATTGTTGCTTCTACTTTTTCAAAGAGATTTGAGAGTGAGTTCACAGCAGCCTCAAGATCCTTTGTATATCCACTGATACCAAATAGCATTTGTTCTTGATTTTGCACCGAGTCATCCACTCAGACCAAAATCTGATTTAGCATTTGGTTTTCTCTACATGTATATATATAGAGAGAGATATACAAGATCTTGTACAAGATCAAAGTCAATGCATATAGTAAAGATTATACAAATAGAATATGTATATATATATATATAGAGAGAGAGAGAGAGAGAGAGTTTGTGTGTGGGAATAGACAACAGAGAGCTAAATGCATAAAAATGTATAGGATCTAGAATCATTTAAGTTAAGCCACCAATGTATATCAGACTTTGGGTGATTAAAACTAAGGCCCAAGTTATCATATCAAGAAAGAAGATATTGTAACTTACTGGATTTATTTCTTGTTTAAATAGAAACTAGATAAGTGGAATAGAATTTATGGGTTGTTGTTATTCTGATTCATGTCTAGTTGATATCACTGGTCTTAAGTAATTTTAAAAAAAAGAAAAAAATGGAAAAGAAACTTCGTTACATTATCTCTATTTAGTGAATAGTATTTTTTAACTTTATATTTTCTAATTTTATGCATTTACGTTATCTAGACAGGGAAATTCGTTCTGCTTGTGTGACGAGCGATCTTTTTTAGTTGTTATCTTCACGTGCAAAGGTAAGTACTCACTTTCACTTATTTCTTCTACAGTGAAATTATTTATAGCATCAAAAAAATGTGGTATTCTTATTGTGCATTATTGTCTATTAGTTTTCTATATAATCCAATATGGCACATCAAGAGCACATGTTTCTTGCATTATTACTCAATGTATATTTTCCCTTTGTAGTTTAATTTTCCATGATAAAGAATTTTTACTACTACTGCAAGTTATCTTACATGTCAAAAAATATATGAAGCCTAGTATCCAAGTCCTAGTTTGTTATGTCTTCCCACGATTCTCTGAGTTCTTCTACAATTATCACATTCTGTGCTGATGTTCCTACAACTCTCCCACAAAATTCCTTGTATATATTGTCAAAAACAATCACTTGTACATTGATAATAGAGACATACACCTATTACCAAAGCAAAACTTCAAGAGAAAAAATATGTATATGTACCAAATTGTTGAAATAGAAGCTTGCTAATTTTAATAACATGGTTAGACGCGGACCTTGATTGTCTTCTCTACCAGATTCTTGAAATAGAAGCTTGCAATTTTAAAGAAGAATTCTATGACATAGAAAATAAAGGAATTAAAAAAAGTATATATTATCATATGTATAGGTGTTTGAACTCTTGGAGCTCAAAGGAAATCAACATAGGTAAGATGAGAAATATCATGAGTCCTCAAAAAAACCCTTGGCACTAGCCCCTCTAGCGTAGACAACACGTTCTGGAATACTCTCACAATCAAAATTAGCAAGTTTAATTCTCTGCCAAATTCTTGAAGAATATTTTCTATTTCATAGAGTTCTGTTTTATGTCAAAATTTTAATTTAGCAAGTCCTATTTTCCAAATTCTTTACAAAATCAGAATTCTCCTTCAAAATAGAAATCTCTTGAAAATATCCCTGTTGGAGAACGTGATCGTCCAAATATCCCTGTTGCATCTCCGAATAATCAACACTCATCTTCATCATCATTACGTCCAATGCGCATTCAGGTAAAAAACTTAAAGTTTAGTAAAAGTGTTGCTGAAAATATGTTAAATATATTTGATTAAGAAATTCATAAGCTATTTATGAAATGTAGGTTCATTCTTATGTGGTCTTGAAAAGTTTGGGGAATATAAATGATATTGTTGCTAGTGGGTATGTCAGCCAAATGGACTCTATTAGAGTAAACGGTGAAGAGTTGGGGCGTGAGTGGTGCGAAGTAATAGTTGAATATCAAATGAAAAAAGATGTACGTTTGCTCAAGCCTTATGACCACACACAGACTATTGGAGATGCTCTTGGAGCACCAGTTGCTTGGCCATTATCTTTGGTATATGTGACCCCATTACTTTTTATTGTTAGTCGTTATGATTATTTTGTCGTTTTAGCCCACTTGTAAATAAAATTTACTCTATCTCCTTTATCTATAGGTTGCATTGGATAAAAACAATGATTAAGGCAATATTGGAGTCCATTCTGGAGCACTTGAATATATATTTGGGAGCACTAGTATATGGGCGTCTTTGAAAAGTTTATTGTTTAAGGACTTTATGATTGTGGACTATTTTGGAGACTATTTTTTTCAGTTTAGAGAAAATTAGACACGATTTCTTTGGATTTTCTAGATATACGTTTGGTTGGTTTATTGGATGAACCTTCTGTATATGAATGGATCTTGTAATTGGTTTTCATTTGAATGAATGGATATTGGATTGGTTTAATGATTTCTTTTTTTTTTGGTTTAATGAATGTTTATAAATTGTAATTTCAACAGTACGATAAGATAAAATATAATAGGATGTTGATTAATGTTATACACAAAATTTGAGGTATTTAATTGTTCTAATTTTACTTTTTAAGGACACAACTAAGTGTCCCGAAAAGGTTAAATTAGTTTTTTGAGAAAAATTATGGGACACTTATTTTTGTCTCCAAAATATATAAGGACATTTATAAATATCCTAATACATTCTTTTAGAGGCATTTAGTATAACTTAAACCGACACATTTATGTGTCTCTTATTAGCTTTAAAGACACATACAAATGTCCCCAAAAATCATATATTGGATATTTTAAAATTTTGTTGGGACACTTAATTTTTGTCTCCAAATTAAATCTTGACACTTATAAATGTCCTATTATGTTCTTTTGGAGACATTTTAAAATACATTTAACAACACATATAATTGTCTCCTAATTATTTTAAGGCACAAATAAGTGTCTCAAAATAGCTTTTTTATTTTTATTTTTATTTTGATATAGGGACACTTATTTGCGCCTTATAAATATATCAATACGACACAAATAAGTGTCCCAATAGACTATAATATAGAGGCACTTTGAACGCCCCAAATCTTCTTGCGACACCAATATATGCGACACTTACATTAAGTGCCCCAAAAATTATAAGCGCCCCAATATGTACCATATCGAGGCACTTTTTTATGCCTCCACAGAGGATTTCTGTTGTAGTGTAGGGCAGTAAATGTTTTTCTAAAATTATTACTTATCAACAAGTCAATCTTTATATTCCATTTTTGACTAGTCACTACCTATAATGTGGATAGGATATTATCCTCAATTTTCTCTTTGCTTAATTCAATGAATTTATTGTTTTTGTCTATTTCTAATATTTCTATCCTAGTAGTAAGAGTCTGATTATATATTTCTTAATATTTTTTATTTCTTCTTTTAATTTTTCTACTTCTAATTTTAGATCTTCTGCAGTGGAAGGATTGTCTTTAATTGTTTGTTTTTCTCTAAGTATTCTTTTAACTTCAGTAATTGTATAAGGTTCAAATGGTTTACTAATTAAGTTTTCATATGCCTGATTTGACTCAGACGATAAATCTTTATTATTATCCATTTTACTAAGGATAATATTTCTTATCTCAGGGTCCTTAATTTCCCTAAGCAATTGAACTATATGATTATCTGTAAGGACATTTACTGTTGCTAAATCTTTGAATTGTGCGATTAATTCATAAAATTCATCATCTGATTCTTCTTCATTAGTCCCTGGTTTACATGGACATGAGGAATTTTCTTCTTCATTTCATTCATCCGAAGTCGATAAATTTTCAGGATTCCTAATTCGTCTTGATTATCTTTTTCTTCTAATTCCTCAGATTCGGAGGATTCTTTTCCCTCAGAAAATATTGTATTTATTATATTTTCTTTTTTCTTGGTCTTCTAATTTAAGACTATTAATCTTCTTTTTTAATCTTTTAGCTCTTTTATTTCTACATCTATTTGCGAGGTGGTCTATTTCTCCACATATGTAACATCTTCTTATCTTTTTTGTTACATTATTTTTAGTTTTCCATTGGTCTTTTCTGGTTATGTTTCTTTGTTTATTTTTGTCCTTTCTATCACTTTGTCTTTTTATGTCTTTTCCTTTTTCCCTCTGGGGTCCTATATTGGGGAATTTTTTGTCTATCTGACGACATTATTTCTATTCCAAATTGAGCACAAAATTCTCCTAGTTGTTTCTTCTCTGTTAAATTTTGTCTTTTAATTTGTTTATTTAATCTAACTTCATTGCATAGATTTAAACCTTCTTGAATGCAAGTTCCAATTAACTTCCCATAAGTATATTGATTATAATTTATTGCTACCCCTCCATTTTTAAGATTCTTCCTAACTCTTTCAGCGAATAGGTGAGGAAGTCCATCGATGAATCTCGATTTTCAGTAAGCATCATTGGATTCTGGGAGTTCCATTACTCTAGTAAGGAAGACATCTTTGTAGAATTTAAAGGATGTTAGAGTTTTACATTGGAAATTCTGTAATAGGGTCCTAATATTTTCACTATTATCGGACCATCTCCCTGTAAAATGTTCTACTATATATTTATGGCAACTGTATAAACTGCTTGTTCTTCCATATTTTCTGGTTTGACTGTACTCAAAATTTCATTTCTGTCCATCGGGTTAAGATAATTATCCCACCAATCTTTTAATTGGCCCGTAAAACCTGCTATAATCATTTTAGCAATAGCCTTATCTGTATTATTATTTCCTTTACAGACAGTACTGTACATCATCATTCTATGAATAGTATTGTAGATTTGTCTTTCTGTATATCCATCAATATTCCATTCATAAATTTGTTTTCCATTATAGCTATGCTGGTCATAAATCTTTTGTTCCTCATATAGTATGTCTTGAGGTGTGGGCCTAGGATAATAAAATTTTATTTGCATAAGCTTCCTAGCATATTTCTCTATTTTATTTATTCCTTCTGGCAAATTTTTTCTACTATTTTCAGTAGTGATATCATCATTTAAGGTATTTAATTTTAAGTCCCTAAATTTTTGATCCAATAATTTCTCTAATTCTCCTAAGGGTTTTAAATGAAAATCTTCAACTTCAGGAGGCAGTTGAATTGATGATTTTGCTATAATTTCTTTATTTACTCCACTAATTATTGTATTTTTAGAACTAATTTCCTGTTGCCAATTAGATATTTTATCTATTTTTTTATTTAGTTCCGTAATTTGTTCTCCTATAATATTTAAATACAAATTTGTATAATTTTGTTTTTTCATCAACTCATTAATTTGAGCCATTGTAATCTTTAGGGTGTCATCTTCAATTAATTTTGAAAATGCTTTGAAATTAATTTCTATTTCATTCGAGTTCATTTTAAATGATTGTTGAGATGGAAATATGTTATGAACAACTTTCCCATTATCTAGAAAATATTTTCTCTCTAATACGTTTTAAATATTGTTCTGAATATTTAACGATAAACCAAGGAACAAAAGCAACTATTTTATTCCTTATGGCTAATTCTTTATAGAATTGTGTAGAGATTATTTTTTGGTTTGTTATATTAAAGTTTTCAAAGAACCTTATTTCTTCAACTTTATTTTCTCTTATATCCTCTTGGCTATTTTCTTCTTTAATTCGGGAAGTGGATGCTCTAGATGGAGTCATAATTTCAACTGGTGAAAAATATGATACTGTAGAATACCTTGAAGAATTGCTTCTTAAATATTTCGGTTGATTATTAATGAAGTCTATTCTAACATTTCCTTCTGGATTTTGAATAGTACTAGCATAATTACTTTCTATGTGACTTAAAATTGGAACTTGTTTCTCAATTATCCAACTTTCTGGAAACTCTATTTCACTCCATTTTATTTGCCTCCTAGTATTAATTCTAGAACTATGTAAATTTGTTTCAAAAAAATATAGTTTGTTCCAATGACTTATTGTCTTGTATCCTACAGTTAGGATTAAGGGTATGGAGAAGTTTATAATATATTCTATAACATACACATATTAATTCAGATCCGGGTGTATAATTATACCCATGAGTTTTAACATTTAATGTTAAAGCATCCAATATATTGGCATCCGACAAGGATAATTGTAAATTCGGATAAGCATTAAAAAAAACTGGGCCGCGAGCTAGACTGGACTGTATTATCCCAATCAAAGATTTTTTCCAATCTAAATTTGTGGCATCTCTAAGGGCAGCTAAAAAGCTTTCAGGCAAACCTTCTAATGTTAAGGGTTTAAAGGCAATTTGTACTAGTCCTATATGTAAAAATTTATATTCATCCTGACAATGCCCTATATCCATAGCATCTAAAAGTTTTATTACTCTTTCTTCATTATCAAGGGCTATTGATTTTTCACTAGTCTTCACAATCTGTTTAGTCTTCCAAAAATCAAATCGGCCGAAATTATAAATTAATCTAGCATTTATCTTGGGAATTTACTAATCAAATAACATATTATAAGAATTAAATGCCTAATAAAAATAATAATTTGTGACCTGTTTTTGAAAGACAGAAACAAAGAGAATGGGAATTTTTGTGTGTGGAGCCACCTAAATTTAAACAAACTTATAACTTTGATATTATTATAATAGTAGAGTGGTGTGGTGGTGCCATAATCCATTAGCTAACACTCTTTGCAACATTAGTGGCACGGATTTTCTTTTTTCTTTTTTTTTTATGTACATAAAAATAGTTGGCCCAAAAGGCCTAAATGGTCCAAAAGAAAAAAATAGATCACACAAGTTTAAAGGAATGTAAAGTATAAAGTACTCTCTCAAGGGGGCCCAATTTTGTACCTCCAGGCCTAGGATAGGATCGAATCAGGTCCCCAGAAGGTAGTTAAGACCAAGGCTAGGGAAGGACCGAATCAGGGCCCCCGAAGGAAGTCAAGACCAGGCCTAACCAGCCCTCCCGAAAAGAAAGCCCAAGGGAAGGAAGGCCCGACGCCCACAAAAGGGGGTCTGACCCGGCTACGAAGGAAGGATAAGGTCATCCAACCCTATCCTTATCCGAGTAAGGATCTTGCAACCACGTCCTCTGAATCCGTGGGGGGGGGGGAAGGTCCACAATCACCTCCCTGAAAATCTAGGAATACATCCAAGATTCCTGCCAACTACCTCCTACTTGTCAGAATGGCTTGCCCAGTAGGACTTTAGGACGGTTGGGTAATTGACCCTCCTAGAGTCCAAGGCCACGAAGAGTCCTTCCCACTCCAGAAAACTCCTCTATAAATACCAGCCCCCTTAGCTGGTATCAGGGGATGAGTTTTCTACCCTATCAAGCTCAATAACGCTTTTCTACTCTCTAAGCCTTCGAATTACTCTCTACACTCACACTACTCATTTTATCCTCACTTCACACGATTTCTTTTTCCTTTCTCATTACTTTCAAGATTATTTCTTCCACAACTGTTTACTGACTTGAGTGTCGGAGTGCTGACGCTCTTTTTGCAGGTCCCCTTCCCTAGCTTGTAGAAGCTCAAGCCTACTCTGCTCGAGTCCAAGAAATCAACTTGATTGAGCTCTTTTCGCTAACATCACTTGGCACCGTCTGTGGGAACACATAACTAAGACATGAGGATAATGGAAATCCCAAACAGCGGGCTAAAAAAGCAGAAGGCAGCCAGAGCGGCTACCGAACCTCCAGTGTTGCAGATGGTGGCGGGCGCCCAGTTGATCGCCGTCGGGCATGCTGGGGACGGACTTTATGGTCCCTCTGAACTGCTGTCGGACCCCCAGCGGGTCAGTACCCCCTCGGACACCTCCTCTGATAGGTTTTCCCCAGGACTGATGGCGGTTATCCAACAAATGATTACCTCCGTAGTATGGACGCAATTGGCAGTGGTAACCTCTGCACCTTCGATATCTATGGCCCCAACGCCTTTAGTAGCCCCTCTAGCGACTGAGGCACCCCTTGTTCGAGGTCCCCCAGATCCACTGTCAGGCCCTCGACGCGATAGCACCTCCTCAGATACGTCTTCCGAGAGGTTGTCCCCAGTGTAGTTGGAAACTATTCAACAGATGATCACGTCTGCCATCTGAACGCGGCTGGACGCATTAACTGCAGCACCTTTGGTGTCTATGGCTCCCATGCCTTAGGAAGCCCCCTTGGCGGCGGAAGGTCCAGAAGAATGCGAGGGGGCTCCCCCTGTACGGAGGCCTCCAGTGCTCCCGGAGGGGGGTCCAACTCCTCCTCCCCAAGTGCGGAATGAAACTCCCCCTCATTGTGAGGCTCAACTAGAGAGTTTGCAGGATGTTCAACATAGGATGATGGAGATCTCGTTGGAGGCATGAGTCGGCATCCTTTTCAGTGAGGAGGTCATGGCGGACGACCTCTTTCTCAATTACCGAACATCAACTATTGCGGAGTATGATGGAATTATCGACCCGCAAGAACACTTGTCCCAGTTTGAAAATGCAGCTCTCCTACACAGATCCACAGATAAATCAAATGTCGCGTGTTCGTCACTACTTTGGCCCGAGCAGCCCAGCAGTGGTTCAATCAATTGCCCATGAGATCAATCCGATCATTCGGAGAATTTCACTCTCTCTTTCTACATTAATTTTCCAATAGTAAACGACGCCAGAAGACAACCATGAGCATTTTTTCAATATACCAAGAAGAAGGAGAATTATTGAGGGAGTATCTCCAACTTTTTAACTTAGTGGTCCTAGAGGTCGCTTCTGCTACCTCTAAGGTATTATCCTGTGCGTTTACGCAGGGATTACAAGATGGGGATTTTTTCATGTCCTTAACAAAGAAGCCTACTCTCAATTTTGATAATCTCTTAGCCCGAACCCAAAAATACATTAACTTGGAGGAGGCTAGGGAGTATAAGAAAGAAGTCTTTGGTGAACAATGTAATGAAAAAGAGGGCGAGACCTTACTTCGTGCAACCTTTGAGGAATAAGCCTTTCTCCATGGAGGCACAATAAGTCCTGCCCCAGGCAAGAGCCTTCTCAGAGACATTCTCCTGCCTCCTGATAGGAGCCCCCCAAGCATAAATCCTGCCCCCAGGCAGGATTCCTCGGAAGGATATTTTCCTGCCCTCCAAGCAGGAACCCTCTAAAAAATAAGTCCTACCTCCGAGCAGTACCCCTCAAGGCAAGATACTGTCAAATAGGTACAACCCTTCTTTATGCAAAATACTACTTTCACGAGTAACTTTATTTCTTGGAAAGAATTCTCAAATACATATATCTACACTTATACTTTTTTCTCTTGGCAAGAAGACATCTATAAAGCCCTGCTCCAAAGCAGGCATGCTCTAAAGACAAAGCCCTGCTCCACAGTAGGCATTCATTAAAGACAAGCTCTGCTTCAAGCAGGCACCGCCATCTCACAAAAAGGAGTAAAAAAGCCCTGTCTTCCACACAGGCACATAAGCCATCCTTCGCGGGGGCATCCAAGTCCTCCTTTGGGCAGGAACCTAGGCACTTCTCCGGAGGACGTTTAAGCTCCATTCCGTGTAGGCACAAAAAGCCCTCTCTTCCACACAGGTACACAAACCCTCCTTCGGGCAGGCATCTAGGTCCTTCTCTAGGGAAGTACGTAAGCTCTGTTCTATGCACGCACCTAAGCCCTCCTCCGCGGAGGCACCTAAGCCCTGCTGCGGACAGACACTTATTGCTTCTACGGCGAGGTCCCTAAGTCCTGCTCTGAGTAGGTGCCCTCAAGAAAGCCCTCCTCCGCGGAGGCACCTAAGCCCTGCTTTGGGGGGGACACTTATTCCTCCTCCGGCAAAGTCCTTATGTCCTGAACCGAGTAGGCATTCTCAAATAACCCCTCTTCTGTTGAAGAATACAAGCCCTCTTCTGTGGATAGAGAGAGGCCTTGCTCTGAGCATGCACCTTTTGAAAAGCCCCGCTCTCTACAGGCACGAAGTAAGCTCTTCTCTTCCTATGCATACGTATGCTGCTAATATTCCCTTGCAGGAGGGCGCAAAAAAAATAAAGAACTCCCTCTTCGGGCTAGTCTCTTGTCTCTATGAGGAGAAAACGCCTCCTCTAATGTGGCCCCCAAAAGACTCATACTCTAAGGGGGATTGATTGGAATCTCTCTCCCTCATAGGGGGGTGGGGAAGACTGAATGATGTGCATAAAAATGGTTGGCCCAAAGAGGTCGAAATGGTCCAAAAGAAAAAAATATATCTCACAAGCTCAAAGGAATGCAAGGCATAAAGTACCCCCCAAGGGGACCTAATTTGTACCTCCAGGCCCAGGAAAGGACCAGATTAGGCTCCACGAAGGTAGTAAAGACCATGCCCAGGAAAGAACTGGATTAGGGCCCCACGAAGGAAGTCAAGACCAAGCCTAACCAGCCCCCCCCAAAAAGAAGGCCCAGGGAAGAAAGGCCGCAGAAGGGAGGCCTACAGAAGGGGAAGACATCCAAAATTCCTGCCAACTACCTCCTACTTGTCAGAAGGCCTTACCCCGCAAGACTCTAAGAAGGTCGGGTAACTGACCCTCCAAGAGTCCAAGGCCACGAAGAGTCCTTCCCGCTCAAGAAAACTCATCTATAAATACCAGCCCCCTTGGCTGGTACGGGGGGACGAGTTTGCTACCCTCTCAAGCTCAATAACGTTTTCCTACTCTCGAATTACTCTCTACACTCACACTACTCATTTTCTACTTACTTCACACGATTTCTTTTTATTTTCTCATTAATTTCAAGCTTATTTCTTCCACAACTGTTTACTGACTTGAGTGTTGGAGTGTTAACGCTCTTTTTACAGGTCCCCTTTCCCTAGCTTGCAGAAACTCAAACCCACTCTGCTCGAATCCAAGAAATCAACTTGACTGAGCTCTTTTTGTTCACATCACTTTTATTTATTTAATTTATTTTTTTATTTAACTTAATTTTTAGGATTAAAAAGTCAATTTTTGTCTTGTAACTATACTTCATTCTCATTTTAGTTCTTTATCATTTTAGGGTTCCAAGAAAGTCCTGTAACTTTTTAATTGTCACGATC
This sequence comes from Sesamum alatum, assembly GCA_034509735.1. Lineage (NCBI taxonomy): Eukaryota > Viridiplantae > Streptophyta > Magnoliopsida > Lamiales > Pedaliaceae > Sesamum > Sesamum alatum. Next base: position 23,680,094 of record JACGWO010000009.1, on the reverse strand, counting down.
TTGGTCTTGCTTTCGCCGGAATTTCTTCAACATAGCCGGAAATGTCTTAAATTTGGGCCGCCACGTCAGAAATTTCCGGCAACTTCAGAGAAATTCCGGCGAAAGAAGGACCAAAATCGTGACAATTAAAAAGCTACAGGATCTTTTTGAAACCCTAGAATGAGAATGAGGTATAATTACAGGACCAAAAATACCTTTAACCTAATTTTTAACCTTCTCAATTAAATTATTTAATTTTACTACACGATTCTTCATTCTATTTATTTTTAATTAAATTATTTGCAGAACCGTCTCACTAAAATACAATTCTACCAAATCTTTTAAATTCTTTTAGAATACGATATTTTGAAAAAGAAAATCGTACTATATATTTTCGTTTAATTCTCGCTTGTACTTCATACTCAGCTTGGAATCTCAGTGTAGAGTAAAATTACAAATTAATACATGCTTAAATATATTTTTTGTGGTGTAATTTTGATATTTTGATACTTTTATCTTTTATTTTTCTAAAGTTACAAAATAGTATTGTAACTTTTTGACATTTCGTAATTTTATTCTTCTTCATTACGATTTTGGTATTTTTATTCTTTATCTTTCTAGAAATTGCAAAGTATCCTGTAAATTTTTTGACACTTCGTAATTTTTGTCTTTCCGAAGCTGGATTTTGAAAGAATTGTAAGAATGAATCATCCACGTCGTATTTTTTCTTTTCAATTTTGTGTTCATATTGACAAAAATAAACCAATCAGAACAAATCCCATATTTAAATGAACCACATGCAGCGTATATAATTTATTCCAATAACTTTTATAAAATTTTATACCAAAAAGATCAAAATTCGAAATGACAAGAGGTAATAGAATTGTTTTGCAATTTTAAAAACATAAAAAAAAAAATATCAAACTACCAATATTATGGGACCAAGAATATATTTAAGCCCATTGATAAAGTACTTTCGATCCTAAAATTATGTTCTTAGAATAATATAGTCATAGAATGGAACTCCGTCCACTAAAAAAGAAAAGAAAGAAAAAAACGAATAAAACAACTCCGAAATGGTCAAAGCAGCTCTCTCACAAGCTGCCGAAACGAACACACCTCTTGTGCCACGCTCGAAACCAACTTGCCACGTCTCCTGCAACGCGTCAGTCTGCATGCAGCAGCATTACCAGCTATACTCCCATATAAGTAATGGAGATCAAGTTCTACATGCATACTCGAAAATCATTACTACATTCTGAGAGAAGAAAACCCAATCGACGAAAATGGAAGGAGTCAACGTTTCAACCCATCCAGAGATCCCTGGCGAGCCGACTCAGACTTCCACAGCCCTTCTTGAGAAGGCCACAGCCGCCATTCAAGGGTTTGGCCCTGTCAACAAGATCCATCAGCACCTCTGCGCGTAAGCGCCTCTTTATTTCATCCCATTTCTCCTTTTGCCCTTCTGATATGGGAGATCTATTTGATACAGGATTTTAGAACAATGGTTTCACAATTTGGAATATTTTCCCCAGACCCTTTGCAGTGCACTTTGTTTCTGCTTCGGTTGTCATAATCATTTAGAATTCTTGTTCCAGATTCCACTTCTATGGGCACGATATGACAAGACAAGTAGAGGCACACCACTTCTGCGGCCACCAAAATGAAGAATTCCGGCAGTGTCTTATCTATGATAGGCCTGACGACGACGGCCGTCTGATCGGACTGGAGTACTTAGTCTCGGAAGAGCTGTTCTTGACATTACCAGATGAGGAAAAGCGGTTCTGGCACTCCCATGAGTTTGAAGTGAAGAGCGGTGTGCTGTTCATGCCTGGCGTTCCAGGTCCCATTCAGCGGCAGGACCTGGAGAAGGTAGCCAAGACGTATGGAAAAGTCTTCCACTTCTGGCAGGTGGACAGAGGCGATACTTTGCCACTCGGGATACCACAGGTGATGATGGCGCTCACAAGAGAGGGCCAGCTCTATCAGAATCTTGCTCGAGGTATATATATTTTCATCAAAATTAGCCTTTTTCCCATATCGTCTGTAATACAAATATTTCTGATGTAGATGTCGAGAGACGCTATAACGTTTCGTTCGAGAAGGAGAGTGAGAATCGGGCATACATGACGGGCCCAGCGCACGGGATACATCCGATGGCAAACGGCGGTGGGCGAGGGCTGCAGACGGTGCTGAGGGAGGTGGAGTGCAAGCCAGTGGGAGTGGATCACTCGGCTGCAAGAGTCTTCGTTTGAAGCATAACATTTTGTGGAAGGGGAGTCTCTGCAGAAAATGTGACTTAGTACATTATCTGGTGTAAGAGCTTTTGTGGTGTGCTGTATCTAGCAGGTTTTGATGAGTGTGTATATATATATATATAAAATGCTCTGGGAGAGTCCTAATTATGTCTAAATTAGCCGTGCGCAATTAGATATAAGGAATAAATTGATTGCTGTTTTTATCGTGTCTATTGGGTTTTGCAACATGTTAAGATTATGCCACATGTGGGATCTCGATCCTGAGCCTGGTAAGAAGTGGGCGTGGATGAACGTGCTTCAAGTGATACTAGGAAAAGCCTTGCGCGGGTTTTCTAACTATTGCTTCACGCGATCGTTCAGCTCCCAAAGGCCGGATTTAATTTCCGACTCCCTACCCAAATCGCCATACAAACAAGAACTGTCAGAAACAAGTACAAGTGGTTGGCATCATAGTGGTTCTTACAAACAAACTAATCCAAACGTCTCATCATGTATATTTTGGTACTTATACTTGAACCATCTACGAGTCCATTACTTATATTTGAACCATCTACGAGTCCATTACGATTACGTCTGCCCAGTGTAACCTTCCTGCGGAAGAAAGCATACGAGTCCAGAGTCCATGGGGGAAGACACTAATTATTCAATTCACCGATACAATTTTATCCCAAATATGGATCAACACTTGTCCCGTATTTGGATAACTTCTACCTTGACAGGTGGCCCATGGTTGGTTCTTATTTAATTTATACCTGCATGTACAATGGCGTCCTCACTTTGTCCCATCGTTACCCCTCACCCATATGTTTATTTGGGTGCATGTACAATGGAGTCCTCACTTTGTCCCACCGGGTCAACCCCTCACCCATACGTTTATTTGGGTGCAATTACTGAAGGAAGTGTTGATATTTGGGTGCATGTACAATGGAGTCCTCACTTTGTCCCACCGGGTCAACCCCTCACCCATACGTTTATTTGGGTGCAATTACTGAAGGAAGTGTTGAACTTTCGATAATTTGTATTTTTTGTTTTAACAACTTCATTAGTAAAGTAGCAATTTTATTTTTACAGTTATTGTATGGGAGTTAAATTCCCAACAACTTTATTAGTAAAGTAGCAATTTTACCTTTACAGTTATTGTATAGAGTTAAATTTTCACTTCTGTAATTGCAGTTTTTTTCCTTCTCTACAGAAATGTTCTTGTCTCTGGTGAAGATTTACAGAATTATGGTTGCATCATGTTTCTAATTTTCATATGGTATCACATGATATCAGAGCCATCCTATGAAGGGCTCTGGATACACCAATTAGTGATATAGGTTTTCTTCCATTACATATACATATATGAAGTTATGGCAACTGAAGGAGCAGATCTCAACAAACGTACAGGAACAGGAAAAAGTAAGACTAACACAGAGTTGTAGGAACTTCAGACCTCTAATCATCCAGGTATGATTCTAGTTTTACTCTTTTGAATGGTAGAAACTATGTGGCATGGAGTAGGGCGATGCGCATAGGCTTAGACGCAAAGATGAAACTCGGGTTTATTACTGGAAAATATGTAAAACCTACTGAGGATTTAGAAGAACTTGAACAATGGACACGAGTAGATTGCATGGTGACCTCATGGTTACTTAACTCTATATCAGAGGATATTGTTGATACATTTCTCTATTTTAATTCTGCTCATGGGTTATGGACTGAACTTGAGCAGCGATTCGAAGATTGTAATGGTCCTATGTTGTATCAACTACAACATGAGATCGCTAGTATTTCGTAAGGATAGTTATCTATAACATCATACTTTACTAAACTGAAACACTTGTGGGATGAATTGATGCATTTGGCTCCTCTACCTCACTGTAGTTGTGGATCTGTGAAAATTGTGGCAGAATATGCTATTTCTAACCAATTGATGCAATTTCTGATGGGTCTTACTGATGTGTATGACCATGTGCGTAATCAAATCTTGGTCACTGATCCTTTCCCAACGGTAAACAAAGCCTATTCTATGATTCTGCGAGTGGAAAAACAAAGGCAAGTGAGTTTGAATTTGAGAGATGAACTTGAAGGATCTGCTATGTTTGCAAAGTCTGTTGAAACTAGGAAAAGTGGACAGAACAACAATGGTTTCAACAAGAAGCTTTACGTGGACAAGAAGAACTTACAGTGTGATAACTGCAATAGACCAGGTCATGATAGGAATACTTGCTTCAAATTACATGGGGGTACCGGATTGGTATAAGAACCTCATAGAGCAACGAAAGAAAAATGGTGCTGTGGGGAGAGTATACAATGTTCAAACCACTGATCAGCCAGGAGACACGGATGGGGCACCCACATCAGTGACAAACTCAATAGCTGATGTAGTGAGGGTGGAAATAATGAAGTTGATGAAAGGCCACACACCAGATCAGCCCCATGAAACTCAGTTTGACGATTATGCAGGTATGCACATTGCACCTTCTGTCTCTAAAAAAAGATCTAATTCTTGGATTTTAGACACGGGAGTAACAAATCACATGTGTGCTAATCTGTTTATGTTTCATTCAATTACTCCTTTACAACATCCTGTGTGAAGGACAAGCGGATCCACCCCGGAGCGCGAGTAAAAGCGAGAAGGCGAGAAAGGGTGCGTAAATTTAAATCTAATTAAATAAATGAATCCCAAGGGGTGTACCCTTGGGTGCTCAACCGAGCGTTCGATGTAGGATATGTAAATATTAGATATGTATATTAAACACATAGGGCATAGATATACATATTAAATCAATCAAAGCGTAATAAAACCATTACCTTTGATTGTATAGCGTGTGCTACCGGCTACTTGCGTTGTTCCTTCTCCGGAATGCTCACGAAATCCAAACATATGGATTCTCCAAAGGTGATCCACACCACACCGGAAGAAACGCACGTTCTTCTTGCTAGAAAAGAACGCGTTTAAGAAGGAATCGGTTTAAGAGAAGAACACTATGAATTAGTGTTCTCTTAAACTTGCTTTGTTCTTCTTCTTGATTCAAAACCAAGTGAAGAATACAAGTGAAAAGGGGGGGAAGAAAACCGAGAGTTAGAGAGGGAGAGGAGATCCGATTTTCTCTTCTTCTTTTTTCTAGAAAAAGATAAATAATGAATCACTTATGCTTGGTGTAGTATATTCTAATATATATACATAATTAATGTGATTAATGGAATGTGTCTAGGTTCATCCAAGGATGTCTAGATTCGTTCCAATTAATCACCATCAATTCTTCAATCAAGCCTACCAAAATTTATGGTATGATCAAATCATACCAAAAGGGAAGAGCTTGATTGGAGTTGATTTGTCTCTTTCTAAAAAGAGATAAGTCAACATACCACCTAGCATGAAACATGGCTGATTTTCCTTCCTCCAAGGGAGCATCTCGGCCATGTTTAATTAAGGGAAGAAGTCCAACTTCTTCCTATTCCAAAATAGGAATTATTTCTCCTCTCGGGTAAAATTTAACGGACCGGGTTTTATTGTAATCGAACTACGACGAACCCAACATTAAATCCAATTTAATGTCCATTTAAATTATTACCGTTGATCTTTTAATGTAATTAAAAGATCCAACGTCTCAACTTTCCATATTTAATCGAAAATTCAATTTATCGATTAAATGAAGGCCCGATACAATATTGGCCCGTCTATCCAATGGACTTTCCCTTAAGTAGTCCAATTACTTATTTTATCCTTCGAGATTGACACCAAGACGATCTCTCAACCTCCTCGGTGATTTGTGTGTGACCCTTTAGGTTCACACTCAACTAGACTTGGGTCCGTGTCCCACAAGGGCCCATTACCATGGGTGGCCGTCTAGCAACAGTCCGTGGTACTAGAGACTAGGTGAATTGGCGTGAACATTTAGGCGCCGATTCCGTACGGCTACGATCCTTCCGTCTACCGTCTCCCGACCTTAGTCTAGGGTATGGAATTGGGCGTCAATTCCCATCCTTGACTAGGCATCTATGCTTAATACCCGAGACTACGTATGGTTCATTGCGTCGACACAGGAAATATTTCCTATTCGATCAACCACTGTGGCCACAGCTTTAAACAACATGAACGTGTCTTCGAGTACATAGGAGATATCTCTGTCACATACTGACAGGGGACAGATCCTCTTATTGTAATCCACCGTCCTAGCTACGTATTCCGACTGCACTGGACAAGGCTTATGATGATCATCTTACAGAATGATCACCTCTCGCCAGATCCAAGATACAGCCGTCCTGTGCACGTGACTGCCACGATTCCTCAAGTCTGAAGATTACTCCCGTACTATCGGAACCAGGGAAAACCAATCATACCGACCAAGCCTCCAAGGCTTCCATATGATGATCCCTACGAGTCAATCCAGTCGGCTCGACCCCAGTTGACCAACCCATCAAGATCGTGTAGGCGTCCCACGCCTGTCGCCGATGAAACACGGCCTCATCCAATGAACACGACTCTTGACGCAAGTCTCAATAGGACTCTCGATTCCCTATCTCGAGGTCCTCCACTTGGAACGTTTCAGACCCAACTCTTAATCAGTTGGTTTCATGACCACCATCCAATGCATGACCCAACTGCACGAGTTGTTATCTATGGTCTGTGGGTTTTGTTGCGATATAAGTTAAGCACCGTTTTAACAAATGTGAAATGAGCGCAACAAAGTAAGCACCAGAAGTGACGAATACTCATTTTATTCATCACATAATAATATTACATTTACATTGAGTTGTATAATAGGTTACAAATCGCCAAACCTATTGGCTTTCTGGTCACCTATTCAAACAATCTCCCACTTGACCTAAAGCCAATCACCCATTGACCTCGAACCTCTTATCCAAATGGTGAGTATGGGCAACTTGAGACATGGGCTTAGCAAGTGGATCTGCTATGTTTTCTGCGGAGCTGACTCGGTCCAACCAAACGTCACTCCTGCTATCCATCTCTCTAAGCAGATGGTAGCGTCTAAGAATATGCTTGGATCGTGATGAGATCTCGGTTCCTTTGCTAGCGCTATCGCCCCGTTGTTATCATAAAAGATAATTACGGGCTTAGCAATGCTAGGTACTACATCCAACCCTTGGATGTAGCTCATCAACCAAACCACTCCTTAGCAGCTTCCAAAGCCGCTATGTATTCAAAACTCTATACTGGAGTACGCCGTGGTAGCCTGCTTGGAACTCTTCCAAGCAACCACGCCACTATTAAGTCTAAACACATAACCAGACTGAGACTTGGCATCATCGTCATCCGACTGGAAGCTAGCGTCGCTATAGCCTTCCAGTATCAACTCTCCACCGCCGTAGATCAAGAACATGTCCTTAGTCCTTTTCAGGTACTTCAGGATAGTCTTGACTGCACTCCAGTGTGCCTCCCCGGCACACGACTGATATCGACTAGTTACGCTCAAAGCGAAAGCTACATCAGGTCTAGTGCACTGAACAACATACTCTATGCTGCCTACGGCTGAAGCAAAGGGGATGTCCAACATCCGTTTAAGTTCGTCATCAGTCTTAGGAGAGTGCTTCTTGGATAACTTAATTTCATGCCTCATAGGAAGGAATCCTCGTTTTTGAGTTCTCCATCTTGAATCTCTTCAAGACTTTCTCAATATACGAGGACTGGGCCATTCCTAACATCCTTCTAGATTTATCCCTGTAGATCTTGATGCCAAGGATGTAGGATGCCTCGCCCATATCCTTCATGGAGAAAGCGTTGACAATCAAGCTTTAGTGGTACCCAACATCTTAGCATCATTCCCAATGAGTAAGATGTCATCCACGTAAAGCACCAGAAACGCAACTGAGCTCCCACTGATCTTTTTGTATACACAAGGATCGGACTCGTTCTTGATGAAATCATATCCCTGTATGACTTCCTCAAAACGTATGTTCCAGCTTTGGGAAGCCTGTTTGAGGCCATATATGGACCTTTGGAGACGGCAGACCTTTTGTTGTTCTCCAACAGTTGTGAAACCTTCCGGCTGATCTATATAGATCTTTTCCTCTACGAAACCGTTGAGGAAGGCCGTTTTCACGTCCATTTGCCATATTTCATAGTTATACCATGCTGCTATGGTAAGCAGTATCCGAATGGACTTGGCCATTGCTACGGGCGAGTAGGTTTCCTCAAAATCGACCCCGGGTCGCTGAGTGTAACCTTTCGCCACAAGCCTGGCTTTGAAGGTTGTAACCTCCCCATCAGCTCCAAGCTTACGTTTGTAGACCCATTTACACCCTATGGGTTTTACCCCTTTAGATGGGTCTACTAGGGTCCAAACCTTGTTTGTACCCATCGAGTCCATCTCGGATTTCATGGCTTCAAGCCACTTGTCCGAAGCAATGTCCGACATCGCTTCTCCATATGTCTCTGGATCATTATCCAAGTGACTGGTCAGGCCCAGAAATCCATACCTATAAGGTGCATGGGATACTCTGGCCGACCTACGGAGGACTGGAACAATATTAGTGGGAACTACTGGCTTAGATGTCACTGTCGCCTCATGGGGTACATCACTTGATTCCTCAAGGAGTACCTCATCGCGTCGACTATCTGATGGAAAATCCTTTTCCAAGAACACTGCGTTTCGCGAGACAAAAACCTTTTGCTCGGAGGGATCATAGAAATAATACCCCGCACTTTCTTTTGGATAGCTGATGAACCTGCATAAACTAGACCTTGAGTCCAGTTTATCTCCCACTAATCTCTTGACATATGCGGGGCAACCCCACACTTTCAAGTATTTGTAGGAGGCAGGGTTGCCATGCCATATCTCATATGGCGTCTAGGATACCTTCTTAGATGGCGTCAAGTTCAAAACTTTGGCCGTTATCTCAAGAGCGTATCTCCAGAAGGAAAGGGGGAGTTCGGTAAAACTCATCATGGATCGGACCATGTCCAACAAAGTCCGATTCCTCCTTTCAGATACACCATTAAGCTGTTGTGTTCCAGGAGGGGTCCACTGAGAGAGAATCCCATTCTCTTTTAGATAATCAGTAAACTCACCACTCAAATACTCTCCACCTCGGTCCGACCGAAGGGCGTTGATCTTTCGACCGGTTCGGTTCTCTACTTCAAGTCTGTATTCCTTAAACCTTCCAAAGGCTTCAGACTTGTATCTCATCAGGTAAACATAACCATACTGTGAGTGATCATCGATAAAGGTTATGAAGTACGAGTACCCACCTCTAGCTTGAGTATTTAGTGGGCCACACACATCCGTATGGATAAAATCCAACAGACCACTGGCTAGCGTACTTTGTCCAACAAAGCGTTTCTTGGTCATCTTTCCCTTCAGATAGGATTCGCGGGTCGGTAGGTTGTCTAAATCATCTATTTCTAGACTCTTTGAGTCCACCAACCTTCTTATCCTATCTTTAGAGATATGACCTAACCTCGCATGCTATATCTGTGCGTTATTATTATATCATCACGTTGTCGTTTGTGTTCTGCAGTCATAATCCAATTAGACTGTTGAAGTATGTACAGACCATTGACCAATGTACCAAGCAGATGAGAAATACCATCTTTAATAATGAAAAAACCATTTTTATTGATGGTAAATTCACATCCCTTCTTATCAAGGACTGGGATGGAAACAATGTTTTAATCATGCTAGGTACATAGAAACAGTCGTTCAGTACAATCCTAACATGACTACTAATGGCTAACTCTAGTGATCCTATGGCCTCCGCAGCAACGGCCTTGCCATCGCCTAACCTCAGGATCATCTCATCCTTGGTTAGCCTTCTGCTTCTTTGTAGTGCTTGCAAATCATTGCAGATGTGAGCACCACACCCGGTATCCAATACCCATGAAGCAGAATTAGTAATCATATTTACTTTAACCACAAACATACTTGGGTTGGAGAGGAGTTGTGGGCACTCCCTCTTCCAATGCCCCTTCCCTGGCAATGCATGCAGACATCATTTGCCTTGCACAGCTGAGAACCATGGGCCTTCCCTTTCCTTTTGCTCGGTCCAAGCAGAGCAACAAGGACGCCTGGAGCGCGAGCAGGGGCCGCAACCGTCTTTCCTTTGCCCTTCTTCCTCTTCTAGCGTCCGCGCCTCTTGCCATTCGCCTTGGAGGTCTAAGCCTCTCCTATCAATACCGCCGGCGCCGACTTGTGGGCCGCTGCCTCGTATTGGACCAGCATGTTGATCAACTCATGGATAGATTTCTCAAGTCCGTTCATGTTGTAGTTTACAACAAACGGGTCATAGGACAGAGGAAGCGACTGGAGGATCACGTCAATCTACGTGTCATTGTTAAGTCCAGCTTTAAGGTCCTCGAGTTTCTCCACTAGGGAGAGCATCTTGACCCCATGGCTTTGTACAGACGCTCCTTCACCAAGCTTGGTACCAAAGAATGCTTTTTTGGCGGCATATCTAATATGCCTATCCAGAACCGCATAAACCTCGTTCATGCGGAGCATTATGGCGGCGACGTTGTCCAGCCTCTCATAATGGTTCTGGATGTCGTTAGACATCGAAGCCAGTATGATACTGCGTACTTTCCAGTTGTCCTCATGCCACTTCTCGAACATCAAACGTTCTTCAGGCGTGGACCCCTCTAGTAAGTCGCTCGGTGGCGGCTCGTCCAAGACGTAGCCTTGGTTCTCGAAACCGAGGACAATCCTCAGGTTTCTCATCCAGTCCGAGTAGTTCGTTCTGTTGAATTTGTTAGTCTCAAGTATCATGGTTAATGGGTTCTTAGACATATCTACATTAATGAAAATGTAAAGCAAGAAATTAGCAAATGATGGTAATAATATTGTTCAAGTTGAAGACTTGGTCTTTTAGTCTTTAACCCTCCCACTATTTATACGAAATTCCGCCACTCTCAAGCGGAGTTTCGGAAAATCATTTCCTAGTGGGCTTGGGATCCACAAGCGTAATCTCCATGCCCCGCTTTTACGATTCACATGAAGAAGACCTCGTGGGAGATATCCAATATCAATCTCATCGAATGAGATTCCCAAGATATTTTGCCTCACTTATTCACATGGTTCCGATGACTCCAAGCGAACCATGTTACTCAGTGTTGGGCCCGATCCATCAACCAAATCATGCCTCAAACTGTCGCCCCCCATGACTCGTGAGACAGGGAAAGAACGCGTGCAGTCTTTTTGTTCACAATAATGGTAAAGCTTTCCCCTAGTCCAAGTGTGCCATGACTCGTGAGACGACACTTGGGTAGTGGTAGCTTCCTCACCACCTTGCTGTGGATGGAAGGCTCGGATAGATGAAAATACCATTTTGATCCAAGTCCGTTCTGGGTCTAATATTTAATTTGGTCCAACCAAATGAGAGTTTGTGTGTGACCGAGACCTCATCACATTATTGTGTTTTAGCATGCATATAAATATCCAATATTTAAAGATATAAATAAATACGCCGCATGCAGAAAACATAGCATACCCCTGTTAGGATGATCACAAGCCCAACTTATGCGACCCACTGAGCCCGCAGTGAGTCTATGGTCTGTCTAGGGTGGTCCTAAATTATTACAATAATAATGTACCCATTGTCATTCCAATGGGCCTTGTAGTGCTTCTTGTTTCACGCCTTGATGCTCCTTCTTGGGGTCTCCGACTCCAATTGCTTGTTAAAATTGAAACCTCACTAATCCTATCTACTCTCATTACAACTCAAAGTAATATATTGGTAATAATGAAAGCAAGCATTAACATCATGAGGCTGAAAATACGGGAGATGATAGTCCCAAAAAAAAAGAGGCGCGGAGGCCCCACCCAACGGAAAATAAATGATCATACATTCATTCATATATAAGGTTTAGGGCTCTTGTGATCATCCCATGTTGATTCCATCAACTCACATAACACAATTATTCCAAATAATCATGCATAAAAAATCAATGGATATTCCAAATACCCAAGTGATGTCCAACATCACGAAAGCATAAACACACAAATAATATGCAAAATTCAAATTTTAAATTTAATGGACATTTTAAACAATGCATCCAATGCATGTATTAATCCCAAATTAATTAAACAAATTTAATCTAAGAAATCATCCAATTATTCCAAAATCAGATATGCAAAAATTAACATATTTTCAGAATATTTTGCAGAAAATACAGAAAATTAATTTTTTCGAAAAACGTCGAAAAACGACACAAAATGGCCCAGCCGTTGTGCTTGCCGGCCACCCGCGTGCACAGGGCAGCGCGCCCGCTCTGTGCCGCGCGCTGGCCACGGCCGGCAGCGGCCGTCTACGCACAGCGCGCGCGCGCCTGTGCGCTGTTAGAATAGGTGACCAGAAAGCCAATAGGTTTGGCGATTTGTAACCTATCTGACAACTTGATGTAAATGTAATATTATTATGTGATGAATAAGATGAGTGTTCGTCACCAATGATACCTTTTTTTTTTGCACTCATCTTACATTTGTTAAAACGGTGTTTAACTTATATCGCAACAAAGCCCACAGACCATGGATAACAACTCGTGCAGTTGGGCCACGCATTGGATGGTGGTCATGAAACCAACTGATTAAGAGTTAGGTCTGAAACGTTCCAAGTCGAGGACCTCGAGACAGGGCATCGAGCGTCCTATTGAGACTTGCGTCAAGAGTCGTGTTCATTGGATGAGTGCGTGTTTCATCGGCGACAGGCGTGGGACGCCTATACGATCTTGATGGGTTGGTCCATTGGGGTCGAGCCAACTGCACTGACTCGCGGGGATCATCATATGGAAGCCTTGGAGGCTTGGTCGGTATGATTGATTTCTCCAGTTCCGATAGTACGGGAGTAATCCTCAGACTTGAGGAATCATGGCAGTCGCGTGCACAGGACAGCTGTATCTTGGATCTGGCGAGAGGTAATCATTCTGTAAGATAATTATCATAAGCCTTCTCCAGTGCAGTCGGAATGTGTAGCGAGGACGGTGGATTCCAAAAAGAGGATCCGTCCCCTGTCAGTATGTGACAGAGGTATCTCCTATGCACTCGGAGAGATGTTCATGCTGTTTGAAGCTGTGGCCACAGTGGTTAGTCGAATAGGGAATGGTTTCCTGTGTCGACGCAATGAAGCATACGTGGTCTCGAGTATTAAGCATTGATGCCTAGTCAAGGATGGGAACCGACGCCTAATTCCATACCCTAGACTAAGGCCGGGAGACGGTAGACGGAAGTATCGTACCCATACGGAATCGGCGCCTAAATGTTCACGCCAATTCACCTAGTCTCTAGTGCCATGGACCGTTGCTAGACGGCCACCCATGGTAACGGGCCCTTGTGGGACACGGGCCCAAGTCTAGCTGAGGGTGAACCTAAAGGGTCACATACAAATCACCAAGGAGAGGGGGAGGAGATCCGATTTTCTCTTCTTTTTCCTAGAAAAAGATGAATAATGAATCACTTATGCTTGGTGTAGTATATTCTAATATATATACATAATTAATGTGATTATTGGAATGTGTCTAGGTTCATCCAAGGATGTCTAGATTCATTCCAATCAATCACCATCAATTCTTCAATCAAGCCTACCAAAATTTATGGTATGATCAAATCATACCAAAAGGGAAGAGCTTGATTGGAGTTGATTTGTCTCTTTCCAAAAGAGATAAGTCAACATACCACCTAGCATAAAACATGGCTGATTTTGCTTCCTCCAAGGGAGCATCTCGGCCATGTTTAATTAAGGGAAGAAGTCCAACTTCTTCCTATTCCAAAATAGGAATTATTTCTCCTCTCGGGTAAAATTTAACAGATCGGGTTTTATCGTAATCCAACTACGACGAACCCAACATTAAATCCAATTTAATGTCCATTTAAATTATTCCCGTTGATCTTTTAATCTAATTAAAAGATCCAGCGTCTCAACGTCTCAACTTTTCATATTTAATCGAAAATTCAATTTATCGATTAAACGAAGGCTCGATACAATATCGGCCCGTCCATCCAATGGACTTTCCCTTAAGTAATCCAATTACTTATTTTATCCTTCGAGATTGACTCCAAGTCGATCTCTCAACCTCATCGGTGATATGTGTGTGACCCTTTAGGTTCATCTTCAGCTAGACTAGGGTCCGTGTCCCACAAGGGCCCGTTACCATGGGTGGCCGTCTAGCAACGGTCCAAGGCACTAGAGACTAGGTGAATTGGCGTGAACATTTAGGCGCCGATTTCGTACGGGTACGATCCTTCCGTCTACCATCTCCTGGCCTTAGTCTAGGGTATGGAATTGGGCGTCGGTTCCCATCCTTGACTAGGCATCTATGCTTAATACTCGAGACTACATATGCTTCATTGCGTCGACACAGGAAACCATTTCCTGTTCGACTAACCACTTTGGCCACAGCTTTAAACAGCATGAACGTGTCTCCGAGTGCATAGGAGATACCTCTGTCACATACTGACAGGGGACAGATCCTCTTCTTGGAATCCACCGTCCTTGCTACACATTCCGACTGCACTAGACAAGGCTTATGATGATCATCTTACAGAATAATCACCTCTCGCCAGATCCAAGGTACAGCCGTCCTGTGCACGCGACTGCCATGATTCCTCAAGTCTGAGGATTACTCCCGTACTATCGTCACCGGGAAAAACCAATCATACCGACCAAGCCTCCAAGGCTTCCATATGATGATCCTCACGAGTCAGTCCAGTCGGCTCGACCCCAGTCGACCAACCCATCAAGATCGTGTAAGCGTCCCACGCCTGTCGCCGATGAAACACGACACTCATCCATTGAACACGACTCTTGATGCAAGTCTCAATAGGATTCTCGATGCCCTGTCTCGAGGTCCTTGAATTGGAATGTTTCATACCCAACTCTTAATCAGTTGGTTTCATGACCACCATCCAATGCGTGGCCCAACTGCACGAGTTGTTATCCATGGTCTGTGGGCTTTGTTGCGATATAAGTTAAACACCATTTTAAGAAATGTGAAATGAGCTCAACAAAGTAAGCACCAGAAGTGACGAATACTCATTTTATTAATCACATAATAATATTACATTTACATCGAGTTGTATAATAAGTTATAATTTTGCCAAACCTATTGGCTTTATGATCGCCTATTCTAACACTGTGACCATTAAACTACCTGATGGTTCCACAAAAATCCATCACGTACTATGGAACTGTGCATCTAAATTCACTTACACAAGTCTTGTATGTTTCTTGTTTTCAAAGCAATTTGATTTCTATCAACAAGCTTTGTGCTCTCTCTAACATCCGACTTGAATTTCTTTCTACTCACTGCATCTTGCAGGACCAGACGACTAGGAAGACAATAGCAATAGCAAGACAAATTTACAGATTATACATTCTGAATTCAGCTTCGTTCTATGTCAACTTGATAGATAGTTTTTCCTTGAATAAAACATTCCATGTTCAACATTCTGATTCTGATGTAACCATGTGGCATAAGAGACTAGGCCACCCTTCATTTTTCAACTTTCAAGCATGTATCTGGAGTTTGTACTACTTCCGTAAGCAATAAAGAAGTGTGCGATGTTTGTCCACTGGCCAAACAATCCAGGTTACTATTTCCTGTTAGTAATAGCTACACTTCCAAACCTTTTGAGCTAATTCATATAAACATATGGGGGCCATATAAACATCCTACTCTATCAGGTTGCCATCTTTTCGTTACTATTGTTGATGATTTCAGTAGAACCACATGGATGTACTTAATGAAACTCAAGTCACAAACCATACATATTCTTGAATCATATTGCAAAATGATACTTACCCAGTTTGACATGAGGATTAAGTCTATAAGAACAGATTATGGGTTAGAATTCATGAGCACCCAATGTCAAGGCCTATTTTCTCAACTTGAAATCATTCATCAAACCTCTACACCTTACACACCAAGGCAAAATGGGGTAGTCGAGATAAAACATAGGCATCTTTTAAATGTGGCTAGAGCCCTCATGTTCCAAGCTAGTATGCCCAAAAGGTTCTGGGGGGAAGCAATCCTAATAGCCACTTTTCTCATAAATAGACTACCCTCTTCAGTCTTGTAATGGAAAACCCCATATGAAGTTCTTTATAAATCGTCTACCTAATTACTCTCACCTTAAAATCTTTGGTTGTCTTGCTTTTGCTTCTAATCCCAAGCCACACAAAGACAAATTTGAACCTAGAGCTTCCAAATGTATACTTCTTGGCTATTATGCTAGACAGAAAGCTTACAAGCTCTATGACTTAACCACACACTCAATGCTCATCTCCAGAGATGTTATATTCCATGAGGAGATTTTTCCTTACCAGTCTTCTTGTTTTCCAGATCTTACTCACACACCTCTTCCTTTGATTTCAGTGCTTGAAGACCACTCTTCACTACCTCCTCCAAATCCAACACTACCTTCAGCCTCATCTCTTCCTCTTATAGATTTAGCTCCAAACCATATACACACAGATTCTCCCCCGTCTCTAGTTCCTGTACGCCCTTCCTCCTCTCCATGTATTTCTCTCAGAAAATCCTCCAGGGTTGTCCAGAAACCTGCCTGGATGACAGATTCAATATGCAATCACTCTTCCACATATACAGATGCACACATATCCTTTGTTGCTCAATTGTCTATCTTGCAAGAACCACGATCGTTTTTCAGGCACAGGAGCATGCTGAATGGAGGGAACCTATGCAAATGGAGGTTGATGCACTTGAAAAGAATCAAACATGGGAGCATAGTACCTTCCCCTCCTGGGAAGCGGGCCATTAGGTCAAAATGGGTGTATAAAGTGAAGCTACAACCTGATGGAACAGTTGAACGTTACAAGGCTAGATTGGTTCCAAAGGGATACAACCAGATTGAGGGTGTGGACTTCTTTGATAGTTTCTATCCTGTAGCAAAAATAGTAACAGTTAGAATACTTTTGAGCGTTGTCGCTGCTCATTCCTGGCCAATTCAGCAACTAGACATCAACAATGCGTTCTTGTATGGGCACCTAGATGAAGAAGTGTATATGATCCCGCCGGATGGTTACTCAGCACCTCCTGGAATGGTTTGTCGATTGAAAAAATCCCTCTATGGTCTTAAACAGGCTTCTCACCAATGGAATTTCGAGTTCAGCTCAAAATTATCTAACTATGGTTTCACACAATCTGCTCATGATCATTGTCTATTTACTATGAAGATAGGTGCAGATTTTCTTGCCCCCTTAGTTTATGTTGATGATGTGCTCATCACACGTACCTCGGAGTCATTGATTCTTGACGTCAAACGTTATTTGGATGATTTATTTACAATCAAAGATCTTGGTTATATCAAATATTTTTTGGGACTTGAGATTGTCCGCTCTACTGAAGGCCTTAGTGTTTCTCAACAAAAAGTCTATTCTTTACATCATCAACGACTTGAACCTCATTGATGCTAAATCTTGGCCTAGTCCGCTTCCTCAGGGTTTGAAGTTCAGTTCTGAACAGGGAGCTCTTCTTCCTGAGCCAGATCAATATAGAAGGTTGGTTGGCCGCCTTCTTTATCTTGGTTTTACTCGACTAGTTATTTGCTTTGCAGTCCAGTAGTTGAGCTAATTCTTGGAACATCCAACGGATGAACATTAGGCTGCTGCTATTCACGTTGTACGCTATTTGAAAGGCACTCTATCCATGGCCCTCTTGTTCCCTTCCCGCAATGATCTTTGCCTTACTGCATACTCTGATGTTGATTGGGCTACTTGTGTGGACAGTAGATGATCTATCACCAGTTATTGTATATTTTTTTGGTCGTTCCTTGCTTTTTGGAAAATCAAGAAACAAAATACAGTCTCTCGGTCATCGGCTGAAGCCGAATATAGGGCCATGGCATCTACGGTTTGTGAGCTTCAATGGATTTCATACATCCTTCGTGATTTTTAGATTCCTCTTGTCACTTCCATGCCCTTTTGGTGTGACAATAAAGTGGCTTTACACATCACTGCAAACCCGGTCTTCCATGAACGTACAAAGCATCTCGATATTGACTGTCATTTAGTTCGTGATCGCTATAAGGATGGTTTCATTGCACCTGACAACATTGCCAGCAAACTCCAGCTTGTTGACATGTTCACAAAGATTCTCTCTGCACCAGCATTCCATACATTTCTGTGCAAGTTGGGCTTGGTGCTGCTTCCCCAGCTCCAACTTGAACGGGGGGGTTGAAGAAAGTGTTGAAGCTTAGATACTTTGCATTTTTTGTTTTAACAACTTTATTAGTAAAGCAGCAACTTTACCTTTACAGTTATTGCATACGAGTTAAATTCCCACTTCTGTAACTGCAGTTTTTTTCCTTCTCTAAAAAATTAGAACTCTATAGAAATGTTCTTGTCTCTCTGGTGAAGATTCATAGAGCTATGGTTGCATCATGTTTCCAATTTTCACAATTACCATATTTGTCAATCGGATTTTGAGGCGTTGTTTGCAATCGAAAAACAATTGGGCCAGCTAATAAAGATGGATTATCACACCCACCACAAGTCCAAAGGCAGTTTTGCCTGGCATTGAAGTGGATACAGTAAAAACCATTCCTTCTGCAGTTATAATTGGGAATTCTATTCCCATGATTTCAGATTTTCGCCACAAATGCGGATCAAGTCGTCACCTTAACTCCAATTGGTCAATCCCAAACTCGAGAAAATGGTAATTTTAGTTTAAGAATGTATGATGGTTTGCAATATTAGTCATATTTTTTGAAACAACAAAAATTAGTTGTATATTTAAAAAAACCTTTTAATATTAGTCTAATAATTCGAATACGAAACTGCATTTTAGAAAAATAATAAAATTAGTCCTACGTTTTGGCAAAATGCTATGAATTTAGACCCAAAGTTTGTCCCTAGAGTTGCAAATTTTATGGTAAGACTAACTTTGTAATGTTAAAGTGTGGGATTAATATTTGTTGTTTAAAAAGTATGTGATTAATATTATAATCATCACATACTTTGAGATCAAAATTGCAATTTTTTGCGAAACCCGATTGATAGGATAAATACCAAATTAGACCCTCAATCTGCTCCAAATCTTCTACATCACCATCATGGTCAATTGTTAATGGTCTCCGTAAGGTCAACAACCAAAAATCCCAACTCACATAAGCCTCGTAGCTAAATTTCAACTCCACCATGCTCGATAAACCTCAACCCCCATGGTATTTAAATGGGTTAACACACAGTATTTGATCCCTACCAGTAATATATTTGATCGATTAGAAAACTATTTGGACAACTTGATGTCAGAGAAGGAGCAGCATAACTGGAATACTTACTAGTCCTCGGCGACAGACACACTAAACCCACAGGACGACAATAGGGCGACGGATACCTACGTGGTTTCACATGCCGACTCAATTCCGGCCACGTGCAACAATGTCAGTCCACCTCACCACTCCACTGCCACGATGGCACCAAACAATTGGCCGCACGTGCAGAGCACAAGCATGTGGAATCCGAATCCCACACTGAAGGAGTCGGTACAAATCAAAGACGTTAAATGAGCAATGGAAGCGATAAATAAAATAATAAACGGGATCATATGTTCTGTCAACCGATTTATTCGTTTACTTGCACATCAACTAGTTGATGGAAGTCAAAGGATAAAGAAATATTTGAAAGTACTAGAGTGTCCTAACTTGAAAAGCTCTCCTCCAATAATGGTATCTTGCTATGCCCACACAAGAGTTAAATAAAGCTCTCTCTAGCAAGTCCACGCAATATACAAACTTATGTCACTTCGAGCCTTGCTAGAAACTTAAGGGAGTGAGACTAGAACAACACTTCTACGGTGAAGAAAGTGTTGTACATCGTTTAAGAAACTCTTGTGAAACATACACCTCAAAGCAAGGAAGATCTTTCGAAAATTAATGGAGGTCCGATTACGAGGGCAAGGGCTAAGAAAATCAACCAAGCTTTGATGATTTTTATTGATTAAAACAACGGGCCAATGCATGAGAGATTAATAGAAGGCCCAGTGATGAATATTCTTAAAGTAGATGGGCTAGAATGCATCTAAACAGTTGGGCTCAAGGTTTGAAGACTTCGTTTGAAAAAAAAAAGGGGACCATAATTTCATCCAACTCAACAAGCCTAAAAAAGAGAGTCCATTATATTTGTCAAGAATAGTGTATTTTCAGCATCAGTAGTCAAAAAGTCGTCGTAGTATTGAAAGGGTCATTCTAATTTTTCTAAGTTATGTTAATGTGGTCAAAAGTGTCACTTTAATGCTCAGAGAACCCAAGGATAGAATTAACTCTTGAGCATTCATTTGAAGCCTATAAAAGGCCATATTGGGTATCATTTGTAGAAACTCGATTTTGATATATTAAAAAATGTTTCTTTTGTAAGGTTGAATTCTCTTCTAGAGTTTCAATTGCTTAGAACATCTCAAAATACTTGAGCAATATCTTGTGGCGTTCACCACAACAAGGTTTCTTGGCTGCTTATATTGCCAATGGGTCAACATTATTTCAAGCTCTAGGTACGATCAAACTAGATCATTGATCTGGGATTCCACTGCCTATTTTCATATGTTTGGTTCTTGGATCATTATATCCAATGGGTCTCACTTCTTATCCTTATCAGTTTGGTATCAGAGCAATCTGGTATTGATATGATTTTTGTTATCTCCTTGCATTGTTAGTTTTCTGAAAAAAAAAAAAAAAAAAACAAAAAGAAACAAAAGGTGTTGAAGTATTAATTCATCTTTTGTCATTGTTGAATTTCGTCAAAAACAAAAAAGAAAAAAAAAAACAAAAATTCTGTCATCATCTAGTTGTTCAAAATTTTATTGTTTCGTTCTATTCTAATTGAACCTATGAAGAGAATTTGGGTGGTAAAGGCAAGAGAGTGTGAGTTTATTAGAGGGGAGGTAAAAGCCTACAAGTGAAACACGAGTGTTGTGAGAAATTACTTTGAGTGGTACACGAGTGAATTGTGAGGGTTCTATAATGAAAGGGACTTCTACCAATTCGGGAAACGAGTTTACTATTCAAGCTATGCAGCAACAATATTTTCCAATATTCGGAGCAATTCTTGAATGCATAACTGATCGTTTGGAGAGGTTGGAACAACCAATTCCTAGGATGCGGCAATCACCAAATCCATCAATTGGAGTCTGAAATGGAGGAAGAAGTTGAGCCTCTGCATCATGGAAATACAGGAGGTAGAAGAAGGCGAGTCAATTAAGTAGACCGAGACTATGGAAGCATAAAATTGAACATTCCCACATTCCGTGGAAGAAGTGATCCAGAAGCATATTTGGAGTGGAAAAAGAAGACGGATCTCATTTTCGACTGTCACAACTACTCCGAGGAAAAGAATGTGAAGCTTGCTGCAATTGAGTTCACCGACTATGCTATAGTTTGGTGGGATCAATTGACCACAAACCGAAGGCGATATGGAGAGAGATCTATCTCTACTTGGGCTGAAATGAAATCCATCATTCGTAAGAGATTTGTTCCTTCATATTATTTTCGTGACATCTATTAGAAACTCCAAACTATTACACAAGGTGTGAAATCTGTGGATGAATATTACAAGGAAATGGAGATTGCTATGATAAGAGCAAATGTTGAAGAAAACTGAGAGGCCACCATGGCGAGATTCTTAAGTGGGTTGAACAGAGAGATAGCCAACATTGTCAAGTTGCAATATTATGTTGAGCTTTAGGACATGGTGCACATAGCCATGAAGGTGGAAAGACAACTAACGAAGAAGGGATCGAATCAAAGAAACTTTACATCAAATTTTCAGCCATCCAACAAGGTGAAAGAAGGGAGTTCAAAGACAAGTTTTGGGGCCACCTCCAAAACCCAAATGTGGCCTTTAAAGCCAAACTTAATGATGTAGAAAGGGAAAAATCTATCTCCTCTTCATCCCGAAGTTGAGATATCAAATGTTTTCGGTGTCAAGTTTTTGAATAAAAGTGATATTCATACTTGGCGTTTATTCTTTATTTGTGTTCACTTAACTGCTTTATATTACAAACTGTTCAACTCGCAAACAAAACCCGCAAACTGAAATCTTAATCCAAGAAACTGGACTGCGCATAGGATGGCAGGTCATGAAATCAGTTGTTGCGTCGCGGTTCAAAGGTCGTCCATGCAATGTTAGTGGGTTACCCAACTTGATGCCGGTTGACTGAGGTGACTCTTGGGAATCGTCATATGGAAAACCTTGAGTGGGTTGGTCGGTATGACTTGAATTCCCGATTCCGGTAGTACGGGTTTGGTCCTCGAACTTAAAGGACTATTGTGGTCACATGCACACCATGGCTATATCTTAAATTTGGCAAGAGGCTACCAAGTCAAAAGATTGGGTTGTCATAAACCCTATCTAGTGCAATCAAGATGTGTAGTGTTAACAGTATATCCTAATATAGAATCTGTCTCCTGTCCATAGGATTGACAGTGATTTTTCACTTTCACTCTGAGACTCGTCCTCCAGTAAACCTATGCCACAGTAACTGAACAGTGGGATAGGATCCCTGTGACGTTTGGTATGGACGAGCCAAGGATGTAGTCAAGATGGGTACCGACACCTATTGTCCACACCATAAACTATAGCCGTGAGATGGAAGACAGAAGAACAAACGTACTAAAGAGCCTAATTATTCACGCCATAAATATTCACCTAGTCTCTAGTGCCATGGACCGTTGCAGACGGTCACCCATGGTGACGGACGATTTTTTCCATCATAGGATGATTGAAAATTCAACCAAGTCTAGTTGAGGGTGAACCGAAAGAGTCACACACAACCCATCGGTAGCGGAGGAATTAATTTGATTAAATTGGTTCACTTTTCTTCTATTGTTAATTCTTTAATTGGATTAAATGGAATTAACTAATAAATTGGATTTATTAAATTGAGGGATTCTTTCAAATTAAATTTAAAATATTTTATGGAATCCGTCTAAGAGATGACCGGACGGGATTAAATGGGGAGATCAATGGCCAAGATCAAGTTTGATTTGGTCTTTCACCTAAGTTGACTAGGATTTAACTAGGTCAAAATACTAGTCAACCTAGGGTTCTCTATGAGAGTTTGAAGAGGACTAGGAGAAGTCCCCTTCTATAAATACTTATAGAAAACACACACCTCAACATGTTGAAACTCTAGTACACACACACACAACACCCCACTCGGCCACCACTCTCTCCCTCTCTCTCGGCCGACCCTTCCCCCTCTCCTCTCCACTCCAATAATTGTTTCTAGTTCCTTGTTTTGATACAAGAGAGCTATAGGCAAATCGATCACATTAATTAATAACGCTAGTCGATTTGTCCTCCTATATAAATTCCTTTTGATTTCTTGCTAGCATGGGGGATCAAGATCCGGTGGATTGGGTGAACAATTTAGAGGGTTCCTGTTTTGGAATCGTGGTGGCAAAACTGTTAGAATAGGTAACCAGAAAGCCAATAGATTTGGCGTTTTGCAACCTATTTGACAACTTGATGTAATGTAATATGATGTGATGAATAAAATGAGTGTTCGTCACCAATGGTACCTTCTTTGTTGCGCTCATTTTACTTATGTTAAAACAGTGTTTTAGTTATATCGCAACAAAGTCCACAGACCACGATTAACAACTCCATGCAGTTGGGCCACACATTGGATGGTGGTCATGAAACCAACTGATTAAGAGTTGGTTTGAAACGTTCCAAGTCGAGGAACTCGAGACAGGGCATCGAGAGTCTTATAGAGACTTGCATCAAGAATCGTGTTCATTGGATGAGTGTCGTATTTCATCGACGACAGCGTGGGATGCCTAGACGATCTTGATGGGTTGGTCGACTGAGGTCGAGCCGACAGGACTGACTCGCGGGGATCATCATAAGGAAGTCCTGGAAACTTGGTCGGTATGATTGGATTTCCCTGGTTCCGATAATACAGGAGTAGTCCTCAGACTTGAGGAACCATGGTCGTCGCCTGCAGAAGACGGCTGTATCTTGGATCTGGCGAGAGGTGATCATTCTGTAAGATGATCATTATAAGCCTTGTCCAGTGCAGTCAGAATGTGTGGCGAGGACGGTGGGTTCCAAGAAGAGGATCCGTCCTCTATCAATATGTGACAGAGGTATCTCCTATGCACTCGGAGACACGTTGATGCTGTTTAAAGTTGTGGCCATAGTGGTTGGTCGAACAGGGAATGGTTTCCTGTGTCGACGCAATGAGGCATGCGTAGTCTCAAGTATTAAGTATAGATGCCTAGTCAAGGATGGAACCGACGCCCAATTTCGTACCCTAGACTAAGGCCGGGAGACGGTAGACGAAAGGACTGTACCCATACAGTATCGGTACCTAAATGTTCACGCCAGCATTAACCTAGTCTCTAGTGCCATGGACCGTTGCTACACGGCCACCCATGGTAACGGGCCTTTGCGGGACACGGGCCCAAGTCTAGTTGAGGGTGAACCTAAAGGGTCACACACAAATCACTGAGAAGGTTCAGAAATTGACTTGGAGTCAATTTCGAAGGATGAATAAGTAATTGGATTACTTAAAGGATTGTCCATTGGATGGATGGGCCGATATTGTATCAGGCCCTCGTTTAATCGGTAAATGGGATTTATCGATCAAAAATGTAAAGTTGAGATGTTGGATCTTTTGATTGGATTAAAAGATCAACGGGAATTATTTAACTGGACATCATATTAAATTGGATTTAATTTTGGGTTCATCGTAATTGGATTGCGGTAAAACCCGGTTCGTTAAATTTTGACCCGAGAGGAGAATTAATTCCTATTTTGGAATAGGAAGAAGTTGGACTTCTTCCCTAATAAATATGGCCGAAAATGCTACCTTGGAGGGAGCAAAATTTGGCCATGTTGGATGCTAGGTGGTAGTTGACTTATCTCTTTTGGTAAGAGACAAATCAACTTCAATCAAGCCCTTCCCTTTTGGTATGATTTGATCATACCTTAAAAGTTGGTAGACTTGGTTGAAGAATTAATGGTGATTGATCGGGATGCATCTAGACATCCTTGGATGAACCTAGATATATTCCAATAATCAAATTAATTATGTATATATATGAGTATATACTAACACCTATGCAAGAGATTTTACAATTCATCTTTTCTAGGAAAAGAAGAACAAAAAAAATCGGCCACTCCTCTCTCTAAACTTTCGGCCGCCTCTTTCCCTCTCTTACTAGTGTTCTTCATTTGATCTTGGATCAAATGGAAAGAACAAAGGAAGTTTAAGAAGAACACAAATCCATAGTATTTTTCTTCTTAAACCGATTCCTTCTAAACCCGTTTTCTTCTAGCAAGAAAAACGTGTGTTTCTTCCGGTGTGGTGTGGATCAGCTTTGGAGAGTTCATACGTTTGAACTTGGTGAAAATTCTGAAGAAGGAACAAAGCAAGTACCCATGCACGCATGAAAACTACGAAGGTAACGGTTAATTATGCTTTCATAGGTTTCTATTTCATCTATGCCCTATGTACAATGTGCGCTTTATGTTGATACATCCTACATCGAACGCCCGATTGAGCACCGCTTCTCGCTTTCGCTTGCGCTCCAGGGCGGACTCGCTTGTCCTTTAAAAAACGTGGAACAACGCACGTAGCAGTTTGAACAAAACGACAATAGGTAGGTTTCACGCTCCATTTTGTTGCAACCCAATGGCCACCATTATATTGCATGTTTTACTTTGATCATGAGATACACCGAATACTCGGGATGTTCAAGGGAACACCCATTGAACATGTATTTACGTTTTCATTTAAGCATGTTTTATTTTCATACTTCTAATTTATCGCGCTTCCGCATTCGCGCTCCCTCCTGGGACAATCTACGCTTTCTTTCAGTGGTATCAGAGCGCGTGACCCGGCGACAGGCGGCCGGGCGGGCTCGGGCTAACGCCTGCGCGCAGCCTGGCCGGCGTGCCTGCCAGCATGCGTCCTGGCAGGGGCCGCCGTGCATACCGTGGCCACATGCACCGTGCGCGCGGGTGCTGCGTACAGGCGTGTGCGTATGCACGCCGCTGCCGGTCGAGGCCAACGCGGCACAGGACGCACACACGCAGCGCGCGGGTGGCCGCCAGGCACAACAACTGGGCCGTTTTGTGCCGTTTTTTGATGTTTTCTGGAAATTTTGATTTTCTGGGTTTTTTGCACATTTTTTCTGAAAATGTATTAATTTTACACATTTGATTTTGGAATTATTGGATTTTTTTCTTAAATCAAATTTGCTTAATTAATTTGGGATTAATACATGCATTGGATGCATTGTGTATAATGTCCATTGAATTTGAAATTTGGATTTTGCATATTGTTTATATATTTATGCCTTGTGATGTTAAACATCACTTGGATATTTTGAATATCCAAGGTTTAAGCATGATTATTTGGAATAATTGTGTTATGTGTATTGATGGGATCAACATGGGATGATCACAAGAGTCCTAGACCTTTTGTATGGATGTATGTATGTCATTTACATTTTTGTTGGGTGGGGCCTGCGTGCCTCTTGTTTATGGACTATCATCTCCCGATTTTCAACCTCATGATGTTAAAGCTTGTTATTTATTTCCCATGTATTACTTTCAATTGTAATGAGAGTAGGTAGTTTTAGTGAGGTTTTAATTTTAACAAGCCCATGGAGTCAGAGACCCAAGGTGGAGCATCAAGGTGTGAAACAAGAGAATCACAAGGCCTATTGGAGTGACAATGGGTATATTATTTTGTAATAATATAGGACCACCCTAGATAGACCATACACTCACTACGGGCTCAGTGGGTCGCATAAGTTGGGCTTGTGATCATCCTAACTGGGGTATGCTATATTTTCTGCATACGGCATATTTATTTAATCACTTTAAATATTGGATATTTATGCATGCTAAAACAGCTAAATATGATGAGGTCTTGGTCGTTCATTAAGCTCTCATTTGGTTGGACCAAATTAAATATTAGGCCCAAAACGGACTTGGACTAAAATGGTATTTGGATCTGTCCGAGCCTTCCATCCACAGCAATGTGGTGAGGAAGCTACCACTACCAAAGTGTGGTCTCACGAGTCGTGGCACACTTGGACTAAGGGAAAGCTGCACCATTTTTGTGAACAAAGAGACTACAGTCACTGTTTTCCTATATCACGAGTCGTGGGGGGCGGCAGTTTGAAGCGTGATTTGGTTGATGGGTCAGGCCCAATATTGAGTAACATGGTTCGCATGGATTCCTCGGAACCATGCGAATAGGTGAGGCAAAACATCTTGGAAATCTCATGGAATGAGAATGATATTGGATATCTCCCACGAGGTCTTCTTCATGTGAATCGTAAAAGCGGGGCATGGAGATTACGCTTGTGGATCCCAAGCCCACTAAGAAATGGTTTTCCGAAATTCCGCTTGAGAGTGGTAGAGTTTCGTATAAATAGTGGGAGGGTTATGAAAGAATCGGTATGGTCCGGGAACGCGGCGGAAGTGTAAAATAAAAGAAATTTAAAAAAATTTCAATCAAGCCTACCAACTTTTAAGGTATGATCAAATCATACCAAAAGGGAAGGGCTTGATTGGAGTTGATTTGTTTCTTACCAAAAGAGACAAGTAAACTAACACCTAGCATCCAACATGGTCGATTTTTGCTCCCTCCAAGGTGGCAATTTTCAGCCATGCTTATTTAGGGAAGAAGTCCAACTTCTTCCTATTCCATAAATGGAATTAACACACCTCTCGGGTCAAAATTTACGGACCGGGTTCTACCGTAATCCAATTACGATGAAGTCAAAATTAAATCCAATTTAATATGATGTCCACTTAAATAATTCCCGTTGATCTTTTAATCCAATTAAAATATCCAATATCTCAACTTTCCATATTAATCGATAAATCCTATTTACCGATTAAGCGAGGGCCCGATACAATATCGGCCCGTCCATCCAATGGACAATCCCTTAAGTAATCCAATTACTTATCATCCTCTGAAATTGACTCCAACTCAATTCCTTCACCTCCTCGGTGATTTGTGTGTGACCCTTTAGGTTCACCCTTAGCTAGACTTGGGCTCGTGTCCAACAGGAGTCCGTCACCATGGGTGGCCGTCTAGCAACGGTCCATGGCACTAAAGATTAGGTGAATGTTGGCGTGAACATTTAGGCGCCGATTCCGTACGGGTACGGTCCTACTGTCGACCGTCTCCGGGTCTTAGTCTAGGTATGGAATTGGGTGTCGGTTCCCATCCTTGACTAGGCAACTATGCTTCATACCCGAGATGTGTTTACTTTATCGATCGACGTAGAAAACCCTTTCCTACTCAATCAATTGCTATGGCCATTGACTTTCAGAGTGTAAACCATCTCAGAGTGCATAGGAGACATCACCGTCATGTACTGACACGGGACAGATCCTATCTTGGAATCCACCATCCTCACTACATACTCCAACTGCACTGGACAAGGCTTATAATGACCATCTTACAGAATGATCACCTCTCGCCAGATCCAAGATACAGTCTTCATATGCACGTGACTGCCATGATTCCTCAAGTCCGAGGACTAATCCCCTACTATCGGAATTGGGAATTCCAGTCATACCGACCAAGCCTCCAAGGCTTCCATATAACGATTCCCGCAAGTCACTTCAGTCAGTCGACCACCTTGTCAACTAACCCACTAAAATTTTATAGATGACCTTCGTCTGTCGCCGATGAAACTCAGCACTCACCCAGTGAATGCAATACTTAGTGCAAGTCTCAATAGGACACTCGATGTCCAGTCTCGAGGTCCTCGACTTGGAATGTTTCAAACCAACCCTCAGAAGTTAGTTTCATAGCCGCCATCCAATGCGCAACCCAACTACATGGGTTATCCAATTGGTCTGTGGGCATTTGTTTTGACGTTGAAACGCCGTTCAACGTTCAACGTTAGTAGTAAGCACAACAAACACAGTGCCAATGATGAATACTTACTCTATTCATCAGGATAATATTGTATTAATAAAGATTGGCGAATAATTTCCAAAACCGCCAATCCAATTGGCTTTCTGGTCACCTATTCTAACAATCTCCCACTTGACCTCAAAGCCAATCACCCATGTAACTCAGAACCTTCTGAGAATGAGTAATCTGCGATACCGGCTCAGTCTCGCAGGTCTACTTTATTTTTCTGCAAGGTAATACGGTCCAACCGTGTCTCGCCTCTTCCTACCATCACTACCTACCGATGGTGGATGTCTAAGAATTTTCCATGGATCTTGTGATGAGATCTCGGGCCCAAAAGGCTTTATCCATAGCCTAGTTGTCAACCTCAAGGCAACTAATAGCTCAGCCGTGCTAGGCACTACATCCATCCAATGGGTGCTATTTTCATCCAAACCACTTTCCAGACACAACATCCAAAGTTGGCATATATTTGACCTTCATGATGAAATGTCGTGGTATCCTTCTTGGAACCTTTCCAAGCTACCACACTCACCATTAAGTCCGAACATATATAGGTATTGAGACTAAATATTATTCACATGATTCTAGAAGCTAGTATCGCTATAGCCTTCCAGAATCAACTCTCCATAGACCGTGCATCGAGTACACTTCTCGAATCCTTATTCAGGTCTTAAAGTCTACTCTCAATTGTTGTCTATTGCCTCATCGGTACACACCCGATATCCGTTATTATGTACGATGCATAAACAACATCAGGCCTTGTGCACCGAACAACATACCCATGTTGCGTACGGCAAGGACATAGGGGATGTAAACATCTAAGCTTCCTTATTAGTCAATGGTGACTAAGTTTTGGACAGCTTGGCCCTATTCATGGAGAATTGCGTGAACAATGCTCGTGTTTCTAGTGTTTCTTAACATCTTAATTTCATTCCAAATGAATGAGACGTTACACACTTAACACTCGGAAGACTACCACACTCCCACTGACACCAATGCTCGTTATTGACCGAGGCATACATCGTATGGCTTCGTCAAAACAAATATTCCAGTTATATGAAATCTCAAACTCAGTTTGAATTACAAGACAGATCCTGTGGCTCCGAGCCATTGATCCAATCCCGATGTCCAATATCGCTTCTCCATATGTCCTTTGGATCATGCTCCAATTGACCGGTCGGAGCCAGAAACCTGTACCCATCAGGTATCTAAGGTATTCTGGTCGTTCCTGGGAGGACTGGAATATAGTTAGTAGGAAATAACCTGATGTTTGCATTTATTTTGCACTAGACCTGCACAAATCAAACACCGGGTCTAGTCTGTCTTCCTACTAGTCCCTTGACGTATGCAGGACCATCCCATATACTAAAAAACTTTGTAGAATAAAGGTTTTCCAAACCATATCCAATATGGTAACTAGATCATGACTTTAAGAAAGTGCATCTTTCTCAACCTAGCAACTTTCAAGTCCATGTCTAGATGGGCTAAGGTAAGTTCAGTGAAATACTGAGCAAACCAAGTCCAACAGGGTTCGTTTTCTCCCTTATCAGAGACCATTCAACCATGGCCGCTTGAAGAAGAATTTCACTGATTGAGAATTCCATTCTAATTCGGATATTCGAGAATTCC
Organism: Sesamum alatum; assembly: GCA_034509735.1. NCBI lineage: Eukaryota > Viridiplantae > Streptophyta > Magnoliopsida > Lamiales > Pedaliaceae > Sesamum > Sesamum alatum. The sequence continues at coordinate 23,649,380 of JACGWO010000009.1, read as the reverse complement.
CACTGAATACATGTCCACTCGATCTAATCGAAAGGTAACCAAATTTATTCACCACTCCAAGTCTAATATCCTGAACCTACCAAAGGTTCTTAGACTTGTGAATCCTCTTTTAGTCTTGTGTATTCAACAACCTTACAGATATCCTTTTTGGATCCAATCCAATAGGCTATTGGCACTCCCACTAAATACACACCCTCTCGATCTAATCGAAAGGTGACCAGTTTGGTTCACCACTCCAAGTCTAATTCCCCGAACTTACCAAAGGTTCCTAGACTTGTGAACCCTCTTCTGGTGTTGTGTATTCAGTAATCCTGTAGAAGTCACTTTGGATCCAATCCAATAGACTATCGGCAAGCCCACTTTGTCTAACAAAATGGCTCTTTAGTCTTTTCCTTCTCAGAGAAGATTTGTAAGCTAGCAGATCCAAATCATCTATTGCTAGACTCTTTGGATCTTCCAACTTCCTCATCCTTAACTAAAGGAAACTGACCTAGCCATGGATGCCAAATCCATAAGTTCATCTTGATTATATTTAGTCATTTGTTTTGAGTACTCATAATCCAATTATGGGACAGTGTCAAGTGTTTATGTACCAAACCTAGCAGACAAGAATCTCCATTCTTTGTCAAATAAAAGTAACTTTATTAATCAAATTATTGTATCCAAAATTGTCCAACAATAAATAGAACATATTTTGATCATGCTAGGTTACATAATTCCCGCAGACATAATCTTAACATGATCACTACTAAGCCTAACTAGTCCTTAGTCTTTGCAGCAACAATTTCGCCATTGCTAGACCTTAGGATCGTCTGTCTTAGCTTTCTATTCTTTTGTTAGAATAGGTGACCATGTAAGCCAATTTTGGCAGGAATATGTAACCTATGTCTAGACAATTCTTTGGTATTTGATAAAAACATTTATGAATAAAGAAGTGAAAATTCATATGGCAATACTTTGTTTACGTTCACTTATCTGCATTTACATTTCTGTTCACTATGCAAACAAAGCCCACGGACTGAGTAACGATTTCGCGGACTGGGACTATGCTTAGAGGTAGGTCCATGAAATCAGTCTCACCGAATCAGTCCGGAAATCTCCAAGTCAAGGAATCCCGAAAATGGGTACCGGGATTCCCTTTGAGACTTGCACTAAGCATCTGCTGTCGTGTTTCATCGACGGGTGACGAAGGTCGTCTAAGCAGTGTTAGTGGGTCAGCATGCTAGGAAGCAGCTGACTAAGGTGACTCGCGGGAACCGTCTTACGGAGGACCTTGAGTATGGTCAGCAAGGTATGACGTGTATTCCCGATTCCAACGGTACAGGCCAAGTCCTTTGACTTGAGGAACTGCTGAGTTTACTTGTGCATCAGGTCTGAATCTTATATATGGTGAGAGATTGCCAAAATACTCTTGAGTAGTCATAAGCCATGTCTAGTGCAGCTCGGGTGCACAAAGTGACAGTAGTTTCCAAGAAAGGATCTGTCTCCTGTCAAAAGGTATTGACAGTTGAGTCTCATGTATGCTCTGTGTCTTGTCCCTGAAATCTGTGGCCACAGTGATTGAACAGAAGGGAAAGGTTTCCCTTGCGGCGTTTAGTAAGGACAGACCGACACTTAGGTCCAAAATGGGTACCTGCTTTTTTCGTGCCCTAGACTCTATGTGATGAGACCGAAGACAGAAGGACAAGTGTACTGTTAGAGCCTAAATGTTCATCCCCGAATATTTCACCTAGTCTCTAGTGCCATAGACCGTTGCTAGATGGCCACCCATGGTAACGGACGGATTCTAGGAATCCGACCAAGTCTAGCTGAATGGTGAACCTAAAGAGTCACACACTATCCACACACACTTAGTATTTAATTTGGAATTAAATATTGGAGTAAAGGAATGATTAAATTAGATTTAATCGGGTCCTATATATTTTCTTGGAGAAATTAATTCCTTCTATTTGATAAAGGGAATTAAACTAATAAATAGGATTTATTAAAAGGGTTGATTTAATGGGCTTAGAATAAATAATAATATTTATTTATTATATTATATTTATTCTCTTAGCCTTTTGGAATATTTAATAGGATTTAAATATTCCATTAAATTAAAATCAACGGTTGAGATGGAAAGAGGAGATGCAAGGCTAGGATTCGTTTGACTAGGTCAAACACTAGTTTGACTAGGACTTTGACTAGGTCAAAATCCTAGTCAAATTAGGTTACTTAGAGTTTGAGTTTAAAGAGGATTAAACTCTTCCTCTATATAAACCTCTAGCTTCCAACATTTGTAGGATGATGATTCTTGAAAAACACACACACAACACACACTCTCTCTTCTCCTCTCTCGTCCGCCCCTCTCTCTCTCTGACCAAGAAAGTATTACTTTTCTTGTTCTTTTGTTCTTGGAACAATTGAACTAAGGAAGATCGATCCCGTTAATTCATAACGCGTGGTTGATCTATCCTCTCCAAAATAATACTTGTTCGTTGCTAGCACGACGTGCAAGAATACGTGGGTAGATCGTGTGTCACGATTTGGAGGATCTCAAGAACGAGGTCTTGGTGCAAAACGGGGAACAACGCGAGTAGCAGTTGAAGACGAAAACGACAACGGGTAGGTCTCGTTTTATTTTTCGTCCCTCTTTAATTTTTCAACTCTATGGCCTCCATGATTTCTTTATTTTTTTTTATGATCATGAGATACACCGAACGCCCGGTAACCTCAAGGGCACACCCCTTGAGCGTGTTCTTTTCAATTAAAAGCATGCCTTTTATTTTTGTATGTATATTTTTATCGCGCTTCCGCATTCGCGCAATTCCCGGGATGATCCACCGATTTCTTTCAGTGGTATCAGAGCCCGGTTCGGTTTATAGGCCTAGGATTTATGTGCGTTATAAGCATGAAACGTGATATTGGCATGTTTTATATTAAATCTTGATTGTTCTTGATTTTAAGCATGTCGATTTTATTGCTTTTAATTCGTGTGAATTTATGAATGTTGGTAATTTTCTGTTTTTCTTGGGAAACGGAGTGGAAAAATTAAACGGAAAACGAGAAAGGACGCGGCCGGCCAGCTGGGAGGGCTGGCCGCACGCTGCCGGCAGGGCAGACGCGCGCAGGCAGGGAGGCCTGCGCGCGCCCGCCCTGTCGGTCGCGCGGAGGCAGCGCGCAGCCAGGAAGGTTGCGCGCAGGCGCGCGCACACGCCCGGCAGACACGCTCATGCATGTGCGCGCGCAAGGCCGCACGCCTGCGAGTCCGCGCGCGGACGGGCTCTGGGCAGCGCCGCAAGGCGCGCGCGCGCCCTGCAGGCGTGCCCAGTGCGCGTCTGCGCGCGCACTGCGCACGGCACGGCCGGCAGCCAGCAGGCCAGCGCGCGCGCAAGGCAAGGGAGCCTGTGCGCGCGGCGGCCTGCCTGACTGCCAGGCCGCGCAGTGCGCTGCCGGCCAGGCGCGCGCGCACGCAGGCAAGGGAGCCTGCGGGCAGGCCGGCGGGCCGCCATCGGCGGCGACTGCTGCTGCTAGGGTTTCAAAACCCTAGCAGTATTTTTCCTTTTAATTTTTTAATTATTTTCAATTTTAATTTTGAATTAATTCTGAAAAATCATTTTTTTGGTTCAATTATGCCTATTTTCTAAAAGACATTATTTTAGGAGTAAATAAATTGGATTTGGAATCCCGGGGTTATTTTACTTAAAATAATGAGGAAAGGTTTTCCTAAAACGAGAAAATATTATTACCAATATTTGTGTTTTATTTTTCACACGTTGTGCACATATTCATTTATTATTTTGGATATTAATGATTGGAAATCATATATTGTTGGTATATTGTAATTATATGATTGGATCATGTGATTATGTGTGTTGGATGGAAATGGATGATCGCGAGCCCTAGACCGGATGTATGGTTTATTTTCTGTTGGGCCTGTGTGCCTCTTTTACTGCTTTCTCCTTCTCTCTTTCTAGTTGCCTTGGAATAATAAGGCATTCTACCTCCCTCCTTATGTACTGCCCCCGGGTTTTCGCTGGGGTTTCTATTTTTTAATATGTAATGAGAGTAGACTAGGAGTGTGGTTTCCTTTTTTTTGTAATTGGTGGAGAAGAAGGAAGGACCACATGGAGAGCCCAGCCGGGAGGACCCCTTGGAGTTTTCCATGAAGTGAAGAAAGAGAAAAAGAGACCAAGGCCCATCAGCATGATGATTGGGTTACTATTAATGTAATAGTATAGGACCAACCCTAGATTGACCATAGATCCACTGCTGGCTCAGTGGATCGCATAGGATTCGGGCTCGTGATCATCCAATAGGGGCGTGCTAGGCTTTAATTTTGCATGTGGTTATGATGATGAATGAATGGGTTGTTTATTTATCGTATAACTGCTATGGATGGTTTATTTACGCATTATGGATGTATGTGTAGATATTTATTTATTTGAGATCTCGGTCATTCACTACTCTCACATTGGTTGGACCAATGTCAAAATATTAGACCCTAGACAAAGTGGACATGAACTCTAGGAGTTTGTCCATGACTTCCAATCCATGGCATAGTGAGGAAGCTGCTTTGGGTCAATAGCGTGGTCTCACGAGTCGTGGCACGTTATTGTACTTAAAGGAAGCTGCATTATGTCATGAACGAAAAGCGGGCTGCTGCTACCTGTCTCACGAGTCGTGGGGGTACCAGTGGGTCCGTCGCTCGGTCGATTGGGTTGGGTCTAACGCCCAATTAACATGATTCGCTTGGAGTCCTCGGGATCATGTGAAAGGGTGAGGCAATAATCTTGGGAATCTCGTGGAACGAGAATGGTATGGAATACCTCCCACAGGATCTTTTCCATGCGAATCGTAAAAGCGGGGTATGGGAAAAATCGCTGTGGATCCCAAGCCCACTTGGAAAGGATTTCCCGAAAACCACGTTTGAGAGTACCATGTTTTCGTATAAATAGTGGGAGGATTAAATGACTAAAGTCCATGCATTTAATTATTTTATCAAACCACCGTCTTTTATCTTCTGCTGATCGCGCGCTGTTTTCTAAAATGTAGATTTTAAAATGTCTAAGAACCCACTTTCCACCATTCTTGAGACAAACAAATTCAATGGAACAAACTACAACGACTGGTTGCGCAATCTCAGGATAGTCCTAGATTACGAGAACCAAGGCTACGTCATGGACGAGCCTCTCCCTAGGACCTTACCGGAAGGATCCACGCCAGAAGAACGTGAGACGTTCGAGACTTGGCATAAGGATAACCGGAAGGTCCGTAGCATCATACTTGCTTCGATGACCAATGAGATTCAGAAGCAATATGAAAGGCTAGACGATGTCCCTTCCATCATGGCTCGCCTTAAGGATTGCTATGCAGTCCCGGACCGGCATACTAGGTATGTCGCGACCAAGGCGTTCTTTGGAACAAAAATGACAGAAGGATCCTCTGTACAAGAGCACGGGTGAAAATGCTTACCCTGGTGGAAAAAGCTCGAGGACCTAAAAGCAGGTCTCGATAATGAAACGTACATAGATGTGATCCTTCAGTCACTCCCACACTCCTTTGACCAATTTATCGTCAACTACAACATGAACGCACTTGAGAAGGGCATTCATGAGTTGATCAATATGTTGGTGCAATACGAGGCAACGACTAAGAAATCCACGCCTTCGGTATTGTTTGGAGGTGCTTCGACTTCTAATACGAAAGGCAAGGGTGCCGGACGTTGGAAGAAGAAGAAAGGGAAGGGAAAAGCCGTCAAAGTAGCTACGAACACTAAGAGTGTTCCCATTGCCAAGGAGGGGAAAGGCAAAGGAAAGGGAAAGGTTGTCTCCAAGCAACAGTCGAAGGCATATGACATATGTATCAACTGCCGTGAGAAAGGGCATTGGAAGAGAGAGTGCCCCAAACTCTTCTCGAACCAAGGTATATATGTGATTGAGGTTAATATGGTCACTAGTTCTGCCTCTTGGGTATTAGATACCGGCTGTGGAGCTCACATTTGCAATGACTTGCAGGTGTTGAAAAGAAGCAGAAAACTGGGGGTAGCGGGACATGATCCTGAAGCTTGGGAGTGGCAAGGCCATCTCGGCTGAAGCAGTAGGATCCGCCACTCTAGTGATTAGTGATAGTATTAGCATAGATTTAGAGCAAGTTTATTTTGTACCCAGTATGATTAAAAACATCATTTCCATCCATTGTTGGACAATAGTGGTTATGAGTTTAGAATCAATAGAAATTGCTTTTATTTGATGAGGTGTGGAATTGCTCATCTACTTGGTACATTGCATAACGGACTCTATATCTTGCAACAAACGAATTTCGTCCTCAATGCACAACACAAAGGAAAATTAGATAATAACGGGAACGCACGTCTGTGGCACGCTAGGCTAGGTCACATATCCCAAGATAGGATGAAAAGGTTGGTAGACTCAAAGAACCTAAAGGTTGGGGACTTGAGCGATCTACCAACTTGTGAGTCCTGTCTAAGAGGGAAAATGACCAAGAAGCCCTTTGTAGGACAAAGCAGGCTTGCCACAGGTCTGTTGGACTTAGTCCATACAGACGTATGTGGACCACTAAGGACGCAGGCCCGAGGTGGGTTCTCCTACTTCATAATCTTCACCGATGATCATTCACGGTATGGTTATGTTTACCTGATGAGGTACAAGTCTGAAGCTCTTGAGAGGTTTAAAGAATTCAGATTTGAAGTGGAGAACCAAACCAACTACAAAATTAAAATCCTACGGTCGGACCGAGGCGGTGAATACCTTAGTACGGAGTTCCTAGATTATCTAAAAGAACATGGTATAATATCAGAATGGACACCTCCAGGAACACCACAGTTAAATGGTGTCTCTGAAAGGAGGAATCGAACCCTGTTGGACATGGTTCGGTCCGTGATGAGTTTTACCAAATTGCCCTTATCGTTTTGGGGCTATGCACTAGAAACGGCTGCCAAATTATTGAATTTAGCGCCTACTAGTGCATTGACCCAAACGCCATATGAGATATGGCACGGCAAGCCTGCATCCTACAACTACTTGAGAGTGTGGGGTAGCCCCGCATACGTCAAGAGGTTAGTGGGAGATAAGTTAGAATCTAGGTCTAGCTTATGCAGGTTCGTTGGATAACCTAAAGAAACTGCGGGTTATTACTTTTATGACCCCTTGGAACAAAAGGTGTTTGTTTCAAGAAATGCAGTATTCTTGGAGCAAGGCTTCCCGGAGGATATCCAACCTGATGAGCTGATCCTTGAGGAATCAAGTGATGGAATCCAGCCATCAGAGGAGGCCACGGAACCCTCACTTAGAGGATTCAGGATAAACAGCCGAAGGGCTGATCAACCTCGAGAAGTCCAACATGCTAGGCATGAAGGACAGCCTCAGGAACAGCCAGTCCCGGTTCCTGAACCACCGGCTCTGATACAGTCAACGCCCACAGTCACCACTGACGTTCCGTTCTCCGTAGGTCCACTAGAGAGTCCAGACCTCCAGTGAGATATGGCTTTCTAGGTGCGACCGATCTTTTGGATAACAATCCTAAGACTTATGGAGAAGCAATGTCTGACATCGACTCCGGGAAATGGCTTGAGGCCATGAAAGCCGAAATGGACTCCATGAGCGAGAGCCAAGTTTGGAGTCTTGTAGATCCACCGAAAGGTGTTAAGCCAGTCGGCTGTAAGTGGGTCTACAAGCGTAAACTTGGCGTTGATGGAGAAGTCACAACCTTTAAGGCTAGGCTTGTAGCTAAGGGATACACTCAACGACCCGGGGTCGATTTTGAGGATACCTACTCGCCAGTAGCCATGGCTAAATCCATTCGGATTCTGCTCGCCATAGCAGCATGGTATGACTATGAGATATGGCAGATGGATGTGAAAACGGCCTTCCTCAACGGTTTCGTTGAAGAAGAGATCTATATGGATTAGCCGCAGGGTTTCACGGTCACTGGAGAAGAACAGAAAGTCTGTGGCCTCCAGAAGTCCATCTATGGCCTCAAACAAGCCTCCCGAAGTTGGAACATTCGATTTGATGAAGTAATATGGGATTATGACTTCATCAAAAACGAATCCGACCCTTGTGTATACAAGAAGGTCAGTGGGAGCTCAATAGTGTTCCTAGTGCTTTATGTGGATGACATTCTGCTCATTGGTAATGACGTTAGAATGTTAGGAAACACAAAAGCATGGTTGTCAACCCAGTTTTCCATGAAGGACTTGGGTGAAGCCTCCTACATCCTAGGCATCCAGATCGTCAGGGACAGATCTAAAAGGATGTTAGGACTCACCCAAAACTCGTATATGGAGAAAGTCCTAAAGAGATACCGAATGGACAACTCCAAACGAGGATTCCTTCCAATGAGGCATGGGATCAAATTATCCAAGAAACAGTGCCCACAGACTGATGAGGAACTTGAAAGGATGAAAATCATCCCCTATGCTTCTGTCGTAGGTAGCATACAATATGCGGTTCACGGCACTAAGCCTGACATTCCGTACGCTTTGAGCGTGACAAGCAGATATCAGTCCTGCGCAGGAGAAGCACATTGAAATGCTGTTAAGGGCATCCTTAAGTACCTAAGGAGGACTAAGGAGATGTTCTTAGTCTATGGCAATGGAGAACTAATTCTGGAAGGCTTTAGCGACGCTAGCTTCCAGTCTGATGACGATGATGCCAAGTCTCAATCAAGGTACGTATTCAAACTCAATGGAGGAGTAGTAGCTTGGAAAAGTTCCAACCAAGCAACCATTGCTGACTCCACCACAGAGGCTAAATACATAGCAGCTTCAGAAGCTGCTAAGGAAGCGGTTTGGATGAGAAACTACATCCAAGAGTTGGGTGTGGTGCCTAGCATCGCCGAGCCCGTTGTCATCTTCTGTGATAACAACGGCGCTATAGCGCAAGCAAAGGAACCGAGATCTTATCACCGTTCCAAACACATTCTTAGACGCTACCATCTTCTTAGAGAAATGGTAGGAAGAGGTGACGTCCGGATGGACCGAGTCAACTCGGCAGACAACACAGCAGACCCGCTGACAAAGCCTATGTCGCAGAGCGCTCATACGCAACATCTTGAGAAGATGGGGATTAAGCATATGGGCAATTGGCTTTAAAGGTCAAGTGGGAGATTGTTAGAATAGGTGACCATGTAAGCCAATTTTGGCAGGAATATGTAACCTATGTCTAGACAATTCTTTGGTATTTGATAAAAACATTTATGAATAAAGAAGTGAAAATTCATATGGCAATACTTTGTTTACGTTCACTTATCTGCATTTACATTTCTGTTCACTATGCAAACAAAGCCCACGAACTGAGTAACGATTTCGGGGACTGGGACTATGCTTAGAGGTAGGTCCATGAAATCAGTCTCACCGAATCAGTCCGGAAATCTCCAAGTCAAGGAATCCCGAAAATAGGTACCGGGATTCCCTTTGAGACTTGCACTAAGCATCTGCTGTCGTGTTTCATCAACGGGTGACGAAGGTCGTCTAAGCAGTGTTAGTGGGTCAGCATGCTAGGAAGCAGCTGACTGAGGTGACTCGCGGGAACCGTCTTACGGAGGACCTTGAGTATGGTCAGCACGGTATGACGTGTATTCCCGGTTCCAATGGTACAGGCCAAGTCCTTTGACTTGAGGAACTGCTGAGTTTACCTGTGCGTCAGGTCTGTATCTTAGATATGGTGAGAGATTGCCAAAATACTCTTGAGTAGTCATAAGCCATGTCTAGTGCAGCTCGGGTGCACAAAGTGACAGTAGTTTTCAAGAAAGGATCTGTCTCCTGTCAAAAGGTATTGATAGTTGAGTCTCATGTATGCTCTGTGTCTTGTCCCTGAAATCTGTGGCCACAGTGACTGAACAGAAGGGAAAGGTTTCCCTTGCGGCGTTTAGTAAGGACAGACCGACACTTAGGTCCAAAATGGGTACCTGCTTTTTTTCCGTGCCCTAGACTCTAAGTGATGAGACCGAAGACAGAAGGACAAGTGTACTGTTAGAGCCTAAATGTTCATCCCCGAATATTTCACCTAGTTTCTAGTGCCATGGACCGTTGCTAGATGGCCACCCATGGTAACGGACGGATTCTAGGAATCCGACCAAGTCTAGCTGAATGGTGAACCTAAAGAGTCACACACTATCCACACACACTTAGTATTTAATTTGGAATTAAATATTGGAGTAAAGGAATGATTAAATTAGATTTAATCGGGTCCTATATATTTTCTTGGAGAAATTAATTCCTTCTATTTGATAAAGGGAATTAAATTAATAAATAGGATTTATTAAAAGGGTTGATTTAATGGGCTTAGAATAAATAATAATATTTATTTATTATATTAGATTTATTCTTTTAGCCTTCTGGAATATTTAATAGGATTTAAATATTCCATCAAATTAAAATCAACAGTTGAGATGGAAAGAGGAGATGGAAGGCTTGGATTCGTTTGACTAGGTCAAATACTAGTTTGACTAGGACTTTGACTAGGTCAAAATCCTAGTCAAATTAGGTTACTTAGAGTTTGAGTTTAAAGAGGATTAAACTCTTCCTCTATATAAACCTCTAGCTTCCAATATTTGTAGGATGATGATTCTTGAAAAACACACACACAACACACACTCTCTCCTCTCCTCTCTCGTCCGCCCCTCTCTCTCTCTCACCAAGAAAGTATTACTTTTCTTGTTCTTTTTGTTCTTGGAAAAATTGAAACTAAGGAAGATCGATCCCGTTAATTCATAACGCGTGGTTGATCTGTTAGAATAGGTGACCATGTAAGCCAAATTTGGCAGGAATATGTAACCTATGTCTAGACAATTCTTTGGTATTTGATAAAAACATTTATGAATAAAGAAGTGAAAATTCATATGGCAATACTTTGTTTACGTTCATTTATCTGCATTTACGTTTCTGTTCACTACGCAAACAAAGCCCACGGACTGAGAAACGATTTCGGGGACTGGGACTACGCTTGGAGGTAGGTCCATGAAATCAGTCTCACCGAATCAGTCCGGAAATCTCCAAGTCAAGGAATCCCGAAAATGGGTACCGGGATTCCCTTTGAGACTTGCACTAAGCATCTGCTGTCGTATTTCATCGACGGGTGACGAAGGTCGTCTAAGCAGTGTTAGTGGGTCAGCGTGCTAGGAAGCAGCTGACTGAGGTGACTCGCGGGAACCGTCTTACGGAGGACCTTGAGTATGGTCAGCAAGGTATGACGCGTATTCCCGGTTCCAACGGTACAGGCCAAGTCCTTTGACTTGAAGAACTGCTGAGTTTACCTGTGCGTCAGGTCTGTATCTTAGATATGGTGAGAGATTGCCAAAATACTCTTGAGTCGTCATAAGCCATGTCTAGTGCAGCTCGGGTGCACAAAGTGACAGTAGTTTCCAAGAAAGGATCTGTCTCCTGTCAAAAGGTGTTGACAGTTGAGTCTCGTATATGCTCTGTGTCTTGTCCCTGAAATCTGTGGCCACAGTGACTGAACAGAAGGGAAAAGGTTTCCCTTGCGGCGTTTAGTGAAGACAGACCGACACTTAAGTCCAAAATGGGTACCTGCATTTTCTGTGCCCTAGACCCTAAGTAATGAGACCGAAGACAGAAGGACAAGTGTACTGTTAGAGCCTAAATGTTCATCCCCGAATATTTCACCTTGTCTCTAGTGCCATGGACCGTTGCTAGATGGCCATCCATGGTAACAGACGGATTCTAGGAATCCGACCAAGTCTAGCTGAATGGTGAACCTAAAGAGTCACACACTATCCACACACACTTAGTATTTAATTTAGAATTAAATATTGGAGTAAAGGAATGATTAAATTAGATTTAATCGGGTCCTATATTTTCTTGGAGAAATTAATTCCTTCTATTTGATAAAGGGAATTAAATTAATAAATAGGATTTATTAAAGGGTTGATTTAATGGGCTTAGAATAAATAATAATATTTATTTATTATATTATATTTATTCTTTTAGCCTTTTGGAATATGTAATAGGATTTAAAATATTCCATTAAATTAAAATCAACGGTTGAGATGGAAAGGGGAGATGGAAGGCTAGGATTCGTTTGACTAGGTCAAACACTAGTTTGGCTAGGACTTTGACTAGGTCAAAATCCTAGTCAAATTAGGTTACTTAGAGTGTGAGTTTAAAGAGGATTAAACTCTTCCTCTATATAAACCTCTAGCTTCCAACATTTGAGATTTTGATGATTCTTGAAAAAAACACACACAACACACACTCTCCCCTCTCCTACCTCTCGTCCGCCCCTCTCTCTTTCTCTAGCAAGAAAATATTTTTTTTCTTTAGTTCTTTTTGTTCTTGGAACATCTAGAACTTAGACGAACCAATACCGTTAATTGATAACGAGTTATTGATTCGTCCACTCAAAAAATAATACTTGTTCGTTGCTAGCACGACGTGCAAGATACATGGGTGGATCGTGTGTCACGATTTGGAGGATCTCAAGAATGAGGTCTTGGTGCAAAATGGGAAACAACGCGAGTAGCAGTTGAAGACGAAAACGACAACGGGTAGGTCTCGTTTAAGTTTTTTGTCCCTCTTTATTTTAACTCTATGGCCTCCATGATTTATTTATTTATTTTATGATCATGAGATACACCGAACGCCCGGGAACCTCAAGGGCACACCCCTTGAGCGTGTTCTTTAAAATAAAAAGCATGCCTTTTATTTTGTAAATTTAATATGTTTATTTTTACCGCGCTTCCGCATTCGCACAATTCCCGGGACGATCCACCGGATTTTCTTTCATGATCTATCCTCTCCAAAATAATACTTGTTCGTTGCTAGCACGACGTGCAAGAATACGTGGGTGGATCGTGTGTCACGATTTGGAGGATCTCAAGAACGAGGTCTTGGTGCAAAACGGGGAACAACGCGAGTAGCAGTTGAAGACGAAAACGACAACGGGTAGGTCTCGTTTTATTTTTCGTCCCTCTTTAATTTTTCAACTCTATAGCCTCCATGATTTCTTTATTTGTTTTATGATCATGAGATACACCGAACGCCCGGGAACCTCAAGGGCACACCCCTTTGAGCGTGTTCTTTTCAATTAAAAGCATGCCTTTTATTTTTGTATGTTTATTTTTTATCGCGCTTCCGCATTCGCGCAAAATCCCGGGACGATCCACCGATTTCTTTCATCTTTATCATCACCTGTGAACTATTCATAGGTTATAAACGACTGGTATCCAATACCAAAGAACAGAACAGTGATCATGTTGATACTCAATTCAAATGTCACCTTCATTGGAGAAGGGCTCTAGGAAATTCCCTCTTCCAATGTCCCTTTTCTCACAGTTAATGCAAACATCATTTGGAACCTCTGATTGCCGAACCCTTTTCCTCTTTCCTTTACCCCCGCCCAACGGTGTAATAGCAGTACTCAAAGTGTTGGCAGCGGCTGATGTTGTTTGAGCCTTCTTCCTCTTCCTGCGTCCGGCACCCTTGCCTTTCGCTTCAGAGGTCGAAGCCTCCTCACTAGTACCGTTGGCGGCAGATTTTTCAATCATTGCCTTGTACTGGACCAATATTTTTATCAACTCATGAAGGTCTTTCTCAAGCCCATTCATGTTGTAGTTAACTATAAATGGGTCGAGTGAGGGGAGAAGAGACTGAAAGATCACGTCGATGTACACCTCTCTTTCGAGATCAGCTTGGAGGTCTTTGAGCTTTTCCACAAGGGATAGCATCATCACTCCACGCTCTTGTACCAACGATCCTTCTATCGTCTTCGCTCCGAAGAATGCCTTCATTGCAGCATATCTAACATCCCAAGATGGGACCGCATAGACTTGCTACAATCGAAGCATCATCGAGCCAACATCCTCCAGCCTATCATACTGCTTTTGCATCTCATTATCAATAGATGCCAGTATGATGCTGCCGACCTTCCAGTTGTCATCAAGCCTCTTCTTGAATGTCAAACGTTCTTTGGGCAATGACCCTTCCGGCAAGGTCTGAGGAAAAACCTTACCCAGAATATAAGTCTGGTTCTTTTGAAATCTAAGACCATCTTAAGATTTCACAGTCAGGTGTGGTAATATGTTCCATAGACTTATTAGTCTCAAATATATGGGTTAGTGGATTCTTAGACATCAACAGTTAAACAAAAAACATTTAGTAGATTATAACAATATTATGTTCAAGTTAAGACTTGGTCCTTTAGTCATTAACCCCTCCAACTATTTCTACGAAAGCCCATCAGTCTCAAAATGGGTTTTCGGGAAACCATTTCCTAGTGGGCTTGGGATCCACAAGCGCAAATTCTCATGCCCCGCTTTTACGATTCACATGGGAAAAGTCTCGTGGGAGGTATCCAATACCATTCTCAACCGATGAGATTTCCCAAGATATTCTGCCTCACCTCTTCACATGATCCCGGGGACTCTAAGAGAATCATGCTACTCGATGTTAGGCCCGACCCATCAACCAAATCATACAAACTGTCACCCCCCACGACTCGTGAGACAGGGAAACAGTGAGCGTACTCTTTGTTCACAACAACGGTGTAGCTTTCCTCTATTCCAAATGTGCCACGACTCATGAGACCACACTTGGGTAGCGGTAGCTTCCTCACAACATTGCTATGGAAGGAAGGCTTGGACAGATCAAAACCATTTTTGATCCAAGTCCATCATGGGCCTAATATTTTAACTTGGTCCAACCAAGTAAGAGTTCAAAATTATTGACCAAGACCTCATCACATTAATATTTTTGCATGCATAAATATCCAATATTACAAAGCATTTAAATAAATGCATCGCATGCAAGTAAATCTAGCATACACCTGTTGGATGATCACGGGCCCAACCTATGCGACCCACTGAGCCCGCAGTGAGTTTATGGTCTGTCTAGGGTGGTCCTACACTACTACAACAAATTAACCCAATGTCATGCCAATGGGCCTTGTACTCTACTTGTTTCGCCTTGATGTCTCACCTTGGGCCTCCGTCCAACATAGGCCTCCTTTTTCTCCGTGGGCTTGCTTTATTATACATAAAATGTAAAAACCTCACCAAAATTCCTAACTACTCTCATTACAAGAGAAATAGAATACATTGCAAATAAAAGGAAAAAGACAAGCCTTAACATCATGAGGCGAAAGTGGGAGATAATAGTCCCAAAACAAGAGGCACACAGGCCCCACCAAAAGGAATTTAAAAGCATACACAGGTCAATGGGCTTCGTGATCATCCCTTGTTAATCCAATTAACAAAACACAACATAATTACATATCCAATATAATCATGCTCCAAATATTACAAACCATGTATTAAAAAAATGATATCCAATATCATTACATAACATAATTAAATGCAGAAAAATACATGTCAAAAATGCTATTAAAAATGGATATTAGAAACCTCGTACAACCCATGTATATATTTTTTTTGTTTGGAAACCATTTCCAAAATAATCTTAGGCAATTTAATTTTAGAAAAAATCAATCTCAACTAAAATTAAATCAGCCATAAATTAAATATTTCAGAAAAAATATGCAGAATACCAGAAAATCAAATTTTTCGGAAAAACGGCCGTGCCGGCCGGCCGAGCGCGCAACCGCGCGCCCGGCGCGCGCAGCTTCGTGCGCCCGCGCGCCAGCGTGCGCGCCCTGCGCACACGCCTGGGCGCGCGGGCGGCCTGCTTGCGCGCGGTAGCAAGCAGCCAACCGGCAGTGGCTGTTGCTGCTGCTATAATTTTTTTTTCTGCACACAAAAAACTGAAACAAAAACCCAGATTTCAGAAAATCCAATTTTCTAAAATCACCCAAATATCCATGATTAATCAACATAATTAAACGTACAAATTTCAACAAATAATTATGAAAATTAAAAGTAATAAACACATGCTTTTAAAGCCGATCTAAACACGTTCAACATGCTTGAACACGTAAAATATGTAATCTATATGTTAGAATAGGTGACCAGAAAGTCAATTAGATTGGCTGTTCTGGAACTATTTGTCGATCTTTATCAAAGTAATATTATACTGATGGATAAAGTAAGTATTCATCATTGGCAAAATATGTTTGTTGTACTCACTACTTACATTGAATGTGTTTCAATATCACAACAAATGCCCACAGACCGATTGGGTAAACCCATTGAGTTGATCTTTGCATAGGTTGGCGGCTATGAAACCAACTCCTTAAGGGTCGTTCTGAAACGTTCCAAGTCGAGGACCTCGAGACTGGGCCTCGAGTGTCCTATAGAGACTTGCACTAAGTATTGCATTCACTGGGTGAGTGCCGAGTTTCATCGGTGCCAGACGTAGGTCGTCTATGCAATTTTAGTGGGTTAGTTGGCAAGATAGTTGACTGACTGAATTGACTCGCGGGAATCGTCATATGGAAGCCTTGGAGGCTTGGTCGGTATGACTAGAATTCCCGGTTCCGATAGTACGGGATTAGTCCTCGGACTTGAGGAATCATGGCAGTCGCATACATATGAAGGTTGTATCTTGGATCTAGTGAGAGGTGACCGTGTCTTTGATATGGTCATTATAAGCCTTATCTAGTGCAGTCGGAGTATGTAGTGAGGACGGTGGATTCCAAGATAGAATCTGTCCCCTGTCAGTATTTGACAGCTATGTCTCCTATGCGCTCTGAGATAGTTTCGACTCATTAAGTCTACGGCCGTAGCGATTGGTCGAGTAGGGAATGGTTCCCTAGGTTGATCAATAGAGCAAACGCGTCTCGAGTTTGTAGCATAGTTGCCTAGTCCAGGATGGGAACCGACGCCCAATTCCATGCCCTAGACTAAGGCCGGGAGATGGTCGACAGAAGGACTGTACCTGTATGGAATTCGGAGCCTAAATGTTCACGCCAATATTCACCTAGTCTCTAGTGCCATGGACCGTTGCTAGACGGCCACCCATGGTAACGGGCATTTCTGATTAATGGTTAATCAGAAATAATTAATTAAATTGGATTTAATTAATCAATTGTGTTGGACACAAGCCCAAGTCTAGCTGAGGGTGAACCTAAAGAGTCACACACAAATCACTATGGAAGTAATTGAATTAATTTGGAATTAATTCTGGAAGAAGTGAATTAATTTAATTGGATTAAATTAATTCAAGGAGAAATATAAATGATTGGATCATTTATTGGGAAAATCCATTGGATGGATGGCTCAAGAATTAATTAATTGGATTAATTAATTTTGGGCTTAATACCTTTAAATTAATTGGATTAATTTATTGGGTTTTGTTTAATTAATTGATTGGATCAATTAATTAGTGTTTGAGCTTATGTTTATTTAATTGGATTAAATGAACTTTTCGATTTCAATAAGGTTTAAAATTAATTGGATTAATTTAAAACCCATGGATCACTTGATTTAATTTGATTAAATCAAGACCGGTCAAAACCGGTCCATGACTTGAAATTAAAGCTCAAAGGTTTGATGCAAGTTTAAGAGGAGTTGAAAGTCCTCCATGTAAGCAATGATGTGGCTCCATGTAAGCAATGATGTGGCTTGCCATGATGGCTAGGTGGTCCATATATTGTGCTAACATGGTTGGAGGTTGAGCACAAATTGTGCATTAGTGTGTAGGTGGTTTTGGAAACTACCTACAACTACACACACATGTATACACTTTTCAACTCCCTAACTTGCACTCCCTAGCACACAAGCCACGAAAATTTCCAGCTTTTTCTCCTTCTTTTGAGTTCTCTTTGAATTGGATTCAAGATGAGAACATGAGAAAGACGTATATACACTAATCAATAGTGTAATACGTTTTTCGTTTCTTCCTTGATCTACTTCTACCTAGCAGTAGATTTAGATTTTCTTCCATTGCTGTGGTGTGGACAAATTAGAGGGGTCTAATTTGAATCCTAAGGTGAACGGAAAAGAAACGAAAAGAGAATCAAAGCTCGTTGCAGTTGAACATGTGAAACGAAAAAGGTATGTTTCTTTTTAAATTATTGTACCTTTTGTTTCCTCCTCTAGCCACATGTTCAAGCATATTTTTATGTATGTTATTATACTTTTGAATACACCGAATGCCCGGGAATTCAAAGGGAACACCCTTTTGAAATCGTTTTTTAAATTTTTTTTATTTTACGCTTCCGCCGCGTTCCCAGGCCTTACTGATTCTTTCACTATAGCCACATACACC
Organism: Sesamum alatum; assembly: GCA_034509735.1. Lineage (NCBI taxonomy): Eukaryota > Viridiplantae > Streptophyta > Magnoliopsida > Lamiales > Pedaliaceae > Sesamum > Sesamum alatum. Next base: position 23,631,259 of record JACGWO010000009.1, on the reverse strand, counting down.
GATCCGGGCTCTGATACCACTTGAAGGAAAGCGGATTGGCTCGGGAATGCAGCAGAAGCGCGGTGGAGATAAAAACGTGCGGAATAAAAGAATTTAAATCGCGTTCAAGGGGTGTTCCCTTGAACGTTCCCGGGCTATCGGTGTATAAACGCAGAATATAAACATATACAAAATAAATAAGCGTTCATGGCTATAGAACAAAGAAGAAACCGAGAGCATAAATATAAATCAGAATACCTTTCTCGATTTTATATATGTTTATATTCTGCGTTTATACACCGATAGCCTGAGAACTTTCAAGGGAACACTCCTTGAACACGATTTAAATTCTTTTATTCCGCACGTTTTTATCTCCACCGCGCTTCCGTCGCGTTCCCGGGCCGATCCACTTTCCCTCACATGGTTCCTCAAGTCTGAGGACTACTTCCGTACTATCGGAATTGGAGAATTCTAGTCATACCAACCAAGCCTCCAAGGCTTTCATATGATGATTCCCCCACTAGTCAGTGCAGTAGGTTCGACAATCAGTCAACCAACCCACTAAGATCGTATAGACGTCTATCGTTGATGAAGCACGGCACTCATCCAATGAAATGCGACTCTCAGTGAAAGTCTCTATAGGACTCCCGATGCCCAGTCTCGAGGTCCTCGACTTGGAATATTTCAGATGCAACCCTCAGTAGTTGTTTTCATAGCCGCCATCCAATGTGTAGCCCAACTACACCGGTTTATCCAATTGGTCCATGGGCATCTATTGTGACGTTAAAGCAACGTTTAACATAATGGGTACGCACAACAAATATATATGCCAAATGATGAATACTTACTGTATTCATCACAACAATATTATTTTTAATAAAGATAGCTGAATAGTTCCGAAAACCACCAATTCAATTGGTTTTCTGATCACCTATTCCAACAATCTCCCACTTGACCTCAAACTAATCACCCATGTCTTTCGGATTAATCTGATCATGAGCAATCTGTGATATTGGCTTAGTCTCATGGGTGTACCATAATTTTGGCCAACGTGATGCGATCCGACTACATGTCACATCTTCCTTCCATCGTTCCAAGCAGATGGTAGTGTCAAAGAATTTCTCTTGGATCTTATGCCAAGATTTTGGGTCCTTTTAGCTTATGACACAACCTAGTTGTCATCCTCCAAGGTGAGTACTGGCTCGATCGTTCTAGGCACCACACTTAACAGTTGGTTTAGATTTTTTTCCATCCAAACCACTTTCCAAAAATCACTTCCAAACTCGCCGACTTCCAAAATCACCAAACATTCAACTTTCATGATGAAACGCCGTGGTATCCTATTTGGAACCTTATCAAGCCACCACATTCACCATTAAGTCCAAACGTACAAATTATTGAGACCAAAACATTATTCACATGATTCTGGAAGCTAGTATCGGTATGGCCTTGCAAAATCAACTCTCCATTAATGTGTGTTAAGAACATTTCTTTAATTCTTATTTAGGTACAAAAGATAGTTCCTAACAACTATCTATTGCCTCCTTGGTATACCCCTGATCTCCGTTGTTATCATTAAAACATACACAATATCAGGTTTGGTGCACTGTTCCTATGTTGTCTATCGCAAAGACGTAGGGGATGTCAACCATCTAAGCTTCCTCATCAGTCAATCATGACTGAGTCTTGGACAGCTTGACCCTATGAACAGGAATCCAATTTCTTTCATACAGAATTGCATGAACGATACTCGTGTTTCAATGTTTCTCGAATAATGTAACTTCATTCTAAATGAATAAAATGTTACACACGGGATACTCGGAACACAATCATACTCCCTCTAGCCCTAGAGTTCATTGCTGATTGTGTCATATACAGTATGAGTTCGTCAAAACGAATATTCTAGTTATATGAAATTTCAAACCCATTTTGAATTTCACAATGGATCTCGCGGCTTCAAGCCATTGATTTGATCCCGATGTCCAACATCTTTTTTCCATGTGTCTTTTGGATAATAATCTAATCGATCGGTCAGATCCAAAAATTTTACCTCTCAGGTAGCTAGACTTTTCTTAATCGTCTCCAGGAGGACTAGGATACAACCAGTAAAAGAATTGATTACAAATAGTGTTTACTTTATTCTACTGAGGTGTCACTCTACTTGATTTCTCAAGGAGCTACTCCTCAAGTTGGTTATCCTCTAAAATCGAATTTCTTTTAGGATAACCTCTGAACCTGCACAACCTTGTTTGCCTCCCACTAGTCCCTTGACGTATACAGGACTATCCCATATACTCAAGTACTTCGTGGGATACAGGCTTGTCAAACCATATCCAATATGATGTTTGGATCACGACTTCAAGAAAATGCCATGTTTTTCAACTCGACAACTTTTTGAAAGTTCACGTCCAGATGGGCCAAGGTAATCAGAAACACCCACCAAACCATGTCTAACAAAGTTCAATTCTCCCTTATCAAAGACAGTTCAACAATGTCCCTTCCAGGAATAATTTCACTGAGTGAGAGTTCTATTCTTATTTAGATACTTCAAGAACTCACACTGAATACACGCCACCTCGATCCAATCAAAGGGTTTAATTTGCAATCAGTTTGGTTCTCCACTTCAAGTCTAATTCCACGAACCTTCCCAAGATAAGGTGAATTTATCCTCGATTATCCTTTATGTCGTTTGTTTTTTGTCTTACATAATCTAATTATGAGATAAGGTGAAATAATTACGTGAATAACCCAACAAACTCATCGTCAAATAAAAGAACTCATTTCAATTGTCCAACCATAAGAAAACAACATAATTTAATCATGCTAAGTTAAATAATTATGTCCTATCCTAACATGATCACTAATGGCCAAGCCTAACTAGTCATATTGCTTATGCAGCAATAGCTCTGCCCTCGCCTAGCTTTGGGACCTTCTATCATAGCCTTTTACTACTTCCCATCACCTGCAAATCATATGCAGATATGAGCTTCCAAAGAAGGTATCCAATACCCAAGAAGTAGAATTAGTAATCATGTTGCTCAATAATGAAGGACAAGCGGATCCGCCCGGGAGCACGAGCGGAAGTAAGAACGCGTAAATAAATACGTAATTTAAAAAGAAATCCCAAGGAGTGTACCCTTGGGTGCTCAACCGGGTATTTGCTGTAGGATGTATCAATACTATAGCATATATTATACATGGGGCATAGATGAATAGAAAACAATAGAAGCGTAATAAATGTTACCTTTGTAGTTTTCACACGCGTACGGCTACAAGCTTTGTTCTTTTCTTCCGAATATTCACCAAGCTCAAATATATGAACTCTCCAAAGTTGATCCACACCACACCACAAGAAAACTCACGTTCTCCTTGCTAGAAGAAAATAGGTTTGTGAAGGAATCGATTTTAAGAAGATAAACACTATGAATTGATGTTCTTAAACCTTCTTTGTTCTTCCCTTTTTGATCCAAGATCAAGTGAAGAACAATGGTAGAAGAGGGAGAGAGAGGCGTAGAGTATGAGGGAGAGAGGAAGCCGAACTATGCTTCTTCTTTTCCTAGAAAAGATAAATTATGATTCTCTTGCATCAGGTGTTAGTATATACTCATATATATACATAATTAATGTGATTATTGGAATGTGTCTAGGTTCATCCAAGGATGTCTAGATACATCTCAATCAATCACCATTAATGCTTCAATCAAGCCTACCAACTTTTAAGGTATGATCAAATCATACCAAAAGGGAAGGGCTTTATTGGAGTTGATTTGTCTCTTATCAAAAGAGACAAGTCAACCACCACCTAGCATGCAACATGGCTGAATTTTGCTTCCTCCAAGGGAGCATTTTTGGCTATGCTCAATTAGGGAAGAAGTCCAACTTCTTCCTATTCTAAAATAGGAATTAATTCTCCTCTGGGGTCAAAATTTAACGGACAGGGTTTTACCGTAATCCAATTGCGACGAACCCAAAATTAAATCTAATTTAATGTCCACGTAAATAATTCTCGTAGATCTTTTAATCCAATCAAAAGATCCAACATCTCGACTTTCCATATTTAATCGGTAATTCCCATTTACCTATTATACGAGGGCCCGATATAATAACGGCCCGTCCATCCGATGGACAATCCCTCAAGTAATCCAATTACTTATTTATCCTTCGAGATTGACTCCAAGTCAATCTCTCAACCTTCTCGGTGATTTGTGTGTGACCCTTTAGGTTCACCCACAGCTAGATTTGGGCCCGTGTCCTACAAGGGCCTGTTACCATGGGTGGCCGTCTAGCAACGGTCCATGACACTAGAGACTAGGGGAATGTTGGCGTGAATATTTAGCCGTTGATTCTGTACCGGTACGGTGCTTTCGTCTACCGTCTACGTCTCCCGGTATTAGTCTAGGGTATGGAATTGGGTGTTAGTTCCCATCCTTGACTAGGCATCTATGGTTAATACTTAAGACCACGCATGCTTCATTGCGTCGACACAGGAAACCATTCCCTGTTCGACCAACCACTATGGTCATAGCTTTAAACAACATGAACGTGTCTCCGAGTGCATAGGAGATACCTCTGTCACATACTGACAGGGGACAGATCCTCTTTGTGGAACCCACCGTCCTCGCTACACATTCCAACTGCACTGGACAAGGCTTACAATGATCATCTTACAGAATGATCACCTCTCCCCAGATCCAAGATACAACCGTCCTGTGCACGTGACTGCCATGGTTCCTCAAGTCTGAAGATTACTCCCGTACTATCGGAACCGGGGAAATCCAATCATACCGACCAAGCCTCCAAGACTTCCATATGATTATCCCCGCGAGTCAGTCCAATCAGCTCGACCCCAGTCGACCAGTCCATCAAGATCGTGTAGGCGTCCCACGTCTGTCGCCGATGGAACACGGCACTCATCCAATGAACATGACTCTTGATCCAAGTCTCTATAGGACTCTCGATGCCCTGTGTCAAGGTCCTCGACTTGGAACGTTTCAGACCCAACTCTCAATTAGTTGGTTTCATGACCACCATCCAATGCGTGGCCCAACTGCATGAGTTGTTAACTGTGGTCTGTGGGCTTTGTTGCGATATAAGTAGAACACCGTTTTAACATATGATAAATGAGCGCAACAAAGTATGTACCATTGGTGACGAACACTCATTTTATTCATCACATAATATTACATTACATCAAATTTTCAAAATAGGTTACATAATGCCAAAGCTATTGGCTTTCTGGTCACCTATTCTAACAAATAATAAATTTACTTTGGTTGGAGAGGAGTTCAGGACACTCTGGTTTCCAATGTTCCTTTTCTCGGCAATTGATGCAAACTGCAATCCTTGACTGTCGAACCATCTTCCTCGTTCCATTACCCTTACCCAGTGGGGCCACATGAGAGCTCGAAGCGCTTGCATCGGCTGACTCTGTCTTACCCTTGTTTCACTTCTAGCGTCCACCACTCTTGCCTTTTGCTCTTGAGGTTGAAGCCTCCGCAACCAATACCGACGGTGTAGATCTCAATCGTTGCCTCGTATTAGACCAACATATTTATCAACTCCTGAATGGACGTCTCAAGGCTATTTATGTTATAGTTCACAATAAATGGGTCAAAGAAGGGATGAAGGGACTGAAGGATCACGTCTGTGTACGTCTGTTTTTCAAGATCAACATTGAGGTCTTTGAAAAACCGTGTCCTAGTAGGTTTGGGATCTAGAAGCGCAATTTACCATGCCCCACTTTTACGATTCATATGGGAAAAGTCTTGTAGAATGTATCCAATGTCATTCTCATCCAACGAGATTCCCAAGATGTTTTCCCTCACCTCTTCACATGATCGCAAGGACTCCAAGCGAATCATGCTACTCGGTGTTAGGCCTAACCCATCAACTAAACCATACCTCAATTGTCGCCCCCTACGTCTCATGAGACAGGAAAATAGTGACCGTATTTCTTTGCTCATAACAATGGTGCAACTTTCCTCTATTACAAATGTGCCACAACTCGTGAGACAACATTTAGGTAGCCGTAGTTGTTAGAATAGGTAACCAGAAAGCCATTTGGTTGTTTTGGGAACCATTCGTCAATCTTTAGCAAAGTAATGTTTTATTTATGAATATAGTAAGTATTTTTCGTTGGCCAAATGTGTTTGTTGTGCTTACTAGTTACATTGAACGGCGTCTCAATGTCACAACAAATGCCCACAGACTGAATGGTTAAACCCGTAGAGTTGGGTTGCGCATAGGTTGGCGGCTACAAAACCAACTCCTGGGGGTCAGTCTGAAATATGCCTAGTCAAGGACCTCGAGATTGGGCATCGAGTGTCATATAGAGACTTGCAATAAGTATTGCATTCACTGGGTGAGTGCTAAGTTTCATCGGTGCCAAACATAGATTGTTTATGCAATTTTAGTGGGTTAGTCGCCAAGGAAGTCGACTTACTGAACTGACTCGCGAGAATCATCATATGGAAACCTCAGAGGCTCTGATAAGTATGACTGGTATTCCCGATTTTGATAGTGCCGGATTAGTCCATGAACTTGAGGAATCATGGCAGTCACATGCATACAAAAACTGTATCTTGAATTTGGTGAGCGGTGACTTTATTGTGAGGTATGGTCATCATAAGTTTTTGAAAGCCTTGGGTAGGCGTGTGGATCGTCCCAGGAATAGCGCAAATGCGGAAGCGCGGTATAATTTAAATTACAAAATTTAAACATGCATAATACGTATTAAAATAAAACACGTTCAAAGGGTGTGCCCTTGAAATTCCCGGGTGTTCGGTGTATCTCATGAACTATAAACACATGCATAGCAATCATGGAGGCCATAGGATTGTAAAATAAAGAAGACGGAAAACATAAATAGAAACCTACCGATTCGTCGTTTTCCTCTTCTAACCGGTACTCGCGTTGTTCCCCGATTTGCTCCAAGATTTCGTATGGGAGACCCTCTAATTCGTGACACGCAATCCGCCCACGTATCTTGAACTTCGTGCTAGCGAACGAACAAGTATTTTGGAAAGGACGGATCAACCACACGTTATTAGTTTAACGGGATTAATCCTCCTATGTTCAATTGTTAACACAAAAGAACAAGAGAGTGTTTTTGTTGGAAAGAGAAGAGAGAGGCGGACGAGAGGCAGAGAGGGAGAGAGCACACGAATTGTGTGTGTGTGTGTGTGTGTGTGTGTGTGTGTGTGAAGATTCATCATCTTTCTACAAGTGAAGGGCTAGGAGTATATATAGAGGAGGAGTTCATTCCTCTTCAAACTCGAACTCTAGGAAGAATAATTTGACTAGGATTTTGACCTAGTCAAAGTAGTTCTTTGACCTAGTCAAATGAATCCTAGCCATCCATCTCTCCATTTAATCTCAACCATCCAATTAATTTAATAAATTATTTAAATCCTATCAAATGTTCTAAGGGCAATAAATAAATATAATAAATATAAATATTCATTCTAGGCCCATATTCATAAATTTTGTATAAATTTAATTTATTAGATAAATCCCTTTTATCCAATAAAAGGAATTAGTTATTTCCAAGAAAATTAAGGACCACATTAAATCCAATTTAATCATTCCATTTCTCCAAATATTTAATTCTAAATTAAATACTTGATGTGTGTGGATTGTGTGTGACTCTTAAGGTTCACCTTCAGCTAGACTTGGTTGGATTCCTAGAATCCGCCCGTTACCATGGGTGGCCATCTAGCAACGGTCCATGGCACTAGAGACTAGGCGAATAAACCGGGATGAACATTTAGGCTCTAATAGTACATTTGTCCTTCCGTCTACGGTCTCACCACTTAGGGTCTAGGGCACGAAAAATGCAAGTACCCATATTGGACCTAAGTGTCGGTCTGTCCTTTACTAAACGCCGCAAGGGAAACCTTCCCTTCTGTTCAGTTACTGTGGCCACAGATTTTAGAGACAAGACTCAGAGCATTTGTGAGACTCAACTGTCAATACCTTTTTGACAGGAGACAGATCCTTTCTTGGAAACTACTGTGACTCTGTACACCGGAGCCGCACTAGACATGGCTTATGACTACTCAAGTGCTTCTTGGCAATCTCTCACCATATCTAAGACGCAGCCCTGATATACAGGTAAACTCAGCAGTTCCTCAAGTCAAAGGACTTGACCTGTACTGTTGGAACCGGGAACACACGTCATACCTAGCCGACCCTACTCAAGGTCCTCCGTAAGATGGTTCCCTCTAGTCACCTTAGTCAGCTGCTACCTAGCAGGCCAACCCACTAACACTGCTTAGACGACCCTCGTCACCTGTCGATGAAATACGACAGCAGATGCTTAGTGCAAGTCTCATGGGGAATCTCGGTACCCATTTTCGAGATTCCTTGACTTAGAGATTTCCGAACTGATTCGGCGGGACTGATTTCATGGACCAACCTCCAAGCGTAGTCCCAGTCCCCGAAATGTGTTTTCAGTCCGTGGGCTTTGTTTGCGTAGTGAACAGAAATATAAAGCAGATAAAGAAAACACAAACAAAGTAATGCCAAATGAATTTCACTTCTTATTCACTAATAATTTATCAAATCCTCGAAATTGTTCAGACATAGGTTACAATTCGCCTACCAAGATTGGCTACATGGTCACCTATTCTAACAGTTTTGTCCAGTGCAATCGGAGTATGTAGCAAGGACGATAGATTCCAAGAAAGAATCTGTCCCTTTAGTATTGTGACAGCTGTTAGAATAGGTGACCATGTAGCCAATCTTGGCAGGCGAAATGTAACCTATGTCTAGACTATTTCAAGGATTTGATAAATTTATTAATGAATAAAGAAGTGAATTCATTTGGCATTACTTTGTTTGTGTTCACTTTATCTGCATTTCATATCTATTCACTACACAAACAAAGCCCACGGACTGAAAATATATTTCGGGGACTGGGACTACGCTTGGAGGTAGGTCCATGAAATCAGTCTCGCCGAATCAGTCCGGAAATCTCCAAGTCAAGGAATCTCGAAAATGGGTACCGAGATTCCCCTTGAGACTTGCACTAAGCATCTGCTGTCGTATTTCATCGATGGGTGACGAAGGTCGTCTAAGCAGTGTTAGTGGGTTAGCCTGCTAGGGAGCAGTTGACTGAGGTGACTCGCGGGAACCGTCTTACGGAGGACTTTGAGTAGGGTCGGCTAGGTATGACGTGTGTTCCCGGTTCCAACGGTACAGGTCAAGTCCTTTGACTTGAGGAACTGCTGAGTTTACCTGTATATCAGGACTGTATCTTAGATATGGTGAGAGATTGCCAAGAAGCACTTGAGTAGTCATAAGCCATGCCTAGTGCAGCTCTGGTCTATAGAGTGACAGTAGTTTCTAAGAAAGGATTTGTCTCCTGTCAAAGGCATTGACAGTTGAGTCTCACGGATGCTCTGTGTCTTGTCCCTAAAATCTGTGGCACAGTAACTGAACAGAAGGGAAGGTTTCGCTTGCGGCATTTAGTAAGGACGAACCAACACTTAGGTCCAAAATGGGTACCTGCTTTTTCCGTGCCCTAGACCCTAAGTGGTGAGACCGTAGACAGAAGGACTAGTGTGTTAAAATAGGTGACCAGAAAGTCAATGGTATTGGCTGTTTTGAGAACCATTCGTCAATCTGTGGACAAGTAATATTATGTTAATGAATATAGTAAGGACTCAAAGGCATGAGTTTGTTGTACTTACTGCTTGCATCGTTACGATGTCACAACAAACGCCCACAGACTGAAATAACATTTCGGGAAATTGGAACTACGCTTGGACGTAGGTTCATGAAATCAGTTTCGCCGAATCAGTCTGAAATACTCCAAGTCAAAGGAATCTCGAGACAGGGCATCGAGAATCCATTTGAGACTTGCACTAAGCATCTGCTGTCGTGTTTCATCGACGGGTGACGAGGATCGTCTAAGCAATGTTAGTGGGTCGGCCTGCTGGGGAGCGGCCGACTGAGGTGACTCGCGGGAATCGTCATATGGAAGCTACTCGCGCTAGGTCGGTATGACTCGTATTCCCGGTTCCGATAGTACGGGATTGGTCCTCGGACTTGAGGATCACGGCAGTCCCCTACATACTAAGGCTGTATCTTGGATCTGGTGAAATTTGACCGATTATATATCACATGGTCATCATCATAAGCCTCGTCCAGTGCAGTCGGAGTATGTAAGAACGGTGAATTCCAAGATAGGATCTGTCCCCTGTCAAAGGATATGACAGCAAGATCTCCTATGCGCTCGGAGATGGTTTAGACTCACAAAGTCTATGGCTATAGCACTTGATGTAGTGGGAAAGGATTTCCTACGTCGAGTTAAACCTACCTCGAGCATTATGCATAGTTGTCTAGTCAAGAATGGGAACCGACCCCTAGACTAAAGGCTGGGAGACAGGCGACAGTAGGACCGTACCCGTACGTATCGAGTGTCGGTACGACCGCACCTCCGTATAACTCGGAGCCTAAATGTTCACACCACATATTCACCTAGTCTCTAGTGCCATGGACCGTTGCTAGATGGCCACCCATGGTAACGGACTACTTTGGTTATGAAATAACAAAAAGTAGGTCCAAGTCTAGCTGAAAGGTGAACCTAAAGATTCACACCCGCTACACCAAATGAAAGGGAATTAATTTAGAATTAATTCCGGGAGAAGGTTTAATTTAATGGAATTAAATTATACTTCTTGGAGATTCAAGCCTCGATGAATTATTTGGAATAATCGGGCTTAAGTTCATAAATTAGATTTATGAATTTTATAAAGCATGGGCTTTCCTTTTAATTAGATTAAAAGGGTGAATTAATTAATTAGTGGGCTTGGTATATTAGATAGGATTTAATATAAAGTCCATGGGACTATTTAATTTAGAATTAAATAATCCCATTCTATGGAATTAATTAATGGGCTTGGTATATTAAATAGAATTTAATATAAAGTTCCTGGGACTATTTAATTTAGAATTAAATAAGTCCTTTCCATTAATTAATTAATGGGCTTAGTATATTAAATATGATTTAATATAAAGTCCATGGGAATATTTAATTTAGAATTAAATAGGCCCATTCCATAAAGCCCATCAAAATGGATGGACAAGATTTGATCTAGAGAATGATGAGATGAAGGGTCATGATTAATTTGACTTAATCAAAGCCTAATTTGACTAGGATTTGACTAGGTCAAAATCCTAGTCAAAGTGTGTCTCTTTGGAAAAGTTTGAGAAGGAATAGGAAATTCCATCTTCTATAAATACTCAAAAAACACACACTCACAACTACTATTCTCTACAACTCTCATCTCTCAATTCTCCCTCAAATTTTCGTCCACCCCTCTTTCTTCTCTCCAAGAATTCTACTTTGTTCTTCTTGATTTTATTCAAGTTAAGAACATAAGAGACATTGATTGTGTTAGAATAGGTGACCAGAAAGCCAATAGGTTTGGCGATTTGTAACCTATCTGACAACTTGATGTAAATGTAATATTATTATGTGATGAATAAGATGAGTATTCGTCACCAATGGTACCTTCTTTATTGCGCTCATCTTACATTTGTTAAAATGGTGTTTAACTTATATCGCAACAAAGCCCACAGACCATGGATAACAACTCGTGCAGTTGGGCCACGCATTGGATGGTGGTCATGAAACCAACTGATTAAGAGTTGGGTCTGAAATGTTCCAAGTCGAGGACCTCGAGACAGGGCATCGCGAGTCCTATTGAGACTTGCATCAAGAGTCGTGTTCATTGGATCAGTGTCGTGTTTCATTGGCGACAGGCGTGGGACGCTTATACGATCTTGATGGGTTGGTCGACTGGGGTCGAGCCAACTGGACTGACTCGCGGGGATCATCATATGGAAGCCTTGGAGGCTTGGTCGGTATGATTGGTTTTCCCCGGTTCCGATAGTACGGGAGTAATCCTCAGACTTGAGGGATCATGGCAGTCGCGTGCACAGGACGGCTGTATCTTGGATCTGGCGAGAGGTAATCATTCTGTAAGGTGATTATCATAAGCCTTGTCCAGTGCAGTCAGAATGTGTAGCGAGGACGGTGGATTCCAAGAAGAGGATCCGTCCCCTGTCAGTATGTGACAGAGGTATCTCCTATGCACTCGGAGACACGTTCATGCTGTTTGAAGCTGTGGCCACAGTGGTTGGTCGAATAGGGAATGGTTTCCTGTGTCGACGCAATGAAGCATACGTGGTCTCGAGTATTAAGCATAGATGCCTAGTCAAGGATGGGAACCGACGCCCAATTCCATACCCTAGACTAAGGCCGGGAGACGGTAGACGGAAGGATCGTACCCGTACGGAATCGGCACCTAAATGTTCACGCCAATTTACCTAGTCTCTAGTGCCATGAACCGTTGCTAGACGGCCACCCATGGTAACGGGCCCTTGTGGGACACGGGCCCAAGTCTAGTTGAGGGTGAACCTAAAGGGTCACACACAAATCACCGAGGAGGTTGAGAGATCGACTTGGAGTCAATCTCGAAGGATAAAATAAGTAATTGGATTACTTAAGGGAAAGTCCATTGGATGGACGGGCCGATATTGTATCGGGCTTTCATTTAATCGGTAAATTGGATTTTCGATTAAATATGGAAAGTTGAGATGTTGAGACGTTGGATCTTTTAATTGGATTAAAAGATGAACGGGAATAATTTAAGTGGACATTAAATTGGATTTAATATTGGGTTCGTCGTAATTGAATTACGATAAAACCTGGTCCGTTAAATTATACCCGAGAGGAGAAATAATTCCTAATTTGGAATGGGAAGAAGTTGGACTTCTTTCCTTAATTAAACATGGCCGACACGCTCCCTTGGAGGAAGCAAAATCAGCCATGTTTCATGCTAGGTGGTATGTTGACTTATCTCTTTTGGAAAGAGACAAATCAACTCCAATCAAGCTCTTCCCTTTTGGTATGATTTGATCATACCATAAATTTTGGTAGGCTTGATTGAAGAATTGATGGTAATTGATTGGAATGAATCTAGACATCCTTGGATGAACCTAGACACATTCCAATAATCACATTAATTATGTATATATATTAGAATATACAACACCTAGCATAAGTGATTCATTATTCATCTTTTTCTAGGAAAAAGAGAAGACAAAAATCCTCTCCTCTCTCTCAAAATTTCGTGCTCCCTCCCTCTCTTACACTTGTGTTCTTCGCTTGATTTTGAATCAAGAAGAAGAACAAAGTAAGTTTAAGAGAACACTAATTCATAGTGTTCTTCTCTTAAACCGATTCCTTCCTAAACCCGTTCTTTTCTAGCAAGAAGAACGTGTGTTTCTTCCGGTGTGGTGTGGATCACCTTTGGAGAATCCATACGTTTGGATTTCGTGAGCATTCCGGAGAAGGAACAACGATAGTAGCCGGGAGCATACGCTAAACATATCAAAGGTAACGGTTTATTACGCTTTGATTGATTTCATTTATATATCTATGCCCTATGTGTTTAAATATATGTTTTAATATTTACACATCCTACATCGAACGCCCGGTTGAGCACCCAAGGGTACACCCCTTGGGATTCGCGTATTTTGAATTTGATTTAAATTTACGCACTTCCACGCTTTCTCGCTTCCGCTCGCGCTCCCGGGCGGATCCGCTTGTCCTTCAGATTGCGTTAATTCATAGCGTGTATTGATGTCTCTTCTCCTCAAAATAATTTCTTGCTAGCACAAGGATTGTTTGCTTTCCGGTGGAGCGAGTGAGATGATTTAGAGGGTCTCTTCTTGAGATCTTGGTGCAAAACGGGGAACAATGCATGTTGTCGAAACGAAGACAAAACTACAACCTGGTAGGTTCTTTAATTTCGTTTTTTTCAGTTTCAATTCTACGGCCTCCATGTTGTGTTTTATTGAACATGAGATACACTGAACGCCCGGGAGAATCAAGGGCACACCCCTTGATTCGTTTATGTATGTTATGCATAATTTAAATTCCTTTTAATTATGCTTTGTAATTTTTATTACGCACTACTTCGCGCTTCCGCTATTCGCGTTAATCTCCCGGGCCGATCCACACATTCTTTCAAAGGTATCAGAGCCTGGTTCGGTGTATAGGCCTAGAATTCTATGTGCTATGTGCGTTTAAGCATGATAAACGTGTTTTACTTTACGTTTATAGCATGTTTATCGTAGATATTTATTGGCGTTTAATTTTGCATGGGATTTTGGATCTTGGTTTTCTTGAATATGTACATACATGTTCTAGGGTTTAATTTATCTTGTGGTTCAGAAAAATTGCATGAAAAGTCGAAAAGGAGTGAAAAACGGCAAACCAGCAGCAGCAGCACGCTGGCCGCGCGTACAGGCAGGGGCCTGCGCGCGCCCGGCCAGCGCGCCCAGGCACGGCCGTCTGCGCTGGGAGCGCGCGCTGTGCGCGCAGGCAGAGGCGCTTGCGCGCGCGCGCGCGTCTGGCCGGCCGGCTGTGTCGTTTTCGTTTCTCTCCCGTCTTTGGCTCGTTTTTCAAAACTTTTTTTACTGAATTATTTTTATGATATTTTATGCATTATTCTGAACCCGTTGACTTAGAATATTTATTTTTGAGATTTAGAATTTCCTAAAATAAATATTGCTTGGTTGATGAGGAAAGGGTTTCCTAACAAGATTTAATTTTTGCAATGGTTGCACCAATGATCAAAATTCATATGTGAAATTTCGCAATAATTTCTGTGTTTTATGATGTTGGACATCATGGTTATTTTATGGCTTGAGTATGAGTAGATTTTGACATGTATTAATATTGCACAAATTGTTGGATTTTGGAATTCTTGAATAAATGGGCATATTCTTGAATTGTTGGTTTTTGTGTTTTCAGAAAATTTGATTTTTCTGTATAATTCTAGGAATTTTTCTGAATTAATTAACTTGGGGCATTTTAATTTTGGTTGAGATTTTATATTTCATAGAATTAATATTGCCTTGGTGTGAATATTTTACAAGTAGTTTCTGCATTTATTTTATGGTATGGGATATCATGGATGTTTGAATAGCATGTTTTACGTGGGATATGTATTTGTGCTATTTGTGTTAATTGATTTGACAAAGGATGATCACAAAGCCCCTAGACCGCATGTATGGTTTATTTACATTTATTTGTTGGGTTGTGGCCTGTGTGCCTCTTTATTTTCCTCTCTGTCTCTCTTCTAGTTGCCTTGGAATAATAAGGCTTTCTCTCTCCCTCCTAATGTACTCCCCCCAAATGTGTAATTGGGGTTTCTTATTTTATGATGTAATGAGAGTAGAATTAGTGGTGAGGTTTTATTTTTTTTGTAAATAAAAGCTGCAAGAGAAGACAAGCCCAAGGTGTTGGAGGCCCATGGAGGTTGCCATCAGATGGCCCACGGAGGATCCATGGAGAAGAAGCCCGGTGTAGGCCCACGATGGAGAGCCCAAGAAGATAAAGAGGACTTACAAGGCCCATTGCATGTAATGGGTTATTAAAACTTGTAATAGCATAGGGCCTACCCTTAGATTGACCATAGATCCACTGCGGGCTCAGTGGGTCGCATAGGTTTGGGCTTGTGATCATCCTACAGGGGCGTGCTAGGCTTTATTTTGCATGCGATGCGTATTATATGCCTATGATTATTCTATATGCTTTATGTATGGTTACATTCACGCTTAGAATATTTCTGCCATAACGCACGTAATGCAATACTTAATATATGTGATGAGGTCTCGTTCTATCAAAACTCTCACTTGGTTAAACCAAGTTAAATATAGACCCTTAATAAATGGATTAGGACTCTGGGAGTCTGTCCAAGCCTTCCATCCATGGCAAAAGTGAGGAAGATCTTTTAGGTCGATAGCGTGGTCTCACGAGTCGTGGCACGACTATCGTGCTTAAAAGAAGCTGCACTTTGTCATGAACGATGAGTAGACTGTTGTTACCTGTCTCACGAGTCGTGGAGGTAGCAGTGAGTCTATGAATCGGTTGATTGGGTCGGGTCTAACGCCCGAATAACGTGATTCGCTTGGAGTCCTCGGGATCACGTAAAAGGGTGAGGCAATTATCTTGAGAATCTTGTGGAACGAGAATGGTATGGAATACCTCCCACGGGTTCTTTTCCCATGCGAATCGTAAAAGCGGGGTATGGGGGAGATCGCTGTGGATCCTGAGCCCACTAGGAAAGGATTTCCCGAAAACAACGTTTGAGAGTGCCGTGTTTTCGTAGAAATAGTGGGAGAGGTTAAGGACTAAAGACCGAGACTTAACCAAAATATTACTTCACTCTGCTTATTATTTTCTGCTTTACATATATGTTGTGAATGTCTAAGAATCCACCAAACACATTTACTAAGAGGCTTATTAAAGGGGAACCAATTACACGAATTGACTGCGAAATCTTAAGATGGTCTTAGATTTCCAGAACCTTAACTCACATACCGGAATGAGGACGTTCCTCAGCCCTTGCCGGAGGGGGTCGACAACTAAGGCAACGTTTGGCGTTCAAAAGTTGAAGGATGACCACCGGCAAGTAGGATATAATGATGTTGGCTCAAACTATGCTTCATTTGCATCATGTCTATTTGGTCCTGGACCAGCATGTGGGGTAGAATGCAACGAAGGCATGTTTGGAGATAAGATGACGGAAGGAATGTCTGTACAAAGAACATGGAGTGATGATGCAATCCCTAGGGGAGAAGCTCAAAAGACCTCCACGTCAGTCTTGAAAAAGAGACGTACATTGACATGATCCTTCAGTCTCTTCTTCCCTCCTACGAACCATTAATTATCAACATGAATGAGCTTAGAAAAGATCTTCATAGGTTGGTAATTATGTTGGTCTAGTACGAGGCAACGATTGCAAAATCTGCGCCGTCGGTACTAGTAGGAGAGGCTTCAACCTCCATGGTGAAAGGCAAGGGTGCCAGACGCCAAAAGAGGAAGAAGGGTAAGGTAACATCAACTATTAAAGCACTTCAAGTGTTGTTCCTTTACAACACAAGGTGGAGGTAAAGGAAAGAGCAAAAGGTTCAAGCAGTCAAGTTCATAGATTTCTAAGAACGTAAGCATTCACTGTCGTAAAAAAGGCCATTGGAAAATGGGAGTATCCTGAACCTCTCTCCAATGTAGGTAAAATTTGATATTGAGTATTGACATGGTCACTTTTACTCTATTTGGTATTTGATACCATTCCCATCACTAATCTGCGGGGTGGTTTGCAGAAAGTGAATAAGGACTTAAAAGCCAAGAACAGTTCTAGGATTCAACAATGGCAAGGTCCATTGATGAAAAGGACTAGAGACTTATTAGGCCCATAATCGTGATCATATTAGGATAATATAGGAATTACGTAACCTAGCATGATCAAAAGTATGTCTCTTTGTTGGACAAAGGTTTTATTACATACATATTTGATCAAACAAAATCATTGAATATTGATTCATGTTTACTAGTAGTTACACGTAAATTCCTAGAACACCATCCCATAAAAGGTTTTATGGATCCTCAAAATTCAAATTATCTAAATGGATTAATCAAGACAAACTTACAGATTTGGCATCTACAACAGCTAGGACGTTTCTTCTTATTAAAAGATAAGTAAATTGGAAAGTTCGATGAATCTAGAAATAGATGATTCGAATCGACTAAATTTACAAGTCTTTTATGAAGAAGAAAGTCCGAAAGCTCTTTGTTGGACAAAGTAGGCTTGCCAAATAGTCTATTGGAAGGGAGCGAATAAGACAACTGTAGGTTACTAATACACAAGACCATAAGAGGGTTCAAAAGTCTAAAGGTCCCATAGGAGGTTTGGTAATTAGACTTAAGGAGGTGAACCATAAATGGTTGCAAAATTAAACCTGTTTCGATAGGATCGAGAAGGCCGTGTATTTAGTGGGAGCTCTTGAGCATCCAAGTTGAGAATGGAATTCTCAATGAAACATTTCCTGTAAAGGCCAAGTATGACGGTCTCTGATAAAGGGAACGATCGAATCTCGTTGGACGAAGATCGACCGAAGTTTCACCCAATTACCTTAGCCCGTGTAGACGTAGACTCAAAATTGCCAACGTAAGGAACGTGGCACTTTGCTGGGAGTCACGCACAAGGAGTCATGGTTTGGAAAGCCTATGTCCCAACAAAGTCCTTGAGCATGTAGAAGGATCCTACATACATCAAGGGACTAGTAGGAGACAAATTAGACTCGGTGTCTTGTTTGTGTAGGTTTACGACAGAATAATGCTAAACGTTGCTTATAATTGCATTTCTTACTTAAATTGATCATATTCCAAGTCCCCTTAAGAACGAACCCGAATGTCGTAAGAGGTACGAGTGATCGGGATATGTTCGGTCAAATTTGGATAGTAATCCAAATGACCTATGGAACGTGATGTTGGACATCGTAGTAGGATTTATGGAGAGGAGCCATAGAATCCGCTAGAAAATTCAAACAAGGTTTGGAACACCACATAACTGGAATATTCGTTTTGACGAGCTCATACGGAGCATGACTCGGTCTTAAACAACGTAGGTGATCAGTGGGAGTAGAAATGGCGTTCCAAGTGTTTAAGTGTGTAATATCTTGATTCATGGATGAATTCAAGGCATTAGGAATCACTAAACACAAACCGTAACTCACGAAAATTCTCCATGACATTTTAAGGGCTCCCACATACATATCATGAATTGAGCTTTTCAAAGACTCAGTCATGGTGGACTGATGAGAAAAACTCATATATGTAGAGGAACAAGTTGTTCGAGACTCAGTCATAGTAAGACTGATGAGAAAACTTGGATACTATGCATAAAGCATCAAGCCATTCAAGACTTAGTCATGGTGGACTAATGAGAAGGCTTGGATGTTGAGTATCCCCTACGTCTTAACCCTCGGCAAACATATGATATGTTTACTCGGTGCATAGGAACCGATGTTGAGAGTGCTTCTAGCATGGCTCAACATAAATCGGTAATCCACTGAGGGGCTGAAGACAACAATCAAGTGAAAGATTGTGTGGATCGGCCCGGGAGATTAACGCGAATAGCGGAAGCGCAAAATAGTGCGTAATAAAAAATTACAATGCATAATTAAACATTATTTAAATCATGCATAACGTACATAAACGAATCAAGGGGTGTGCCCTTGATTCTCCCGAGCGTTCGGTGTATCTCATGTTCAATAAAACACAACATGGAGGCCATAGAATTGAAACCGAAAAAATGAAATAAAGAACCTACCCAGTTGTAGTTTTGTCTTCGTTCGGCTACATGCATTGTTCCCCGTTTTGCACCAAGATCTCAAGAAGAGACCCTCTAAATCATCTCACTCGCTCCACCGGAAAGCAAACAACCCTTGTGCTAGCAAGAAATTATTTGGGAGAAGAGACATCGATACACGCTATGAATTAACGCAATCAATGTCTCTTATGTTCTTAACTTGAATAAAATCAAGAAGAACAAAGTATAATTCTTGGAGAGAAGGAAGAGGGTGATGGACGAATTTGAGAGGGAATTGAGAGATAAGAGTTGTAGAGAATACTAGGTGTGAATGTGTGTTTTTGAGTATTTATAGAAGATGGAATTTCCTATTCCTTCTCAAACTCTTCCAAAGAGACACACTTTGACTAGGATTTTGACCTAGTCAAATCTTAGTCAAATTAGGCGTTGATTAAGTCAAATTAATCATGGCCCTTCATCTCATCATTCTCTAGATCAAATCTTGTCCATCCATTTTGATGGGCTTTATGGAATGGGCCTATTTAATTCTAAATTAAATATTCCCATGGACTTTATATTAAATCATATTTAATATATTAAGCCCATTAATTAATTAATGAAAAGAACGTATTTAATTCTAAATTAAATAGTCCCATGGACTTTATATTAAATCCTATTTAATATACCAAGCCCATTAATTAATTCCATAGAATGGGATTATTTAATTCTAAATTAAATAGTCCATGGACTTTATATTAAATCCTATTTAATATACCAAGCCCACTAATTAATTAATTCACCCTTTTAATCTAATTAAAAGGAAAGCCCATGCTTTATAAAATTCATAAATCTAAATTATGAACTCAAGCCCGATTATTCCAAATAATTCATCGAGGCTTGAATCTCCAAGAAGTATAATTTAATTCCATTAAATTAAACCTTCTCCCGGAATTAATTCCAAATTAATTCCCTTTCATTTGGTGTAGCGGGTGTGACTCTTTAGGTTCACCTTTCAGCTAGACTTGGACCTACTTTTTGTTATTTCATAACCAAAGTAGTCCGTTACCATGGGTGGCCATCTAGCAACGGTCCATGGCACTAGAGACTAGGTGAATTTATGGTGTGAACATTTAGGCTCCAAGTTATACGCAGGTGCGGTCCTACCGACGCTCGATACGTACGGGTACGGTCCTACTGTCGCCTGTCTCCCGGCCTTTTAGTCTAGGGGTCGGTTCCCATCTTTGACTAGGCAACTATGCATAATGCTCGAGATAGGCTTAACTCGACGTAGGAAATCCTTTCCCACTACATCAAGTGCTATGGCCATAGACTTTGTGAGTCTAAACAATCTCCGAGCGCATAGGAGATCTTGCTGTCATATCCTTTGACAGGGGACAGATCCTATCTTGGAATTCACCGTTCTTACATACTCCGGACTGCACTGGACGAGGCTTATGATTACCATGTGATATAATCGGTCAAATTTCACCATATCCAAGATACAGCCTTAGTATGTAGGGGACTGTCGTAATCCTCAAGTCCGAGGACTAATCCCGTACTATCGGAACCGGGAATACGAGTCATACCGACCAAGCCCGAGTGGCTTCCATATGACGATTCCCGCGAGTCACCTCAGTCGGCCGCTCTCCAGCAGGCCGACCCACTAACACTGCTTAGACGATCCTCGTCACACGTCGATGAAACACGACAGCAGATGCTTAGTGCAAGTCTCAAATGGATTCTCGATGCCCTGTCTCGAGATTCCTTTGACTTGGAGTATTTCAGACTGATTCGGCGAAACTGATTTCATGAACCTACCTCCAAGCGTAGTTCCAATTTCCCGAAATGTTATTTCAGTCTGTGGGCGTTTGTTGTGACATCGTAACAATGCAAGTAGTAAGTACAACAAACTCATGCCTATGAGTCCTTACTACATTCATTAACATAATATTACTTGTTCACAGATTGACGAATGGTTCTTAGAATAGCCAATACCATTGACTTTCTAGTCACCTATTCTAACAATCTCCCACTGGACCAATAAGTCAATTACCCACTTAGTTCAGAATCCTCTGAGTATGAGTAATCTACGATACCGACTAAGGTATTGTGAGTCCGCTTATATTTCCTTGTGAAGCAATACGGTCTAACCGTGTTACCTCTATCCACCATTGCCTCCTAGAGATGGTGGTTGTCTAAGAATATTTTCGTGGATCTTATGATGAGATCTCGTGCCAATACTCCCATAGCCAAGTTGCCTGCCATATAGGCGAACGTGGCTTGGTCGTGCTAGGCCCCACGTCCATCCTATGGTCTTCATCAGTGACCACTATCCGATGCATTCGTCATTGGGCCTGACTGTGCATACCTTTGAGACTAACTGGTTTTCACTTATGCTCTGGAAGCTAGTATCGCTTTAGCCTTCCAAAACAACTCTCAGCAGACGGTGCATCATGAACACATCTTTAGTCCTTATTCAGGTACTAAGGATCGTTCTTGATTGCTGTCTTCAACCCCTAAGTGCATTACCGATTTATGTTGAGCCATGCTAGAAGCACTCTCAACATCGATTCCTATGCACCGAGTAAACATATCATATGTTTGCCTAGGGTTAAGACGTAGGGGATACTCAACATCCAAGCCTTCTCATTAGTCCACCGTGACTAAATCTTGAATGGCTTGATGCTTTATGCATAGTATCCAAGTTTTCTCATCAGTCATACCATGACTGAGTCTCGAACAACTTGTCCCTCTACATATTTGAGTTTTCACATCAGTCTACCATGATTGAATCTTTGAAAAACTCAATTCATGATATGTACGTGGGAACCCTTGAAATGTCATGGAGAATTTTTCGTGAGTTACGGTTTGTGTTTTAGTGATTCCTAATGCCTTGAATTCATCCATGAATCAAGATATTACACACTTAAACACTTGGAATGCCATTTCTACTCCCACTGATCACCTACGTTGTTTAAGACCGAGTCATGCTCCGTATGAGCTCGTCAAAACGAATATTCCAGTTATGCGGTGTTTCAAACCTTGTTTGAATTTCCTAGTGGATTCTATGGCTCCTCTCCATAAATCCCACTACGATGTCCAACATCACGTTCCACAGGTCATTTGGATTACTATCCAAATTTGACCGAACATATCCTGGTCACTCGTACCTCTTACGACATTCGGGTTCGTTCTTAAGGGGACTTGGAATATGATCAATTTAAGAAATGCGATTCTAAGCAACGTTAGTATTATTCTGTCGTAAACTTGTACAAATTAGACACCGAGTCTAATTTGTCTCCCACTAGTCCCTTGACGTATGTAGGATCCTTCTACATGGTTAAGGACTTTGTCGGGACACAGGCTTGCCAAACCATGGCTCCTTGTGCGTGACTCCTAGCAAAATGTGCCACGTTCCTTACGTTGGCAATTTTGAGTCTACGTCTACATGGGCTAAGGTAATTGGGCGAAACTTCGATCGATCTTCGTCCAACGAGATTCAATCGTTCCCTTTATCAGAGACTGTCATACTTAGCTTTTACAGGAAACGTTTCATTGAGAATTCCATTCTCAACTTGGATGCTCAAGAGCTCCCACTAAATACATGGCCTTTTCGATCCTATCGAAACAGGTTTAATTTTGGAACCATTTATGGTTCACCTCCTTAAGTTTAATTCCCAAACCTCCTATGGGACCTTTAGACTTTTGAACCCTCTTATGGTCTTGTGTATTAGTAACCTACAGTTGTCTTATTGGATCCCTTCCAATAGACTATTTGGCAAGCGTACTTCGTCCAACAAAGAGCTTTGGGACTTTCTTCTTCATAAAAGACTTGTAAATTTAGTTGATTCGAATCATCTATTTCTAGATTCATCGAACTTTCCAATTTACTTATCTTTTAATAAGAAGAAACGTCCTAGCTGTTGTAGATGCCAAATCTGTAAGTTGGTCTTGATTAATCCATTTAGATAATTTGAATTTTGAGTATCCACAAACCTTTTATGGGATGGTATTTTAGGAATTCACGTGTAACTACTAGCAAACATGAATCAATATTCAATAATTTTGTTTGATCAAATATGTATGTAATAAAACCTTTGTCCAACAAAGAGACATACTTTTGATCATGCTAGGTTACATAATTCCTATATTATCCTAACATGATCACGATTATGGGCCTAACAAGTCTCTAGTCCTTTTCATCAATGGACCTTGCCATTGTTGAATCCTAGAACTGTTCTTGGCTTTTAGGTCCTTATTCACTTTCTGCAAACCACCCGCAGATTAGTGATAGGAATGGTATCAAATACCAAATAGAGAAAAGGTGATCATGTTAATACTCAATATCAAATTTTACCTACATTGGAGAGAGGTTCAGGATACTCCCTTTTCCAATGGCCCTCTTTACGACAGTGAATGCTTACGTTCTTAGAATCTATAAACTTGACTGCTGAACCTTTTGCTCTTTCCTTTACCTCCTCCTTGTGTTGTAAAGGAACAGCACTTCAAGTTCTTAATAGTTGATGTCACCTTACCCTTCTTCCTCTTTTGACGTTTGGCACCCTTGACTTTCACCATGGAGGTTGAAGCCTCTCCTACTAGTACCGACGGCGCAGATTTTGCAATCGTTGCCTCGTACTAAACCAACATAATTACCAACCTATGAAGATCTTTTCTAAGCTCATTCATGTTGATAATTAATGGTTCGTAGGAGGGAGGAAGAGACTGAAGGATCATGTCAATGTACGTCTCTTTTTCAAGACTGACGTGGAGGTCTTTTGAGCTTCTCCACTAAGGATTGCATCATCACTCCATGTTCTTTGTACCGACATCCCTTCCGTCATCTTAGCTCCAAACATGCCTTCGTTGCATTTTACCCCACATGCTGGTCCAAGACCATATAGACATGATGCAAACGAAGCATAGTTTGAGCCAACATTATTATCTCCTACTTGCCGGTGGTCATCCTTCAACTTTTGAACGCCAAGCGTTGCCTTAGTTGTCGACCCCTCCGGCAAGGGTTGAGGAACGTCCTCATCCGGTTATGTGAGTTAAGGTTCTGGAAATCTAAGACCATCTTAAGATTTCGCAGTCAATTCGTGTAATTGGTTCCCTTTTAATGAGCCTCTTAGTGATGTGTTTGGTGGATTCATAGACATTCACAACATATATATAAAGCAGAAAATAATAAGCAGAGTGAAGTAATATTTTGGTTAAGTCTCGGTCTTTAGTCCTTAACCTCTCTCACTATTTCTACGAAAACACGGCACTCTCAAACGTTGTTTTCGGGAAATCTTTTCCTAGTGGACTCGGGAGCCACAGCGATCTCCCCCATACCCCGCTTTTACGATTCGCATGGGAAAAGAACCTGTGGGAGGCATTCCATACCATTCTCATTCCACGAGATTCCCAAGATAATTGCCTCACCCTTTCACGTGATCCCGAGGACTCCAAGCGAATCACGTTATTCGGGCGTTAGACCCGACCCAATCAACCGATTCATAGACTCACTGCTACCTCCACGACTCGTGAGACAGGTAACAGCAGTCTACTCATCGTTCATGACAAAGTGCAGCTTCTTTTAAGCACGATAGTCGTGCCACGACTCGTGAGACCACGCTATCGACCTAAAAGATCTTCCTCACTTTTGCCATGGATGGAAGGCTTGGACAGACTCCCAGAGTCCTAGTCCATTTATTAAGGGTCTATATTTAACTTGGTTTAACTAAGTGAGAGTTTTGATAGAACGAGACCTCATCACATATTAAGTATTGCATTGCATGCGTTATGGCAGAAATATTCTAAGCGTGAATGTAACCATACATAAAGCATATAGAATAATCATAAGCATATAATACACATCGCATGCAAAATAAAGCCTAGCACGCCCCTGTAGGATGATCACAAGCCCAAACCTATGCGACCCACTGAGCCCGCAGTGGATCTATGGTCAATCTAAGGGTAGGCCCTATGCTATTACAAGTTTTAATAATCCATTACATGCAATGGGCCTTGTAAGTCCTCTTTATCTTCTTGGGCTCTCCATCGTGGGCCTACACCGGGCTTCTTCTCCATGGATCCTCCGTGGGCCATCTGATGGCAACCTCCATGGGCCTCCAACACCTTGGGCTTGTCTTCTCTTGCAGCTTTTATTTACAAAAAAATAAAACCTCACCACTAATTCTACTCTCATTACATCATAAAATAAGAAACCCCAATTAAACATTTGGGGGGAGTACATTAGGAGGGAGAGAGAAAGCCTTATTATTCCAAGGCAACTAGAAGAGAGACAGAGAGGAAAATAAAGAGGCACACAGGCCACAACCCAACAAATAAATGTAAATAAACCATACATGCGGTCTAGTGGCTTTGTGGTCATCCTTTGTCAAATCAATTAACACAAATAGCACAAATACATATCCCATGTAAAATATGTTATACCAACATCCATGATAATCCATACCATAAAATAAATGCAGAAACTACATGTAAAATATCCACACCAAACATTGGATAATAGTGCAACCTATGCACAACGATTTTTGTTGGAAAAACCTTTTCCATAATTAACAAGGCAATATTAATTCTATGAAATATAAAATCTCAACCAAAATTAAAATGCCCCAAGTTAATTAATTCAGAAAAATTCCCAGAATTATACAGAAAAATTAAATTTCTTTCTGAAACACAAAAATCAACAATTCAAGAATATGCCCATTTATTCAAGAATTCCAAAATCCAATAATTGTGCAATATTAATACATGTTAAGATCTACTCATGCTCAAACCATAAAATAACCATGATGTCCAACATCATAAAACGCAGAAATTATTGCGAAATTTCACATATGAATTTTGATCATTGGTGCAACCATTGCAAAAACTAAATCTTGTTAGGAAACCCTTTCCTCATCAACCAAGCAATATTTATTTTAGGAAATTTCAAATCTCAAAAATATAAATATTCTAAGTCAACGGGTTCAGAATAATGCAGAAAATATCATAAAAATAATTCAGTAAAAACAATTTTGAAAAATGAGCCAAAAACGGGAGAGAAACGGAAAACAGCACAGCCGGCCGGCCAGGCGCGCGCGCGGGCAGGCTCCTCTGCCTGCGCGCGCCTGCGCCTAGCGCTTGCGCGTGCGCGCAGGCGGCCGGCACAGCGCGCGCGCAGGCCCCTGCCTGCACACGCGGCCAGCGTGCTGCTGCTGCCGGTTCGCCGTTTTTCACTCCTTTTCGACTTTTCATGCAATTTTTCTGAACCACAAGATAAATTTAACCCTAGAACATGTATTAACACATTCAGGAAAACCAAGATCCAAAATCCCATGCAAAATTAAACGCCAATAAATATCCACGATAAACATGCTATAAACGTAAATTAAAACTCGTTTATCATGCTTAAACGCACATAGCACATAGAATTCTAGGCCTATACACCGAACCGGGCTCTGATATCACTGAAAGATTGTGTGGATCAGCCCGGGAGATTAACGCGAATAGCGGAAGCGCGAAATAGTGCGTAATAAAAATTTACAATGCATAATTAAACAGAATTTAAATCATGCATAACGTACATAAACGAATCAAGGGGTGTGCCCTTGATTCTCCCGGGCGTTCGGTGTATCTCATGTTCAATAAAACGCAACATGGAGGCCATATAATTGAAACCAAAAAAACGAAATAAAGAACCTACCCGGTTGTAGTTTTGTCTTCGTTCGGCTACATGCATTGTTCCCCATTTTGCACCAAGATCTCAAGAAGAGACCCTCTAAATCATCTCACTCGCTCCACCGGAAAGCAAACAACCCTTGTGCTAGCAAGAAATTATTTGGGAGAAGAGACATCGATACACGCTATGAATTAACGCAATCAATGTCTCTTATGTTCTTAACTTGAATATAATCAAGAAGAACAAAGTATAATTCTTAGAGAGAAGGAAGAGGGTGATGGACGAATTTGAGAGGGAATTGAGAGATGAGAGTTGTAGAGAATACTAGGTGTGAGTGTGTGTTTTTGAGTATTTATAGAAGATGGAATTTCCTATTCCTTCTCAAACTCTTCCAAAGAGACACACTTTGACTAGGATTTTGACCTAGTCAAATCCTAGTCAAATTAGGCTTTGATTAAGTCAAATTAATTATGGCCCTTCATCTCATCATTCTCTAGATCAAATCTTGTCCATCCATTTTGATGGGTTTTATGGAATGGGCCTATTTAATTCTAAATTAAATATTGCCATGGACTTTATATTAAATCATATTTAATATATTAAGCCCATTAATTAATTAATGAAAAGGACGTATTTAATTCTAAATTAAATAGTCCCATGGACTTTATATTAAATCCTATTTAATATATCAAGCCCATTAATCAATTCCATAGAATGGGATTATTTAATTCTAAATTAAATAGTCCCATGGACTTTATATTAAATCCTATTTAATATACCAAGCCCACTAATTAATTGATTCACCCTTTTAATCTAATTAATGAAAGAAAATCCGGTGGATCGTCCCGGGAATTGCGCGAATGCGGAAGCGCGGTAAAAAATAAACATATTAAAATTTACAAAATAAAAGGCATGCTTTTAATTTAAAGAACACGCTCAAGGGGTGTGCCCTTGAGGTTCCCGGGCGTTCGGTGTATCTCATGATCATAAAATAAATAAATAAATCATGGAGGCCATAGAGTTAAAAATAAAGAGGGACGAAAATCTTAAACGAGACCTACCCGTTGTCGTTTTCGTCTTCAACTGCTACTCGCGTTGTTCCTCGTTTTGCACCAAGACCTCGTTCTTGAGATCCTCCAAATCGTGACACACGATCCACCCACGTATCTTGCACGTCGTGCTAGCAACGAACAAGTATTATTTTTGGAGTGGACGAATCAATAACTCGTTATCAATTAACGGTATTGGTTCGTCTAAGTTCTTGATGTTCCAAGAACAAAAGAACTAAGAAATATTTTCTTGGAGGAGAGAGAGGGGCGGACGAGAGATAGGAGAAGGGGAGAGTGTGTGTTGTGTGTGTTTTCAAGAATCATCATATCTCAAATGTTGGAATGCTAGAGGTATATATAGAGGAAGAGTTTAATCCTCTTTAAACTTAAACTCTAAGTAACCTAATTTGACTAGGATTTTGACCTAGTCAAAGTCCTAGTCAAACTAGTGTTTGACCTAGTCAAACGAATCCTAGCCTTCCATCTCCCCTTTCCATCTCAACCGTTGATTTTAATTTAATGGAATATTTAAATCCTATTAAATATTCCAAAAGGCTAAAAGAATAAATATAATATAATAAATAAATATTATAATTTATTCTAAGCCCATTAAATCAACCCTTTTAATAAATCCTATTTATTAATTTAATTCCCTTTATCAAATAGAAGGAATTAATTTCTCCAAGAAAATATAGGACCCGATTAAATCTAATTCAATCATTCCTTTACTCCAATATTTAATTCCAAATTAAATACTAAGTGTGTGTGGATAGTGTGTGACTCTTTAGGTTCACCATTCAGCTAGACTTGGTCGGATTCCTAGAATCCGTCCGTTACCGTGGGTGGCCATCTAGCAACGGTCCATGGCACTAGAGACTAGGTGAAATATTCGGGGATGAACATTTAGGCTCTAACAGTACACTTGTCCTTCTGTCTTCGGTCTCATCACTTAGGGTCTAGGGCACAGAAAATGCAGGTACCCATTTTGGACCTAAGTGTCGGTCTGTCCTCACTAAACGCCGCAAGGGCAACCTTTTCCCTTCTGTTCAGTCACTGTGGCCACAGATTTCAGGGACAAGACACAGAGCATATATGAGACTCAACTGTCAACACCTTTTGACAGGAGACAGATCCTTTCTTGGAAACTACTGTCACTTTATGCACCCGAGCTGCACTAGACATGGCTTATGACTACTCAAGAGTATTTTGGCAATCTCTCACCATATCTAAGATACAGACCTGACGCACAGGTAAACTCAGCAGTTCCTCAAGTCAAAGGACTTGGCCTGTACCGTTGGAACCGGGAATACGCGTCATACCTTGCTGACCATACTCAAGGTCCTCCGTAAGACGGTTCCCTCGAGTCACCTCAGTCAGCTGCTTCCTAGCACGCTGACCCACTAACACTGCTTAGACAACCTTCGTCACCCGTCGATGAAATACGACAGCAAATGCTTAGTGCAAGTCTCAAAGGGAATCCCGGTACCCATTTTCGGGATTCCTTGACTTGGAGATTTCCGGACTGATTCGGTGAGACTTGATTTCATGGACCTACCTCCAAGCGTAGTCCCAGTCCCCGAAATCGTTTCTCAGTCCGTGGGCTTTGTTTGCGTAGTGAACAGAAACGTAAATGCAGATAAGTGAACGTAAACAAAGTATTGCCATATGAATTTTCACTTCTTTATTCATAAATGTTTTTATCAAATACCAAAGAATTGTCTAGACATAGGTTACATATTCCTGCCAAAATTGGCTTACATGGTCACCTATTCTAACAATCTCCCACTTGACCTTTAAAGCCAATTGCCCATATGCTTAATCCCCATCTTCTCAAGATGTTGCGTATGAGCGCTCTGCGACATAGGCTTTGTCAGCGGGTCTGTTGTGTTGTCTGCCGAGTTGACTCGGTCCATCCGGACGTCACCTCTTCCTACCATTTCTCTAAGAAGATGGTAGCGTCTAAGAATGTGTTTGGAACGGTGATGAGATCTCGGTTCCTTTGCTTGCGCTATAGCGCCGTTGTTATCACAGAAGATGACAACGGGCTCGGCGATGCTAGGCACCACACCCAACTCTTGGATGTAGTTTCTCATCCAAACCGCTTCCTTAGCAGCTTCTGAAGCTGCTATGTATTCAACCTCTGTGGTGGAGTCACCAATGGTTGCTTGCTTGGAACTTTTCCAAGCTACTACTCCTCCATTGAGTTTGAATACGTACCCCGATTGAGACTTGGCATCATTGTCATCAGACTGGAAGCTAGCGTCGCTAAAGCCTTCCAGAATTAGTTCTCCATTGCCATAGACTAGGAACATTTCCTTAGTCCTTCTTAGGTACTTAAGGATGCCCTTAACAGCATTCCAATGTGCCTCTCCTGCGCAGGACTGATATCTGCTTGTTACGCTGAAAGCGTATGCAATGTCAGGCCTAGTGCAGTGGACCGCATATTGTATGCTACCTACGGCGGAGGCATAGGGGATGACCTTCATCCTTTCAAGTTCCTCATCAGTCTGTGGGGACTGTTTCTTGGATAACTTGATCCCATGCCTCATGGGAAGGAATCCTCGTTTGGAGTTGTCCATTCGATATCTCTTTAGGACTTTCTCCATATACGAGTTTTGGGTGAGTCCTAACATCCTTTTAGATCTGTCCCTGACAATCTGGATGCCTAGGATGTAGGAGGCTTCACCCAAGTCCTTCATGGAAAACTGGGTTGACAACCATGCTTTTGTGTTTCCTAACATTCTGACGTCATTACCAATGAGCAGAATGTCATCCACATAAAGCACTAGGAACACTATTGAGCTCCCACTGACCTTCTTGTATACACAAGGGTCGGATTCGTTTTTGATGAAGTCATAACCCCGTATTACTTCATCAAAATCGAATGTTCCAACTTCGGGAGGCTTGTTTGAGGCCATAGATGGACTTCTGGAGGCGACAGACTTTCTGTTCTTCTCCAGTGACCGTGAAACCCTGCGGCTAATCTATATAGATCTCTTCTTCAACGAAACCGTTGAGGAAGGCCGTTTTCACGTCCATCTGCCATATCTCATAGTCATACCATGCTGCTATGGCGAGCAGAATCCGAATGGATTTAGCCATGGCTACTGGCGAGTAGGTATCCTCAAAATCGACCCCGGGTCGTTGAGTGTATCCCTTAGCTACAAGCCTAGCCTTAAAGGTTGTGACTTCTCCATCAACGCCAAGTTTGCGCTTGTAGACCCACTTACAGCCCACTGGCTTAACACCTTTCGGTGGATCTACAAGACTCCAAACTTGGTTATCGCTCATGGAGTCCATTTCGGCTTTCATGGCCTCAAGCCATTTCCCGGAGTCGATGTCAGACATCGCTTCTCCATAAGTCTTAGGATCGTTATCCAAAAGATCGATCGCACCTAGAAAGCCATATCTCATTGGAGATCTGGACTCTCTAGTGGACCTACGGAGAACGGGAACGTCAGTGGTGACTGTGGGCGCTGACTGTATCGGAGCCGGTGGTTCAGGAACCGGGGCTGGCTGTTCCTGAGGCTGTCCTTCATTCCTAGCATGTTGGACTTCTCGAGGTTGGTCAGCCCTTCGGCTGTCTATCCTGAATCCTCTAAGTGAGGGTTCCGCGGCTTCTTCTGATGGCTGGATTCCATCACTTGATTCCTCAAGGATCAGCTCATCAGGTTGGATATCCTCCGGGAAGCCTTGCTCCAAGAATACTGCATTTCTTGAAACAAACACCTTTTGTTCCAAGGGGTCATAAAAGTAATAACCCATAGTTTCTTTAGGGTATCCAACGAACCTGCATAAGCTAGACCTAGATTCTAACTTATCTCCCACTAACCTCTTGACATATGCGGGGCTACCCCACACTTTCAAGTAGTTGTAGGATACAGGCTTGCCGTGCCATATCTCATATGGCGTTTGGGTCAATGTGCTAGTAGGCGCCAAATTCAATAATTTGGCCGCCGTTTCTAGTGCATAGCCCCAAAACAATAAGGGCAATTTGGTAAAACTCATCATGGACCGAACCATGTCCAACAGGGTTTGATTCCTCCTTTCAGAGACACCATTTAGCTGCGGTGTTCCTGGAGGTGTCCATTCTGATATTATACCATGTTCTTTTAGATAATCTAGGAACTCCGTACTAAGGTATTCACCGCCTCGGTCCGACCGAAGGATTTTAATTTTGCAGTTGGTTTGGTTCTCCACTTCAAGTCTGAATTCTTTAAACCTCTCAAGAGCTTCAGACTTGTACCTCATCAGGTAAACATAACCATACCGTGAATGATCATCGGTGAAGGTTATGAAGTATGAGAACCCACCTTGGGCCTGCGTCCTTAGTGGTCCACATACGTCTGTATGGACCAAGTCCAACAGACCTGTGGCAAGCCTGCTTTGTCCTACAAAGGGCTTTTTGTTCATTTTCCCTCGTAGACAGGACTCACAAGTTGGTAGATCACTCAAGTCCCCAACCTCTAGGTTCTTTGAGTCTATCAACCCTTTCATCCTATCTTGGGATACGTGACCTAGTAGACTTGTGGCAAGCCTGTTTTGTTCTACAAGGGGCTTCTGGGTCATTTTTCCTTCTTAGACAAGATTCACAAGTTGGTAGGTCACTCAAGTCCCCTACCTCTAGTTTCTTGAATCTGCCAATCTTTCCATCCTGTCTTGGGATATGTGACCTAGCCTTGCGTGCCACAGTCGTGCGTTCCCGTTTATTATCTGTTTTATGTTTGGAGAGGAGTTTTTGGGTTACTCCCTCTTCCAATGCCCTTTCTCACGGCAATTGATACATATGTCATATGCCCTCGACTGTTGCTTGGAGACAACCTTTCGCTTTCCTTTGCCTTTCCCCTCTTTGCAATGGGAACACTCTTAGCGTTCGTAGCCGCTTTGACGGCCTTTCCCTTCCCCTTCTTCTTCTTCCAACGTCCGACACCCTTGCCTTTCATATTAGAAGTCGAAGCACCTCCAAACAATACCGAAGGCGTGGACTTCTTAGTCGTTGCCTCGTATTGCACCAACATATTAATCAACTCATGAATGCCCTTCTCAAGTGCGTTCATGTTGTAGTTGACGATAAATTGGTCAAAGGAGGGTGGGAGTGATTGAAGGATCACATCTATGTACGTCTCATTATCGAGACCTGCCTTTAGGTCCTCGAGCTTTTCCACCAGGGTAAGCATTTTAACCCCGTGCTCTTGTACAGAGGATCCTTCTGTAATTTTAGTTCCAAAGAACGCCTTGGTCGCGACATACCTAGTATGCCGGTCCGGGACTGCATAGCAATCCTTTAGGCGAGCCATAATGGAAGGGACATCGTCTAGCCTTTCATACTGCTTCTGAATCTCATTGGTCATCGAAGCAAGTATGATGCCACAGACCTTCCGGTTATCCTTATGCCAAGTCTCGAACGTCTCACGTTCTTCTGGCGTGGATCCTTCCGGTAAGGTCCTAGGGAGAGGCTCGTCCATGACGTAGCCTTGGTTCTCATAATCTAGGACTATCCTGAGATTGCGCAACCAGTCGTTTGTAGTTTGTTCCATTGAATTTGTTTGTCTCAAGAATGGTGGAAAGTGGGTTCTTAGACATTTTAAAATCTACATTTTAGAAAACAGCGCGCGATCAGCATAAAATAAAGATGGTGGTTTGATAAAATAATTAAATGCATGGACTTTAGTCATTTAATCCTCCCACTATTTATACGAAAACACGGTACTCTCAAACGTGGTTTTCGGGAAATCCTTTCCAAGTGGGCTTGGGATCCAAAGCGATTTTTCCCATACCCCGCTTTTACGATTCGCATGAAAAAGATCCTGTGGGAGGTATTCTATACCATTCTCGTTCCACGAGATTCCCAAGATTATTGCCTCACCCTTTCACATGATCCCGAGGACTCCAAGCGAATCATGTTAATTGGGCGTTAGACCCAACCCAATCGACCGAGCCACGGACCCACTGGTACCCCCACGACTCGTGAGACAGGTAGCAGCAGCCCGCTCTTCGTTCATGATATAATGCAGCTTCCTTTAAGTACAATAACGTGCCACGACTCGTGAGACCACGCTATTGACCTAAAGCAGCTTCCTCACTATGCCATGGATTGAAAAGGCATGGACAAACTCCTAGAGTTCATGTCCACTTTGTCTAGGGTCTAATATTTTGACATTGGTCCAACCAATGTGAGAGTAAGTAATGACCGAGATCTCAAATAAATATCTACACATACATCCATAATGCGTAAATTAACCATTCATAGCAGTTATATGATAAATAAACAATCCATTCATCCATCATCATAACCACATGCAAAATTAAAGCCTAGCACGCCCCTGTTCGATGATCACGAGCCCGAATCCTATGCGATCCACTGAGCCCGCAGTGGATCTATGGTCAATCTAGGGTTGGTCCTATACTATTACATTAATAGTAACCCAATCATCATGCTGATGGGCCTTGGTCTCTTTTTCTCTTTCTTCACTTCATGAATACTCCAAGGGGTCCTCCCGTCTGGGCTCTCCATGTGGTCCTTCCTTCTTCTCCACCAATTACAAAAAGGAAACCTCACTCCTAGTCTACTCTCATTACATATTAAAAATAGAAACCCCAGCGAAAACCCGGGGGGAGTACATAAGGATTGAGGTAGAATGCCTTATTATTCCAAGGCAAATAGAAAGAGAGAAGGAGAAGCAGTAAAAGAGGCACACAGGCCCAACAGAAAATAAACCATACATCCGGTCTTAGGGCTCGCGATCATCCATTTCCATCCAACACACATAATCACATGATCCAATCACATAATTACATAATACCAACAACATATGATTTCCAATCATAAATATCCAAATAAATTAATGAATATGTGCACAACGTGTGAAAAATAAAACACAAATATTGGCAATAATATTTTCTTGTTTTAGGAAACCTTTCCTCATTATTTTAAGTAAAATAACCCCGGGATTCCGAATCCAATTTATTTTACTCCTAAAATAATGTCTTTAGAAAAATAGGCATAATTGAACCAAAAACGATTTTTCAGAATTAATTCAAAATTAAAACTGAAAATAATTAAAAAATAAAAAGAAAAATACTGTTAGGGTTTTTGAAACCCTAGCAGCAGCAGCTGCCGCCGCCGCCGCCGGTGGCGGCTCGCCGGCACGCGCGCAGGGCAGCAGGCTCAGCCTGTCGCCCCTGCGCGACACTGCCTGGCCGGGCGCGCGCGCGCCTGGCCGGCAGCGCGCTGCGCGGCCTGGCAAGCCGGCAGGCCGCCGCGCGCGCAGGCTCCCCTGCGTTGCGCGCGCGCTGGCCTGCTGGCTGCCGGTCGTGCCGTGCGCAGTGCGCGCGCAAACGCGCACTGGGCACGCCTGCCGGGCGCCCGCGTGCAGACTCCTTCGTCTGCGTGCGCGCGCACCTGGCGGCGCCGCCCAGGGCCCGTCCGCGCGCGACTCGCAGGCGCGCGGCCTTGCGCGGGCATGAGCGCGCCTGCCGGGCGCGCGCGCGCAGACACCCTTGTCTGCGTGCGCGCGCGCCTGGAGGCGCTGCCCTGCGCGCAGCCTTCCTGGCTGCGCGCTGCCCCGCGCGGCCGGCTGGGCGGGCGCGCGCAGGCCTCCCTTGCCTGCGCGCGTTTGCCCTGCCGGCAGCGTGCGGCTGCGCGCGGCCAACCCTCCCGGCTGGCCGGCTGCGTCGTTTCTCGTTTTCCGTTCAATTTTCCACCCCGTTTCCCAAGAAAACAGAAAGTCACCAACATTCATAAATTCACACGAATCAAAAGCAATAAAATCGACATGCTTAAAATCAAGAACAATCAAGATTTAATAAAAAACTTGCCAATTACACGTTTCATGCTTATAACGTACATAAACCCTAGGCCTGTACACCGAACCGGGCTCTGATACCACTGAAAGAAAATCCGGTGGATCGTCCCGGGAATTGCGCGAATGCGGAAGCGCGGTAAAAAATAAACATATTAAAATTTACAAAATAAAAGGCATGCTTTTAATTTAAAGAACACGCTCAAGGGGTGTGCCCTTGAGGTTCCCGGGCGTTCGGTG
This sequence comes from Sesamum alatum, assembly GCA_034509735.1. Lineage (NCBI taxonomy): Eukaryota > Viridiplantae > Streptophyta > Magnoliopsida > Lamiales > Pedaliaceae > Sesamum > Sesamum alatum. The sequence goes on along the minus strand of JACGWO010000009.1, from coordinate 23,595,345 downwards.
TATCTCATGATCATAAAATAAATAAATAAACCACGGAGGCCATAGAGTTAAAAATAAAGAAGGACGAAAATCTTAAACGAGACCTACCCGTTGTCGTTTTCGTCTTCAACTGCTACTCGCGTTGTTCCCCGTTTTGCACCAAGACCTCGTTCTTGAGATCCTCCAAATCGTGACACACGATCCACCCACGTATCTTGCACGTCGTGCTAGCAACGAACAAGTATTATTTTTGGAGTGGACGAATCAATAACTCGTTATCAATTAACGGTATTGGTTCGTCTAAGTTCTTGATGTTCCAAGAACAAAAGAACTAAGAAATATTTTCTTGGAGGAGAGAGAGGGGCGGACGAGAGATAGGAGAAGGGGAGAGTGTGTTGTGTGTGTTTTCAAGAATCATCATATCTCAAATGTTGGAATGCTAGAGGTATATATAGAGGAAGAGTTTAATCCTCTTTAAACTCAAACTCTAAGTAACCTAATTTGACTAGGATTTTGACCTACTCAAAGTCCTAGTCAAACTAGTGTTTGACCTAGTCAAACGAATCCTAGCCTTCCATCTCCCCTTTCCATCTCAACCGTTGATTTTAATTTAACGGAATATTTAAATCCTATTAAATATTCCAAAAGGCTAAAAGAATAAATATAATATAATAAATAAATATTATGATTTATTCTAAGCCCATTAAATCAACGCTTTTAATAAATCCTATTTATTAATTTAATTCCCTTTATCAAATAGAAGGAATTAATTTCTCCAAGAAAATATAGGACCCGATTAAATCTAATTTAATCATTCCTTTACTCCAATATTTAATTCCAAATTAAATACTAAGTGTGTGTGGATAGTGTGTGACTCTTTAGGTTCACCATTCAGCTAGACTTGGTCGGATTCCTAGAATCCGTCCGTTACCATGGGTGGCCATCTAGCAACGGTCCATGGCACTAGAGACTAGGTGAAATATTCGGGGATGAACATTTAGGCTCTAACAGTACACTTGTCCTTCTGTCTTCGGTCTCATCACTTAGGGTCTAGGGCACGGAAAATGCAGGTACCCATTTTGGACCTAAGTGTCGGTCTGTCCTCACTAAACGCCGCAAGGGAAACCATTTCCATTCTGTTCAGTCACTGTGGCCACAGATTTCAGGGACAAGACACAGAGCATATATGAGACTCAACTGTCAACACCTTTTTGACAGCAGACAGATCCTTTCTTGGAAACTACTGTCACTTTGTGCACCCGAGCTACACTAGACATGGCTTATGACTACTCAAGAGTATTTTGGCAATCTCTCACCATATCTAAGATACAGACCTGACGCACAGGTAAACTCAGCAGTTCCTCAAGTCAAAGAACTTGGCCTGTACCGTTGGAACCGGGAATACGCGTCATACCTTGCTGACCATACTCAAGGTCCTCCGTAAGACGGTTCCCGCGAGTCACCTCAGTCAGCTGCTTCCTAGCACGCTGACCCACTAACACTGCTTAGACGACCTTCGTCACCCGTCGATGAAATACGACAGCAGATGCTTAGTGCAAGTCTCAAAGGGAATCCCGGTACCCATTTTCGGGATTCCTTGACTTGGAGATTTCCGGACTGATTCGGTGAGACTTGATTTCATGGACCTACCTCCAAGCGTAGTCCCAGTCCCCGAAATCGTTTCTCAGTCCGTGGGCTTTGTTTGTGTAGTGAACAAAAACGTAAATGCAGATAAGTGAACGTAAACAAAGTATTGCCATATGAATTTTCACTTCTTTATTCAATAATATTTTTATCAAATACCAAAGAATTGTCTAGACATAGGTTACATATTCCTGCCAAAATTGGCTTACATGGTCACCTATTCTAACAATTAAAAGGAAAGCTCATGCTTTATAAAATTCATAAATCTAATTTATGAACTCAAGCCCGATTATTCCAAATAATTCATCGAGGCTTGAATCTCAAAGAAGTATAATTTAATTCCATTAAATTAAACCTTCTCCCGGAATTAATTCCAAATTAATTCCCTTTCATTTGGTGTAGCGGGTGTGACTCTTTAGGTTCACCTTTCAGCTAGACTTGGACCTACTTTTTGTTATTTCATAACCAAAGTAGTCTGTTACCATAGGTGGCCATCTAGCAACGGTCCATGGCACTAGAGACTAGGTGAATTTATGGTGTGAACATTTAGGCTCCGAGTTTTACGCAGGTGCGGTCCTACCGACGCTCGATACGTACGGGTATGGTCCTACTGTCGCCTGTCTCCCGGCCTTTAGTCTAGGGGTCGGTTCCCATCTTTGACTAGGCGACTATGCATAATGCTCGAGATAGGCTTAACTCGACGTAGGAAATCCTTTCCCACTACATCAGGTGCTATGGCCATAGACTTTGTGAGTCTAAACCATCTCCGAGCGCATAGGAGATCTTGCTGTCATATCCTTTGACAGGGGACAGATCCTATCTTGGAATTCACCATTCTTACATACTCCGACTGCACTAGACGAGGCTTATGATGACCATGTGATATAATCGGTCAAATTTCACCAGATCCAAGATACAGCCTTAGTATGTAGGGGACTGCCGTGATCCTCAAGTCCGAGGACTAATCCCGTACTATCGGAACCGGGAATACGAGTCATACCGACCAAGCCCGAGTGGCTTCCATATGACGATTCCCGCGAGTCACCTCAGTCGGCCGCTCCCCAGCAGGCCGACCCACTAACACTGCTTAGACGATCCTCGTCACCCGTCGATGAAATACGACAGCAGATGCTTAGTGCAAGTCTCAAATAGATTCTCGATGCCCTGTCTCGAGATTCCTTTGACTTGGAGTATTTCAGACTGATTCGACGAAACTGATTTCATGAACCTACCTCCAAGCGTAGTTCGAATTTCCCGAAATGTTATTTCAGTCTGTGGGCGTTTGTTGTGACATCGTAACGATGCAAGCAGTAAGTACAAACAAACTCATGCCTATGAATCCTTACTACATTCATTAACATAATATTACTTGTTCACAGATTGACGAATGGTTCTCAGAACAGCCAATACCATTGACTTTCTGGTCACCTATTCTAACATCAAGAACAATCCTTAGTACCTGAATAAGGACTAAAGATGTGTTCATGATGCACCGTCTGTTGGGAGTTGTTTTGGAAGGCTAAAGCGATACTAGCTTCCATAGCATAAGTGAAATCCAGTTAGTCTCAAAGGTATGCACAGTCAGGCCCAATGACGAATGCATCGGATAGTGGTCACTGATGAAGACCGCGTCCATAGGATGGATGTGGCGCCTAGCACGACCAAGCCACGTTCGCCTATAGGCAGGCAACTTGACTATGGGAGTATTGGCATGAGATCTCATCACAAGATCCATGAAAATATTCTTAGACAACCACCATCTCTAAGAGGCAATGGTGGATAGAGGTAACACGGTTTATACCGTATTGCTTCGCAAGGAAATATAAGCGGACTCACAATACCTTAGTCGGTATCGTAGATTACTCATACTCAGAGGATTCTAAACAAAGTGGGTAATTGACTTATTGGTCAAGTGGTAGATTGTTAGAATAGGTGACCAGAAAGTCAATGGTATTTGGCTGTTTTGAGAACCATTCGTCAATCTGTGAACAAGTAATATTATGTTAATGAATGTAGTAAGGATTCATAAGCATGAGTTTGTTGTACTTACTGCTTGCATTGTTACGATGTCACAACAAACGCCCACAGACTGAAATAACATTTCGGGAAATTGGAACTACGCTTGGAGGTAGGTTCATGAAATCAGTTTCGCCGAATCAGTCTGAAATACTCCAAGTCAAAGGAATCTCGAGACAGGGCATCGAGAATCCATTTGAGACTTGCACTAAGCATCTGTTGTCGTGTTTCATCGACGGGTGACGAGGATCGTCTAAGGAATGTTAGTGGGTCGGCCTGCTAGGGAGCGGCCGACTGAGGTGACTCGCGGGAATCGTCATATGGAAGCTACTCGGGCTAGTTCGGACTTGAGGATCACGACAGTCCCGTACATACCAAGGCTGTATCTTGGATCTGGTGAAATTTGACCGATTATATATCACATGGTCATCATAAGCCTCGTCCAGTGCAGTCGGAGTATGTAAGAACGGTGAATTCCAAGATAGGATCTGTGCCCTGTCAAAGGATATGACAGCAAGATCTCCTATGCGCTCGGAGATGGTTTAGACTCACAAAGTCTATAGCCATAGCACTTGATGTAGTGGGAAAGGATTTCCTACGTCGAGTTAAACCTATCTCGAGCATTATGCATAGTTGCCTAGTCAAGAATGGGAACCGACCCTAGACTAAAGGCCGGGAGACAGGCGACAGTAGGATCGTACCCGTACGTATCGAGTGTCGGTAGGACCGCACCTGCGTATAACTCGGAGCCTAAATGTTCACACCACATATTCACCTAGTCTCTAGTGCCATGGACCGTTGCTAGATGACCACCCATGGTATTGGACTACTTTGGTTATGAAATAACAAAAAGTAGGTCCAAGTCTAGCTGAAAGGTGAACCTAAAGAGTCACACCCGCTACACCAAATGAAAGGGAATTAATTTAGAATTAATTCCGGGAGAAGGTTTAATTTAATGGAATTAAATTATACTTCTTGGAGATTCAAGCCTCGATGAATTATTTGGAATAATCGGGCTTAAGTTCATAAATTAGATTTATGAATTTTATAAAGCATGGGCTTTCCTTTTAATTAGATTAAAAGGGTGAATTAATTAATTAGTGGGCTTGGTATATTAAATAGGATTTAATATAAAGTCCATGGGACAATTTAATTTAGAATTAAATAATCCCATTCTATGGAATTAATTAATGGGCTTGGTATATTAAATAGAATTTAATATAAAGTTCCTGGGACTATTTAATTTAGAATTAAATAAGTCCTTTCCATTAATTAATTAACGGGCTTAGTATATTAAATATGATTTAATATAAAGTCCATGGGAATATTTAATTTAGAATTAAATAGGCCCATTCCATAAAGCCCATCAAAATGGATGGACAAGATTTGATCTAGAGAATGATGAGATGAAGGGCCATGATTAATTTGACTTAATCAAAGCCTAATTTGACTAGGATTTGACTAGGTCAAAATCCTAGTCAAAGTGTGTCTCTTTGGAAGAGTTTGAGAAGGAATAGGAAATTCCATCTTGTATAAATACTCAAAAAACACACACTCACACCTACTATTCTCTACAACTCTCATCTCTCAATTCTCCCTCAAATTTTCGTCCACCCCTCTTTCTTCTCTCCAGGAATTCTACTTTGTTCTTCTTGATTTTATTCAAGTTAAGAACATAAGAGACATTGATTGCGTTAATTCATAGCGTGTATTGATGTCTCTTCTCCCCAAAATAATTTCTTGCTAGCACAAGGGTTGTTTGCTTTCCGGTGGAGCGAGTGAGATGATTTAGAGGGTCTCTTCTTGAGATCTTGGTGCAAAACGGGGAACAATGCATGTAGCCGAAACGAAGACAAAACTACAATCGGGTAGGTTCTTTAATTTCGTTTTTTTTCGGTTTCAATTCTATGGCCTTCATGTTGTGTTTTATTGAACATGAGATACACCGAACGCCCGGGAGAATCAAGGGCACACCCCTTGATTCATTTATGTATGTTATGCATAATTTAAATTCCTTTTAATTATGCTTTGTAACTTTTATTACGCACTATTTCGCGCTTCCGCTATTCGCGTTAATCTCCCGGGCCGATCCACACATTCTTTCAAAGTGTACTGTCAAAGCCTAAATGTTCATCCCCGAAACTTCACCTAGTCTCTAGTGCCATGGACCGTTGCTAGATGGCCACCCATGGTAACAGGCGAATTCCAGGAATCCGACCAAGTCTAGCTGAAAGGTGAACCTAAAGAGTCACACACAATCCACACACATTAAGTATTTAATTTAGAATTAAATATTGGAGAAAAGGAATGATTAAATTGGATTTAATCAGGTCCTTTATTTTCTTGGAGAATTAATTTAATAGGCCTAGAATAAATATTTATATTTGTTATATTTATTTATTTGGCCTTTAGAATATTTAAATACGTTTTAAATATTCCATTAAATTAAATCAATGGTTGAGATGGAAAGGGGAGATGGATGGGTAGGATTAATTTGACTAGGTCAAATACTACTTTGACTAGGACTTTGAATAGGTCAAAATCCTAGTCAAAATAATCTTCTTTGGAGTTGGAGTTTAAAGACGATTAAACTCCTCCTCTATAAATAGTCCTAACCCCTCACTATTTGGGAAGTGACGATATTCCAACACACACATACACACACACTCGGCTCTCTCCTCTCTCCCTACTCGTCCGCCCTCTCTCTCTCACAACAAGAAAATAATTTCTTGTTCTTTTGTTCTTGGAACAATTGAACTTAGGAGAATTAATAACGTGTGATTAATTCATCCTCTCCAAAAATACTTGTTCGTTCGCTAGTACGACGTGCAAGATACGTGTGGATTGCGTGTTACTGTTTGGAGGGTCTCACATACGAGACTTGGAGCAAATCGGGGAACAACGCGAGTACCGGTTAGAAGACGAAAACGACAATCGGTAGGTTCCGGTTTAAATTTTCGTTTCTCTTTATTTTTAATCCTATGGCCTCCATGATTTCTTTTATGCTTTTGGATTCATGAGATACACCAAACGCCCGGGAACTTCAAGGGTACACCCCTTGAACGTGTTCTTTTATTTTATTAAAAGCATGTTTTAATTTTTGTATTTAATTTTTATACCGCGCTTCTGCATTCGCGCTCTTTCCCGGGACGATCCACAATCTTTCAGTGGTATCAGAGCCCGGTTTGGTGTATAGGCCTAGGGTTTTACGTGCGTTTTAAGCATGAAACATGTTCTTGGCATGTTTTAATTAATTCTTGGTTATATTATTATTAAAGTATGTTGTTTTCATGCTTTTTAATTCGTGTGATTTTGGTGTCGTTGGTTTTTCTGTTTTTTCTTGGAAAACGGGGGTCAAAAATCGAACGAAAACAGAGAAACGCCGCAGCACGCCGACCAGCCGGAGGCTGGCCGCGCGCAGCCGTGCGCACAGGCAGAGGAGCCTGCGCGCGGCCGCCCGTGCCAGTCGCGCAAGGCTGCGGGCAGCCAACCTGCCGGTGGCGCGGCCGAGCCACAGGCAGGCCGCTGGCCGGGCGCGCGCGCAAACGAGCAGGGAAGCCCGCGCGCCGAGATGCCTGCGCACCCGGACGCGCGGCCAGAGTGGACGCGCGCAGTGCGCATGTGCGCGTTCACTGCGCAGGCAGACGCGCGGCTGGCGGCCAGCAGGACAGCGCGCGCGCGGGCAAGGGAGCCTGCGCGCGCGACAGCTTGCCTGCTGCTGACCAGGCGCGGATGCACATAGGCAAGGGCCTGCGCGCGCGCGCCCGGTCAGGCAGCGCCTGCGCCCGCACAGAGGCGGCAGGCTGAGCCTGCTGCCCTGCGCGCACGCCGGCTGGCTGCGGCTGGTGGCGGCGGCCGACTGCCGGTTAGCTAGGGTTTCTCCCTTTTTTTATTTTGTTTATTTTCAGTTTTAATTTTTTAAATAATTCTGAAAATTCAATTTTGTTCATTTTTTGCCTAATTTTCTAAGAAATTATTTTAGGAGGTAAAATATATTGGATTTGGAATCCCGGGGAAATTTTACCTAGAAATAATGAGGAAAGGTTTTCCTAAAACGAGAAAATATTATTACCAACGGTTATGCCATATTTTCATACGTTACGCATTTATTTTATCTTGGATAATTGTGATTGGTAATCATATATTATTGGTATGTTGTTATTATATGATTGGATCATATGATTATGTGTGTTGGATGGAAACGGATGATCACGAGCTCTAGACCGAATGTATGATTTAATTTTATGTTGGGCCTGTGTGCCTCTTTTGCTGCTTTTTCCTTCTCTCTCTCTAGTCGCATTGGAATAATAAGGCATTCTATCTCCCTCCTTATGTACTCCCCCAGGTTTTCGCTGGGGTTTCTATTTTTAATATGTAATGAGAGTAGAATAGGAGTGAGGTTTCAATTTGATGTAATTGATGGAGAAGAGGGAAGGTCCACATGGAGAGCCCAGACTGGAGGTTCCAAGGCGTTTCCATGAAGAGAAGAAAGAGAAAAGAGACCAAGGCGCATCAAAATGATGATTGGGTTACTATTAATGTAATAGCATAGGACCAACCCTAGATTGACCATAGATCCACCACGGGCTGAGTGGATCGCATAGGATTCGGGCTCGTGACATCCAACAGGGGCGTGCTAGGCTTTAATTTTGCATGTGGTTATTGTGATGGATGAATGGCGCTTTATTTATCATATAACTGCTGTGGATGCAATTTATTTATTACGCATTGTGGATGGATGTGTAGATATTTTATATTATGAGATCTCGGTCATTTATTACTCTCACATTGGTTGGACCAATGTCCAAATATTAGACCCTAGACAAAATGGACATGGACTCTAGGAGTTCGTCCATGCCTTCCAATCCATGGCACAGTGAGGAAGCTGATTTAGGTCAATAGCGTGGTCTCACGAGTCGTGGCACGTTATTATACTTAAAAGAAGCTGCACTGTGTCATGAACGAAAGATAGACTGTTGTTACCTGTCTCACGAGTCGTGGGGGTAGAAGTGGGTCTATGGCTCAGTAGATTGGGTCGGGTCTAACGCCCGATTAACATGATTCGCTTGGAGTCCTCGGGATCATGTGAAAAGGTGAGGCAATAATCTTGGGAATCTCGTGGAACGAGAATGGTATGGTATACCTCCCACAGGATTTTTTCCATGCGAATCGTAAAAGCGGGGTATGGGAAAAATCGATGTGGATCCCAAGCCCACTAGGAAAGGATTTCCCGAAAACAACATTTGAGAGTACCGTATTTTCGTATAAATAGTGGGAGCATTAAATGACTAAAGACCAAGCATTTAATTATTTTTATCAAACCACCGTCTTTTATATTTTGCTGATCGCGCACTCTATTTTAAATGTAGATTTAAAAAATGTCTAAGAACCCACTTTCCACCATACTTGAGACAAACATATTCAATGGAACCAATTACAACGACTGGTTGCGCAATCTCAGGATAGTCCTGGATTACGAGAATCAAGGCTACGTCATGGACGAGCCTCTCCCTAGGACCTTGCCGGAAGGATCCACGCCAGAAGAACGTGAGACGTTCGAGACTTGGCATAAGGATAACCGGAAGGTCCGTAGCGTCATACTTGCTTCAATGACGAATGAGATTCAGAAGCAGTATGAAAGGCTAGACGATGTCCCTTCCATTATGGCTCGCCTTAAGGATTACTATGCAGTCCCGGACCGGCATACTAGGTATGTCGCGACCAAGGCGTTCTTTGGAACCAAAATGACAGAAGGATCCTCTGTACAAGAGCACGGGGTTAAAATTCTTACCCTGGTGGAAAAGCTCGAGGACCTAAAGGCAGGCCTCGACAATGAAACGTACATAGATGTGATCCTTCAGTCACTCCCACCCTCCTTCGATTAATTTATCGTTAATTACAACATGAACGCACTTGAGAAGGGCATTCATGAGTTAATTAATATGTTGGAGCAATACGAGGCAACGACCAAAAAGTCCACGCCTTCCGTATTGTTTTGAGGTGCTTCAACTTCCAAAACGAAAGGCAAGGGTGGCGGACGTTGGAAAAAGAAGAAAGAAGGGACAAACCGTCAAAGCAGCTACGAACACTAAGAGTGTTCCCATTGCCAAAGAGGGGAAAGGCAAAGGAAAGGGAAAGGTTGTCTCTAAGCAACAGTCGAGGGCATGTGACATATGTATCAATTGCCATGAGAAAGGGCATTGGAAGAGGGAGTGCCCCAAACTCTTCTCAAACCAAGGTATATTTGTGATTAAGGTCAATATGGTCACTAATTCTGCCTCTTGGGTATTAGATACCGGCTGTGGAGCTCACATTTGCAATGATTTGCAGGTGCTGAAAAGAAGCAGAAAACTGGGTAGCGGGGATATGATCCTGAAGCTTGGGAATGGCAAGGCCATCTCGGCAGAAGCAGTAGGATCCGCCACTCTAGTAGTTAGTGATCGTATTAGCATAGAATTAGAGCAAGTTTATTATGTACCCAGTATGATTAAAAACATCATTTCCATTCCATTGTTGGACAATAGTGGTTATGAGTTTATGATCAATAAAAATTGCTTTTATTTGATGAGGTGTGGAATTGCTCATCTGCTTGGTACACTTAACAATGGGCTCTATATATTGCAACAAACGAACTTTGTTCTAAACGCTCAAACACAAACATAAAATAGATAATAACGGGAACGCACGACTGTGGCACGCTAGGCTAGGTCACATATCCCAAGACAGGATGAAGAGATTGGTAGACTCAAAGAACCTAGAGGTAGGGGACTTGAGTGAGCTACCAACTTGTGAATCTTGTCTAAGAGGGAAAATGACCAAGAAGCCCTTTGTAGGACAAAGCAGGCTTGCCACAGGTCTGTTGAACTTGGTCCATACAGACGTATGTGGACCACTAAGGACGCAGGCCCGAGGTGGGTTCTCCTACTTCATAACCTTTACCGATGATCATTCACGGTATGGTTATGTTTACCTGATGAGGTACAAGTCTGAAGCTCTTGAAAGGTTTAAAGAATTCAGACTTGAAGTGGAGAACCAAACCAACTGCAAAATTAAAGTCCTACGGTCAGACCGAGGCGGTGAATACCTTAGTACCGAGTTCCTTAATTATCTAAAAGAAAATGGTATGATTTTAGAATGGACACCTCCCGGGAAACCACAATTAAATGGTGTCTCTGAAAGGAGGAATCGAACCCTGTTGGACATGGTTCGATCCATGATGAGTTTTACCAAATTGCCCTTGTCCTTTTGGGGCTACGAATTGGAAACGGCAGCCAAGTTGCTAAATTTGGTGCCAACCAGTGTATTGACCCAAACACCATACGAGATATGGCACGGCAAGCCTGCATCCTACAACTACTTAAAAGTGTGGGGTAGCCCTGCATACGTCAAGAGGTTAGTGGGAGATAAGCTAGAATCCAGGTCTAGCCTATGCAGGTTCGTTGGATACCCTAAAGAAACTGCGGGTTATTACTTCTATGACCCCTTGGAACAAAAGGTATTTGTTTCAAGGAATGCAGTGCTCTTGGAACAAGGGTTTCCAAAGGATATCCAACCTGATGAACTAATCCTTGAGGAATCAAGTGATGGAAACCAATCATCAGAGGAAGCCCTCACTTAGAGGATTCAGAATAGATACCCGAAGGGCTGACCGACCTCGAGAAGTCCAATGTGCTAGGCATGAAGGACAGCCTCAGGAACAGCCAGCCCCGGTACCTGAAACGCCAGCTCCTATACAGTCAGCGTTCATAGTCACCACTGACGTTCCCGTTCTCCGTAGGTCAACTAGAGAGTCCAGACCTCCCATGAGATATGGCTTTCTAAATACGACCGGTCTTTTGGATAAAGATCCTAAGACATACGGAGAAGCGATGTCTGACACGGGAAATGGCTTGAGGCCATGAAAACCAAAATGGACTCCATGAGCGAGAACCAAGTTTGGAGACTTGTAGATCCACTGAAAGGTGTTAAGCCAGTTGGCTGTAAGTGGGTCTACAAGCGCAAACTTGGCGTTGATGGAGAAGTCACAACCTTTAAGGCTAGGCTTGTAGCTAAAGGGTACACTTCAATGACCCGGGGTCGATTTTGAGGACACCTACTCGCCGGTAGCCATGGCTAAATCCATTCGGATCCTACTCGCCATAGCAGCATGGTATGACTATGAGATATGACAGATGGACATGAAAATGGCCTTCCTCAATGGTTTCGTTGAGGAAGAGATCTATATAAATCAGCCGGAGGGTTTCACGGTCGCTGGAGAAGAACAGAAGGTCTATCATCTTCAGAAGTCCATCTATGGCCTCAAACAAGCATCCCGAAATTGGAACATTCGCTTTGATGAAGTGATACGGGGCTATGACTTCATCAAAAATGAATCCAACCCTTGTGTATACAAGAAGGTCAGTGGGAGCTCTATAGTGTTCCTAGTACTTTATGTGGATGACATTCTACTCATAGGTAATGATGATAGAATGTTGGGTGACACAAAAGCATGGTTATCAACCCAGTTTTCCATGAAGGAGTTGGGTGAAGCCTCCTACATCCTAAGATCCAAATTGTCAGGGACAGATCTAAAAGGATGTTAGAGCTCACCCAAAACTCGTATATGGAGAAAGTCCTAAAGAGATATCGGATGGACAACTCCAAACGAGGATTCCTTCCCATGAGGCATGGGATCAAGTTATCCAAGAAACAGTCCCCGCAGACTGATGAGGAACGTGAAAGGATGAAGGTCATCCCCTATCCTTCTGCCGTAGGTAGCATCCAATATGCAGTCTACTGCACCAGGCCTGACATTTCTTACTCTTTAAGCGTGACAAGCAGATATCAGTCTTGTGCAGGAGAGGCACATTAGAATGATGTTAAAGGCATCCTTAAGTACCTAAGGAGGACTAAGAAAATGTTCTTAGTCTATGGAAATGGAGAACTGATCCTGGAAGAATTTAGCGATGCTAGCTTCCAGTCTGATGACGATGATGCCAAGTCTCAATCGGGTTATGTATTCAGGATCAATGGAGGAGCAGTGGCTTGGAAAAGTTCCAAGCAAGCAACCACTGCTGACTCCACCACAGAGGCTGCATACATAGCAGCTTCAGAAGCTGCCAAGGAAGCGGTTTGGATGAGAAACTACATCCAAGAGTTGGGTGTGGTGCCTAGCATCGCCAAGCTCGTTGTCATCTTCTGTGATAACAACGGTGCAATAGCACAAGCAAAGGAACCGAGATCTCATCATCGTTCCAAACACATTCTTAGACGCTACCATCTTCTAAGAGAAATGGTAGGAAGAGGTGACGTTCGGATGGACCGAGTCAACTCAGCAGACAAAACAGCAGATCCACTGACAAAGCCTATGTCGCAGAGCGCTTATACGCAACATCTTCAGAAGATGGGGATTAGACATATGGGTGATTGGCTTTAAGGTCAAGTGGGAGATTGTTAGAATAGGTGACCATGTAGCCAATCTTGGCAGGCGAAATGTAACTTATGTCTAGACAATTTCAAGGATTTGATAAATTTATTAATGAATAAAGAAGTGAATTCATTTGGCATTACTTTGTTTGTGTTCACTTTATCTGCATTTCATATTTGTTCACTACACAAACAAAGCCCATGGACTGAAAACATATTTCGGGGACTGGGACTACGCTTGGAGGTAGGTCCATGAAATCAGTCTCGCCGAATCAGTCCGGAAATCTTCAAGTCAAGGAATCTCGAAAATGGGTACCGAGATTCCCCTTTAGACTTGCACTAAGCATCTGCTGTCGTATTTCATCGACGGGTGACGAAGGTCGTCTAAGCAATGTTAGTGGGTTAGCCTGCTAGGGAGCAGCTGACTGAGGTGACTCACGGGAACCGTCTTACGGAGGACCTTGAGTAGGGTCAGCTAGGTCTGACGTGTGTTCCCGGTTCCAACGGTACAGGTCAAGTCCTTTGACTTGAGGAACTGTTAAGTTTACCTGTATATCAGGTCTGTATCTTAGATATGGTGAGAGATTGCCAAGAAGCACTTGAGTAGTCATAAGCCTTGTCTAGTGCAGCTCTGGTGTATAGAGTGACAGTAGTTTTCCAAGAAAGGATCTATCTCCTGTCAAAGGCATTGACAGTTAAGTCTCACGGATGCTCTGTGTCTTGTCCCTAAAATCTGTGGCCACAGTAACTGAACAGAGCGGAAGGTTTCCCTTACGGCGTTTAGTAAGGACAAACCGACACTTAGGTCCAAAATGGGTACCTGCTTTTTTCGTGTCCTAGACCCTAAGTGGTGAGACCATAGACAGAAGGACAAGTGTACTATTAGAGCCTAAATGTTCATCCCCGAAAATTCACCTAGTCTCTAGTGCCATGGACCGTTGCTAGATGGCCACCCATGGTAACAGGCGGATTCCAGGAATCCGACCAAGTCTAGCTGAAAGGTGAACCTAAAGAGTCACACACAATCCACACACATTAAGTATTTAATTTAGAATTAAATATTGGAGAAAAGGAATGATTAGATTGGATTTAATCGGGTCCTTTATTTTCTTGGAGAATTAATTCCTTTTATTTGGTAAAAGGGGATTAATCTAATAAATTAGATTTATTAGAAAATTAATTTAATAGGCCTAGAATAAATATTTATATTTATTATATTTATTTATTTGGCCTTTGGAATATTTAAATAGGTTTTAAATATTCCATTAAATTAAATCAATGGTTGAGATGGAAAGGGAAGATGGATGGGTAGGATTAATTTGACTAGGTCAAATACTACTTTGACTAGGACTTTGACTAGGTCAAAATTCTAGTCAAAATAGTCTTCTTTAGAGTTGGAGTTTAAAGAGGATTAAACTCCTCCTCTATAAATAGTCCTAGCCCTCACTAGAAGTGATGACATTCCAACACACACACACACACTCGGCTCTCTCCTCTCTCCCTACTCGTTCGCCCTCTCTCTCTCACAACAAGAAAATAATTTCTTGTTCTTTTGTTCTTGGAACAATTGAACTTAGGAGAATTAATACCGTTAATTAATAACGTGTGATTAATTCATCCTCTCTAAAAATACTTGATCGTTCGCTAGCACGACGTGCAAGATATGTGGGTGGATTGCGTGTTACTGTTTGGAGGGTCTCACATACGAGACTTGGAGCAAATCGGGGAACAACGCGAGTACCGGTTAGAAGACGAAAACGACAATCGGTAGGTTCCGGTTTAAATTTTCGTTTCTCTTTATTTTTAATCCTATGGCCTCCACGATTTCTTTTATGCTTTTTGATTCATGATATACACCGAACGTCCGGGAACTTCAAGGGTACACCCCTTGAACGTGTTCTTTTATTTTATTAAAAGCATGTTTTAATTTTTGTATTTAATTTTTATACCACGCTTCCGCATTCACGCTATTTCCCAGGACGATCCACAATCTTTCAACAGCGAGATCTCCTATGCACTCCGAGATGGTTTAATTATCGGAGAGCATAAATGATTGGATCATATATGTGGAGTAATCCATGGATGGATGATCCAAAATGAATTTTTGATTTGGCCTTTATATTAATTGAATTAATTTAAAGGGCCTTGGAATAACTAATTAGTGGATTGAATTTGTTAATTAATTAGGAGATGGGCTTATCTAATTAATATATTGGATTCATTAATTGAAAATAGGCTAGGAATAATTAGTTGAACTAATTATAATTGTTTGGGCTTAAGTAATTAAGTGGATTAGATTCATTTAATTAATTAAGTGCATATGAGTTTATGAATATTTAATTTGATTAAATCTGCACTTGGGATTTCTTTGTTTGATATTTTATTTAATTAGATTAAATGATGAGCCCAACAAAATTAGTTATTGGACTCAATTTACTTTGTTGAACAAATTAATTGAGCCTGGTCCAAGTGCACCAAGCCTAGCCCATGTTGACCTTTGCTAAGTCAACTTACCATGTTTTGGAGGTCACAACAATCAGCTCTAAGCATTATAATAATGCTTAATTTCATTTGAGTAGGGTAGGATAGGGTTTATGAGAGGTTGGTGGAGATAGGAAGTTACCTAGTTCACTAGGTCTCCTTTCCTTTTCTCCCAACTTCATTCCGTCTCTTCCACTACTCCAAACATAACTCCTAGACAATTTTCTCTCTCAAAAATCTGGAAAATTTCGTCCTCTCCCTCTCCCATCTCTCTCAAATTCTTTTTGGTTGATAACTAAGTGAAGATCAAAGGTAGATCGAAAATACACTAAGCAATAGTGCAGTTTTCGATCCCTTCTCTTCCCGAATTTGCTCCTTGCTAGCATGAGGACAAATTTCACAGCCTTGGTGTGGTGTGGACGAGTTTAGAGAGCTCCTACATTGGAATTTGGGTGGACAAACGTTGAATCTCGGAGAAAAGGAAACAACGCGTGTAGTCGTTATGAGAAAACAACACGGGTAAGGTTTCATTTACATGTTCTGTTTTCTCCTTAATTCCATAGCCTAGATCATAGATCTAGCATTTTTCATCGTATTTCTATATTTTATACACAAGTTTCCCGAGAACGTTTCAAGAGAACACCCCTTGAATCTAGTTTTAGCTTTTATTTTATGCCTCTCCATGCTTCCGCCACTTTCCCCGGTCGATCCAGTTATTTTCAGTAGCTTCCTCACCACATTGCTATTGATGGAAGACTTAAATAGATGAAACCATTTGACCCAAGTCCATCATGGGGATAATACTTTTAATTTGGTCCAACCAAGTGAGAGTTTAATTTGAATAAATACTGACCGAGTCTTCATCACATTAGTGTTTTGCATGCATAAATATCTAATATTTTAAAGCATTAAGTAAATGCTTTGCATGCAAGCAAACCTAGCATACCCCTTTTGGATGATCACGAGCCCAAGCTATGCGACCCACCGGGCCTGCCGTGAGTCTATGGTCTGTCTGGGGTGGTCCTACAATATTACAATTTTAACTACCCATTATCATGCTAATTGGCCTTGTAATCTCTCTTGGCTTCTCGGTTTGTACAGGACCTCCGTCCAACGTGGGCCTCCAACTCCGCCGGCTTGCTCCAATACATTCAAAATGAAATCATCACAAAAAGAATCTATCCACTCTCATTACAATTGAAAGATAAAACACGATCAAAGTCGGGGATATTACATGGATACGGAGGAAGAGCAAGCTTTATTATTTCATGGCATAAAACGAAAGACAAGAAGATAGAAAAATAGGAGGTTGCAGTCCCGCTCCCAACAAGAAATAAAAAATCCATACAACCAATCATGGGCTCCCTGATCATCCCTTAATCCAATTAACATTAGAAACACAATTATTTTAAATAATCATATTATCCACATACAGTACAACCCATGCATTGTATAACTTGTGATATCTAATACCATAACACACAATTATATGTAGACACACATGTTTAAAGTTGCAACCCAAATGGACATTATAACCCGTGCACCTAATGCACAAAAATATACCAAGATAATTTAAGCAATTTAATTTCAAAAAAAATTAATTTAATCCAAAATTTAAATTAGCAAAAATTAAATATTTCAGAAAATATGCATAAATATAAATAATCCAATTTTCCGTAAAAGCGAGAAAAAAAAATTGCCCAGTCGTTCGGCTATCACAGTCGGCTGCGTGCAGGCAGCTGCACCGGCCGTTGTGCGCGCACGCACGCCGCTACAGTACTACTACAGTATATTCCTTTTTTTGTTTTTGCATATTTGAAACTGAAACAAAAGCCATGTATTACAGAACATCCAATTTTTCTAAACACACCTAATATCCAAATAAGTGACACTTAGTGCAAGTCTCTATAAGACTCTCAATGCCGAATCTCGAGGTCCTTGACTTGTAGCTTTTCAGACCCAACCCTCAACAGTTGATTTCACAATCGCCATCCAATGTGCAACCCTGTTGGAATAGGTGACCAGAAAGCCAATAGGTTTGGCAATTTGTAACCTATCGACAACTTGATGTGAATGTAATATTATTATGTGATGAATAAGATGAGTATTTGTCACCAATGGTACCTTCTTTGTTGGGCTCATCTTACATTTGTTAAAATGGTGTTTAACTTATATCGCAACGAAGCCCACAGACCATGGATAACAACTCGTGCAGTTGGGCCACGCATTGGATGGTGGTCATGAAACCAACTGATTAAGAGTTGGGTCTGAAATGTTCCAAGTCGAGGACCTCGAGATAGGGCATCGAGAGTGCTATTGAGACTTGCGTCAAGAGTCGTGTTCATTGGATGAGTGTCGTGTTTCATCGGCGACAGGCGTGGGACGCCTACACGATCTTGATGGGTTGGTCGACTGGGGTCGAGCCGACTGGACTGACTCGCGGGGATCATCATATGGAAGCCTTGGAGGCTTGGTCGGTATGATTGGTTTTCCCCGGTTCCGATAGTACGGGAGTAATCCTCAGACTTGAGGGATCATGGCAGTCGCGTGCACAGGACGGCTGTATCTTGGATCTGGCGAGAGGTAATCATTCTGTAAGATGATTATCATAAGCCTTGTCCAGTGCAGTCAGAATATGTAGCGAGGACGGTGATTCTAAGAAGAGGATCCGTCCCTTGTCAGTATGTGACAGAGGTATCTCCTATGCACTCGGAGACACGCTCATGCTGTTTGAAGCTGTGGCCACAGTGGTTGGTCGAACAGGGAATAGTTTCCTGTGTCGATGCAATGAAGCATACGTGGTCTCGAGTATTAAGCATAGATGCCTAGTCAAGGATGGGAACCGACGCCCAATTCCATACCCTAGACTAAGGCCGAGAGACGGTAGACGGAAGGATCGTACCCGTACGGAATCGGCGCCTAAATGTTCATGCCAATTCACCTAGTCTCTAGTGCCATGGACCGTTGCTAGACGGCCACCCATGGTAACGGGCCCTTGTGGGACACGGGCACAAGTCTAGCTGAGGGTGAACCTAAAGGGTCACACACAAATCACCGAGGAGGTTGAGAGATTGACTTGGAGTCAATCTCGAAGGATAAAATAAGTAATTGGATTACTTGAGGGAAAGTCCATTGGATGGACGGGCCGATATTGTATCGGGCTTTCATTTAATCGGTAAATTAGATATTCGATTAAATATGGAAAGTTGAGATGTTGAGACGTTGGATCTTTTAATTGGATTAAAAGATCAACGGGAATAATTTAAGTGGACATTAAATTGGATTTAATATTGGGTTCGTCGTAATTGGATTACGATAAAACCCGGTCCGTTAAATTATACTCGAGAGGAGAAATAATTCCTAATTTGGAATGGGAAGAAGTTGGACTTCTTTCCTTAATTAAACAGGCCCGACACGCTCCCTTGGAGGAAGCAAAATCAGCCATGTTTCATGCTAGGTGGTATGTTGACTTATCTCTTTTGGAAAGAGACAAATCAACTCCAATCAAGCTCTTCCCTTTTGATATGATTTGATCATACCATAAATTTTGGTAGGCTTGATTGAAGAATTGATGGTGATTGATTGGAATGAATCTAGACATCCTTGGATGAACCTAGACACATTCCAATAATCACATTAATTATGTATATATATTAGAATATACAACACCAAGCAAAAGTGATTCATTATTCATCTTTTTCTAGGAAAAAGAGAAGACAAAAATCCTCTCCTCTCTCTCAAAATTTCGTGCTTCCTCCCTCTCTTACACTTGTGTTCTTCACTTGATTTTGAATCAAGAAGAAGAACAAAGTAAGTTTAAGAGAACACTAATTCATAGTGTTCTTCTCTTAAATCGATTCCTTCCTAAACCCGTTCTTTTCTAGCAAGAAGAACGTGTGTTTCTTCCGGTGTGGTGTGGATCACCTTTGGAGAATCCATACATTTGGATTTCGTGAGCATTCCGGAGAAGGAACAACGCTAGTAGCCGGGAGCATACGCTAAACAATCAAAGGTAACGGTTTATTACGCTTTGATTGATTTCATTTGTATATCTATGCCCTATGTGTTTAAATATATGTTTTAATATTTACACATCCTACATCGAACGCCCGGTTGAGCACCCAAGGGTACACCCCTTGGGATTCACGTATTTTAAATTTGATTTAAATTTACGCACTTTTCTCGCTTTTCTCGCGCTCCCGGGCGGATCCGCTTGTCCTTCAAGTGGTATCAGAGCCCGGTTCGATGTAAGGGGCATAGATCTATGTGTTTGGCATGATCTACTTGCTTTTAAATGACTTTATTGGTATGTTAGATTATATAAATATATGAATAATATGATGATTCAATTGTTTGGATTTAATGGACTTTTGGCATGCTTAATTTTGTTAGATTGGATCTAAAATTGCAATGCTTATTTTCAGAATAATATTAATGCTATTGTGCTGAAACAGTTTTGAAAAAATAATAAAAAAAAAAATTGGGATCGGTCGGCTGCGGCCGCGCGCAGGCGTGCTGGGCTTCGGCCAGCGCGCGCGCTGTGCGCAGCCGGCCGCTGCCAGCGCACGGCACAGAGCGCGCGCGCTGTCCTGTGTGCCCGGGCGGCTGACCAGCACAACGGCTGGGCCGTTTTTCGACTTTTTTCGAAAAATTCGATTTTCTGTATTTTCTGCACAATATTCTGAAAATATATTAATTTTGCATTTTTGATTTTGGAATAATTGGATTATTCCTTGGATTAAATTTGCTTAATTAATTTGTGATTAATACATGCATTGGATGCATTGTTTAAAATGTCCATTAAATTTAAAATTTGAATTTTGCATATTATTCGTATATTTATGCTTTTGTGATGTTGGACTTCACTTGGGTATTTGGAATATCCATGGGTTATTATACATGATTATTTGGAATAATTATGTTATGTGAGTTGATGGAATCAACATGGGATGATCACAAGAGCCTTAGACCTTATGTATGGATGAATGTATGATCATTTATTTTCTGTTGGGTGGGGCCTGCGTGCCTCTTGTTTTTGGGACTATCATCTCCCGTATTTTCAGCCTCATGATGTTAAGGCTTGTTTTCTTTATTACCGATGTATTACTTTCAGTTGTAATGAAAGTAGATAGGATTGGTGAGGTTTCAATTTTAACAAGCAATTGGAGTCGGAGACCCCAAAAAGGAGCATCAAGGCGTGAAACAAGAAGCACTTCAAGGCCCATTGGAAAGACAATGGGTTTATTATTATTGTAATAATTTAGGACCACCCTAGACAGACCATAGACTCACTGCGGGCTCAGTGGGTCGCATAGGTTGGGCTTGTGATCATCCTAACAGGGGTATGCTATGTTTTCTGCATGCGGCGTTTTTTATTTTTCGCTTTAAATATTGGATATTTATGCATGCTAAAACACCATAATGTGATGAGGTCTCGGTCATACACAAACTCTCATTTGGTTGGACCAAATTAAATATTAGGCCCAGAACGGACTTGGATCAAAATGGTATTTTGGTCTGTCCGAGCCTTCCATCCACAGCAATGTGGTGAGGAAGCTACCACTACCCAAGTGTGGTCTCACGAGTCGTGGCACACTTGGACTAGGGGAAAGCTGCACTATTGTTGTGAACAAAAAGACTACGCTCGCTGTTTCCCTGTCTCACGAGTCGTGGGGGGCGGCAGTTTGAGGCATGATTTGGTTGATGGGTCGGGCCCAACACTGAGTAATATGGTTCGCTTGGAGTCCTCGGGACCATGTGAATAGGTGTGGTAAAATATCTTGGGAATCTCATTGGATGAGAATGATATTGGATATCTCCCACAAGGTCTTCTTCATGTGAATCGTAAAAGCGGGGCATGGAGATTACGCTTGTGGATCCCAAGCCCACTAGGAAATGGTTTCCCGAAACTCCGCTTGAGAGTGGCGGACTTTCGTATAAATAGTGGGAGGGTTAAAGACTAAAAGACCAAGTCTTCAACTTGAACAATAATATTACCATCATCTGCTAATTTCTGCTTTATATTTTCATTAATGTAGATATGTCTAAGAACCCGTTAACCATGATTCTTGAGACTAACAAATTCAACGGAACGAACTACTCGGACTGGCTGAGAAACCTGAGGATTGTCCTCGGTTTCGAGAACCAAGGCTACGTCTTGGACGAGCCGCCACCGAGCGACTTACCGGAGGGGTCCACGCCTGAAGAACGTTTGACGTTCGAGAAATGGCATAAGGACAACCGGAAAGTACGCAGTATCATACTGGCTTCGATGTCTAATGACATCCAAAAGCAGTATGAGAGGCTGGACAACGTCTCCGCCATAATGCTCCGCATGAACGAGGTTTATGCGGTTCCGGATACGCATATTAGATATGCCGCCACAAAAGCATTCTTTGGCACCAAGCTCGCTGAAGTAGCGTCTGTACAGAGTCATGGGGTCAAGATGCTCTCCCTAGTGGAGAAACTCGAGGACCTTAAAGCTGGGCTTAACAATGACACGTACATTGACGTGATCCTCCAGTCGCTTCCTCCATCCTATGACCCGTTTGTTGTAAACTATAACATGAACGGACTTGAGAAGTCTATTCATGAGTTGATCAACATGCTGGTCCAATACGAGGCAACGACCCACAAGTCGGTGCCGGCGGTATTGATAGGAGAGGCTTCGACCTCCAAGGCGAATGGCAAGAGGGTCGGACGCTGGAAGAGGAAGAAGGGCAAAGGGAAGACGGTTGTGGCCCCTACTCACGCTCCGGGCGTCCCTGTTGCTCCGGTTGGACCGAGCAAAGGGAAAGGGAAGGCCCGTGGTTCTCAGCGGTCCAAGGCAAATGATGTCTGCATACATTGCCAAGGGAAAGGGCATTGGAAGAGGGAGTGCCCAGAACTCCTCTCCAACCCAGGTGTGTTTGTGGTTGAAGTTAATATGATTACTAATTCTGCTTCATGGGTATTGGATACCGGGTGTGGTGCTCACATCTGCAATGATTTGCAGGCACTGCAAAGAAGCAGAAGCCTAACCAAGGATGAGATGATCCTGAGGCTAGGCGATGGCAAGGCCGTTGCTGCGGAGGCCGTAGGATCACTAGAGTTAGCCATTAGTAGTCATGTTAGGATTGTACTGAACGACTGTTTCTATGTACCTAGCATGATTAAAAATATTGTTTCCATCCCGGTCCTTGATAAGGAGGGATATGAATTTACCATCAATAAAACGGTTTTTTCATTATCAAAGATGGTATTTCTCATTTGCTTGGTACATTGGTCAACGGTCTGTACATACTTCAACAGTCTAATTGGATTATGACTGCAGAACACAAACGAAAACGTGATGATCATAATAACGCACAGATATGGCATGCGAGGTTAGGTCATATCTCTAAAGATAGGATAAGAAGGTTGGTGGACTCAAAGAGTCTAGAAATAGACGATTTGGACAACCTACCGACCTGCGAATCCTGTCTAAAGGGAAAGATGACCAAGAAACCCTTTGTTGGACAAAGTACGCTAGCCAGTGGTCTGTTGGATTTGATCCATACAGATGTCTGTGGTCCACTAAATACTCAGGCTAGAGGTGGGTACTCGTACTTCATAACCTTTACCAATGATCACTCACGGTATGGTTATGTTTACCTGATGAGGTACAAGTCTGAAGCCTTTGGAAGGTTTAAGGAATACAGACTTGAAGTAGAGAACCAAACCGGTCGAAAGATCAAAGCCCTTCGGTCGGACCGAGGTGGAGAGTATTTGAGTGGTGAGTTTACTGATTATCTAAAAGAGAATGGGATTCTCTCTCAGTGGACCCCTCCTGGAACACCGCAGCTTAATGGTGTGTCTGAAAAGAGGAATCGGACCCTGTTGGACATGGTCCGATCAATGATGAGTTTTACCGAACTCCCCCTTTCCTTCTGGGGATACGCTCTTGAGACGGCGGCCAAAGTTTTGAACTTAGTGCCATCTAAAAGGGTATCCCAGACGCCATATGAGATATGGCATGGCAAGCCTGCCTCCTACAAATACTTGAAAGTGTGGGTTTGCCCCGCATATGTCAAGAGATTAGTGGGAGATAAACTGGACTCGAGGTCTAGTTTATGCAGGTTCATCGGCTATCCGAAAGAAACTGCGGGGTATTATTTCTATGATCCCTCCGAGCAAAAGGTTTTTGTCTCGCGAAACGCAGTGTTCTTGGAAAAAGGTTTTCCATCGGATAGTCGACGCGATGAGGTACTCCTTGAGGAATCAAGTGAGGTACCCCATGAGGCGGCAGTGACATCTGAGCCAGGGGTTCCCACTGATATTGTTCCAGTCCTCCCTAGGTCGGCCAGAGTATCCCATGCACCTGATAGGTATGGATTTCTGGGCCTGACCAGTTAGTTGGATAATGATCCAAAGACATACGGAGAAGCGATGTCGGACATCGATTCGGACAAGTGGCTTGAGGCCATGAAATCCAAGATGGACTCGATGGGTACAAACAAGGTTTGGACCCTAATAGATCCACCCAAAGGGGTTAAACCCGTAGGGTGTAAATTGGTCTACAAACGTAAGCTTGGAGCTGACGGGGAGGTTGCAACCTTCAAAGCCAGGCTTGTGGCGAAAGGTTACACTCAACGACCCGGGGTCGATTTTGAGGAAACCTACTCGCCCGTAGCAATGGCCAAGTCCATTCGGATACTGCTTACCATAGCAGCATGGTATGACTATGAAATATGGCAGATGGACGTGAAAACGGCTTTCCTCAATGGTTTCGTAGAGGAAGAGATCTATATGGATCAGCCGGAGGGTTTCACAACTGTTGGAGAAGAGCAGAAGGTCTGCCGTCTCCAAAGGTCCATCTATGGCCTCAAACAAGCTTCCCGAAGTTGGAACATACGTTTTGATGAAGTCATACGGGGATATGATTTCACCAAGAACGAGTCCGATCCTTGTGTATACAAGAAGATCAGTGGGAGCTCAGTTGCGTTTCTGGTGCTTTACGTGGATGACATCTTGCTCATTGGAATGACGCTAAGATGTTGGGTACCACTAAAGCTTGGTTGTGAACGCAATTCTCCATGAAGGATATGGGCGAGGCATCCTACATCCTTGGCATCAAGATCTACAGGGATAGATCTAGAAGGATGTTAGGAATGGCCCAGTCCTCGTACATGAGGCATGAAATTAAGTTATCCAAGAAGCAGTCTCCTAAAAACTGATGAGGAACTTAAACGGATGTTGGACATCCCTATGCTTCAGCCGTAGGAAGCATACAGTATGTTGTTCAGTGCACTAGACTTGATGTGGCTTTCACTTTGAGCGTAACTAGTCGATATCAGTCGTGTGCCGAGAAGGCACACTGGAGTGCAGTCAAGACTATCCTGAAGTACCTGAAAAAGGACTAAGGACATGTTCTTGATCTACGGTGGTGGAGAGTTGATACTGGAAGGCTAATAGCGACACTAGCTTCCAGTCGGATGACGAAGATGCCAAGTCTCAATTTGGTTTTGTATTTAGACTAAGTGGTGGCGTGGTTACTTGGAAAGGTTTCAAGTAGGCTACCACGGCGGACTCCACCATAAAGTTTTGAATACATAGCGGCTTTGGAAGCTGCTAAGGAGTGGTTTGGTTGATGAGCTACATCCAAGGGTTGGATGTAGTACCTAGCATTGCTAAGCCTGTAATTATCTTTTATGATAACAACGGGACGATAGCGCTAGCAAAGGAACCAAGATCTCATCACGATCCAAGCATATTGTTAGACGCTACCATCTCTTAGAGAGATGGATAGCAGGAGTGATGTTCGGTTGGACCGAGTCAGCTCCGCAGAAAACATAGCAGATCCACTTGCTAAGCCCATGTCGCAAGTTGCCCATACTCACCATCTGAATAAGAGGTTCGAGGTCAATGGGTGATTGGCTTTAGGTCAAGTGGGAGATTGTTGGAATAGGTGACCAGAAAGCCAATAGGTTTGGCAATTTGTAACCTATCCGACAACTTGATGTGAATGTAATATTATTATGTGATGAATAAGATGAGTATTCGTCACCAATGATACCTTCTTTGTTGGGCTCATCTTACATTTGTTAAAATGGTGTTTAACTTATATCGCAACAAAGCCCACAGACCATAGATAACAACTCGTGCAGTTGGGCCACGCATTGGATGGTGGTCATGAAACCAACTGATTAAGAGTTGGGTCTGAAACGTTCTAAGTCGAGGACCTCAAGATAAGGCATCGAGAGTGCTATTGAGACTTGCGTCAAGAGTCGTGTTCATTGGATGAGTGTCGTGTTTCATCGGCTACAGGCGTGGGACGCCTACACGATCTTGATGGGTTGGTCGACTGGGGTCGAGCCGACTGGACTGACTCGCGGGGATCATCATATGGAAGCCTTGGAGGCTTGGTCGGTATGATTGGTTTTCCCCGGTTCCGATAGTACGAGAGTAATCCTCAGACTTGAGGGATCATGGCAGTCGCGTGCACAGGACGGCTGTATCTTGGATCTGGCGAGAGGTAATCATTCTGTAAGATGATTATCATAAGCCTTGTCCAGTGCAGTCAGAATGTGTAGCGAGGATGGTGGATTCCAAGAAGAGGATCCGTCCCTTGTCAGTATGTGACAGAGGTATCTCCTATGCACTCGGAGACACGTTCATGCTGTTTAAAGCTGTGGCCACAGTGGTTGGTCGAACAGGGAATAGTTTCCTGTGTCGACGCAATGAAGCATACGTGGTCTCGAGTATTAAGCATAGATGCCTAGTCAAGGATGGGAACCGACGCCCAATTCCATACCCTAGACTAAGGCCGGGGGACGGTAGACGGAAGGATCGTACCCGTACGCAATCGGCGCCTAAATGTTCACGCCAATTCACCTAGTCTCTAGTGCCATGGACCGTTGCTAGAGGCCACCCATGGTAACGGGCCCATGTGGGACACGGGCTCAAGTCTAGCTGAGGGTGAACCTAAAGGGTCACACACAAATCACCGAGGAGGTTGAGAGATTAACTTGGAGTCAATCTCGAAGGATAAAATAAGTAATTGGATTACTTGAGGGAAAGTCCATTGGATGGACGGGCCGATATTGTATCGGGCTTTCATTTAATCGGTAAATTAGATTTTCGATTAAATATGGAAAGTTGAGATGTTGAGACGTTGGATCTTTTAATTAGATTAAAAGATCAACGGGAATAATTTAAGTGGACATTAAATTGGATTTAATATTGGGTTCGTTGTAATTGGATTACGATAAAACCCGGTCCGTTAAATTCTACCCGAGAGGAGAAATAATTCCTAATTTGGAATGGGAAGAAGTTGGACTTCTTTCCTTAATTAAACAGGCCCGACACGCTCCCTTGGAGGAAGCAAAATCAGCCATGTTTCATGCTAGGTGGTATGTTGACTTATCTCTTTTGGAAAGAGACAAATCAACTCCAATCAAGCTCTTCCCTTTTGATATGATTTGATCATACCATAAATTTTGGTAGGCTTGATTGAAGAATTGATGGTGATTGATTGGAATGAATCTAGACATCCTTGGATGAACCTAGACACATTCCAATAATCACATTAATTATGTATATATATTAGAATATACAACACCAAGCAAAAGTGATTCATTATTCATCTTTTTCTAGGAAAAAGAGAAGACAAAAATCCTCTCCTCTCTCTCAAAATTTCGTGCTCCCTCCCTCTCTTACACTTGGGTTCTTCACTTGATTTTGAATCAAGAAGAAGAACAAAGTAAGTTTAAGAGAACACTAATTCATAGTGTTCTTCTTTTAAACCGATTCCTTCCTAAACCTGTTCTTTTCTAGCAAGAAGAACGTGTGTTTCTTCTGGTGTGGTGTGGATCACCTTTGGAGAATCCATACGTTTGGATTTCGTGAGCATTCCGGAGAAGGAACAACGCTAGTAGCCGGGAGCATACGCTAAACAATCAAAGGTAACGGTTTATTACGCTTTGATTGATTTCATTTGTATATCTATGCCCTATGTGTTTAAATATATGTTTTAATATTTACACATCCCACATCGAACGCCCGGTTGAGCACCCAAGGGTACACCCCTTGGGATTCACATATTTTGAATTTGATTTAAATTTATGCACTTTTCTCGCTTTTCTCGCTTCCGCTCGCGCTCCCAGGCGGATCCGCTTGTCCTTCAAACCCAACTACACGAGTTTATCCTAATAGTCCGTGGGCATCTATTGTGACGTTAAAGCACCATTGAATGTAATGGGTAAGCACAACAGGTACATATGCCAATGATGAATACTTATCATATTCATCAAAACAATATTACTTTTAATAAATATTTTTGAATAGTTTCCTAAACCACTAATCTAATTGGCTTTATGGTCGCCTATTCCAACAATTATAGGAAATTAATTGGAGAATTAATTTGAAAAGGGAATTAAGTATTAATTTTATTCTAAAAGAGAGAGAGAGAGAGAGAGAGAGAGAGAGAGAGAGAGAGAGAGAGCGGATTAATTTAAAGGAGTTTAAATTAATCATTTGAGTAATTGGATTATTCAAATGAGGTCCTATGTGATAGAAACTCAAAGTGTTAATTAATTGAGTTAATTAAATATTCTGATTTTGGGGTTAATTAATTGAACTAATTAATCTTAGGTCCAAAAAATGAATAAAGATTCGATGTGGACTTAAAATTAATTAATTGAATCAATTAATTACTAATCTAAAGTTAAACTGTATTTGATTCAAACTGTGGTCAAGTTTCAAGGGACCATAAGGACCTACCATGCATTAAAGGCCCTTAATAAGAGCTTGCATCCTCATGAGTGGAGCTCACCTACCCTTGACTTGAAGCAATCAACTCCCTCTATATAGAGGGAGTGGTTGGTCATATGTAGGGGCTTACAAAGTGTGTGTATCCATATTTCTCCCCCTCATTCTCTTGTATCTATATACTTCCAAAGAGTTGTATTTCATTTTAGGAATAATTACATTTACACTCCCTCACATATTGCCCTTTTACACAAACCACCCATAGATTTTTGAAAAATTATAGAAACTAGACCTGACAGCCTTTAAAACCTCAAAATAGCCCTGTTGTTTGGGTGAAACATTAATATGATTTTTCGAGGATAGAAATGCACTTAGGGATGTTTCTGTAATTACCAAAAGGTAGAGGAGTGTCAAAATAATATTTTTGGAGATGAATAATATGACCTCATATATCTTTTTATTATTTATACCAATTTTTAGTTTAATTCTAAATTATTTTATTATTTTTTTCAATTGAATATCGATACAAATTATACTTTTAACAATTGAAATATTAAATTATTCATAAATTTAAAATAATTATCACACCTATATAAATTATTTGAAATTATAAAAATTAAAAGATTATTTATCCTCCATTTTAATTTATAATAAAATTTTACTAAAATGAACAAATTTATACATATATGATTATATGGACATGTATATATTTATATATTTATACATACATATTTAGATGTTGGGGAAGGCGGAGCTGAGGGTGAGCGAATGAGGAAGAGGGGTTTGGGTGCAGGCAGGGAGGCGACAAGGAGGCAACAAGTTGGGCGAGGACGTAGATGGGGGTTGGCAATGATGGTGGGGTTGGGGAAGAAGGGATAATTTTTTTATAGGTAAATTACATTGAGACTCCCTGAGATTAGGCGCAAATACACAAATACCTCTTATTCTTTTGTAATATTATAGCTACACTCCCTGAGGAGTGTTAGTGTAATGTTTTTCAGTAGGTGTTTGTGTAAGATTTACCATTTAATAGGGGGTGTAGTTGTAATTACAACTACAATCTCAGGGGGTGTATCTTTAATTTCACAAACACAGAGGGTGTTTGTGTATTTTGGCCTAACCTTAGGGTTGTGTTAATGTAATTTACCCTTTTTAAAAAAATAATTTAATAATTCGAATATTTTTTTAATATAACTTATTTATTTTATTAATTCTAATTTGATATAAAAAAAATCAAAAAATATTCTGAATTATAACTAATTAATTTTAGTGAAATTTAGTTACAAATAAAAATAGAGGATAAATATTTTTTTAAAATTTTAAGAGTTTTAAATATCTTCTACAAAAGTGATAATTTTTAATTTAAACTTTTGATATAATAACTAATTATTAATATATTAATTGAATAACTTAATATTCCAATTATTGAAATGTTTAATTTTTATATAGAGATTCAATTAAAATAATAAAATAATTCAAACTTAAATTAAAAATTCATATAAATAATAAAAAAAATATGGAGTTGTTAGAATAGGTGACCAGAAAGCCAATAGGTTTGGCATTTTGTAACCTATTTGACAATTTGATGTAATGTAATATTATGTGATGAATAAGATGAGTGTTCGTCACCAATGGTACCTTCTTCGTTGCGCTCATCTTACATATGTTAAAACGGTGTTTTACTTATATCGCAACAAAGCCCACAGACCACGGTTAACAACTCATGCAGTTGGGCCACGCATTGGGTGGTGGTCATGAAACCAACTGATTAAGAGTTGGGTCTGAAACGTCCAAGTCGAGAACCTCGAGACAGGGCATCGAGAGTCCTATTGAGACTTGCATCAAAAGTCGTGTTCATTGGATGAGTGACGTGCTTCATCGGCGACAGGCGTGGGACGCCTACACGATCTTGATGGGTCGGTCGACTGGGGTCGAGCCGACTGGACTGACTCACGGGGATCATCATATGGAAGCCTTGGAGGCTTGGTCAGGATCATTAGATTTTCCTAGTTCCGATAGTACGGGAGTAGTCCTCAGACTTGAGGAATCATGGCAGTCGCGTGTCCAGGACGGTTGTATCTTTGATCTGGCGACAGGTGATTATTCTGTAAGATGATCATTATAAGCCTTGTCCAGTGCAGTCGGAATGTGTAGCGAGGACGGTGCATTCCAAGAAGAGGATCCGTCCCCTGTCAGTATGTGACAAAGGTATCTCCTATGCACTCGGAGACACGTTCATGCTGTTTAAAGCTGTGGCCACAGTGGTTGGTCGAACAGGAAATGGTTTCCTATGTCGACGCAATGAAGCATACGTAGTCTCGAGTATTAAGCATAGATGGCCAGTCAAGGATGGGAACCGACGCTCAATTCCATACCCTAGACTGAGGTCGGGAGACGGTAGATAGTAGACGAAAGGACCAAACTCGTACGGAATCGGTGCCTAAATATTCACGCCAACATTCACCTAGTCTCTAGTGCTATGGACCGTTGCTAGACGGCAACCCATGGTAAAGGGCCCTTGTGGGACACGGGCCCAAGTCTAGCTGAGGGTGAACCTAAAGGGTCACACACAAATCACCGAGAAGATTGAGAGATTGACTTGGAGTCAATCTCGAAGGATAAGTAAGTAATTGGATTACTTAAAGGGATAGTCCATTGGATGGACGGGCCGATATTGTATCGAGCCCTCGTTTAATCGGTAAATTTGATTTATCGATTAAATATGGAAAGTCAGGATGTTAGATCTTTTGATTGGATTAAATGACCAACAGGAATAATTTAAGTGGACGTTAAATTAGATTTTATTTTTTGTTCATCGTAATTGGATTACGATAAAACCCGGTCCATTAAATTTTGACCCGAGAGGAGAAATAATTTCTATTTTGGAATAGGAAGAAGTTGGACTTTTTCCCATATTGAGCATGGCCGAAATGCTCCCTTGGAGGAAGCAAAATTCAGCCATGTTCCAGGCAAGGTGGCGGTTGACTTGTATCTATTGGTAAGAGATAAATCAACTCCAATCAAGCCCTTCCCTTTTGGTATGATTTGATCATACCTTAAAAGTTGGTAGGCTTGATTGAAGAATTAATGGTGATTGATTGGAATGTATCTAGACATCCTTGGATGAACCTAGACACATTCTAATAATCACATTAATTATGTATATATAGGAGTATATATAACACCTTGTGTATGAGAATCATTATTCATCTTTTCTAGGAAAAGAGAAGACAATTTTCGGCCTCTCTCCTCTCTAACTCTCCACCACTCTCTCCCTCTCTCACTTGTCTTCTTCACTTGATTTTTTGAATCAAAAGGAAGAACAAATTAGGTTTAAGAGAACACTAATCATAGTGTTTATTCTCTTAAAATCGATTCCTTCATAAACTCGTTTTCTTCTAGCAAGGAGAACGTGAGTTTCTTCCGGTGTGGTGTGGATTACCTTTGGAGAATCCATACGTTTTGATTTGTGAACATTCCGGAGAAGGAACAACGCAAGTAGCCGAGCACACGTGAAATCTACAAAGGTAACGGTTTATTACGCTTTAGTAGATTTACTTTTCGTCTATGCCCTATGTGTTATATATATATATATGTTTAAATATTAACGCATCCTACATCGAACGTCCGGTTGAGCACCCAAGGGTACACCCCTTGGGATCACGTTTATTTAAATTGTTTAAATTTATGTACTTTTCACGCTTTCTCGCTTCCGCTCGCGCTTTTGGGCTGATCAGCTTGTCCTTCAGGGGTCATATTACTCATCCCCACAAATATCACTTTGACACCCTCTCTATCTTTTGATAATTACAAAAAACACCCCAAAGGACATTTTTATCCTTGAAAAATTAAATTAATGTTTGACCCAGTCAACATGGACATTTTGGGGTTTTCAAGGGTGGTTTCTATAATTTTTCAAAAGGTAGAGATGGTTTGTGTAAAAGGACAATAGGTGAGGAGGTGTAAATTAATTAATTATCCCTTCTTTTTATCCTTCTCAAGCACTTGAAAATGTTTGAAGTTTCTTTCTTGAAAAATCTAGAACACTTTCTACTTCATAGAATGTTGTTCTAATTCTACTCTCTTGAGCTTCTAGCAAGACCCAAAGAATACACAAGTTGGTGTTCTATGTGGACTCGCTACAGAGTGAAAGCCTATGATAGGCGTGTGGATCGTCCCAGGAGGAGCACGAATGCGGAAGCGCGGTATAATATAGAAATTGCAAGAATATAAACATGCCATAAAATTAATTAAACGTAAACATTCAAGGGGTGTTCCCTTGAACCTCCCGGGCATTCAGTGTATCTCATGAACAAAGCAAAGAAATAAAATCATGGAGGCCGTAGGATTGAAAAACCGACACCAACAAAACGAGAAAAACCTACCCGGTTGTCGTTTTGTCTTCGAGCCGCTACTTGCGTTGTCCCCCGTTTTGCTCCAAGATCTCGTATTGAGACCCCCTAAATCGTACACGCAATCCGCCCACGTATCTTGATCCTCGTGCTAGCGAAAAACCAAGTGTATTTATTTTGGAGAGGACGGATCGATCAAACGCTATGAGTTAACGTGATCAACCCTCCTTAAGTTCAATTGTATGAAATAAATGAACAAAGTATATTTCTTGGGAAAGAGGGAGAGTGGCCAAGAGGGAGAGGAGAGACGTAAGTGGTGTGTGTGTGTGTGTGTTTTGAATTTCATCATCTTTCCACAAGTGAAGGGCTAGGAGTATATATAGAGGAGGAATCCATTCCTCTTCAAACTCCAACTCTTGGAAGACTATTTTGACTAGAATTTTGACCTAGTCAAAGCAGCTCTTTGATTTGGTCAAACCAATCCTACCCATCCATCTCTCCTTTTAATCTCAACTATCCATTTATTTTATGGAATATTTAAATCTTATTTAAATAATCTATAGGGCAAGAAACAAATAAAATAAATAGTAATATCTATTTTAAGCCCGTTTAAATAAATTCCAATAAATGCAATTTATTAGTTAAATTCCTTTTCATCCAATGAAAGGAATTAATTTTGTCAAGAAAAGAAAGATCCGATTAAATCTAATTTAATCGTCCCATCTCTCTTCAAATATTTAATTCTAAATTAAATACGTTATGTGTGCGGATCGTGTGTGCCTCTTTAGGTTCACCTTCAGCTAGACTTGGTCGAATTCCTAGAATCCGTCCGTTACCTGGGTGGCCGTCTAGTAATAGTCCATGACACTAGAGACTAGGTGAATATGCATGGGGGTGAACATTTAGGCTCTGCAGTACATTTATCCTTCTGCCTACGGTCTCACCACTTAGGGTCTAGGGCACGGAAACGTAAGTAACCATCATGGACCTAAGTGTCGGCTTGTCCTACACTAAACGTCGCAGGGAATCCCTTCTTTCTGTTCAGTTACTGTGGCCACAGATTTAGGGACAAGACTCAGTACATAGTGAGATGCTACTGTCAGCACGCTGACAGGAGACAGATTCTTTCTTAGAAACTACTGTCACGTTGCACATCATGACTACACTAGATATGGCTTATGACTACTCGGTAACTATAACTTGATAATCTCTCACCATACCTAAGATATAGACAAGGCGTAGAGGTAAACTCAGCAATTCCTCAAGTCCAAGGATTAACCTGTACCGTTGGAACCGGGAACTCAAGTCATACCTATCTGACCCTACTCAAGGTCTTCCATAAGACGGTTCCCGCGAGTCACCTCAGTCAGCTGCTCCTTAGCCAGCTGACCCACTAACACTGCATAGATGACCCTCGTCACCCGTCGATGAAACACGACAGCAGATGCTTAGTGCAAGCCTCAAGTGGTTTCTCGATACCCATTTCCCGAGATTCCTTGACTTGGAGATTTTCAGACTGATTCGGCGAAACTGATTTCATGGACCCACCTCCAAGCGTAGTTCCAGTTCTAGAAATGTGATCTCAGTCTGTGGGCTTTGTTTGTGCGGTGAACAGTTATAAAGCAGTAAAGTGAACACAAACAAAGTATGAGCCAGATGAACATCAATTTCTCATTCATCAAGGTTTATTAAAACTCTGGAATTGTTCAGACATAGGTTACAATTTGCTTAATAAAATTGGCTTCATGGTCACCTATTCTAACAATCTCGCACTTCACCTTTAAAGTCAATCACCCATATGTCGAATTCCCATCTTCTCAAGATGTTGCGTATGAGCATTCT
This sequence comes from Sesamum alatum, assembly GCA_034509735.1. Lineage (NCBI taxonomy): Eukaryota > Viridiplantae > Streptophyta > Magnoliopsida > Lamiales > Pedaliaceae > Sesamum > Sesamum alatum. The sequence goes on along the minus strand of JACGWO010000009.1, from coordinate 23,560,900 downwards.
GCGACATAGGCTTTGTCAGCGGATCTACTGTGTTGTCTGCTGAGCTGACTTGGTCCATGCGGACGTCACCTCTTCCTACCATTTTCCTCAGAAGGTGGTAGTGTCTAAGAATATACTTCGATCGGTGATGAGATCTAGGTTCCTTTGCTTGCGCTATGGCTCCGTTGTTATCGCAGAAGATAACTATGGGTTCCACAATGCTAGGCACCACACCCAACTCTTAGATGTAGTTTCTCATCCAAATCGCTTCTTTGGCAGCTTCTGAAGCTGCTATGTATTTGGCCTTAGTGGTGGAATCAACTGCGGTTGCTTGCTTGGAACTTTTTCATGCTACCACACCTCTATTAGGCCTGAATACATAACCTGGCTGAGACTTGGCATCATCGCCATCCACCTGGAAGCTAGCATCGCTAAAGCCTTCCAGGATCAGTTCCCCATTGCCATTAGTCAAGAACATTTCCTTAGTCCTCCTCAGGTACTTAAGGATGCTCTTGACTACATTCCAATGTGCCTCTCCTGCACAAGACTGATATCTGCTCGTTACACTTAAGGCGTAAGCAATGTCAGATCTCGTGCAGTGAACGGCATATTGGATGCTCCCTACGACAGAAGCATAGGGGATGCCTTTCATCCTCTCAAGTTCCTCATCAGTCTTAGGAGACTGTTTCTTGGACAACTTGATCCCATGCCTCATGGGAAGGAAACCTCGTTTGGAGTTGTCCATGCGAAAGTTTTTCAGGATTTTCTCCATATACGAGTTTTGGGTCAGGCCCAATATTCTTCTAGATCTGTCCCTGACGATTTGGATGCCAAGAATGTAAGAGGCTTCTCCCAAATCTTTTATAGAAAATTGAGTAGATAACTATGCTTTTGTGTTACCCAACATTCTGACGTCATTACCTATGAGTATAATGTCATCCACATAAAGCACTAGGAACACTATGGAGCTCCCATTGACTTTCTTGTATACACAAGGGTCGGATTCGTTCTTGATGAAATCATAACCCCGTATAACTTCATCAAAGCGAATGTTCCAGTTTCGGGATGCTTGTTTGAGGCCATAGATGGACTTCTGGAGACGGCAGACTTTCTGCTCTTCTCCGGCGACTGTGAATCCCTTCAGCTGATCTATGTAGATCTCTTCCTCAACGAAACCATTAAGAAAAGCCGTTTTCACGTCTATCTGCCATATTTCATAGTCATACCATGCTGCTACGGCAAGCAGGATCCGAATGAACTTAGCCATGGCTACCGGCGAATAGGTATCCTCAAAGTCGACCCCGGGTCGTTGAGTGTACCCTTTTGCCACTAGCCTAGCCTTGAAAGTTGTAACTTCTCCATCAATGCCAAGTTTGCGCTTATAGACCCATTTACAGCCAACTGGCTTAACCCCTTTGGGTGGGTCTACAAGTGTCCAGACTTGGTTCTCATTCACGGAGTCCATTTCGGTTTTCATGGCCTCAAGCCATCTTCCCGAGTCGATGTCAGACATCACCTCTCCGTAAGTCTTGGGATCCTTGTCTATTTGACTGGTCGTGCTTAGAATGCCATACCTCACGAGAGGGCGAGACTCTCTAGCTGACCTACGGAGAACGGGAACGTCAGTGGTGACTGTGGGTGTTGACATAACAGGGGCTGGCGGTTCAGGTACCGAGGTTGGCTCTTCCTAAGGTCGTTCATCATGCCTGGCATGCTGAACTTCTCGAGGTTGCTCAGCCTTCTGGGTATTTATCCTGAAACTTCTGAGTGAGGTATCCGCGGCTACTGGTGATGACTGATTTACCTCACTTGACTCTTCAAGGATCAGTTCATCAGGTTGGACACCTTTTGGAAACCCTTGTTCCAAGAATACAACATTCCACTAAACGAACACCTTTTGTTCCAAGGGGTCATAGAAATAATAACCTGTGGTTTCTTTAGGGTATCCAACGAACCTGCACAAACTAGACTTAGATTCTCGCTTGTCTCCTACTAGCTTCTTGACGTATGCAGGGCTACCCCACACTTTCAAGTAGTTGTAGGACGCAGGATTGCCGTGCCATATCTCATATGGTGTTTGGGTCAATGTACTGGTAGGTGCCAAATTTAACTTGGCCGCCATTTCCAGTGCGTAGCCCCAAAAAGATAAGGGCAGTTTGGTAAAACTCATCAAGGATCGGACCATGTCTAACAAGGTTCGGTTCCTCCTTTCAGAGACCCCATTTAATTGTGGTGTCCCAGGAGGTGTCCATTCAGAGATTATACCGCTTTCTTTAAGATAATTAAGGAACTCAGTACTAAGGTATTCCCCGCCTCGGTCTGACCATAGAACTTTAATTTTGCAGCTGGCTTGGTTCTCAACTTCAAGTCTGAATTCTTTAAACCTTGCAAGAGCTTCAGACTTGTACCTCATTAGGTATACATAACCATACCGTGAATGATCATCGATAAAGGTTATGAAGTAGGAGAACCCACCTTGGGCTTGCGTCCTTAGTGGTCCACATACATCTGTATGAACCAAGTCCAATAGACTTGCGGCAAGCCTGCTTTGTCCTACAAAAGGCTTCTTGGTCATTTTCCCTCTAAGAAAGGATTAGCAAGTCGGTAGTTCACTCAAGTCCCCAACCTCTAGGTTCTTTGAGTCTACCAACTTCTTCATCCTATCTTGGGAGGTATGACCTAGCCTTGCATGCCATAGTTGTCCGTTCCCGTTATTATCTATTTTATATTTTTGTTGAGCATTTAGAATGAAATTCGTTTCTTCTAAGACATAGAGATCGTTATTGAGCATACCAAGCAGATGAGTAATTCCACCCTTCATCACATAAAAGCAATTTTTATTGATTATGAACTCGTAAACCACTATTGTCTAACAATGGAATGAAAATGATGCTTTTAATCATGCTAGGTACGTAATAAACTTCCTCTAATTCTATACTAATACGATCACTAACTACTAAGGTGGTGGATCCTATTGCTTCTGCCGAGATGGCCTTGCCATTTCCAAGCTTTAGGATCATCTCTCCGCTACTCAGTTTTCTGCTTCTTTTCAGCACCTGCAAATTATTGCAAATGTGAGCTCCACAGTCGGTATCGAATACCCAAGAGGCAGTGTTAGTAACTATATTAACCTTAATCACAAAGATACCTTGCTTGGAGAGGAGTTTGGGGCAATCCCTCTTCCAATGCCCTTTCTCACGGCCATGAATACATATGTCATTTGCCCTCGACTGTTTCTTTGAGTCAACCTTCCTTTTCCCTTTGCCTTTCCCCACTTTGGCGATGGTGAAGGACAAGCGGATCCGCCCGGGAGCGCGAGCGGAAGCGAGAAAGGAGAGAAAAGTGCGTAAATTTAAATCAAATTCAAAATACGCGAATCCCAAGGGGTGTACCCTTGGGTGCTCAACCGGGCGTTCGATGTAGGATGTGTAAATATTAAAACATATATTTAAACACATAGGGCATAGATATACAAATGAAATCAATCAAAGCGTAATAAACCGTTACCTTTGGTTGTTTAGCGTATGCTCCCGGCTACTAGCGTTGTTCCTTCTCCGAAATGCTCACGAAATCCAAACGTATGGATTCTCCAAAGGTGATCCACACCACACTGGAAGAAACACACGTTCTTCTTGCTAGAAAAGAACGGGTTTAGGAAGGAATCGGTTTAAGAGAAGAACACTATGAATTAGTGTTCTCTTAAACTTACTTTGTTCTTCTTCTTGATTCAAAATCAAGTGAAGAACACAAGTGTAAGAGAGGGAGGGAGCACGAAATTTTGAGAGAGATGAGAGGATTTTTGTCTTCTCTTTTTCCTAGAAAAAGATGAATAATGAATCACTTTTACTTGGTGTTGTATATTCTAATATATATACATAATTAATGTGATTATTGGAATGTGTCTAGGTTCATCCAAGGATGTCTAGATTCATTCCAATCAATCACCATCAATTCTTCAATCAAGCCTACCAAAATTTATGTTATGATCAAATCATACCAAAAGGGAAGAGCTTGATTGGAGTTGATTTGTCTCTTTCCAAAAGAGATAAGTCAACATACCACCTAGCATGAAACATGGCTGATTTTGCTTCCTCCAAGGGAGCATGTCGGCTATGTTTAATTAAGGGAAAAAGTCCAACTTCTTCCTATTCCAAATTAGGAATTATTTCTCCTCTCGGGTATAATTTAACGGACCGGGTTTTATCGTAATCCAATTACGACGAACCCAATATTAAATCCAATTTAATGTCAACTTAAATTATTCCCGTTGATCTTTTAATCCAATTAAAAGATCCAACGTCTCAACATCTCAACTTTCCATATTTAATCGAAAATCCAATTTACCGATTAAATGAAAGCCCGATACAATATCGGCCCGTACATTCAATGGACTTTCCCTTAAGTAATCCAATTACTTATTTTATCCTTCGAGATTGACTCCAAGTCGATCTCTCAACCTCCTCGGTGATTTGTGTGTGACCCTTTAGGTTCACCCTCAGCTAGACTTGGGCCCGTATCCCACAAGGGCCCGTTACCATGGGTGGCCGTCTAGCAACGGTCCATGGCACTAGAGACTAGGTGAATTGGCGTGAACATTTAGGCGCCGATTCCGTACGGGTACGATCCTTCCGTCTACCATCTCCCGGCCTTAGTCTAGGGTATGGAATTAGGCGTCGGTTCCCATCCTTGACTAGGCATCTATGCTTAATACTCGAGACCACGTATGCTTCATTATGTCGACACAGGAAACCATTCCCTGTTCGACCAACCACTGTGGCCACAACTTCAAACAGCATGAACGTGTCTCCGTGTGCATAGGAGATACCTCTGTCACATACTGACAGGGGACGGATCCTTTTCTTGGAATCCACCGTCCTCGCTACATATTCTGACTGCACCGGACAAGGCTTATAATGATCATCTTACAGAATGATCACCTCTCGCCAGATCCAAGATACAGCCGTCCTGTGCACGTGACTGCCATGATTCCTCAAGTCTGAGGATTACTCCCATACTATCGGAACCGGGGAAAACTAATCATACCGACCAAGCCTCCAAGGCTTCCATATGATAATCCCCGCGAGTCAGTCCAGTCGGCTCGACCCCAGTCGACCAACCCGTCAAGATCGTGTAGGCGTTCCACGCCTGTCGCCGATGAAACACAGCACTCATCTAATGAACACGACTCTTGATGCAAGTCTTAATAGGACTCTCGATGCCCTGTCTCGAGGTCCTCGACTTGGAACGTTTCAAACCCAACTCTTAATCAGTTGGTTTCATGACCACCATCCAATGCGTGGCCCAACTGCACGAGTTGTTATCCATGGTCTGTGGGCTTTGTTGCGATATAAGTTAAACAACATTTTAACAAATGTAAGATGAGCGCAACAAAAAAGGTACCATTGGTGACGAACACTCATCTTATTCATCACATAATAATATTACATTCACATCAAGTTGTCGGATAGGTTACAAATTGCCAAACCTATTGGCTTTCTGGTCACCTATTCCAACAATCTCCCACTTGACCTAAAGCCAATCACCCATTGACCTCGAACCTCTTATTCAGATGGTGAGTATGGCAACTTGCGACATGGGCTTAGCAAGTGGATCTGCTATGTTTTTCTGCGGAGCTGACTCGGTCCAACCGAACGTCAGTCCTGCTATCCATCTCTCTAAGTAGATGGTAGCGTCTAAGAATATGCTTGGATCGTGATGAGATCTCGGTTCCTTTGCTAGCGCTATCGTCCCGTTGTTATCATGAAAGATAATTACAGGCTTAGCAATGCTAGGTACTACATCCAACCCTTGGATGTAGCTCATCAACCAAACCACTCCTTAGCAGCTTCCAAAGCCGCTATGTATTCAAAACTCTATGGTGGAGTCCATCGTGGTAGCCTATTTGGAACTCTTCCAAGTAACCACGCCACCATTTAGTCTAAATATAAAACCATACTGAGACTTGGCATCATCGTCATTGGACTGGAAGCTAGCGTCGCTATAGCCTTCCAGTATCAACCCTCCACCGCCGTAGATCAAGAACATGTCCTTAGTCCTTTTCAGGTACTTTTGGATAGTCTTGACTGCACTCCAGTGATATCGGCTAGTTACGCTCAAAGCGAAAGCCACATCAGGTCTAGTGCACTGAACAGCATACTGTATGCTGCCTACGGCTGAAGCATAGGGGATGTCCAACATCCTTTTAAGCTCCTCATCAGTCTTAGGAGACTGCTTCTTGGATATCTTAATTCCATGCCTCATAGGAAGGAATCCTCGTTTTGAGTTCTCCATCTTGAATCTCTTCAAGACTTTCTCAATGTACGAGGACTGGGCCATTCCTAACATCCTTCTAGATCTATCCCTGTAGATCTTGATGCCAAGGATGTAGGATGCCTCGCCCATATCCTTCATGGAGAATTGCATTGACAGCCAAGCTTTAGTGGTACCCAACATCTTAGCATCATTCCCAATGAGCAAGATGTCATCCACGTAAAGCACCAGAAACGCAACTGAGCTCCCACTGATCTTCTTGTATACACAAGGATCGGACTTGTTCTTGATGAAATCATATCCCCGTATGACTTCATCAAAATGTATGTTCCAGCTACGGGTTTAACCCCTTTTGGTGGATCTGCTAGGGTCCAAACCTTGTTTGTACCCATCGAGTCCATCTCGGATTTCATGGCCTCAAGCCACTTGTCCGAATTGATGTCCGACATCGCTTCTTCGTACGTCTTTGGATCATTATCCAACTGACTGGTCAGGCCCAGAAATCCATACCTATCAGGTGCATGGGATACTCTGGCCGACCTACGGAGGACTGGAACAATATCAGTGGGAACTTCAGGCTCAGATGTCACTGTCGCCTCTTGGGTTCCTCACTTGATTCCTCAAGGAGCACCTCATCGCGTCGACTATCCGATGGAAAACCTTTTTCCAAGAACACTGCGTTTCGCGAGATAAAAACCTTTTGCTCGGAGGGATCATAGAAATAATACCCCGCAGTTTCTTTCGGATAGCCGATGAACCTGCATAAACTAGACCTCGAGTCCAGTTTATCTCCCACTAATCTCTTGACATATGCAGGGCAACCCCACACTTTCAAGTATTTGTAGGAGCAGGCTTGCCATGCCATATCTCATATGGCGTCTGGGATACCCTTTTAGATGGCGCCAAGTTCAAAACTTTGGCCGCCGTCTCAAGAGCGTATCCCCAGAAGGAAAGGGGTAGTTCGGTAAAACTCATCATGGATCGGACCATGTCCAACAAGGTCCGATTCCTCCTTTCAGACACAACATTAAGCTGCGGTGTTCCAGGAGGGGTCCACTGAGAGAGAATCCCATTTTTCTTTTAGATAATCAGTAAACTCACCACTCAAATACTCTCCACCTCGGTCCGACCGAAGGGCTTTGATCTTTCGACCGGTTTGGTTCTCTACTTCAAGTCTGTATTCTTTAAACCTTCCAAAGGCTTCAGACTTGTACCTCATCAGGTAAACATAACCATACCGTGAGTGATCATCGGTACAGGTTATGAAGTACGAGTACCCACCTCTAGCCTGAGTATTTAGTGGACCACAGACATCTGTATGGATCAAATCCAACAGACCACTGGCTAGTGTACTTTGTCCAACAAAGGGTTTCTTGGTCATCTTTCCCTTTAGACAGGATTTGCAGGTCGGTAGGTTGTCCAAATCGTCTATTTCTAGACTCTTTGAGTCCACCAACCTTCTTATCCTATCTTTAGAGATATGACCTAACCTCGCATGCCATATCTGCGCGTTATTATGATCACCACATTTTCGTTTGTGTTCTGCAGTCATAATCCAATTAGACTGTTGAAGTATGTACAGACCGTTGACCAATGTACCAAGCAAATGAGAAATACCATCTTTGATAATGAAAACACCATTTTTATTGATGGTAAATTCATATCCCTCTTTATCAAGGACCGGGATGGAAACAATGGTTTTAATCATGCTAGGTACATAGAAACAGTCATTCAGTACAATCCTAACATGACTACTAATGGCTAACTCTAGTGATCCTACGGCCTCCGCAGCAACGGCCTTGCCATCGCCTAGCCTCAGAATCATCTCATCCTTGGTTAGCCTTCTGCTTCTTTGCAGTGCCTGCAGATCATTGCAGATGTGAGAACCACACCCGGTATCCAATACCCATGAAGCTGAAATAGTAATCATATTAACTTCAACCACAAACACACCTGGGTTGGAGAGGAGTTGTGGGCACTCCCTCTTCCAATGCCCTTTCCCTTGGCAATGTATGCAGACATCATTTACCTTGGACCGCTGAGAACCACGGGCCTTCCCTTTCCCTTTGCTCGGTCCAACTGGAGCAGCAGGGACGCCCGGAGCGTGAGCAGGGGCCACAATCGTCTTCCCTTTGCCCTTCTTCCTCTTCCAGCGTCCGGCCCTCTTGCCATTCGCCTTGGAGGTCGAAGCCTCTCCTATCAATACTGCCGGTGCCGACTTGTGGGTCGTTGCCTCGTATTGGACCAGCATGTTGATCAACTCATGAATAGACTTCTCAAGTCCGTTCATGTTGTAGTTTACAACAAACGGGTCATAGGATGGAGGAAGCGACTGGAGGATCACGTCAATGTACGTGTCATTGTTAAGCCCAGCTTTAAGGTCCTCGAGTTTCTCCACTAGGGAGAGCATCTTGACCCCATGACTCTGTACAGACGCTCCTTCAACGAGCTTGGTGCCAAAGAATGCTTTTGTGGCGGCATATCTAATATGCCTATCCGAAACCGCATAAACCTCGTTCATGCGGAGCATTATGGCGGAGATGTTGTCCAGCCTCTCATACTGCTTCTGGATGTCGTTAGACATTGAAGCCAGTATGATACTGCGTACTTTCCGGTTGTCCTCATGCCATTTCTCGAACGTCAAACGTTCTTCAGGCGTGGACCCCTCCGGTAAGTCGCTCAGTGGCGGCTCGTCCAAGACGTAGCCTTGGTTCTCGAAATCGAGGACAATCCTCAGGTTTCTCAGCCAGTCGGAGTAGTTCGTTCCGTTGAATTTGTTAGTCTCAAGAATCATGGTTAACGGGTTCTTAGACATATCTACATTATTAAAAAATGTAAAGCAGAAATTAGCACATGATGGTAATATTATTGTTCAAGTTGAAGACTTGGTCTTTTAGTCTTTAACCCTCCCACTATTTATACGAAAGTCCGCCACTCTCAAGCGGAATTTCGGGAAACCATTTCCTAGTGGGCTTGGGATCCACAAGCGTAATCTCCATGCCCCGCTTTTACGATTCACATGAAGAAGACCTTGTGGGAGATATCCAATATCATTCTCATCCAATGAGATTCCCAAGATATTTTGCCTCACCTATTCACATGGTCCCGAGGACTCCAAGCGAACCATGTTACTCAGTGTTGGGCCCGACCCATCAACCAAATCATGCCTCAAACTGTCGCCCCCCACGACTCGTGAGACAGGGAAACAGCGAGCGCAGTCTTTTTGTTCACAACAATAGTGCAGCTTTCCCCTATTCCAAGTGTGCCACGACTCGTGAGACCACACTTGGGTAGTGGTAGCTTCCTCACCACATTGCTGTGGATGGAAGGCTCGGACAGACCAAAATACCATTTTGATCCAAGTCCGTTCTGGGCCTAATATTTAATTTGGTCCAACCAAATGAGAGTTTGTGTATGACCGAGACCTCATCACATTATTGTGTTTTAGCATGCATAAATATCCAATATTTAAAGCGATAAATAAATACGCCGCATGCAGAAAACATAGCATACCCCTATTAGGATGATCACAAGCCCAACCTATGCGACCCACTGAGCCCGCAGTGAGTCTATGGTCTGTCTAGGGTGGTCCCAAATTATTACAATAGTAATATACCCATTGTTATTCCAATGGGCCTTGTAGTGCTCTTGTTTCACGCCTTGATGCTCCTCCTTGGGGTCTCCGACTCCAATTGCTTGTTAAAAGTAAAACCTCACCAATCCTATCTACTCTCATTACAACTGAAAGTAATACATCGATAATAAAGAAAACAAGCCTTAACATCATGAGGCTGAAAATACGGGAGATGATAATCCCAAAAACAAGAGGCACGCAGGCCCCACCCAACAGAAAATAAATAAACATTCATTCATCCATACACAAGGTCTAGGGCTTTGTGATCATCCCATGTTGATTCCATCAACTCACATAACATAATTATTCCAAATAATCATGCATAAATAACCAATGGATATTCCAAATACCCAAGTGATGTCAAACATCACAAAAGCATAAACATACAAATAATATGCAAAATTCAAATTTTAAATTTAATGGACATTTTAAACAATGCATCCAATGCATGTATTAATCCCAAATTAATTAAGCAAATTTAATTCAAGGAATAATCCAATTATCCCAAAATCAAAAATGCAAAATTAACATATTTTCATAATATTGTGCAGAAAATACAGAAAATCGAATTTTCCGGAAAAAGTCGAAAAAACGGCACAAAACGGCCAAGCCGTTGTGCTGGCCGGCCGCCCGCGCGCACAGGGCAGCGCGCTGGCCCTCGGCCAGCAGCGGCCGGCTGCGCGCTGTGCCGCGCGCTGGCACCCGCCTGCGCGCGGCCACTGCCGTCCCGACCAAAATTTTTTTTTTTATTTTTTTAAAACTATTTCAGCACAATAAAATTAATATTATTCTGAAAATAAGCATGCAATTTTAGATCCAATCTAACAAAATTAAGCATGCCAAAAGTCCATTAAATCCAAATAATTGAATCATCATATTATTCATACATTTACGTAATCTAACATGCCAATAGAGCCATTTAAAAGCAAGTAGATCATGCCAAACACATAGATCTATGCCCCTTACATCGAACCGGGTACTAATACCACTTGAAGGACAAGCGGATCCGACCGGGAGCGCGAGCGGAAGCGAGAAAGGCGAGAAAAGTGCGTAAATTTAAATCAAATTCAAAATACGCGAATCCCAAGGGGTGTACCCTTGGGTGCTCAACCGGGCATTCGATGTAGGATGTGTAAATATTAAAACATATATTTAAACACATAGGGCATAGATATAAAAATGAAATCAATCAAAGCGTAATAAACCGTTACCTTTGATTGTTTAGCGTATGCTCCCGGCTACTAGCGTTGTTCCTTCTCCGGAATGCTCACGAAATCCAAACGTATGGATTCTCCAAAGGTGATCCACACCACACTGGAAGAAACACACGTTCTTCTTGCTAGAAAAGAACGGGTTTAGGAAGGAATCGGTTTACGAGAAGAACACTATGAATTATTGTTCTCTTAAACTTACTTTGTTCTTCTTCTTGATTCAAAATCAAGTGAAGAACACAAGTGTAAGAGAGGGAGGGAGCACGAAATTTTGAGAGAGAGGAGAGGATTTTTGTCTTCTCTTTTTCCTAGAAAAAGATGAATAATGAATCACTTATGCTTGGTGTTGTATATTCTAATATATATACATAATTAATGTGACTATTGGAATGTGTCTAGGTTCATCCAAGGATGTCTAAATTCATTCCAATCAATCACCATCAATTCTTCAATCAAGCCTACCAAAATTTATGGTATGATCAAATCATACCAAAAAGGAAGAGCTTGATTGGAGTTGACTTGTCTCTTTCCAAAAGAGAGAAGTCAACATACCACCTAGCATGAAACATGGCTGATTTTGCTTCCTCCAAGGGAGCATGTCGGCTATGTTTAATTAAGGGAAGAAGTCCAACTTCTTCCTATTCCAAATTAGGAATTATTTCTCCTCTCGGGTATAATTTAACGGACCGGGTTTTATCGTAATCCAATTACGACGAACCCAATATTAAATCAAATTTAATGTCCACTTAAATTATTCCCGTTGATCTTTTAATCCAATTAAAAGATCCAACGTCTCAACATCTCAACTTTCCATATTTAATCGAAAATCCAATTTACCGATTAAATGAAAGCCCGATACAATATCGGCCCGTCCATTCAATGGACTTTCCCTTAAGTAATCCAATTAGTTATTTTATCCTTCGAGATTGACTCCAAGTCGATCTCTCAACCTCCTCGGTGATTTGTGTGTGACCCTTTAGGTTCACCCTCAGCTAGACTTGGGCCCGTGTCCCACAAGGGCCCGTTACCATGGGTGGCCGTCTAGTAACGGTCCATTGCACTAGAGACTAGGTGAATTGGCGTGAACATTTAGGCGCCGATTCCGTACGGGTACGATCCTTCCATCTACCGTCTCCCGGCCTTAGTCTAGGGTATGGAATTAGGCGTCGGTTCCCATCCTTGACTAGGCATCTATGCTTAATACTCGAGACCACGTATGCTTCATTGCGTCGACACAGGAAACCATTCCCTGTTCGACCAACCACTGTGGCCACAGCTTCAAACAGCATGAACGTGTCTCTGAGTGCATAGGAGATACCTCTGTCACATACTGACAGGGGACGGATCCTCTTCTTGGAATCCACCGTCCTCGCTACATATTCTGACTGCACTGGACAAGGCTTATAATGATCATCTTACAGAATGATCACCTCTCGCCAGATCCAAGATACAGCCGTCCTGTGCACGTGACTGCCATGATTCCTCAAGTCTGAGGATTACTCCCGTACTATCGGAACTGGGGAAAACCAATCATACCGACCAAGCCTCCAAGGCTTCCATATGATGATCCCCGCGAGTCAGTCCAGTCGGCTCGACCCCAGTCGACCAACCCATCAAGATCGTGTAGGCGTTCCACGCCTGTCGCCGATGAAACACGGCACTCATCTAATGAACACGACTCTTGATGCAAATCTCAATAGGACTCTTGATGCCCTGTCTCGAGGTCCTCGACTTGGAACGTTTCAGACCCAACTCTTAATCAGTTGGTTTCATGACCACCATCCAATGCGTGGCCCAACTGCACGAGTTGTTATCCATGGTCTGTGGGCTTTGTTGCGATATAAGTTAAACACCATTTTAACAAATGTAATGAGCGCAACAAAGAAGGTACCATTGGTGACGAACACTCATCTTATTCATCACATAATAATATTACATTCACATCAAGTTGTCGGATAGGTTACAAATTGCCAAACCTATTGACTTTCTGGTCACCTATTCCAACAGATGGGAACACTCTTAGTGTTGGTAGCTGCTTTGACGGCTTTTCCATTTCCTTTCTTCCTTTTCCAACGTCCGGCACCTTTTCTTTTATTTTGAAAGTCGAAGCATCTCCAAACAACACCGATGGCGCAGACTTTTTGGTCGTTGCCTCGTATTGCACCAACATATTAATTAACTCATAGATACCCTTCTCAAGAGCATTCATATTGTAGTTAACAATGAATTGGTCGAAGGAGGGTGGGAGTGACTGAAGGATCACATCAATGTATCGAGCCCTGCTTTGAGCTCTTCGAGCTTTTCCACCAAGGTAAGCATCTTGACCCCATGCTCTTGTACAGAGGACCCTTCGGTCATTTTTTGTTCCAAAGAACGCCTTCGTTGCGACATACCTAGTATGCCGGTCCGGGACCGCATAGCAATCCTTCAGGCGAGCCATAATAGAAGGGACATCGTTTAGCCTTTCATACTACTTCTGAATCTCATTCGTCATAGAGGCAAGTATGATGCTACGGACTCTCCGATTATCTTTATGCCAAGTCTCGAACGTCTCACGTTCTTCTGTCGTGGATCCTTCCGGCAAAGTCCTAGGAAACAGCTCGTCCATGACATAGCCTTGGTTCTCGTAATCGAGGACTATCCTCAGATTGCGCAACCAGTCGTTGTAATTGGTTCCATTAAATTTGTTTGTCTCAAGTACGATTGATAATGGGTTCTTAGACATTTTAAATCTACATTTAAAAAACAGAACTACAATCAGCAGAACGAAATCGAAAGTTTTAATAAAATTAAACGCTTGGACTATAGTCATTTAATGCTCTCACTATTTATGCGAAAACACGACACTCTCAAACGTTGTTTTCAGGAAACTCTTTTCCTAGTAGGCTTGGGATCCACAGGGATCTCCCCCATACCCTGCTTTTACGATTCGCATGGGAAACAACCTGCGGGAGGTATACCATACCATTCTCATTCCACGAGATTCCCAAGATAACTGCCTCACCCTTTTACGTGATCCCGAGGACTCCAAGCGAATCACATTATTCGGGCGTTAGACCCGATCCAATCAACTGATTCATAGACTCACTGCTACCTCCACGACTCGTGAGACAGGTAACAGTAGTGTACTCCTCGTTCATGACAAAGTGCAGCTTCTTTTAACTACGATAGTCGTGCCACGACTCGTGAGACCACGCTATCGACTGAAACTAGCTTCCTCACTTTGCCATGGATGGAAGGCATGGACGAATTCCTAGAGTCCAAGTCCATTTATGAAGGGTCTAATATTTTAACTTGGTCTAACCAAGTGAGAGTTCTAATGACCGAGATCCCACACATACATACATAATGCATTATAAAAGGTTTGCATGCCATAGCAATAGTACGATAAATAAACATTCATTCACCACAAGAGCCACATGCAAAATTAAAGCCTAGCATGCCCCTGTTGGATGATCAAAAGCCGAATCCTATGTGACCCACTGAGCCCGCAGTGGATCTATGGTCAATCTAGGGTTGGTCCTATACTATTACATTTAATAATAGCAACCCAACAACATGTTGATAGGCCTTGGTCTCTTTCTCCTTTGGGTCTCCATGGAACGCCTTGGATTCATCATTTTGGGCTCTCCATTTGGGCCGTCCTTCATCTCCACCATGGAAACAAAATAAAATAATTTCTCACCACTATACTACCCTCATTACAAATTTAAAAAGAAACTCCAGCGAAATCCCGGGGGGAGTACAATTGGAGGGAGATAGAATGCCTTATTATTCCAAGGCAACTAGAAGAGAGGAGGAAAAAATAAAAGAGGCACACAAGCCCAACATAAATTTAAATTATACATACGGTCTAGGGCTTGTCATCATCCTTTCTCAATCAACGCACATAATTACATGATATCTAATCATATAAACACATGTACATAATCCATGATATCCAATCACATCATCCATAAAAGAAACGAGAGAACGAGTAAGGCATGTGAACTTAGCATAATATTGGTAATCCCCTTTCTTGTTTAGGAAAACCTTTCCTCATTATTTGAAAGTAAATAAAATATTGAGATTCAAAATCTGAAAAAAAAAAATTAACTTTTCAAATAATGTCTTCAAGAAAACATGCAAAATAAATAAAATAATTTTTTAGAAAATATTTCAAAAAATTAAAGAACAAGAAAACCACAAAAAACGGCGAACGGTCGCCGCCCTCAGCGGCGCCCGTTAGCGCAGGCGGGCCAGCAGGCCTAGCCTACAGCCCGCGTGCGCAGGGCACGCCTAGCCGTCGCGCGCAGGTCCCTGCCAGCTTGTGCGCATGCCTAGCCATGCTCTGACGCGCTGACGGGGCAGCCGTGCACAGGCCCCCTCAGCGCGTGCGCACCCGGCAGGCGCACCCGATGCGTGTGCGCGCGCGCGGCCTGCCTGGTAGCGCAGCGGCTGCGCGAGCGCTCTGATGCGATGGTCTGGCATGCGCACGTAGGCTCCCTTTCCTACATGCGCGTGCGCCCGGCCAAGCATCAGCCCGCGCGACCGCCAGCGCGCGTAGCGGCCGTAAGCCCACGTTTATTTTTCTGCACCTTTTTCCAAGAAACCAAAAAATACCAAATTACCAAGAATTCATGCATGATAAACGACATGAAAATGTCGTGCTTGATAAAATAAAAATCAAGAAACACGTTAATCATGCTATACACATTTTCATCCTTTAACACACGGAAAACCCTAGACCTATACAGTGAGCCGGGCTCTGATAACACTGAAAGCCTATGATAGGCGTGTGGATCGTCCCAGGAGGAGCGCGAATGCGGAAGCGCGGTATAATATAAAAATTGCAAGAATTTAAAACATGCCATAAAATTAATTAAACGTAAACGTTCAAGGGGTGTTCCCTTGAACCTCCCGGGCATTCGGTGTATCTCATGAACAAAACAAAGAAAGAAAATCATGGAGGCCGTAGGGTTGAAAAACCGACACCAACAAAACGACAAACATACCCGGTTGTCGTTTTGTCTTCGAGCTGCTACTTGCGTTGATTCCCCATTTTGCTCCAAGATCTCATATTGAGACCTTCTAAATCGTACACGCAATCCGCCCACGTATCTTGATCCTCGTGCTAGCGAAAAACCAAGTGTATATTATTTGGAGAGAACGGATCGATCAAACGTTATGAGTTAACGTGATAAACCCCCTTAAGTTCAATTGTATGAAACAAAAGAACAAAGTATATTTCTTGGGAAAGAGGGAGAGTGGCTGAGAGGGAGAGGAGAGACGTGAGTGCTGTGTGTGTGTGTGTGTGTGTGTGTATGTGTTTTGAATTTCATTATCTTTCCACAAGTGAAGGGCTAGGAGTATATATAGAGGAGGAATCCATTCCTCTTCAAACTCCAACTCTTGGAAGACTATTTTGACTAGGATTTTGACCTAGTCAAAGTCCTAGTCAAAGCAGCTCTATGATTTGGTCAAACCAGTCCTAGCCATCCATCTCTCCTTTTAATCTCAACCATCCATTTATTTTATGGAATATTTAAATCTTATTTAAATAATCCATAGGACAAGAAATAAATAAAATAAATAGTAATATCTATTTTAAGCCCGTTTCAATAAATAAATCCAATTTATTAGCTAAATTCCTTTTCATCCAATTAAAGGAATCAATTTTTCCAAGAAAAGAAAGATCCGATTAAATCTAATTTAATCATCCCATCTCTATCCAAATATTTAATTCTAAATTAAATACGTTATGTGTGCGGATTGTGTGTGACTCTTTGGGTTCACCTTCAGCTAGACTTGATCGAATTCATAGAATCCGTCCGTTACCATGGGTGGTCGTCTAGTAACGGTCCATGGAACTCGAGACTAGGTGAATATGCGTGGGAGTGAACATTTAGGCTTTGCAGTACATTTATCCTTCTACCTACGGTCTCACCACTTAGGGTCTAGGGCACGGAAACGTAGGTACCCATCATGGACCTAAGTGTCGGCTTGTCCTACACTAAACGTCGCAGGGAATCCCTCTCTTCTGTTCAGTTACTGTGGCTACAGATTTAGGGACAAGACTTAGAACATAGTGAGATGCTACTGTCAGCACTCTGATAGGAGACAGATCCATTCTTGGAAACTACTGTCACGTTGCACATCATGACTGCACTAAATATAGCATATGACTACTCAGTAACTATGACTTGGTAATCTCTCACCATACCTAAGGTACAGACACGGTGTACAGGTAAACTCAGCAATTCCTCAAGTCCAAGGATTAACCTGTACCGTTGGAACCGAAAACTCAAGTCATACCTATCTGACCCTACTCAAGGTCCTCCGTAAGACGGTTCCCGCGAGTCACCTCAGTCAGCTGCTCCTTAGCCAGCTGACCCACTAACGCTGCATAAACGACCCTCGTCACCCGTCGATGAAACACGACAGCAGATGCTTAGTGCAAGCCTCAAATGGATTCTCGATATCCATTTCCCGAGATTCCTTGACTTGGAGATTTTCAGACTGATTCGGCGAAGCTGATTTCATGAACCTACCTCCAAGGGTAGTTCCAATTCCCGAAATGTGATCTCAGTCTGTGGGCTTTGTTTGTGCAATGAACAGTTATAAAGCAGTAAAGTGAACACAGACAAAGTATGAGCCAGATGAACATCACTTTCTCATTCATCAAAGTTTATTAAAACTCTGAAATTGTTCAAACATAGGTTACAATTCGCTTAATAAAATTGGCTTCATGGTCACCTATTCTAACACAGAGAGCATATATTTTTGCTCTTGTGTGGACAAAACAATAAACAATTATTAGAGGGGAGCTTTTTAAGCTAGAACACTCCACTACTCTCAAAGAAGTATTTATCATTTAAATTGAATCAATCAGTTAGTGTGCAAGTATACGAATAATCCAATTGACGTAAGATATGATCCCATATAATATTGAATTTATAACTTTCGTTACTCATTTAACATTTCAAACGTGCACCGATTCCTTCAAGTACTTGCGTACATAGGATATGATCCCATTTAAAATTCATAAACACTTCGTAGTTGGGATCTTTCTATTATCTCTTTTGTGTTTGAATTAATACTTTTAGGGAAAATTTTATTGCTTATACATTTCAACACCAATTTGACACTGCACAATGCTACTTACACTAAGTAACAGAAACAACAACACAGTTTGCTTGACTGCTAAAATGCCGGAGAGGATGGAAGATCAACTGGAGACATATAAATAGCTGAATGAAAGACATGTAACAATACTGATCATGAAAGTGTGAATTGCTCGACCTCATTGATTAGTTAGATGCCTTAAAGGGTTTAATGCAATTTACCCCTGTGATATTGCAAATGAGCAAATTACCATCCTACGAGAAAAAAAAGTAATTTATTTCCCTGCCTAAGGAGGTAAATTGCTTCATTTCAAAAAATAAAGGGGGTAAATTGCTATTTATTTTTTCATAGGAGGGTAATTTGCTCATTTACAATATCACAAGCAAGTTGCTTCCATTTTTCCGGATACCTTAAAGGTGATCTCCTTTCCTTCTTCTCCACTTTGATAAGGGAGGTGTCTCTGAGTTCATCCAAGTATTCGACATGAAGGCATGCCTATCACCCTTAATCACATCGGCAGAGGCATATGACTCGAGCTCGTCTTTCTCTTCTGGAGTCAGGTTCACCAAAAATGATCCTATATTTTGGTCTAGATTCTCGATCTTGGTCGTACCGGGTATTGGGCAAACATCGTCTCCTTGATTAAGGACCCAAGTTAATGCTAGTTGTGCAGGGCTGCATCCCTTTCTTGTTGCCATTTCACATATACATTCATATATTTTCTTGTTCTGCTGAAGATTTTCCGGCTTAAATCTTGGGAACCTCTATGAAAAATCGCAAAATACATCAGAACGAAGGGAAAAAATGCTTCAAATCCAATGCACAATATCCTTGCAAGGTTAAATCCGCAAGCCCCTTGTGAAAATACTAATAGGAAAGAAACCCTCTTAGAAAACGGAAAAAGCAACGAAGTTCCTAAACCTTAAAAAAAGAAGTTTAAGTCTCCCATATCTGGCCTTGTTGCCCTTTCTTAAAAGTTTAGGGTCATACTGCTATTCTGTGCCATCAACGTTTTCACAGGCTATGTAAAATACAACTAACCATATCGTTCAGTTATATAAACACAAATATGGAAATGGCAAAAGGAAACGTACGCCAATATTCAAGATGCTGAAACCATTAGATATTCCACTCTGCATCTTAGAAAGAGTGTAGCTAATGTACAACATCTATTGTAGTCGTGTAATTAGTGTACAGTTCAGGAAAAATGACCAATCATATGACAAGTGTATCACACTTGCTCTGTAATTGGTTTGGTTCGATCAAACCTGATTCGTGTAAGAATTTTCCATCACTGAGTTGCAAGCGAGTCTGACTTGGTGGTCATTCTCATATCCAGTGCCAATTTATATGTACGTTCAATAAAATTGTGCTTCTTATCATTAAAAGACGAGTTTAATGTAATTTATCTACCAGTGATATAGCAAATGAGCAAATTATCCCCCTTTAAAAAAAAATAGTCTGGAGGTAAATTGCTCAATTTTAAAAAATACGAGAAGGTAAATTGATTCATTTTAAAAAACATAGAGAGGTAAATTACTATTTTATTTTTTATAAAAGGATAATTTGCTCATTTACAATATGATACGGGGTTGCTTGTATTTTTCCTATTTAAAGACACACGAAATTAACATATATCTGATTTCCTGAAAAGTGCAGACAAGTCAAAACTAAGCAATTTTGAGTTCCTAACAATTGAAGAATATTACCACATTCAGCTACAATTTCTATCAAAATATCGTTCAAAAGCAAACAGGTTCTTGACCTATAGTCCAGTGAAGACTTGAGCCCCATATCATAGAATGTAACCGATAATAGTAATGAACTAATCATGCATGTCCAATGTTTGATATTTGTAAACGATAATTACATTTAGATTCCTGATTTATAATTTATTTACACAAATTATTTTTATTTTTTTATAATTACATAAACTATTTTTGATAGTCAAAAAACAGGGATAGTTTGTGTAATGTTGTTAACATTTTTGAAGGTGTATGTATAATTTTTCAAAAAATAGGAGTAGTTTGTGCAAATGCTATTGACATTTCCGATGGGGGATTAAATGCATTTTTAATCCCCTAACTTAGGTTATTTGGCGTTTTTGTCCTTTAACTTTCTAGGATAGCAATTTTGTTCTATATTTTTTTCATTTTCGCGATTTTAGTCCTCTTTTTCACCAGAGTTCTCTTCCATCAGCGAGAAGGACGAAATCCGGCGAAAAATGACTAGAATCGCAAAAATTAAAAAGATGCAAGACCAAAATACTACCCTAAAAAGTTAAAAGACAAAAATATTAGCTGAAATTATTGAACAAAAGCCTCAATTTTAAAATGTCACGTGATATGCATATGCATTTTACCGACGAGAAGGGTGAACTCGGGCGAAAAAAGGACTAAAATCTCAAAAATTAAAAAGATACAGGACAAAATGCTACCTTAGAAAGTTAACGGATAAAAACATCAAATGACCTAAGTTACAGGACAAAAAGTGCATTTAAACCTTTCGATGGGTGTATGTGTAATTATTCAAAAGGTATAAATAGTTTGTGAAAAAAGATCATAAATTAGAAGGTGTAAATGTAATTATTCCTGTTTGTAATTTAGTTGGTGGGAAGAGCAACAACCTTACGAAAGTCGCTTTGAGACAAATTCTGAATGAAGCTGGGACCTGCAGCGAGAAAACCACGTCCAAGGGGACTGTACGGTACAATTCCTATCCCGAGCTCTCTGGAAGATACTACACAAATAAGAACATTGTTTCATGAGTTTTTAAGATTGATAGATGAAGAATAGAATGCACCTGCAAGTAGGAACTATTTCTTGTTCCAAATCTCTCGACCATAAGGACCACTCAATCTCAACAGCCGTCAATGGATGAACAGCGTGAGCCCTTCTGATCGTCGAAGCAGATGCCTCCGACAAACCTACGTGTTTGATTTTCCCTTCTTCAACCAGTTTCTTGAGCTCTCCCATCTTCCACAAGGAAGCAATGCATCATGAATTAAGGAAGGATGTTCAAAGTTAGAGGTGTTCAAGTGAGCTTATAAGCTTTTCAAAAGGGGAGATAAGTATTTTTCATCTCATGACTTAGAATCTTTTCATTTTTAGTTTCATTGGTTACGGGATTATCACTTTTGGAACCACATTTTTTAAAAAGTAGCACTTTCTCGTTAGATATTTAATGAAAAGTGCCACGTGGCGTTAAGTTCATGGGAGAAAGAATGCTACTTTTTTAAAGTTTTAGCATCAAAAGTGAAAATTTCATAATATATGGGACCAAAAGTGTAAAGACCCTAAAGGCCACGTGCTAAACACGTGGTGTTTTTTATTAAAAAATATTTTGATAGGCACCATGGAACCAAAAGTGCTCTCTTTTAAAATTATGGGACTAAAAGTTAAAATCCCGCAATCAATAGGACCAAAAATAGAAACTCTCTATTAGACGAAAAGTGTTATTTTCGATTTTTAAATATTCTGTAAGATGATTGGGAGTTTTTAAGACGTAACAAAGACTTTGTTAAAAAAAATTTCAAATAAATCACGTTTATAAGATCAAGGAATAAAATATTTTTGAGTCTATAAACTCTTAAGAGAAAAATGAATAATTCCTTACTCATTGTTAAGATCTTAATAAGCTCCTTCAAATTAATTAAAAAAATTATCATTACTAACGTTTTATAAGTTTTGTCATCAAACTTCTTCCCAACATTTCAAAACTTGTTTCTAAAATAATATTTAATATTTTATAAGCTTTAAAAATATTTTTTTAAGATGTATACACTTATAAAATCTTTTTATAAATTCCAAAATCCATTTCGCCGTCCAGTAGCGGCTAAGCCAAACACCCTCTTAGTAAGTGATAGGCGTAATATGGAGATAATTGACAAATCACATAACCAAATGACTGAAAGTATTAATATACAAAAAAAAAAAAAAAAAACCAGACTAAATTGCATGGGGCTAGCAAACTAAGGATACTAATTATAGGGGTAGTAAAATTGCCCTATAAGTAAACAATTTTTTTGCAATTTCAAGACTTCTGCCATCAAATTTAAAAGACTTGCCAAAATTTGATGATATGGACAAAATTAGAGCTTGTAAAATTGGGAGTTCTGCTGACTGTTCTTTTTTAAATAAACAATGTCACCTAAGCAATGAGATGGACAAGAAAGGGGGGGGGGGGGGAACATTTTCTAATTATGTTGGGATTTTTATATTAGTTTGACAGTTTTTTTATCTCTTCTTTGCCAAAAAAGTCAAATTGCATAAAAACAAGCTTGAATTTATATTTTATACTAGCTTCGCTACACGGCATTTATGCTTGCATATAATTTTACACACTTATAAATGTATTATAAATTAGAATAAAATATATTGTGGACACAACAAAATATAAATAGATAAAATCCAAAAAAAATATTTTTTTTATTTTATAAATAATCATAGATTTTTAAAAAATAGAACTATTACTTTATATAATATAAATCTATATAAAGAAACTAACCCCCATCCCCCTCCCCCAACCCCAACCCCCGCCTGCGCTCGCCCCCTTCTCTGCCGCCCCCCCAAGAAAGGGGCGACGATGACGCCTACCACCAGAGGGGGCAATGGGCGGGGTTTAGGGGGTTTAATTTTTTAAAATATATAGCATATAATAATTTTATTTTATAATTATATATAGTTTTCTTGTCAAGTCATTGCTTAGTTGGCATTGTTTATTTTAAAAAAATCTCAGTCAGCCAAAGTCCCAATTTTACAAGCCCAAATTTAGTTCATGTCATCAAATTCCTGCATATTTGAAAATTCGAGGACCAGTGTCATGAAATTGCAAAAAAATATTTATTTATAGGACTATTTTGCTACCTCTATAATTAGTGTCCTTATGTTACTACCCTTTTTATATACAGGACAATAAATACATTTAAACCACAATGAACATGAAGATTTCGGAGAAAGACATACGGTGATTTCGATAGGCACTTGAGTATCAATTCGATGAACGTAGTAGAGATCAATGCAGTCAGTGTCAAGACGCTTCAAGCTGGCCTCACATGCAAACTTCACATAGTCGGGGTCACCTCGAATATCTAATGCATCGTCCTTCAGACGTACACCAAACTTGGTAGCTACCTGCACCTTTTCCCTCATCCCTCCTTTAAAAGCCTACATGAAGTTTCTTTAAGACTGTACTTATTTGAATAATTCTAAATTTAAAATATTCAAATTCTTCCATTTTAATCTTAAAGATAAAACTGCAGGTAATCCCCTATAATATTACAAATGAGCAAATTATCTGTCTATGAAAAAAATAAAATAGCAACTTACCCCCTGTGTTCTTTAAAGTGAATCAATTTACCTCTCCGTGTTTTTTATAATGGTATCTCCCCGTCTAGGGAGGTAAATTGTTCAATTTTAAAGAACACATGGAGGTAAATTGCTTTTTTTTTTTTTTTTCCCTCATATGGGGTAATTTGTTTATTAGCAATATTACAAGGAGGTAAATTGCGTTAAACCCTAATTTTAAACGATATTTTGATGAATATGGATGGATTTCAAATTCTTCTCAAATGGAGTCATTGGAAATCCTTTATTCAAATTTTTACTTCAAATCCAAATTCATCAATACAAATACACCCAAAGTTAATTTATGATATTATGCATAAAGTTAGATCTATTTATTTATTCTATCATAAAAGTACAAATGTTTTTTGAATTTTTTACCGGATATCCTTATGATATTATTGTTTTTAATGATAAAGATGCAAATTAATGTTATTATTATCTTAAATTTTAATTTATATATTATTTTATCTTAATAAGATATATTAATTTCATGCATCGAACTTCAACTTTGTTTTGTAATAAACTTTTGAATTCACCGAAGTATATAGATTCATTTTTAAAAATATTAAATTTCTAATTTATTTTCTTGATACATTTTTTTAATGCATGCATATGGATATTTTTTATTTATACTTATAAATAATATATGCTAAACATATAATACGCATACAAAATAAGCTCCACATACTTTATGCCTATAAGCTGCTGTGGAGAAAAAATATGGAGACCAATTAGTTTCTTTGACTTGAATTCAATTCAGAATAAATTACATTCAATTTAGTCACGAATGTGAAATATAATTTTGAAATTAAAATTGTATTTGAGATTGTGAAGTAAGTTATAAAAAAAATAGTCGTATTACTTTAAATGATATAACTTGAATAAATAAATGATATGATTGGATTATTATTTATCTCTTCAATTTTTTCAAATCGATTATATCCACCAAATATATTATAAAATATAATTAATCAAAATATTTTACTATATATATACTTGTATACAATAAAGTGATCCAATCAAAAAGGGGTACATTTTTCGCTTTTTAATTATTTTGTTGAACTGGGTAAGTTTACAGGGGCTTTTGTATTTAGTAATAATAATTAGTGGTATATATTTAAATAAGACTATAATAATGGTTATCTACATTATTTAGAGTTTTGTAAAGTCCATTGCCTTTAGTACCTCCTTATTTTAGTTCTATTTCGTCAGTTGTTTTGTAAATTATGAAGTTTTATCTCAAAACTTTTGTCCCTGGAATCGTATATTCCCCTCAAACTTTTAATTCAATGAGAGTAAATATATCTTACATCCTAACGTTAAGCCTAATTAAAAAAATAAAATTACAATTACAACTTGAAAATTTTAGTTGCAATATCACAGGAGGTAAATTACATTAAACCCATTTTTTAAACAACAATTGATATTGTAACTATGCCAAGTTGAGGTGATTCTAATTTACCTTTGATTTAAGGATAAGTTACATCTACCTTCCCTAAGGTTGGACATAATTATAAATATCTCTCGTTGTTTGGAAAATTACAAATACCCCCATGAGATTTGTAATTTTCAACCAAATGACCATTTTGCCCTTGATTTTTTAGTTAAATTGCAGAAAAATCAGTCGAGACAAATTGCATTATTACCTCCCCTGTGTAAAAAAAATTTTAAGAACCTCTCCCTACACATTATAGTCCAAAAAATCAAAGAGTTTGAAAAATTAAAGAAGATATGCATAAGGGTATTTTGGTCAGTTCACCCATAAAAATGGATGGAAATGAATTATTTATTAGATGGTTACAAATCTCAGGAGGTATTTATAATTTTTCAACCAAAGTGAAAGTATTTGTAATTATACCAAAACTTCATAAGAAGGAATTGTGATTTACGCTTGATTTAATGCATGGGTGCTATGTCAGTTATCCCTAAGACAGATTTGTAACAAGATATAAAACAACAGGGGAGTGAAGCGGCAACTTACTTTGCCCAGGAGGATCTCGTTGGTGTGGGGGCCGTAGAAATCGGAAGTGTCAAAGAAGGTCACCCCGGAATCGACGGCGTGGTGCAGTAACTTAATCATCTCGGCATCGGGCTTGGGGGGGCCGTAGGTCGCCGACATCCCGACGCAGCCCAGCCCAATTTTCGACACCTCCAATCGCTGCGCCCCAAGCATTATTCTCGGCACTTCGGCCCCGATCGTAGTCGCCATCATCATCGCCATCGCTATTGCAGCCTGCCTTTTGTTTCCTGCCGAGTTTGATTTCCCTCTGCGGCCTATACATCTTGGTGAAGACGACGCAGCTTTATAGGGATGGAAAATTCAACAGCTAGCATACATGGATTATGCAGTTGGTCTATTTTCTATTTTTTTTTTTATACATGCATTATGAAGTCATTCTTTTTTATTTATTTTTATACATGCATTATGCAGTTGTTCTTTTTTCATTTTTTTTCTTATTTTTTTGGCTATGGCGGCGATGATGGTAGGATGGATGCGTTCTTCCCAAGTTGGCCACTGGTCTTATCATATGTTTAATGCCGAGACTATTTCTAGAAATTCTGCTAAATTAAGGCGGATGCAACATTATTGTCCCTCTTGTCCATTCTGGATGGAATCTATACTAATTTAGATTAATACAAAACGAAAATTTCATTTTTCACTTCAAAAGAGTGATTACTTGCACCGTGATCATAATCTTTTGTTATATCTATAATATCCCTAAATTAGTTTCTTTTTCTTCTTCTTTTTTTTTTGTTGTTTTTTTTTTTTTTGAAGTGTAATGTATTGGTTTATATATATTATTTGGAAAAAATACAGGGACCCCTGGTGATATAGGAAATGATCAAAAAACCCCTTGTGAAAATTAAAGTCTCAGTTACACTCCCTGTGTTATTAAACAAAGTTTAGAAAATCACCTGAGGCAAAGTTTTGTTGTCCACGCGCGTTGACTGCGCTTGGGCGTGCGAGAAATCCATTTTTTGGATATTTTTTCCCTTCTCCACCCCTTTTTAAGGTTACATATGTCCTCAAACCCTAATTTCATTTTTCTCCTCTTTCTTGCACGTCCAAGCTAAAAAAAAATGAAAATAATAAAAAAAAAATACTCCAAAATCAACCATGTCCATACATACAAATCAAGGAAAAAAAATCGAGCATGCAAGGAAGTGCTCGATTTAAGGTTTTCATCTTCACCATTTTGTGGATGCAATTCAAAGGCAGAAATTAGGATTGTGCTATCCTTAACAAAACCTTCTAGAGGTAAGTTGTATTATTGTTACAGATTTCAAGTTTGTAATTATTTTCGTTAGGTACAACCCGAAAGAGCAACATGGGCACCAAGTGGGATTCCGGGTGAACTTTGATTTTGGAGTTGGCAGTGTTTGCGCAGATGATCCTCCTGCTTTTCTTTGCATCTGAAGTACAAGAATGTGATGAGATTAATAAATAATAATTAGTTGTTCACAAAAAATATATTAAGTAGTAATCTACCTTGGTTGTTCTTGTAGGTTGAGATGCAGACTCATGCACTTGGCTTGTTGGGGGTATTTCGGAACCCTGAACAGGTATTTCCTCATGCTCATTGCCCTGCAAATGAGGACAAATAAGTCAACATACAATTTAGGGGAAAAAAACAAATTAATATGTAGTTGTGATTTACTTCACCTTGTAAAACTTAGACTTTGGATGTGGTGGATTCTTGCAACTGCCCTTTTTGTGTCCCCTCTACGAGCACTTGTTGCAACTGTGTGTCAACCCCTTTCTTGTAGAAGTGGTTTGCACCTCAACCAGGTCCCTCTTCCTGAGCTTCTTTGGCCTTCCCCCTTTTGTTTTAACTGGTTTTAGGGGTTCATAAGAGGTTTGGATATAGTCTTTTGCCGCAGGAACAACATGGATCATCTCCCCATAAACCCTTAAGTATGTTGTTTTTTTATAACAAATATCAACATACTCATCAATTGGAACCCTTTTGGTTGCTATTGTTGCACATGCATGAAATAAGGGTAGCCATTTAACTGAAACATGCCACAAGTGCATTTTTTTTTGCAAGGTTCACCACATACTTGTCTAGAAAATGATCTACTTCATACTCATCCATCCCACACCACATTGTAAAACAATTCCTAGCCCCTAACTGTTGCTTTTTTATTTTTTTCAGAACATTAGGGCAGATTTCCCCCTCAAACTTCTCCATTCCTTCCCTTTTCTATTGCAATCTAGTCATCAATTTAGTTCTAATGTATTCAAATATTGTGATTATTGACTTATCTCTAGCATCAAGTATGCAATTATTGAAGCTTTTGGAAAGATTGTTCACCAATACATCACATTTATTATGCAAAGGGAAAAAAGCCCTACACCAATGTTCTGGATTGATTTCTTGCAGCCATTCAGATGTTGTCTCAACTTCAGGTTTAATTTTGGGGTCAATTTCTTCAATTTTTTCATGAACCTTTCAAATCCCTTTTATTTGTTGTTGATGCAACTTTCCAGAAGAATTGTTTTAGTTCTTGGGATTTGAATTTCATTTTGAAATTCTCATACATATGCCTGAGGCAAAATCTATGTTCAGAATTAGGCATAAGATCTTTTACGGCCTCAATGAGGCCTTTTTGCCTATCAGAGATGAAGGACCACATTGAACTCCCCAACCCTCCTATATCATCTAACAATTCTCCCAGAAACCAAATCCAATTTTCCATATTTTTTATCTGAACTATAGCCATGGCAATGGAAACATGTTGTCATTCCCATCCCTCCCTACAGCAACTAGCAACTGACCACCATAAACAGTTTTAAGAAAGCAACCATCTAGGCCAATGATTGGCCTACAACCACTTAAAAAGCCTTTTTTAACTGCAAAAAGACTTACATACATTTTATCAAAGATGGGTGGTTCTGAACCCTCAAATTTCTTAATGATCAGTTTGCTGCTAGGATTGAATTTCCTCATTGTCTTACAGTAATCCCACAATTTTTCATATTGAATAGAATCTTTCTCTCTAATTTTTTCAAGTGCCTCCCTTCTAGCCCTTTGAACTTTCTGTTTACTCATTTCAACCTTGCATTTTCTTAAAAGGGGGTGTATCTGTAATTTCACAAAAGACAGGGGGTGTTGTGTATTTGGACCTAACCTGAGGGGTGTGTTAATGTAATTTACCCTTTTTAAAAAAATAATTTAATAAATCAAAATTTTTTTAATATAACTTATTTATTTTATTAATTCTAATATGATATATAAAAAATCCAAAAATTATTTTGAATTATAATTAATTAGTTTTAGTGAAATTTAGTTATAAATAAAAGTAGAGGATAAATAATTTTTCAAATTTTAAGAGTTTTAAATATCTTCTCCAAAAGTGATAATTTTTAATTTAAACTTTTGATCTAATAACTAATTATTAATATATATTAATTGAATAACTTAATATTTCAATTATTGAAAAGTTTAATTTTATATAGAGATTCAATTAAAAAAATAAAATAATTTAAACTTAAATTAAAAATTCATATAAATAATAAAAATAGTATGGGGTCATACCTCAAACTGTCGCCCCCCACGACTCATGAGACAGGAAAACAGCGAGCGCAGTCTTTTTGTTCACAACAATGGTGCAGCTTTCCCCTAGTCCAAGTGTGCGACGACTCGTGAGACCACACTTGGGTAGTGGTAGCTTCCTCACCACAATGCTGTGGATGGAAGGCTCAGACAGATCATAAATACCATTTTGATCCAAGTCCGTTCTGGGCCTAATATTTAATTTGGTCCAACCAAATGAGAGTTTAAGTGTGACCGAGACCTCATCACATTATGGTGTTTTAGCATGCATAAATATCCAATATTTAAAGCGATAAATAAAAACGCCGCATGCATAAAACATAACATACCCCTGTTAGGATGATCACAAGCCCACCTATGTGACCCACTGAGCCCGCAGTGAGTCTATGGCCTGTCTAGGGTGGTCCTAAATTATTACAATAATAATAAACCCATTGTCATTCCAATGGGCCTTGAAATGCTTCTTGTTTCACGCCTTGATGCTTCTCCTTAGGGTCCCCGACTCCAATTGCTTGTTAAGATTAAAACCTCATAAATCCTATCTACTCTCATTACAACTGAAAGTAATACATTGGTAATAAAGAAAAACAAGCCTTAACATCATGAGGCTGAAAAATACAGGAGATGATAGTCCCAAAAACAAGAGGCACGCAGCCCCACCCAACAGAAAATAAATGATCATACATTCATCCATACATAAGGTCTAGGGCTCTTGTGATCATCCCATGTTGATTTCATCAACTCACATAACACAATTATTCCAAATAATCATGCATAAATAACCAATGGATATTCCAAATACCCAAGTGATGTCCAACATCACAAAAGCATAAACATACAAATAATATGCAAAATTCAAATTTAAAATTTAATGGACATTTAAAACAATGCATCCAATGCATGTATTAATTCCAAATTAATTAACCAAATTTAATTCAAGGAATAATCCAATTATTCCAAAATCAAAAATGCAAAATTAACATATTTTCATAATATTGTTCAGAAAATACAGAAAATCAAATTTTCTGAAAAAAGTCGAAAAAACGGCACAAAACGGCCCAGCCGTTGTGCTGGCCGGCCGACCGCGCGCTGGCCTCGGCCAGTAGCGGCCGGCTGCGCACAGCGCGCACGCGCAGGCGGGCACTGCCAGCCCGATCAATTTTTTTTTTCAAAACTGTTTCAGCACAATAACATTAATATTATTTTGAAAATAAGCATGCAATTTTAGATCCAATCTAACAAAATAAAGCAGGCCAAAATTCCATTAAATCCAAACAATTGAATTATCATATTACTCATATATTTATACAATCTAACATGCCAATAAAGCCATTTAAAAGCAAGTAGATCATGCCAAATACATAGATCTATGCCCCTTACATCGAACCGGGCTCTGATACCACTTGAAGGACAAGCGGATCCGCCCGGGAGCGCGAGCGGGAGCGAGATATCGAGGAAAAAGTGCGTAAATTTAAATCTAACCTAATTTAAAATACGAATCCCAAGGGTTGTGCCCTTGGGTGCTCAACCGGGCGTTCGATGTAGGATGTGTAAATATTGGAAATGAATATTAAACACATAGGGCATAGATAAATACATATAATCAATCAAAGCGTAATAAATCGTTACCTTTGATTGTTTAGCGTATGCTCCCGGCTACTTGCGTTGTTCCTTCTCCGGAATGCTCACGAAATCCAAACGTATGGATTCTCCAAAGGTGATCCACACCACACCAGAAGAAACACACATTCTTCTTGCTAGAAAAGAACGGGTTTAAGAAGGAATCGGTTTAAGAGAAGAACACTATGAATTAGTGTTCTCTTAAACTTACTTTGTTCTTCTTCTTGATTCAAAATCAAGTGAACAACACAAGTGTAAGAGAGGGAGAGAGGGCCGAGAGTTGAGAGAGAGGAGAGGGATTTTTGTCTTCTCTTTTTCCTAGAAAAAGATGAATAATGAATCACTTATGCTTGGTGTTGTATATTCTCATATATATACATAATTAATGTGATTATTGGAATGTGTCTAGGTTCATCCAAGGATGTCTAGATTCATTCCAATCAATCACCATCAATTCTTCAATCAAGCCTACCAAAATTTATGGTATGATCAAATCATACCAAAAGGGAAGAGCTTGATTGGAGTTGATTTTGTCTCTTTCCAAAAGAGATAAGTCAACATACCACCTAGCACGAAACATGGCTGATTTTGCTTCCTCCAAGGGAGCATGTCGGCCATATTTAATTAAGGGAAGAAGTCCAACTTCTTCCTATTCCAAAATAGGAATTATTTATCCTCTCGGGTATAATTTAACGGACCGGGTTTTATCGTAATCCAATTATGACGAACCCAACATTAAATCCAATTTAATGTCCATTTAAATTATTCCCGTTGATTTTTTAATCCAATTAAAAGATCCAACGTCTCAACTTTCCATATTTAATCGAAAATCCAATTTACCGATTAAATGAAAGCCCGATACAATATCGGCATGTCCATCCAATGGACTTTCCCTTAAGTAATCCAATTACTTATTTTATCCTTCGAGATTGACTCCAAGTCGATCCCTCAACCTCCTCGGTGATTTGTGTGTGACCCTTTAGGTTCACCCTCAGCTAGACTTGGGCCCGTGTCCCACAAGGGCCCGTTACCATGGGTGGCCGTCTAGCAACGGTCCATGGCACTAAAGACTAGGTGAATTGGAACATTTAGGCACCGATTCCGTAAGGGTACGATCCTTCCGTCTACCGTCTCCCGGCCTTAGTCTAGGGTATGAAATTGGGCGTCGGTTCCCATCCTTGACTAAGCATCTATGCTTAATACTCGAGACCACGCATGCTTCATTGCGTCGACACAGAAAACCATTCCCTGGTCGACCAACCACTGTGGCCACAGCTTTAAACAACATGAACGTGTCTCCGAGCGCATAGGAGATAACTCTGCCACATACTGACAGGGGACGGATCCTGTTCTTGGAATCCACCGTCCTCGCTACACATTCCGACTGCACTGGACAAGGCTTATGATAATCATCTTGCAGAATGATTACCTCTCGCCAGATCCAAGATACAGCCGTCATGTGCACGCGACTGCCATGATCCCTCAAGTCTGAGGATTACTCCCGTACTATCGGAACCGGGGAAAATCAATCATACCGACCAAGCCTCCAAGGCTTCCATATGATGATCCCCACGAGTCAGTCCAGTCGGCTCGACCCCAGTCGACCAACCCATCAAGATCGTGTAGGCGTCCCACGCCTGTCGCCGATGAAACACGGCACTCATCCAATGAACACGACTCTTGACGCAAGTCTCAATAGGACTCTCGATGCCCTGTCTCAAGGTCCTCGACTTGGAACGTTTCAGACCCAACTCTTAATCAGTTGGTTTCATGACCACCATCCAATGCGTGGCCCAACTGCACGAGTTGTTATCCATGGTCTGTGGGCTTTGTTGCGATATAAGTTAAACACCGTTTTAACAAATGTAAGATGAGCGCAACAAAGAAGGTACCATTGGTGACGAATACTCATCTTATTCATCACATAGTAATATTACATTTACATCAAGTTGTCAGATAGGTTACAAATCGCCAAACCTATTGGCTTTTTTGGTCACCTATTCTAACAGCCTACGTACGATGTTGCCCTCGTACGAGGCTATCCCCATATGAGGCTACCCTATTCATAGAGGGAGGTACTTGATGGGCAATTCGAGGAGGCTCCATTCGATACGAGGGGGTAATTTCCCTTTGATACGAGGGGGTAATATTTTCCCCATATCAATAGTCCCTCAGTTTCTTTTTTATTTTGACAAAAATAAAGAAGAAATTATTCAGTCTTCGATGGAGACATTGAGGAGTTTATCCTTTCTCACGCTGCCCTGACTGTCCGACTCGAA
Organism: Sesamum alatum; assembly: GCA_034509735.1. Taxonomy (NCBI): domain Eukaryota; kingdom Viridiplantae; phylum Streptophyta; class Magnoliopsida; order Lamiales; family Pedaliaceae; genus Sesamum; species Sesamum alatum. The sequence continues at coordinate 23,527,900 of JACGWO010000009.1, read as the reverse complement.
CTGGTGGGAGCTGGTAACTCAAAACCCCTAAGGTTGGATGGTCTCGATTGGAACATGAAGTGGATCATAAGTAGACTTTGTAAACTATACAACTTTTCAGGCTTTTTTGAGCCTTTCAGTGGCTGGTGACTTCTACTTATGCAAGGCCCTGGTTCTTTTAGGCCTTGTTTTTTTGTGTAAAGCAATTTCAGGATCATGTGTGCAGGGAATGGGGTCAGTTTGTCCCTTTGGGGTTCTGCAGGTTTTGGGGTTCCCTTCCTTTGATGTAATGTCCCTTCTGAATCTCCAAGTTGTTCCTTTCTGTATCAATGGTTTGTTTTGACCTTAGAGGCATGAGCTATTTTCGTGCAAGAAGCCAGGCCACATGCTCACATGTTTGCTCCGCTTTTTACCTGTACAGAAGCTCTCATAGAGCCGGGGGCGCATGTTATCTCCTTTTTGTAATAGCTCGTGTTAGAGCTTGGGGTGCATGTTATCCCCCTTTTTTGTAATAGCTCGTGCTAGAGCATGGGGTGCATGTTATCCCCTTTTTTGTAATAGCTCGTGTTAGAGCATGGGGTGCATATTATCCCCTTTTTTGTTGAGCCTTGTTCTAGGTCATCAAGTTGCATCTTTGAGTTTTGTATTAGGCGATCTTGATGGAAGTCGTCTTTCTTTTAGCTTGTAGCTCTGTCGATCGTTATTTTTTCAGTTCATGTAAGGCGTGTGCTTCCAATTTGTAGACAATCGTAACTTGTGTTGCTTCATAATGCAAAGAATTTTGAGGAAGTAGAATAAATTGTCAGATGCCCAATTCCTCATCTCTACTCGAGCTATCCGCATCGCTTCCAATCATGATGAGCGTCGTATTTAAAATTCCATGCATTTTCCACAGCAACTTCACATTATTTGTCCACTGACGAACACTACTCTTAATAAGTGCTTCAACTCCTGGAACCTCTCATTTCTACTTCGTGGTCCGTGTCGCTTCCAGTTACGACGGGTGTCGTATTTAAGAAGCGATGAGCATCACCAAGAAAGAAAGAAAAAATCTCAAATCGTAATAGTTTGAGGTAGCATAAAATACTTCGTTATTAGTCAATAATCATCATATAAAAAATGATTCGAATAAGTCATATTCGTATCTTCCAACAAATCTCAGATATAATTGAAAATAAATTTCCAAGTAAATTTAAAGACATGGAGATAAGTTTTAGGATCTATGACTTAGAATTCATCTTTTAGTTTTAGGTTATGCTAAACACTTATTATATACTTAGTATTTTGTTTGGTCATACATATTGGTTTTTAATACTAAGTAATTCAAAATAGATCTTATTCTTTGAGAATAACTTATATCATTTAATGATGTATTTTTCTTGAATTATTTTTTCACACAATTTTACTTGTTACAATTTTTATAGTTTTGTGACATTTCGTATCAATCATATTAAATGTAATGCCATATTTTTAACAAAATAACTTATTATCACCTAGGAGGTTTATTCTTCTTCACTTATTTTAGTTTAAGGTTTATCCGCGAAAAGTTTATTCGAGTTAACTTAGAATAAGGAAAAGATTAAATGAAATTGCATTACCTTGATAAAAATAAACATGACAAGGACAATCAATTACCAATAAAAATTTGTTTTTAGAAATTTGAATGTTAATTTGAAGTAAAATTATAAATTAAGAATTACCTTTTAGAACACCAAATTAATTAAGCTATAAGTTCACTTGTCAAAATTTACGTTGGTGAATTCTTTTAGTTTTTTCGTCTCTCTTATTCATAAATTGAGTAAGTAATTAATTTTTTTTAAGCTATAATTTTTAAATCAAACTAGTCAAACAATCAATCATGCTATAATATGTCATTCCATATACGCTGTAAATTTACACATATATAGACAAAGGAGCATATATAAAAAAGGGTTAATTACACTTATACCCCTTTGAAAATACATAATTACATTTTTTCTCAAAAAGTTTTGAAATTACACTTACACCCCCTCCAAAAATTTTCTGTTTACACTTGACTCCCATTCGTTAAAGTTTGGACGAAAAATATTCACGCCAACAAAAATAATTACAAAATTTTTCAATTTTTCCCATTATTTAACATTTTTGTGTATATTTTTATACTTATAAGAGGATAAGTGTAATATATACATATAGAGTGAGGCCAATATTATTATATTTTTTCCTTATAAGTACAAAATTATTACACGAGAATGTAAAACGAAAGGTAAAATTGAAAATTTATGTAATTATTTTTGTTGAAATGAACATTTTCCGTCAAAACTATAATGAATGGAGGTCAGGTGTAAACAGAGAATTTTCAGAGGGGGTGTAAGTGTAATTTCAAAACTTCGTTGGGGCAAAGTGTAATTATACATTTTCAGAGGAGGTCTAAGTGTAATTAACCCTATAAAAAACATACACCCAAATATATATGTAAAGATATATATATATATATATATACGCTGCATTATTAACATACATATACATGTATGTGTATGTAAAGTTTATGTATGTACAAAGGAGGAGAGAGAAAATATTACCTCAAAAGAATTTTGAGGTTCACCTCCCATGTGCGTTTCTTCTCCATTCTTTTTCTTCTCAGAGCAGAAAGTCCGTTTCTTCTCCATTCTTTATTGCTGTAATTATTTTGTTGGTCGCGCGTGCGTTTATCAATTCCAACGATGGTGGTGCCGACGTTGGTCGCGAGGGCGGCAGAGAAAAAGGCTGAAAAATTGGGGCGATTTGCGCGAGGAGGCGAAGACGAGAAGTGGCCGAAAACTGAACGAGAAGGGGTGGGTCATGGCTCAATTTCGAACGAAAACAAACTTAGACTCTAGAGGAATTTTATATACATTGAGTTTTACTTTCACTCAATCTCTTCTCCCAAACCAATACACTAAATTTTTTCTTATATATCCTATTTTACTTATACTTCTCATATACTTTCACTTCTCCCCCAACCAAACATACTCTAAGCAATTTTGAGTTCCTAACAATTGAAAAATATTACCACATTCAACTGCAATTTCTTTCAAAGTATCGTTCAAAAGCAAACAGGTTCTTGACCTATAGTCCAATGAAGATTTGAGCCCCATATCATAGAATGTAACCGATAATAGTAATCAACTAATCATGCATCTCGGATGTTTGATATTTCTAATGGATAATTATATTAAAATTCCTGATTTATGGTCTATTTATACAAATTATTTATACTTTTTTACATAATTACATAAACCACTCCTAACAGTCAAAAAAGCAAGGATAGTTTGTGTAATGATATTAACATTTTTGGGGTTGTATGTATAATTTTTCAAAAAATAGAGGTTAGTTTGTGCAAATGATATTGACATTTCGGATGGGGATTAAATGCATTTTTGATCCCCTAACTTAGGTTGTTTGACATTTTCGTTCTTTAACTTTTTAGTGTAGTAATTTGGTCCTAAATCTGTTTAATTTTTGCCATTTCAGTCCTCTTTTTTCACTGGAGTTCTTTCCATCGGCGAGAAGAGCAAAATGCGAAAAATGAACTTGAATCGTGAAAATTAAAAAGATGCAGGACCAAAATGCTACCCTAGAAAGTTAAAGAACAAAAATGCTGACAGAAATAGACCAATAGGAACAAAAACCCCAATTTAAAAATGTCACGTGAGAGGCATATGCATTTTACCGGCGAGAAGGGTGAACTCGAGCAAAAAAAGGACTAAAATCTCAAAAATTAAAAAGATACAGGACCAAAATGCTACCTTAAAAAGTTAAAGCACAAAAACGCCAAATATCCAAAGTTACAGGACCAAAAATACATTTAAACCTTTCAATGAATGTATGTGTAATTATCCAAAAAATATAAATAATTTGTGTAAAAAAACCATAAATTAGAGATGTAAATATAATTATTCCATTTTGTAATTTAGTTGGTGGGAAGAGCAACAACCTTACGGAAGTCACTTTGAGACAAATTCTGAATGAAGCTGGGACCTGCAACGAGAAAACCACGTCCAAGGGGATTGTACGGTACAATTCCTATCCTGAACTCTCTGGAAGATACTACACGAATAAGAACATTGTTCAATGAGTTTTTAAGAGTGACAGGTGAAGAACAGAATGCACCTGCAAGTAGGAACTATTTCTTGTTCCAAATCTCTCGACCATAAGGACCACTCAGTCTCAACAGCCGTCAATGGATGAACAACGTGAGCCCTTCTGATCGTCGAAGCAGATGCCTCCGACAAACCTACGTGTTTGATTTTCCCTTCTTCGACCAGTTTCTTGAGCTCTCCCATCTTCCACAAGGAAGCAATACATCATGACTTAAGGAAGGATGTTCAAAGTTAGAAGGTGTTCAAGTGAGCTTATAAGCTTTTTCAAAAGGGTGATAGTACTTTTCATCTCATGACTTAGAGTCTTTCTATTTATAGTTTCATTGATTATGGGATTATCACTTTTGGTCTCATAATTTTTAAAAAGTAGCACTTTCGGTATCATATCACTTTCTGTTAGATATTTAATAGAAAGTGCCACGTGGCATTAAGTTCATGAGACAAAAAGTGTTACTTTTTTAAAATTTTAGGATAAAAAGTGAAAATTTCGTAACGTACGAAACTAAAAGTGTAAAGGCGTTAAAGGCCACATGCTTAACACGTGCTGCTTTTCATTAAAAAATCTATAGCTAGGTACTATGGGACCAAAACTACTACCTTTTAAAATTTATGGGACTAAAAGTTAAAATACTGCAATCAATGGAAGCGGAAAGGCTCTAAGTTATTACACGAAAGTGTTATTTTCCCCCTTTTTAAATATTCTGCAAGATGATTGGGAATTTTTAAGACGTAACAAAGTCTTTGTTAATTTTTTTTTTGAATAAATCACGTTTATAAAATTAAAAAATAAGATATTTTTTTAGTCTATAAACTCTTGAGAGAAAAACGAATAATTCCTTAGCCATTGTTAAATATCTTAATAAGCTCCTTCAAATTAATTAAAAAAATTTATCATTACTAATGTTTTATAAGTTTTGTCATCAAACTTCTTCCCAACGTTTCAAAGCTTGTTTCTAAAACAATATTTAATATGTTATAAGTTGTAAAAATATTTTATAAGATGTATACACTTAAAAAATCTTTTTATATAAGCTGAGTCAAAGACCCTCTTAGTAAGTGATGGGCGTTATATGGAGATAATTGATAAATCACATAATCAAATGACTGAAAGTATTAATATACCAAAAACAGACTGAATTGTATTTATTGTCTTGTATATAAAAGAGCTAGCAAAATAAGGATACTAATTATAAGGGTAGTAAAATTGCCCTATAAGTAAACAATTTTTTGCAATTTTAGGACTTCGGCAATCGAATTTTCAAAACTTGTCGGAATTTGATGATAAGGACTAAATTAGAGCTTGTAAAATTGGGACTTTTGTTGACCGTTCTTTTTTTTTAAATAAACAATGTCGCCTAACCAATGACATGGAAAAGAAAGCGGGGGGGGGGGGGGGGGGAATGTTCTAATTATCACTACAATAATTTTATAATTTTAATAATAATTATTATTTTATAAAAATTATTATTAGTGACAAAAAAATGAGCACAAAGTTGTCACTAAATACAATTAGTAACTCATGTATAGTGACAACCTAGTGACAATAAATAATTATTATCACTGTATTGTGTTGTCACTAAGTTGTAACTATAGATGTGTCACTAATTGTATTTAGTGACAATTTTATACACAATTTTTGTCACTAATAATTATATATAGTGACAAGATGAAAAATTTTGTTACTTAATACATATTTTTAGTGAAAACTTTTAAATTATCATTTGATATTTTGTCACTAATATCATATTTTCTTGTAGTGTATGTTGGGGTTATTATATTAGTTGGACATTTTTTTTTATATCTTCTTTGCCGAAAAAAGGTCAAATTGCATAAAAACAAGCTTGAATTTATATTTTATACTAGCTTCGCTACACGGCATCTATGCATGCATATAATATTACGCTCTTATAAATGTATTATAAATTACAATAAAATATATAATTCAATACATCAGCTAAAAAACTCAACTTAAATATATTATCGTCACAACAAAATATAAATACATAAAATTCAAAAAATAATTTTTTTATTTTCTAAATAATTATAGATTTAAAAAAAAATTAAACTATTACTTTATATAATATAAATTTATATAAAGAAACTAACCCCCAACCCCCGCCCACGCTCGCCCCCTTCTCTGCCGCCTTCCAAGAAAGGGGCGACGGTGACACCTCCAACAGAGGGGGGCAACGTGCCTGTCCTTGTAGGCGTCATCGTCGCCCCTTCCTTAAGGGGCAGCGGCGAGGGGCGTGGGCGTGGAGTTGGGGGGTTTAATTTTTTTAGAATATATATTATCTATAATTTTATTTTATAATTATATATAATTTTTTTGTCAAGTTATTCTTTAGGTGACATTGTTTATTTTAAAAAAATTTCAATCAACAAAAGCCCCAATTTTATAAGTCCTAATTTAGTCTATGTCATCAAATTCTGATATATTTTAAAAATTCGATGGCCGGTGTCATGAAATTGCAAAAAATTATTTATTTATAGGACTATTTTACTACCTCTATAATTAGTGTTTTTATTTTATTATCCTTTTTTATATACAGAACAATAAATACATTTAAACCACAACGAACATGAAGATTTCGGAGAAAGACATACGGTGATTTCGATAGGCACTTGAGTATCAATTCGATGAACGTAATAGAGATCAATGCATTCAGTGTCAAGACGCTTCAAGCTGGCCTCACATGCAAACTTCACATAGTCGGGGTCACCTCGAATATCTAATGCATCGTCCTTCAGACGTACACCAAACTTGGTAGCTACCTGCACCTTTTCCCTCATCCCTCCTTTAAAAGCCTACATGAAGTTTTTTTAAGACTGTATTTATTTGAATAATTTTAAATTTAAAAAATTTTAAATCCTTCCATTCTAATTTTAAAGATAAAAATGCAACCAACTCTCTTGTAATATTGAAAATGAGCAAATTATGTCCCTATAAAAAAATAAAATAACAATTTACCTCCCTGTGTTCTTTAAAATGAATCAATTTACCTCTCCGTGTTTTTTGTAATGGTACCTCCCTGTCTAGGGAGGTAAATTGCTCAATTTTAAAGAACACAGGGAGGTAAATTGTTATTTTTTTTAGGGGGTAATTTGCTTATTTGCAATATATAAGGATGTAAATTGCGTTAAACCCTAATTCTAAACTATATTTTGATGAATATGGATGGATTTTAAATTCTTCTCAAATGGAGTCATTGGAAATCCTTTATTCAAATTTTTACTTCAAATCCAAATTTATCAAATACAAATACACCCTAAGTTAATTTATGATATTATGCATAAAGTTAGATCTATTTATTTATTCTATTATAAAAGTGCGAATATCTTTTGATTTTTTTACCAGATATCCTTATGATATTATTGTTTTTAATGATAAAGATGCAAATTAATGTTATTATTATCTTAAATTTTAATTTAAATATTATTTTATCTTAATAAGATATATTAATTTCATGCATCGAACTTAGACTTTGTTTTGTAATAAAATTTTGAATTCACCGAAGTATATAGATTCATTTTTAAAATTATTAAATTTCTAATTTATCTTCTTGATACATTTTTTAATCATGCATATGAATAATTTTTATTATACTTATAAATAATATATGCTAAACATATAATACGCATACAAAATAAGCTACACATACTTTATGCCTATAAGCTGCTGTGGAGAAAAAAATATGGAGACCAATTAGTTTCTTTTACTTGAATTCAATTCAGAATAAATTACATTCAATTTAGTCATGAATGTGAAATGTAATTTTAAAATCAAAAATATATTTGAGATTATGAAGTAAAGTTATCAAAAAAAAAAAAAAAATAGTCGTATTACTTTAAATGATATAACTTGAATAAAATAAATGATATGATTGGATTTTTATTGGGAAAAATGCTAGCAACCCCCTGTGATATTGCAAATGTGCAAATTATCCCCCTATGAAAAAATAAATAGCAATTTACCTCCTTGTATTTTTTAAAATGAAGCAATTTACCCCCCTGTATTTTCCAAAATGAAGCAAATTACCTCCATGCCTAGGGAGGTAATTTGCTTCATTTTGAAAAACACAGGGGGGTAATTTGCTATTTTCTTTTCATAGAGGGGTAATTTGCTCATTTGCAATATCACAAGGGGAGTAAATTGCATTAAACCCAATTTTTATTTATCTATCTATTTTTTCAAATCGATTATATCCACAAAAAATATTATAAAGTATAAAGGGATCCAATCAAAAAGGGGTACATTTTTCGCTTTTTAAATATTTTGTTGAACAGGGTAAGTTTACTGGGGCTTTTGTATTTAGTAATAATTATTAAAGCTATATATTTAGATAAGACTAAAATAATGGTTATCTACATTATTTAGAGTTTTGTAAATTCCATTGCCTTTAGTACCTCCTTATTTTAGTTCTATTCCGTCAGTTGTTCTGTAAATTATGAAGTCTTTATCTCAAAACTTTTGTCTCTGGAATCGTATATTCCCCTCAAAACTTTTAATTCAATGAGAGTAAATTGTATCTTAAAAACACAGATAATTAAATTAAAACAGTCCCCAAATGAACCTTGATTAATCAAGATTAATCTGTGTACTCAGGTATCTCGCATGAGATGAGTCGTGGATTCCCGCATGAGGGGAGTGTTTCTTTTGCTGAGTGTTTGAGTGAGGTTGTCTTGCTTGGGTAGATTTTCTGTCCTTGGGTTCTGATTTCATTCCTGTATTAGAGGTTTTGCCTTATCTAGTTTTACATGTTGTGGCTATTGGGTTGAGATCTTTTCTTCCTTTCGTTGTTGGTGTTTGTCTTCTTGCTTCTTTCTTTTGTGGTGTGTCTTGTTTTGCAGTATTTTTCATCTTGGAAGCGGAGGGAACAACAATACTGGTTCAACAAGGTTGTGCGCGGGACTTGGTTGTTCGGATTGCACCTCTCAGGGCGGTGGTTCTGGGGCGGTGATGGAGAGGTTAGGTACGTCGCTAGTGCTAATCGAGGAGGAGGGAGGATTGATTTTACCGGATACGGAGTGGCAAGGGGAAGTGGCTGTGGCAGGATACCTGCTTGTTGGTAGACTACTCACTCCGCGTTCGTTTCGGCTAGATGTACTACGGTCGACTTTGAGGAACATTATCCGACCGGTTAAGGGGATGACTGTGCAGCTATTGGAGGAGGGCAGATTCCTGCTAAATTTTCAGCACAGTGTGGATCGGACTAGGGCAATGAATGGGTGCCCGTGGACATTTGATAGGAACTTGATAATTTTAAGTTAGGTTGAAGGGACTGACAATCCGTTAACGATCGATTTAAATTGGTGCCCGTTTAATATCTTCGTGCATGGGTTGCAATTGCGGTTAATGATTCGGACTGTTGCGGAGGCAATTGGAAATAGAATGGGACGCTTCTTGGACTTTGATCATGCGCAGTCTCAGTTTGTTTGGGGTTCAAAGTTGCAAATTCAAGTGGCGCTAGACGTAAGGGTGCCTCTGAAAAGGGGATTGAAGATGCGGTCGCCTAGTGGAGATGAAATATTTGTTATGTTTACATATGATCGGCTTCCAAACTTTTGTTATGAATGTGGGATTTTAGATCACATTATGCGGGATTGCGAACGAAGAATGGAAGGGGCGGGTCAGAATGATCGAGAGGTGGCGGATCACAATAGTTGAGGGATGGAGATGCAGTATGGCTCGTGGTTGAGGGAACCAAGAACTCTTGTTTTTGGTAGGGATGGGGGGGGGGAGGGCTGGTCGGGGGCTGGGGGGTCGGCCGGGGTAGAGAGAGCACTTATGGGGCGGGGAAATGAGGGTGTATGGCGTGGGGCAGCTATATTTGAATTTGGGCGGAGGGAGGAGGATGGTAGTTTGGGGAGGGGGTGGAAAGTCCGCCAGGGGATCGCTGGCTGGGAAAAGCTCCGATGGACGATGGTGTCGGCGTGTGGCGGAGGGAGGCGGTTGCTGAGGGGGAGAATGTGTCGTGGTACAGAAGGGACGTGGGGGAGGAAGTGGTTCAGGTGAGAAGGTTCATGAGGGGTGGGCTGGGCCGAGGTGGATGGGGGAATTGAGGGAGAGGGACAGGGGGTAATGGGTTGTGAGCGAGAGTGTTCGAGAGTATTGGGTCGAAAGAAGGTGGGTGAGGAAGTGATGGGCCGAGATGGGGAGGCTGGTGGGTGGATTGAAATTGAAAAGGGTTATATAGGGGATTCGGGCTTGGGGAGTGTAGGTGGGGTGTTGGGCCTAACTACTCGGGCCCAACCGTGTGAGGCGGTGGGTATGGGGTATGGAGGAATTGGGTCAGGAGGAGGGGGGCCGAAATGCAGAGGTCCAAGAGGGGAGGTTAGCTAAGTTTAGAGCCCATGGCTTGTCATTCTCCACGGCAGAGACAGAACAGGGAGATGCTAATGGCGAAGGTATTGGAGTTGAGAAGGGGTCTGAGAGGTTGGGTTCAATGGTGGGGGCCGATGGATGGAGGGGAGACGAGACTAGTTGACGAGGAAAGGTGCCGATTTGGGATGGATTCGTGGTGGTCGGAGGACGCGACACAACACTCATCGGCGGATTTGAAACGGAGTCGGGGACCAAGGCAAGCTAGAGTTCTCTCTTCATTCCAAATTCTCTCTGCATCTGAGTGTGAGGAAATTTCTCCCATTTCTAAGTTAGGTAAGGGTGTAGGGTCGGGCCAGGGGGTGGAGGCAGGTTTGGTGACAGTTCCGATTGAATTCTCGACGGAGAGGGGCGGGGCTAGAAAGGGTTTCAAAGGGGGACGAGGGCGTCGTGGAGGGGTGGGAAGGGCAATGAGGGGTAAAAGGAAGCGGGGAATGGCTATAGGAGAGCGACCATTGAAGAGGTCGTTAGTTGATGAAGATTCTTGCTTATCTGTTCCGGCGGAGGCTGCGGTGCAATCCCGCCACTCGCCATGAGTGCACTGGTTTGGAACTGTCGAGGTCTTGGGGGAGCCTCGACAGTTCTTAAGTTGGGGGAGTGGGTTCGGGAGTCATCCCCTGTCTTGGTCTTCTTGTCAGAAACTAAATGCGATAAGGGTAGGGCTGAACGGGTTCGCGATAGGCTTGACATGTATGGGATTGCTGTGTCGTCAATGGGTCTGTTTGGAGGTTTGGGTTTATTGTGGAGGAAGGATGTGGTTGTGCAACTCCGGTCTTTCTCTAATAACCATATTGATGTTGATGTTTTAGCGGGTGAAAGGTGTGCCAATTGGAGGTTCACGGGATTTTACGGGGAGCCGGAAGCGAGAAGGAGGAGGGCAGTGTGGGTCAGACTGAAGCAATTGAGATCACACACAGATGTGCCGTGGCTGTGTGCGGGAGATTTCAATGAAATTCTACATCAATACGAGAAGACAGGTGGCCAGACTTGGATGGTTAATTGATGATTTCAGATCAGTTCTGCAGCAGTCTGACTTAGGGGACTTAGGATATACAGGGCCGAAATTTACCTGCTGTAACCGCAGGAAAAATCCAGGTACGGTTTGGGCTCGGTTGGACAGAGCGTGTGGTAATTCCTCCTGGGTTACAAAGTTTCCGAATACTGTTATACAACACCTAACAAGTCCATATTCTGATCATGCCGCACTAGCTATTTCATGGGGGGCCGGGACACATCGTCTGGGGACTCGTAGGCGACATCAATTCAGGTTTGAAGCTGAATGGTTATTATCAGAGGAGTGTGGTAGGTAATTGTATCAGCATGGGAGACTCAAGTGGGGGTGGATCCGGGATCAAGGTTCTTTGGCAGGATACAGAATTGTAGGCTAAAATTGCTGCAGTGGTCGAAGAAACAGTACTGATTGCCAAAAGAACAGGTAAAAGAGTGGGAAGAGAGATACAGTCAGCTAAAGGGGGGCAGATTGGAGTCGCTGAACGTGCAGAAATGATCAGTATTCGAAAATAGTTGGAGGGATACCATATCCGTGAGACGGTAAAGTGGCAACAACGTAGTAAGTGTCATTGGTTGAAGGAAGGGGATGGTAACTCGAGATTCTTTCATGCATTCGCTTCAACACGATGTAGGAGGAACTATATCTCACGGCTGAAAGATGAGGATGGACGGTGGAGGGATAAGGAGGAGGATGTTCAAGGTGTCTTGGGGAAGTACTTCCGATCTATCTTTGCCTCATCTCATCCTTTAGAATCCTGTTTGCAAGAGGTCCTTTTGATGGTGCAGCCTCGAGTTACATCCGAGATGAATCAGTATCTTGTTGTTCCCTTTACGGCAGAAGAGGTAAAAAGTGCGGCATTCGGGATGTTTCCTCACAAATCTCCTGGTCCAGACGGTATGTCCCCTTTATTCTTTCAAAAGTTTTTGGCATATTGTTAGACCTGATGTGGTTGCCACTGTTCTGTGTTTGTTAAATGAGCATATCTTTCTTCATAAATTCAATTATACGCATATTGTGTTCATTTTGAAGTGTGAGTCTCCGAATACGGTTGGGCAATTACGCTCTATTAGCTTATGTAATGTTGTTGTGAAAATCGCTGCAAAGTGTATAGCTAACCGTATGAGTCCTATTCTTGATGATATTGTTTCCTATTCTCAATCGGCTTTTATTCCAAAATAGTTGATCACTGATAATGTTCTATTGGATTTTGAATTGAATCATCATATTAAGATCTCAACCCAATTGCATGATGCATGTGTTGCTTTAAAGTTGGATATGAGCAAAACGTATGATAGGGTGGAATGGTCATTCCTTAGGGGCATTTTGATTAGGTTGGGGTTTCATAATCACTTTTGTTGATATTATTATGCTGTTGGTCACGACTGTGTCGTATTCTCTAACATTGAATGGGGAACAGTTTGATTACTTTATACCGGAGAGGGGGATTAGACAGGGGGATCCACTTTCACCATATTTGTTCATTTTGTGTGCCGAAGGTTTTTCTAGTTTGCTTCAGAGGGCCGAGAAGGAGGGTCGGATAGGGGGGGGTGTCCATTGCTATGTCTCCCCTATCGGTTTCACATCTTTTGTTTGCCGATGATACGTTGGTTTTTTGTGGGGCACAGGAGGAGTAGTTGAGGGAGATTCAGAGGATTCTTGAGTTGTATGCGAGGGCTTCAGGGCAGGTGATAAACTTGCATAAGTCTAGTATGGTGGTTAGTAAGGGGGTTAGTGAGGGGGAGAGGGCGCGGTTGGCTGCCATTTTGGGGGTTCGATTAGTCCACAGTCATGATCAATATCTAGGATTACCTACGGTGGGGGGTCGGTCTAGGGGTGCGTTGTTTGGTTACCTCAAAGATAGGATGTGGGAGAGGACTAATGGGTGGAATGCTAAGGTTTTATCTCACGCGGGGGAAGGGAGTGTTTATCAAATCGGTGTTGCAGTCGATTCCTACTTATGCCATGTCATGTTTCATATTGCCTAATTCTCTATTGTAGAAGTTGGAATCGGCGGCCGTAGTGTTTTGGTGGCACAATAAGGGTGAGAGGAGGGTGCATTGGGTTGCTTGGTCGAAAGTTTGTCAACCGCTGGAGAAAGGGGGGTTGGGTTTCCAGTGTTTGAGAGAATTTAATTTAGCTCTTTTGGCCAAGCAAGGGTGGAGGGTGTTGACACGGCCGGAGTCCCTTCTCACTAGGGTGTTGAAGGCTAGATATTTTCAGCATGGGAGCTTTTGGGATGCTGCGTTGGGGACGAGGCCCTCTTGGACTTGGCGTAGTATTCTTGAGGCTCGGAAGGTGTTGAAAGAAGGGTGTGTGTGGGTTGAGCGGGAGGGGGGGTGAGGGAGAGTATGAGTGGCGTTGGAGGTTTCATAAAAAGGGTTGGTTCACTGTGAAGAGTGCTTACCGTATGACTCTGGAGCTGAGAGATCGTGACTGTGCGTCTTCGTCGTCCTCAAATTTGGTTATTGGGGAAGGGAAGGGTACGTTGTGGTTAGAATTGTGGGTTAAGTAGATTCCTCCGAAAGTAAGAGTTTTGATGTGGAGGCTGTGTAAAGATATATTGCCGACTCTCGAGAACTTGGCTAGACGTACGGGGGGAGTGGATACAAGCTACAGTTCGTGTGGTGCTGGTTTTGAGTCCCATAGACACGATTTTCTGGACTGTCTAGTGGCTAGGCAGTTGTGGGCTTTGGCCTCTATCTCCTGGAGAAGAATTTCTTGCTGGAATGGAGGAGGTGCAGAATGGGTTCTCCACGCTATTCACGATTCATCACAGGAGGAGAGAAATAAATTCTAGGGTTAATTACATTTAGACCTCCTCTGGAAATGCATAATTACACTTTTTCCCAAAGAAGTTTTGAAATTACATTTACACCCCCTCTAAAAATTCTTTGTTTACACCTAACCTCCATTCGTTAAAGTTTGGGCGGAAAATGTTCATTTCAACAAAAATAATTACATAAAATTTTCCAATTTTACCTCTCATTTAACATTCTCGTGCAATAATTTTGTACTTATAAGAAAAAATATAATAATATTGGCCTCACTCCATACATATACGTTACACTTATCCTCTTATAAGTACAAAAATATACATGAGAATGTTAAATGATTGGAAAAATTGAAAATTTGTGTAATTATTTTTGTTGACGTGAACATTTTTCGTCCAAACTCTAACGGATGGGGGTCAGGTGTAAACAGAGAATTTTCGGAGGGGGTGTAAGTATAATTTCAAAATTTTTTTTGGGAGAAAATATAATTATACATTCTCAGAGGGGGTGTAAGTGTAATTAACCTTAAATTCTATATGATATGTTGGGCCATCTGGAACAGGAGATGTGAAAAGATGATGGAGGGACTGAACCAGGATTTTATGGAAGTGTGCAGAAAAGCTTTGGCATACTTGGAGGATTATGGTGCTGTTCAGAGAAATATACAAAGCGCCAATGATATTTTGATTCTGATTTGTAATCTGCTCTTTAGTATCTGTTTATCTTCTGTTTCATTAGTATCTGTTTATTTTCTGTTGTCATAGATAGCTTGTAGGTAGCAGACCTGTGCTTATGTTTTGTTCTTATTTTCCGCATGTGGACTCGGTTTTTGCTTTAATATATCATTGTCGTTCATAAAAAAAAAAAAAAAGTTTATATCTTACAGCTTAATGTTAAGCCTAATTAAAAAAATAAAATTACAATTACAACCTGAAAATTGTACTTGCAATTATAAATATCATCCAGTAGAATTTTATAAATACAACCCTAAATTAATTACAAGTATTTGTATAATTAGACATAACCCGTAGAGGTTCAAGTAATTCACCCTTTGATTTAAGGTTAAAGCACAGTCACTTTTCGTGAGGTTTAATATAATTATAAATATCTTCTCGTCATTTGTGCAATTGCAAATACCTCCTTAATATTAACGTTCGTTTAACAATGAGCTCATTTTGTTAGTCTTATTAAATTTTCGTTTAATTTTTGTGATGAATTAGCTAAAGCACTCTTTTAGATTATAAATTATAATTTTACATAATTTTAAAAAAAATCAAGATATTTTTTTTGACTAATAAACTTTGAATTATTTACTTTATTCACATTTATATATTCTTTTTTTATACAATTTTAAAATATATTTTTAAAATAAATAGAAATTTCAATAAGAATAACATAGTAAATTCCAGCTCACATAGACTACATAATTATTTTTTATTTAAAAGAATATTTTTAATTTTTTAAAGGGGACAAATGCAAGTGACACCGTTGTAATATTTGTAAAGGTAAAAATACAATTTACCCCCTTGTGTTATTGGAAAAGTTCAATTTACCTCCTATGAAAAAATAAAGTGCAAAAAACCCCCCTATACTTTTAGAAATGATGCAATTTACCCCCTCGATGTGACTGATTTCGGGGGTTTAATTGCACCATTTCTAAAAATATAGGGGGGTTTTTTGCACTTTGTTTTTTCACAGGGGGTAAATTGAACTTTTCCAATAACATAGGGGGGTAAATTGTCTTTAACCCTATTTGTAAATGAGCAAATTACTCTCCTATAAAAAATAAAATAACAATTTACTTCTTTGTACTTTTTAAAATGATTCAGTCTATCTCCCCATGTTTTTCAAAATCGAGCAATTTACCCCTTATTTAGAGAGATAAATTATTATATTTTAAAAAATACAGGAAGATAAATTATTTTTTTTTTTCATAAAGAAAAATTGCTCATTTACAATATCACGGGGAACTAAATTACATTGAAAGCATTTGTTAAACAACACTCGATATCGTAACTATGCCAAGCTGAGGTGATTCTAATCTACCTTTGATTTAATGCATGGGGGCTATGTCAGTTATCCCTAAGACAGATTTGTAGCAAGATATAAAACAACAGGGGAGTGAAGCGGCAACTTCCTTTCCCTAGGAGGATCTCGTTCGTGTGGGGGCCGTAGAAATCGGAACTGTCAAAGAAGGTCACCCCGGAATCGACGGCGTGGTGCAGTAACTTAATCATCTCGGCATCGGGCTTGGGGGGGCCTAGGTCGCCGACATCCCGACGCAGCCCAGCCCAATTTTCGACACCTCCAATCGCTGCGCCCCAAGCATTATTCGCGGCACTTCGCCCCCGATCGTAGTCGCCATCATCATCTTGCAGCCTGCCTTTTGTTTCCTGCCGAGTTTGATTTCCCTCTGCGGTCTATACATCTTGGTGAAGACGACGCAGCTTTATAGGGATGGAAAATTCAACAGCTAGCATACATGCATTATGCAGTTGGTCTTTTTTCTTTTTTCTTTATTTTTTTAATACATGCATTATGCAGTTGTTCTTTTTCTTTATTTTTACATATGCATTATGCAGTTGTTCTTTTTTCATTTTTCTTTCTTATTTTTTGGCTATGGCGGGGATGATGGTAGGATGGATGCGTTCTTCCCAAGTTGGCCACTAGTCTTATCACTGTGTATGTTTAATGCCCGAGACTATTTTTAAAAATTCTTCTAAATTAAGGCGGATGCAACATTATTGTCCCTCTTGTCCATTCTGGATGGGTTAATCTATACTAATTTAGATCAATACAAAACGAAAATTTTATTTTTATGCAAAGAGCGGTTACTTACACGCGATCATAATTTTTTGTTATACCTATAATATTTTTAAATTAGTTTCTTTTTCTTCTTTTTTTTTAAGGGTAATGTGTTGGTTTATATATATTCTTTGAAAAAAATACAGGGACAACCCCCCCCCCCCCCCCCCGTGATATAGGAAATGATAAAAAAACCTCTTGTGAAAATTAAAGTCTCAGTTATACCCCCTGTGTTATTAAACAAAGTTCAAAAAAATCCCTGAGGCGAAGTTTTGTTGTCCACGCGCGTTGACTGCGCTTGGGCGTGCGAGAAGTCCATTTTTTGGATATTTTTGCCCTTCTCCAACACTTTTTAAGGCTACATATGTCCTTAAACCCGAATGCCATTTTTCTCCTCTTTCTTGCACGTCCAAGCTAAAAAAAATGAAAATAATAAAAAAAATACTTCAAAATCAACCATGTCCACACATACAAATCAATGAAAAAAAATCGAGCATGCAAGGAAGTGCTCGATTTAAGGTTTTCATCTTCACCATTTTGTGGATGCAATTCAAAGGCAGAATATAGGGTTGTGCTATCCTTAACAACAACAAGTTTATAATTATTTTCGTTGGGTACAACCCGAAAGAGCAACATGAGCACCAAGTTGGATTCCGGGTGAACTTTGATTTTGGAGTTGGCAGTGTTTGTGCAGATGATCCTCCTACTTTTCTTTGCTTCTGAAGTACAAGAATGTGATGAGATTAATAAATAATAATTAGTTGTTCACAAAAAATATATTAACTAGTAATCTACCTTGGTTGTGATGTGAACACCGAGGGCATCCAACAAGCTAAAGAAATTCAAGATCGATTGCACCAAGACTTAACCATTAGAAGTGGGCCAATGACAAGAGGAAGGTTGAAGAGAATGCAAGAAGCAATTCAAGCTCAATCCAACTTAATATTTGCTAATGGGATCAAGTCACAATAGAAGGCCCAACATGAGTGCTTAATTTCAATAATTCAAGCGCAAGGAAACCCATAATAAGAGGTCCAATTTCGTCCATGTACAGCCTTGTGGTCAAAGAAGACTTCTCAATTACATTCAAAGTTCATTTATCACATACAATGCACCAATTTTCGGATTCACATGGAAGCCTAAAAGTTTTACTCATTTTTGACCAAGAATGCATAGTTTTTAGTCATTTTTTGACTAATTATTGAATGTACATTCACCAAGGAGTCACTTGCGGATATGTGTGGTCAATTTGGAAGTATCTTGGCCTATAAAAGGCATGTATCAGCCATGTAAACGGGAACAACCAAGAATTTATCGAAGTTTAAGAAATATTGAGAGAGTTCTCATATTTTGGAGAGTTTATATCCTTATTTTAGCTTTAGTGAAACCTTGCTTTGTCAATCTAGCATATTAGGTTGGTGATTCAAATTCACAAAGCCCCCAATTCGTGCTCGACCCAAGTGTGTCGTTGTGTGGATCGGTTTACTCGTGCTCGTGGTTGGTTGAATGTTCTAAATAGCAGGTCGTGTTCATATAAGGTTGGTTGGCTATTTGCATTCCTCAGGTCATGGACCTCTTTGTCCATTTCAAGCATACGTCGTGAAGATCGGGCCACCCATGGTTAATACCATATCATGTGGTATCAGAGCTTCCGGTTGACACGGTAGGTTACCCTAAGTTCCACCTAACTTCTATCTTACACCACCAAGCTTCCGTACCCCATTGTTATCTTTAGATTTATCTCTACAAAAGAAAAAGAGAAAAGCTAAAAAAAAAAAACAGACGAGCAGCAAAAAAAAGAAGAAAAAATTCGTTCAAAAAAAAAAAGAAGGCAAAAAAAAAAAAGTACAAAAGTGAAAAAAGGGGCCATTTGATAGGGAAAAAAAATAAAAGAAAGAAAAATCAGATTGTGTTATTGTTTCCTAGCTATACTCTACTACTATGCTTGTAAGCCAAACGATCTTGATTTCCCAAGTTGTACCTAGCTTCTTTAGACCATTCTCTTGCTACAGGTAAGTTTGAATCGTCCATCTACACATACTAGGTTGAGGAAATAATTGGCGTTTGTTCGGAGTCGTTAGATAAAAGCATCGAGTTTCATAAGTTTTAGATTAGAGAGTGTTGAGTGTAGTGAGACTATCAATTGAGAATCAAGAGTTGTGAGCTTATTAAGTGAGGAGTGAAACACGAGTGAAAAAATAAAAGAGTGAAACACGAGTGAAAAAATAAAAGAGAGAAAAAAAAAGAGTGTGACAAGGATTTGGTGAGGTTCCTCTAATTTTACTAAATGGCAGAAAATTGAGATAAAGGAGTTGCTGAAGCAAGTGATGAAAACAACTTGGGAGAAACACTACGAGGCGGAGTCGATGCATTCCATATGCAAGCCTTGGTGAGCCACCTTGAGAAGTTGCTTGACTGTAAGTTGGAAGGACTTCATGAAAGATTGGATTAAGTGGAGGATCAAGTTGCCGGTCCAAGAGCTACAAATCAAATACAAACTCCCAATCCACGACTCAACATCATGTTCATAATGAGTATTTGGAGGATCCAAGTGGTGAAGATGAATATGAGGACATCCGGCCCAGGAGAGTGAATAGACCAAGAGATAGACCGAGACGGCCTAGTGAGGAAGATGGTAGCCTAGGAGGAGTTAAGGTCACAATTCCTTCATTTAAAGGAAAGAGTGATCCCGAAGCGTATTTAGAATGGGAGATGCGTGTTGACCAAATCATTTCTGCCACAACTACTCGGAGAGTAAAAAGGTCAAACTCACAGCCCTTGAGTTTACCAATTATGCTCTTTATTGGTAGGATCAGATGTAAAAGGAACGAGTTAGGAATGGTGAACGTCCTATCACAACATGGGAAGAGATGAGAGCAATCATGAGGAGGAGGTTCATTCCATCCTATTATCGTCGTGAGCTTCAGAACCAGCTCCAGCGTCTTACTCAAGGTTCTAAAAGTGTTGATGAGTACTACAAAGAGATAGAGATTGCTATGATTCCAACTAACATCATAGAGGAAAATGAAGCAACTATGGCTCGTTTCTTGCATGGGCTCAATCGTGACATCGCTGATGTTGTGGAGATGCACCACTATATAGAACTCGAAGAGATGGTACACCAATCCATCAAGGTTGAACAACAACTCAAGCGGAGAGGACTTATGCAAAGGAGTTCTAACTCGTCTACATTCAGACCATGGAAGAACAATCCCAAGAAAGACACCCCTTCCATATCAAAATTCAAGGAGGCCGATCCTAAACATGGTGACAAAGTTGCGGCCAAAAAGGTACAACCCGAACATAATTCTTCAAGAAACTGTGATATAAAGTGTTTCAAATGCCAAGGGAGAGGACACATAGCAAGTGAATGTCCTAACCGACGTACAATGATTTTCAACAATCATGGAGAGTTGGAAACCGAAGGAGAAAGCACCGAAAAGGAGGGATCATCACAAGAAGATGGTGATGGAGAGTATGCCGAAGAGGGAGAGCTACTTGTTACTAGAAGAGCTCTTAGTGCCCATATGATGGAGGAAGATAATTGCCAAAGAGAAAACTTGTTCCATACACGCTGCCAAGTTCAAGGAAAGGTATGTAGCATGATTATTGATGGTGGTAGTTGTTGCAATGTGGCAAGTACTAAATTAATTCAAAAATTAAGTCTACCTACTATCAAGCATCATCGTCCATACAAGCTTCAATGGTTGAATGAGTGTGGTGAGTTGAAGGTGATCAAGCAAGTGAAGGTATTGTTTTCAATTGGAAAGTACAAAGATGAGGTAATTTTGTGATATTGTGCCAATGAAAGCATGCCACATATTGCTGGGGAGACCATGGTAGTTTGATAGGCATGTAACACATGATGGATTCGAAAACCGTTACTCTTTTGTGCTACGAGGGGAATCCATAACTCTCAATCCAATGACACCAAAACAGATTTTGCAAGATCAGATTTTGAGAGAAAACAAAAGAGAGTGTGAGGAAAAGAAAGAGAAATAAAAAGAAGAGAGTGAAAATAAGAATGATAAAAAAAATGAGGGATTCGAAAGATGGAGAAAAAGAAAGCAAAAGAGGAAAGAAAAAGGAGAGGGAAGAAGATGAAGAGAAAGAGAGTTTATTAGTTGCTAAGAAGAGTGAGATTAAGGAAGCTTTGCTTTCTCAAAAAAACCTCACCGTACTTGTGTACAAAGAGGCTACATTGAACTCTAACGACTTAACATCTTCTTTGCCTGGTGTTGTTACATCTATTTTGCAGGATTATGAAGATGTATCTCCTGATGAGATACCATCAAGTTTACCACCAATTCATGGGATAGAGCATCAAATTGACTTCATGCCTGGGCATCCTTACCAAACCGTCCAGCATACCGTACCAATCCCGAGGAGACTAAGGAGATTCAAAGGCAAATCCAAGGGTTGATGGCCAAAGGTTATGAAGTTGTGGGGCTCCATGGTATGCCAAGGACTATAGTGTCTGATCGAGATGCCAAGTTCCTTAGCTACTTTTGGAAAACTTTGTGGGAAAAGCGTGGAACTAAGTTACTTTTCTCTACGACTTGTCATCCTCAAACCGACAGGCAAACCGAGGTGGTCAATAGGACACTTTCAACTTTGTTGCAAACAATTGTGAAGAAGAACTTGATGAGTTGGGAAGAGTGTCTACCGCATGTTGAGTTTGCTTACAATAGGGCTGTCTACTAAGTTTTCGCCCTTTTAAATTGTTTATGGTTTTAATCCTCTTGCACCTATTGATTTAACTCCTTTGCCTTTGCAGGAGAGAGTAAACATGCATGGAAAGAAACGTGTTGAATTTGTTAAGCAAATCCATGAAAAGGAAAAAAGTAATATTGAGAGGATGACTCAACAGTACGTGAATCGTGCGAACAAGGGAAGGAATCGAGTTATCTTTGAACCAGGGGACCTAGTATGGTTGCATCTTAGAAAAGAGAGGTTTCCGGATAGAAGGAAATCCAAGCTCATGCCAAGAGGGGATGGACCATTTCGAGTCCTTGAAAGGATTAATGATAATGCTTACAAGCTTGAATTGCCCGGTGAGTATGGAGTAAGTGTTTCTTTTAATGTTTCTGATCTTTCTCCTTTTTATGATGCAGATAATGAAGAGTCGAGGATGACTCCTTTTCAAGAGGGGGAGGATGATATGAACACCGAGGGCATCCAACGAGTTAAAGAAATTCAAGATCGATTGCACCAAGACTTAACCATTGGAAGTGGGCCAATGACAAGAGGAAGGTTGAAGAGAATTCTAGAAGCAATTCAAGCCCAATCCAATTTAATATTTGCTAATGAGATCAAGTCACAATTGGAGGCCTAACATGAGTGTTTAATGTCAATAATTCAAGCCCAAGAAAAGCCCATAATAAGAGGTCGAATTTCATCCATGTGTAGCCTTGTGGTCAAATAAGACTTCTCAATTACATTCAAAGTGCATTTATCACATACAATGCACCAACTTTCGGATTCACATGGAAATCCAAAAGTTTTACTCGTCTTTGACCAAGAATGCATAGTTTTTAGTCATTTTTTGACTAATTATTGAATGTACATCCACCAAGGAGTCACTTGGGGATATGTGTGGTCAATTTGAAAGTGTTTTGGCCTATAAAAGGCATGTATTAGCCATGTAAACGGGAACAACCAAGAATTTATCAAAGTTTAAGAAATATTGAGAGAGTTCTCATATTTTGGAGAGTTTATATCCTTATTTTAGCTTTAGTGAAATCTTGCTTTGTTAATCTAGCATATTAGGTTGGTGATTCAAATTTACAAAGCACCCAACTCGTGCTCGACCCAAGTGTGTCGTTGTGTGGATCGGTTTACTCGTCCTCATGGTTGGTTGAATGTTCTATGTAGCAGGTCGCGTTCATATAATGTTGGTTGGCTATTTGCATTCCTCAGGTCATGAACCTCTTTGTCCATTTCAAGCTTACGTCGTGAAGATCGGGCCACCCATGGTCAATACCATATCAGGTTGTCTGTAGGTTGAGATGCAGACTCATGCTCTTGGCTTGCTGAGGGTATTTCGAAACCCTGAACAGGTATTTCCTCATGCTCATTGCCCTGCAAATGAGGACAAATAAGTCTGCATACAATTTAGGGAAAAAAAACAAATTAATATGTAGTTGTGATTTACTTCACCTTGTAAAACTTAGACTTTGGATGTGGTAGATTCTTGCAACTGCCCTTGTTGTGCCCCCTCTCCAAGCACTTGTTGCAAGTGTGTGTCAACCCCTTTATTGTAGAAGTGGTTTGCACCTCACTCGGGCCCCTCTTCCTGAGCTTCTTTGGCCTTCCACTTTTTGTTTTAACTTTTGGTGGTTTTAGGGGTTCATAAGAGGTTTGGATATAGTCTTTTGCCCCAGGAACAACATGGATCATCTCCCCATAAACCCTTAAGTATGTTGTTTTTTTGTAACAAACATCAACATACTCATCAATTGGAAACATTTTGGTTGCTATTGCTGCACATGCATGGCAACAAGGGTAGCCATTGAACTGAAACATGCCACATGTGCATGTTTTTTTATTTTTCTTGCAAGGTTCACCACATACTTGTCTAGGAAATGATCTACTTCATACTCATCCATCCCACACCACATTGTAAAACAATTCCTAGCCCCTAACTGTTGCTTTTTTATTTTTTTCAGAACATTAGGGCAGATTTCCCCCTCAAACTTCTCCATTCCTTCCCTTTTCTGTTGCAATCTAGTCATCAATTTAGTTCTAATCTATTCAAATATTGTGATTATTGACTTATCTCTAGCATCAAGTATGAAATTATTGAAGCTTTCGCAAAGATTGTTCACCAATATATCACATTTACTATGCAATGGGAAAAAAGCCCTACACCATTGTTCTGGATTGATTTTTTGCAGCCATTTAGATGTTGTCTCAACTTCAGGTTTAATTTTGGGGTCAATTTCTTCAATTTTTTTCATGAACCTTTCAAATCCCTTTTCTTTGTTGTTGATGCAGCTTTCCAGAAGAATTGTTTTAGTTCTTGGGATTTGATTTCATTTTGAAATTTTCTCATACATATCCCTGAGGCAAAATCTATGTTCAGGATTAGGAATAAGATCTATTACGGCCTCAATGAGGCCTTTTTGCCTATCAGAGATGAAGGACCACATTGAACTCCCCAACCCTCCTATATCATCTAACAATTCTCCCAGAAATCAAGTCCTATTTTCCCTATTTTTTATCTGAACCATAGCCATGGCAATGGGAAACATGTTGTCATTCCTATCCCTCCCTACAACAACTAGCAACTGACCACCATAAACAGTTTTAAAAAAAAGCAACCATCAGGCCAATGATTGGCCTACAACCACTTAAAAAGCCTTTTTTAAGTGCAAAAAGACTTACATACATTTTATCAAAGATGGGTGGTTCTGAACCCTCAACTTTCTTAATGATTAGTTTGCTGCCAGGATTGAATTTCCTCACTGTCTCACAGTAATCCCACAATTTTTCAAATTAAATAGAATCTTTCCCTCTAATTTTTTCAAGTGCCTCCCTTCTAGCCCTTTGAACTTTCTGTTTACTCATTTCAACCTTGCATTTTCTTAAAATGGATCTTTTTAACTGTTGAATCGGAATGTTTAGATGGTCTTTGATTGCAGATTCCATCATTTTGGCCAAATATAGAGCTTTTGCAAGCTTGTTATCATATGTTCTAGCACAAGTGTGAGCCCCTTGTATGCATTTAATTTGGAATTCATCATTGATTATTGGAGAGGCATGAATCCTCCAATTACAACCTCAAAATTTGCATTTTGCAGTCACCCTTATTTTCTCATTTTTATGTATTCAATATCAAACCCTTTTGCTAATGCACCAATCTCTCATAACCTCACTGAAATGTTTCACATTATGAAATTTTATTCCAATAACCAAATCACATGTCTTTAAGTTTGTTGATTATTTAAAAAAAATCATGTTTTGGTTGTGAATCTTCATTTTAAGAATTATGCAAACTGTCAAGTTCATCACTTTCAGCATCATCACTAAACCAATTGTCATTTTCTTCATGAATTTCAGTCTGACATTTTGGTTTTTTCATTTTCTTCTTCATTACTCTCCTCAATTTGTGGATTAAATCTTTTTACTTGGATTCTTGTTCAAGAAGATATCATCATCACTGGAAACTTCAATGTGTTCTAAAATAAGACTTGGAGTTTCACTATCACTATCACCACTGACCTGATTAGGCTGCAGATAGTCCTCATCAGAAGAATCATCAAATCCTGATGTGGACTCATTTTCTGCATAACAAATTTTTCTTTTGCCTTTATCAGGCCTCACAGTGTCAGAATGAACATGTTCAGTCTGACAATTTTCTTGATGAAAATGTTCAGACTCAGGATTTTCAATCTGAACAGTTTCATGTGATTGACTAGTTTGAAAATGTTCAGACTGGTCATTTTCAGTCTGAACAATTTCAGGTGCTTGTGCTTCATTTTAATTTTGCTGACCCTCACTTCCTACACCACCCTCCATCTTATTTTGCTGACCCTCACCAATGCCCCTCTGTTCCCCCTGCCCCTCACAATTTGTCCTTTCCCCAACACCCTCACACACTAAACCTATCCCTTCCTTACCCTGGCCTAGCCCCTCATAATTCACCCTCTTCATCCTCAAACTCAAAACCCTGCTCTAAATCATCATCAAAGTTCACCCCCTCTAGCAGATACCTAATTTCATCCTCATTCTGAGGTCCAACTATATTACCCTCTCTATCGACTGCCTGGATGGGCTCACAATCCAGTTCTTCTATGTACATATATTTCAATAGGCAAGTCTATCCCCCTATATTTATTCTCCATATCAATTGTGCAGATGTCAGGACGTTCATTATTAATGAGTCTTAGTCCTCTTTCTAATGGTTGGCCAGGAACTTTATAATAAAAGTTCAATGTGCCTTTTTTTCCACCATATTTGTCATACATATTACCTAGTTCATAGATTCCTAGGAAACCAATCAATATCTATCCCTAATATCCTTCTTATGCCACCTACATATCTAGATTTATTGCCATCCAAAAACCTACCACCATACCAGAAATGAACATCATGTAATTCAGTTCTCTGCACGTGGAGAAAAACAAAAAAAAAAGGAAAAGAAAAGGAAGTATTCATTACATCAACAGTAGGGGCAATAGTCATACACATCCAAAATACAGGGACCACATGCATAAATTCCACTAAACAACATACTATTAACAACATACTATTAAACAACATACGAATATAATATTCACAAATAGGGACCACATGCATAAATTCCACTAAACAACATACTATTAACATCATACTATTAAACAACATACGAATATAATATTCACAAATAGGGACCGCATGCATAAATTCCACTAAACAACATACTATTAACAGCATACTATTAATAGAAATTGAATATAATAAACAGAGCAACAAGTATATAATATATATAATACAAAGAACATTATAATACATAGAAATGGAATATTAACAACATACTATATTAAGGAAATTTTATATTAACAACATACTATATTAACAGTATAGTTTAGAACATACCGCATTGTCTTGCATAGTCCACCAAGCAAATCACCACTTTTTTTTTTGTCTTTATATCAGATCTTCAATAAAAAAAGACAAAAATCAATTTTCAAGATTTTATAATGTAAAAAATTGAAAAATACAATAAAGTTCTACATCTGGAAACTCACCTCACACATTTGTCAGTTTACCCCTGAGATACATATCTGAAAACCCCAAGTTCAAGCCCAAAAGTAACCCTACATACGAAAAAAATAAGGGTTTCAAAAAAATACAAAAGAGGAGAAACTAGATAGAACCTCAATCTTACCTTCGTTACCAACAATACAACAAGATTCCTCGTCAGAAAAATCCTACACACAAACAAACAACACAGTTTTCAAACTGTCGAAGCATAAACACCACAGAAAATTAAAAAAAATCAACAAAAATTAAAAATCTTATCTTCGTAAACCTTTTCAATAAATTCTATCGGTTTCTTTTACAAATTTAACGGTCAGATTGAGGAATTTTGAGCAAAGATTTGTTCATTTTCTCTAGCCTGTTGAAGAACTAGGGTTTTCTTCATTTTCTCTCTGAAAAACGTTCAAAGTGCAGATCTGGTCTAAACTGGTCAACAACCCCTTCATATATATGGAGGGGCATTTTATTGATTGCCCCTCAAAAAGTAGGTTCAAGTTGACCAATGGGCAGTGTGATTTTTTTTCTGTAAAACATAGGGGGTGTGACTGATCATTAAATTATCACAGGGGGCAAAATGAATTTAACCCTATATTCTTTTATTTTATAATATATTTTAAAATATGGAATATTATTTATCATATGCAAATAGGGACGGCGTGCTATGTAGACTAGTATTAAAAAGGCCATTATCACTCACGAATGGCTGTTTATGACATCATGACATCAAATTTTTTTATTATGCCGATAATACCCCTAAGTTATTTTTTTTTTTATTTTCTTTATTTCTTTCTTTATTTTTTGACATGTTATGTGTTGGTCTATATATATATATATTCTTATTTACAATAACTTTAAAGCGTGCAATATTATTTTATATTTTATATGCACGCAGGGACGGCGTGCCACGATGGCTAGTTATTTAAAATTATAAGATATAACGATACGGTAATAACAATAACAACAACAAAAATCAATAATAATAAAAATGATAATTATAATAATAATAATAATAATAATAATAATAATAATAATAATAATAATCATAATAATAATAATAATAATAATATAATAATAATAATAATAATAATAATAATAATAATAATAATAATAAAAAGAAGAAGAAGAAAAAGAAGGATAAATTACATTAACACTCCCAAGATAATGTGCAAATACCAAAATATTTAAGAACACAAAAAGATTGTTGGAAAAGTGACCAGAAAGCTAATTGGATTGGCAATTTTGGGAATAATTGAACAATCTTTATTAAAACTAATATTGTCTTGATGAATATGGTAAGTATTCATCATTGGCATATGTACATGTTGTGTTTATCCATTACGTTAAACGGTACTTTAACGTCACAACAGATCCCTACAGACTAATTGGATAAACCCGTGTAGTTGGGTTGTGCATTGGATGATAGCTATTAAACCAGCTGCTGAGGACTAGGTTTGAAACATTCCAAGTTGAGGACCTTGAAACTGAGCATCGAGAGTCCTATAGAGACTTGCACTAAGTGTCGCATGCAATGGATGAGTATCGTGTTTCATCAACGAAAGACATTGGACGTCTATGCAATCTTAGTGGGTTGGTTTATTGGTTGTCTAACCGACCTAACTGACTCGTAGGGAATATTCATATGGAATCCTTAAAGGCTTGATTGGTATAATTGGAATGCTTCGATTCCGATGGTACGAGAGTTCCTTAGACTTGAGGAACCATAAGTCATGTGCACACAATGGTTGTATCTTGGATCTGGCAAGAGGTGATCGTGTCACAGATATGTTCATCATAAGTCTTGTCAAGTGTAGTCAGAATGTGTAGCGAGAACAGTGTGTTTCAAGAAGAGGATCCGTCCTCTATCAGTATGTGATAGCTCTACTCCTATGAACTCATAGGCGAGTTCATGCTTTCTAAATCTGTGGCTACAGTGATTGGTCGAATAGAAAATGATTTCCTATATTAAGCAATGAAGTGAATCCGGTCTCGAGTACTAAGCATAGATGCTTAGCTCAAAATGAGAACCGACACCAAATTCTATGCCCTAGACTATGGTTAGGAGACGGTAGACGGAACGACCGTACTCGTATGGAACTCGGGAGCCTAAATGTTCACGTGGATATTCACGTAGTTTCTAATGCCATGGACCGTTGCTAGGCGGCCACTCATGGTAACGAGCTTTCCTAATTAATGGTTAATTGGGGATGTTAACTAAATTAGATTTAGTGATCAATTTTATTTGTATACAAGCCCAAGTCTAACTGAAGGTGTCTTTAAAGGGTCACATACAAATCACCCCTTCTGTGCCCAAGTCTAGTTGAAGGTGAACCTAAAAGGTCACACACAAATCACCGAGGAGGTGGAGGAATTAACTATTAGAATAGTTGACCAGAAAGACAATTAGATTGGGCTTTGTGTAATCTATTTGAAAAACTCGATTGGATGTAATATTATGTACAACGAATAAAATGAGTGTTCATTATTTCACTATATATTTTTTGTGCTCATTATACATTTATATTGTATTAATATCACAACAAAGCCTACAGACCATGTAGACAACTCATGTAGTTGACCATGCATTGGAGGGTGGTTATGGAACCAACTAATAAAGGATTGGGTTTGAAATGTTCCAAGTCAAAGACCTCGAGACAGGGCATCAAGTGTCCTATTTAGACTTGTGCCATGTTAGAATAGGTGACCATGAAGCCAATCTTGGCGGGCAAAATGTAACCTATGTCTAGACAATTTCAGTGTTTTGATAAAACTATGAATAAAGAAGTGAAATATATTCTGGCATTACTTTGTTTGCGTTCACTTTACTACTTTATCTATCTATTCACTACACAAACAAAGCCCACGGACTGAAAGCCCATTTCGGGGACTGGGACTATGCTTGGAGGTAGGTCCATGAAATCAGTCCCGTCGAATCAGTTCGGAAAAACTCCAAGTCAAGGAATCTCGAAAATGGGTACCGAGATTCCCCTTGAGACTTGCACTAAACATCTGCTGTCGTATTTCATCGACGGGTGACGAAGGTCGTCTAAGCAGTGTTAGTGGGTTAGCATGCTAGGGAGCAGCTGACTGAGGTGACTCGCGGGAACCGTCTTACGGAGGACCTTGAGTAGGGTCAGCAAGGTATGACGTGTATTCCCGGTTCCAACGGTACAGGCCAAGTCCTTTGACTTGAGGAACTGCTGAGTTTACCTGTATATCAGGTCTGTATCTTAGATATGGTGAGAGATTGCCAAGAAGCACTTGAGTAGTCATAAGCCATGTCTAGTGCAGCTCTGGTGTATAAAGTGATAGTAGTTTCCATCAAAGGATCTGTCTCTTGTCAAAAGACATTGACAGTTGAGTCTGACGTATGCTCTGTGTCTTGTCCCTAAAATCTGTGGCCACAGTAACTGAACAGAAGGGAAGGTTTCCCTTGCGGTGTTTAGTAAGGACAGACCGACACTTAGGTCCAAAATGGGTACCTGCATTTTCCGTACCCTAGACCCTAAGTGGTGAGACCGTAGATAGAAGGACAAGTGTACTATTAGAGCCTAAAAGTTCATCCCCGAATATTTCACCTAGTCTTTAGTGCCATGGACCGTTGCTAGATGGCCACCCATGGTAACGGACGGATTCTAGGAATCCGACCATGTCTAGCTGAAAGGTGAACCTAAAAAGTCACACACTATCCACACACAAATTTAGTATTTAATTTAGAATTAAATATTGGAGAAAAGGAATGATTAAATTTGATTTAATCGGATCCTTTATTTTCTTGGAGTATTAATTCCTTCTATTTGATAAAAGGAATTAAATTAATAAATTAGATTTATTAAGGGAATTAATTTAATGGGCTTAGAATAAATATTTATATTTATTTTTGCCTTTTGGAATATTTAAATAGGTTTTAAATATTCCATTAAATTAAATTAACGGTTGAGATTAAAAGGGAGAGATGGATGACTAGGATAAATTTGACTAGGTCAAATACTATTTTAACTAGGACTTTGACTAGGTCAAAATCCTAGTCAAAATAGACCTCTTAAAGTTGGAGTTTAAAGAGGATTAAACTCCTCCTCTATATAAACCCCTAGCCTCCTACAATTCAAATGATGATGAATTTCCAACACACACACAACACACAGTACTCGAGCTCTCTCCTCTCTCTCTCATCCGCCCTCTTCTCTCTCTCTAGCAAGAAAATATTATTCTTGTTCTCTTGTTCTTGGAACATTAGAACTTAGGAAGATCGATCCCGTTAATTCATAACGCGTGGTTGATTTATCCTCTCCAAAAATAATACTTGTTTGTTGCTAGCACGACATGCAAGATACGTGGGTGGATTGTGTGTCACGATTTGGAGGATTTCAAGAACGAGGTCTTGGTGCAAAACGGGGAACAACGCGAGTAGCCGTTGAAGACGGAAACAACAACGGGTAGGTCTCGGTTTACGTTTTCTCCCCTTTTAATTTTAATCCCTATGGCCTCCATGATTGTTTGTATGTATTTAATTCATGAGACACACCAAACACCAGGAAAGTTCAAGGGCACACCCCTTGAACGTGTTCTTTAATTTTCGTTAAAACATGTTTAAATTCTGTATTTTTATTTTATACTGCGCTTCCGCATTCGCGCTATTTTCCCGGGACGATCCACAATCTTTCTGTGGTATCAGAGCCCGGTTCGGTGTATAAGCCTAGGGTTTTATGTGCGTTTTAAGCATGAAACGTGTTCTTGGCATGTTTTTATTAATTCTTGGCTTTCTTGATTATTAAAGCATGTCGTTTCTTGCTTTTAATTCATGTGATTATTGCGTTGTTGGTATTTTTCTGTTTTTCTTGGGAAACGGGGGTGAAAAATTGAACAAAAAACAATGAAGCGCCGACCAGCCAGAGGCTGGCCGCGTGCAGTCATGTGCACAGGCTGGGCAGCCCCGCGCGCAGGCAGGGGAAGCCTGCTCGCGGCCGCCCGGCCGGATGCGCTAGACTGGGCGCAGCAGGCAGATGCGCGGCCATAGTGCCCGCGCGGGGCACCGGTGGGCGCCGCCAGGCGCGCGCGCACGCAGACGGTGGTGTGTGTGCGCGCGCGCACTGCGCAGGGGGGCAGACGCGTGGCTGGCGACTTGCAGGCCAGCGCGCGCGCGGGCAAGGGAGCCTGCGCGCGCGACAGCCTGCCGGAGCGCCAGGCCGCGCGGCCTGCTGCCGACCAGGCACGCGCGCAGGGGCGGCAGGCTGAGCCTGCTGGCCCCTGCGCGCACGCCGGCAGGCTGCTGCCGGAGGCGGCGGCCGGCTGTCGGTGCAGCTAGGGTTTTACCCTATTTTTTTATTTATTTTCAGTTTTAATTTTTTAATTAATTCTGAAAATTTGTTTTTATTCAATTTGCCTAATTTTCTAAGACATTATTTTGGGAAGTAAAATATATTGGATTTGGAATCCCGGGGGTATTTTTACTTAAAAATAATGAGGAAGGTTTTCCTAAAACGAGAAAAATATTATTACCAATGATTATGTAATATTTTCACATGCTACGCATTTATTTATTCATCTTGAATAATTGTGATTGGTTATCATGTATTATTGGTATATTGTTCCTTTTACGTGATTGGATCATATGATTATGTGTGTTGGATTCATACGGATGATCATGAGCCCTAGACCGAATGTATGGTTTAATTTTCTGTTGGCTTGTGTGCCTCTTTTTACTGCTTTCTCCTTCTCTCTTTCTCGTTGCCTTGGAATAATAAGGCATTCTATCTCCCTCCTTATGTACTCCCCCCGGGTTTTCGCTGGGGTTTCTATTTTTAATATGTAATGAGAGTAGAATAGGAGTGAGGTTTTTAATTTTTGATGTAAATGATGGAGAAGAAGGAAGGTCCGTATGGAGAGCCCAGACTGGAGGTTCCAAGGCATTTCCATGAAGAGAAGAAAGAGAAAAAAGACCAAGGCCCATCGGAATGACGATTGGGTTACTATTAATGTAATAGTATAGGACCAACCCTAGATTGACCATAGATCCACTGCGGGCTCAGTGGATCGCATAGGATTCGGGCTCGTGATCATCCAACAGGGGCGTGCTAGGCTTTAATTTTGCATGTGGTTATTATGATGGATGAATGGTGTTTTTATTTATCATATAACTGTTGTGGATGCATTTATTTTACGCATTATGGATGAATGTATAGACGTTTTATATTTTGAGATCTCGGTCATTTACTACTCTCACATTGGTTGGATCAATGTTTAAATATTAGACCCTAGTCAAAATGGACATAAACTCTACGAGTTTGTCCATGCCTTCCAATCCATGGCATAGTGAGGAAGCTGATTTAGGTCAATAGTGTGGTCTCACGAGTCGTGGCACGTTATTGTACTTAAAAGAAGCTGCACTATGTCATGAAGGAAAAACAGACCGTTGTTACCTGTCTCACGAGTCGTGGGGGTACCAGTGGGTCTGTGGCTCGGCCGATTGGGTTGGGTCTAACGCACGATTAATATGATTCGCTTGGAGTCCTCAGGATCATGTGAAAAGGTGAGGCAACAATCTTGGGAATCTCGTGGAACGAGAATGGTATGGTATACCTCCCATAGGATTTTTTCCATGCGAATCGTAAAAGCGGGGTATGGAAAGGATAGCTGTGGATCCCAAGCCCACTAGGAAAGGGTTTCCCGAAAAATCACGTTTAAGAGTACCGTGTTTTCGTATAAATAGTGGGGAGCATTAAATGACTAAAGACCATGCATTTAATTTTTTTTATCAAACCACCGTCTTTTATATTCTGCTGATCGCGAACTCTGTTTTAAATGTAGATTTAAAATGTCTAAGAGCCCACTTTCAACCATTCTTGAGACAAACAAATTCAATGGAACCAATTACAACGACTGGTTGCGTAATCTCAGGATAGTCCTGAAAGAAATCGTGGATTATCCCGGAAAATTGCGCGAATGCGGAAGCACGATATAAAATAAAGTACAAAAATTAAAGCATGCTTTAAATAATTAAAGAACACGCTCAAGGGGTGTACCCTTGAGATTTTCGGGAGTTTGGTGTATCTCATGATTAAAGAACATGTATAAAAGATCATGGAGGCCATAGGGTAGAAAATAAAAGGAGGCGAAACGTAAACCGAGACCGACCCGTTGTCGTTTTCGTCTTCAACGGCTACACGCGTTGTTCCCCGTTTTGCACCAAGATCTCGTTCTTGAGACCCTCCAAATCGTGACACACGATCCACCCACGTATCTTGTACGTCGTGCTAGCAACAAACAAGTGTATATTTTGGAGTGGATGAATCAACGACACGTTATCAATTAACGGTATTGATTCATCAATGTTCTAGTGTTCCAAGAACAAAAGAACAGAAAATATATTTCTTGTAGAGAGAGAGGGGGGGCGGACGAGAGGCAAGAAGGGGAGAGACGAGTGTGTGTTGTGTGTGTGCTGGAATTTCATCATACTTCAATTGTTGGAGGCTAGAGGTTTATATAGAGGAGGAGTTTAATCCTCTTTAAACTCCAACTCTAAGAACTCTAATTTGACTAAGATTTTGACCTAGTCAAAGTCCTAGTCAAACTAGTGTTTGACCTAGTCAAACCAATCCTAGCCTTCCATCTCCCCTTTCCATCTCAACCGTTGATTTTAATTTAATGGAATATTTAAATTCCATTAAATATTCCAAAAGGCCAAATAAATATAATAAATAAATATTAATATTTATTCTAGGCCCATTAAATCAATTCCCTTAATAAATCCAATTTATTAATTTAATTCCCTTTATCAAATAGAAGGAATTAATTTCTCCAAAAAAATATAGGACCCGATTAAATCTAATTTAATCATTCCTTTACTCCAATATTTAATTCCAAATTAAATACTTAAGTGTGTGTGTGGACAGTGTGTGACTCTTTAGGTTCACCTTTCAGCTAGACTTGGTCGGATTCCTAGAATCCGCCCGTTACCATGGGTGCCATCTAGCAACGGTCCATGGCACTAGAGACTAGGTGAAATAATCGGGGATGAACATTTAGGCCCTGACAGTACACTTGTCCTTCTGTCTTCGGTCTCATCACTTAGAGTCTAGGGCACGGAAAATGCAGGTACCCATTTTGGACCTAAGTGTCGGTCTGTCCTTACTAAACGCCGCAAGGGAAATCTTCCCTTCTGTTCAGTTACTGTGGCCACAGATTTTAGGGACAAGACACAGAGCATACATGAGAACTCAACTATCAATACCTTTTGACAGGAGACAGATCCATTCTTGGAAACTACTGTCACTCTGTACACCCGAGCTGCACTAGACATGGCTTATGACTACTCAAGAGTATTTTGGCAATCTCTCACCATATCTAAGATCCAGACTTGATGCACAGGTAAACTCAGCGGTTCCTCAAGTCAAAAGGACTTGACCTGTACCGTTGGAACCGGGAATACGTCATACCTTGCAGACCATACTCAAGGTCCTCCGTCAAGATGGTTCCCGCGAGTCACCTCAGTCAGCTGCTTCCTAGCATGCTGACCCACTAACACTGCTCAGACGACCTTCGTCACCCGTCGATGAAAATACGACAGCAGATGCTTAGTGCAAGTCTCAAAGGGAATCCCGGTACCCATTTTCGGGATTCCTTGACTTGGAGATTTCCGGACTAATTCGGTAAGACTGATTTCATGGACCTACCTCCAAGCGCAGTCCCAATCCCCGAAATCGATTCTCAGTCCGTGGGCTTTGTTTGCGTAGTGAACAGATATGTAAAAAGCAGATATAAGTGAACGTAAACAAAGTATTGCCATATGAACTTTTCACTTCTTTATTCATATATGTTTTATCAAACACCTGAAATAGTCTAGACATAGGTTACATATTCTGCCAAAATTGGCTTACATGGTCACCTATTCTAACAATCTCCCACTTGACCTTTAAAGCCAATTGCCCATATGCCTAATCCCCATCTTCTCAAGATGTTGCGTATGAGCGCTCTGCGACAT
Organism: Sesamum alatum; assembly: GCA_034509735.1. Classification (NCBI taxonomy): domain Eukaryota; kingdom Viridiplantae; phylum Streptophyta; class Magnoliopsida; order Lamiales; family Pedaliaceae; genus Sesamum; species Sesamum alatum. Next base: position 23,492,109 of record JACGWO010000009.1, on the reverse strand, counting down.
AGGCTTTGTCAGCGGGTCTGCTGTGTTGTCTGCTGAGTTGACTCGGTCCATCGGGACGTCACCTCTTCCTACCATTTCTCTAAGAAGATGGTAGCGTCTAAGAATGTGTTTGGAACGATGATGAGATCTCGGTTCCTTTGCTTGCGCTATTGCACCGTTGTTATCACAGAAGATGACAACAGTCTCGGTGATGCTAGGCACCACACCCAACTCTTGGATGTAGTTTCTCATCCAAATCGCTTCCTTAGCAGCTTCTGAAGCTGCTATGTATTCAGCCTCTGTGGTGGAGTCAGCAATGGTTGCTTGCTTGGAGCTTTTCCAAGCTACTACTCCTCCATTGAGTTTGAATACGTATCCTGATTGAGACTTGGCATCATCGTCATCCGACTGGAAGCTAGCGTCGGCTAAACCCTTCCAGAATTAGTTCTCCATTGCCATAGACTACGAACATCTCCTTAGTCCTCCTTAGGTACTTAAGGATGCCCTTAATGGCATTCCAATGTGCCTCTCCTGCGCCAGGACTGATATCTGCTTGTTACGCTCAAAGCGTATGCAATGTCAGGCCTAGTGCAGTGGACCGCATATTGGATGCTACCTACAGCAGAGGCATAGGGGATGACTTTTCATCCTTTTCAAGTTCCTCATCAGTCTGTGGGGACTGTTTCTTGGACAACTTGATCCCATGCGCTTATGGGAAGGAATCCTCGTTTGGAGTTGTCCATTCGATATCTCTTTTAGGACTTTCTCCATATACGAATTTTGGGTGAGCCCTAACATCCTTTTTAGATCTGTCCCTGACAATCTGGATGCCTAAGATGTAGGAGGCTTCACCCAAGTCCTTCATGGAAAACTGGGTTGACAATCATGCTTTTGTGTTTCCTAACATTCTAACGTCATTCCCAATGAGTAGAATGTCATCCACATAAAGCACTAGGAACACTATTTGAGCTCCCACTGACTTTCTTGTATACACAAGGGTCGATTCGTTTTTTGATGAAAGTCATAACCCCGTATTACTTCGTCAAAGCGAATGTTCCAACTTCGGGAGGCTTGTTTGAGGCCATAGATGGACTTCTGGAGGCGACAGATTTTCTGTTCTTCTCCAGTAACCGTGAAACCCTCCGGCTGATCCATATAGATCTCTTCTTCAACGAAACCATTGAGGAAGGCCGTTTTCACGTCCATCTGCCATATCTCATTAGTCATACCGTGCGTGCTGCTATGGCGAGTAGGATCCAAATGGACTTAGCCATGGCTACTGGCGAGTAGGTATCCTCAAAATCGACCCCAGGTTCGGTTGAGTGTATCCCTTAGCTACAAGCCTAGCCTTAAAGGTTTGTGGACTTCTCCATCAACGCCAAGTTTGCGCTTGTAGACCCACTTACAACCCACTGGCTTAACACCTTTCGGTGGATCTACCAAGACTCCAGACTTGGTTCTCGACTTTCATGGAGTCCATTTCGGCTTTCATGGCTTTCAAGCCATTTCCCGGAGTCGATGTCAGACATCGCTTCTCCATATGTCTTAGGATCATTATCCAAAAGATCGGTCGCTCCTAGAAAGCCATATCTCACTGGAGGTCTGGACTCTCTAGTGGACCTAACGGAGAACGGGAACGTCAGGGGGTGATTTGGGCGCTGACTATATCGGAGCCGGTGGTTCAGGAACCGGGGCTGGCTGTTCCTGAGGTTGTCCTTCATACCTAGCATGCTGGACCTCTCGAGGTTGGTCAGCCCTTCGGCTGTCTATCCTGAATCCTCTAAGTGAGGGTTCCGCGACTGTGTCTGATGGTTGGATTCCATCACTTGATTCCTCAAGGATCAGCTCATCAGGTTGGATATCCTCCGGGAAGCCTTGCTCCAAGAATGCTGCATTTCTTGAAACAAACACCTTTTGTTCCAAGGGGTCATAAAAAGTAATAACCCGCAATTTCCTTAGGGTAATCCAACGAACCTGCATAAGCTAGACCTGGATTCTAGCTTATCTCCACTAACCTCTTGACGTATGCGGGGCTACCCCACACTTTCAAGTAGTTGTAGGACACAGGCTTGCCGTGCCATATTTCATATGGCGTTTGGGTCAATGTACTAGTAGGCGCTAAATTCAACAATTTGGCTGCCATCTCTAGTGCATAGCCCCAAAAGGATAAGGCCAATTTGGTAAAACTCATCATAAACCGAACCATGTCCAACAGGGTTTCGATTCCTCCTTTCAGAGACACCATTTAACTGTGGTGTTCCTGGAGGTAATCCATTCTGATATTATACCATGTTCTTTTAGATAATCTAGGAACTCCGTACTAAGGTATTCACCGCCTCGGTCCGACCGTAGGACTTTAATTTTGCAGTTATTCTGGTTCTCCACTTCAAGTCTGAATTCTTTAAACCTCTCAAGAGCTTCAGACTTGTACCTCATTAGGTAAACATAACCATACCGTGAATGATCATCGGTAAATGTTATGAAGTAGGAGAACCCACCTCGGGCCTGCGCCCTTAGTGGTCTACATACGTCTGTATGGACGAAGTCCAACAGACCTGTGGCAAGCCTACTTTGTCCTACAAAGGGCTTCTTGGTCATTTTCCCTCTTAGACAGGATTCACAAGTTGGTAGATCGCTCAAGTCCCCAACCTCTAGGTTCTTTGAGTCTACCAACCTCTTCATCCTGTCTTGGGATATGTGACCTAGCCTAGCGTGCCACAGACGTGCGTTCCCGTTATTATCTAATTTTCGTTTGTGTTGAGTGTTGAGAACGAAATTCGTTTGTTGCAAGATATAGAGCACGTTATGCAATGTACCAAGTAGATGAGCAATTCCACACCTCATCAAATAAAAGCAATTTTTATTGATTCTAAACTCATAACCACTATTGTCCAACAATGGAATGGAGATGATGTTTTTTAATCATACTAGATACAAAAATAAACTTGCTCTAAATCTATGCTAATATTATCACTAATCACTAGAGTGGCGGATCCTACTGCTTCTGCCGAGATGGCCTTGCCATTCCCAAGCTTTAGGATCATGTCCCCGCTATCCAGTTTTCTGCTTCTTTTCAACACCTGCAAGTTATTGCAAATGTGAGCTCCATAGCCGGTTATCTAATACCCAAGAGGCAGAATTAATGACCATATTAACCTCAATCACATAAATACCTTGGTTCGAGAAAGAGTTTGGGGCACTCTCTCTTCCAATGCCCTTTCTCACGGCAGTTGATACATATGTCATATGCCTTCGACTGTTGCTTGGAGACAACCTTTCCTTTCCTTTGCCTTTCCCTCTTTGGCAATGGGAACACTCTTAGTGTTCGTAGCTGCTTTGACGGCTTTTCCCTTCCCTTTCTTCTTCTTCCAACGTCCGGCACCTTTGCCTTTCGTATTGGAAGTTGAAGCACCTCCAAACAATACCGAAGGCGTAGACTTCTTAGTCGTTGCCTCGTATTGCACCAACATATTGATCAACTCATGAATGCCCTTCTCAAGTGCGTTCATGTTGTAGTTGACGATAAATTGGTCAAAGGAGGGTGGGAGTGGCTGAAGGATCACATCTATGTACGTTTCATTAGCGACGCTAGCTTCCAGTCTGATGACGATGATGCCGAGTCTCAATCGGGGTACGTATTCAAACTCAATGGAGGAGTAGTAGCTTGGAAAAGTTCCAAGCAAGCAACCATTGCTGACTCCACCACAGAGGCTGAATACATAGCAGCTTCAGAAGCTGCTAAGGAAGCGGTTTGGATGAGAAACTACATCCAAGAGTTGGGTGTAGTACCTAGCATCGCCGAGCCTGTTGTCATCTTCTGTGATAACAACGGCGCTATAGCGCAAGCAAAGGAACCGAGATCTCATCACCGTTCCAAACACATTCTTAGACGCTACCATCTTCTTAGAGAAATGGTAGGAAGAGGTGACGTCCGGATGGATCGAGTCAACTCGGCAGACAACACAGCAGACCCGCTGACAAAGCCTATGTCGCAGAGCGCTCATACGCAACATCTTGAGAAAATGGGGATTAAGCATATGGGCAATTGGCTTTAAAGGTCAAGTGGGAGATTGTTAGAATAGGTGACCATGTAAGCCAATTTTGGCAGGAATATGTAACCTATGTCTAGACAATTTTTGGTATTTGATAAAAATATTTATGAATAAAGAAGTGAAAATTCATATGGCAATACTTTGTTTACGTTCACTTATCTGCATTTATATTTTTGTTCACTATGCAAACAAAGCCCACTGACTGAGAAACGATTTCGGGAACTGGGACTACGCTTGGAGGTAGGTCCATGAAATCAGTCCCACCGAATCAGTCCGGAAATCTCCAAGTCAAGGAATCCCAAAAATAGGTACCGGGATTCCCTTTGAGACTTGCACTAAGCATCTGCTGTCGTATTTCATCGACGGGTGACGAAGGTCGTCTAAGCAGTGTTAGTGGGTCAGCATGCTAGGAAGCAGCTGACTGAGGTGACTCGCGGGAACCGTCTTACGGAAGACCTTGAGTATGGTCAGCAAGGTATGACGTGTATTCCCGGTTCCAACGGTACAGGCCAAGTCCTTTGACTTGAGGAACTGCTGAGTTTACCTGTGCATCAGGTCTGTATCTTAGATATGGTGAGAGATTACCAAAATACTCTTGAGTAGTCATAAGCCATGTCTAGTGCAGCTCGGGTGCACAAAGTACAGTAGTTTTCAAGAAAGGATCTGTCTCCTGTCAAAAGGCATTGACAGTTGAGTCTCATGTATGCTCCGTGTCTTGTCCCTAAAATCTGTGGCCACAGTAACTGAACAGAAGGGAAAGGTTTCCCTTGCGGCGTTTAGTAAGGACAGACCGACACTTAGGTCCGAAATGGGTACCTGTTTTTTTCCGTGCCCTAGACTCTAAGTGATGAGACCAAGGAGAGAAAGACAACTGTACTGTTAGAACCTAAATGTTCATCCCCAATTATTTCACCTAGTCTCTAGTGCGATGGACTGTTGCTAGATGGCCACCCATGGTAACGGGCGGATTCTAGGAATCCGACCAAGTCTAGCTGAATGGTGAACCTAAAGAGTCACACACTATCCACACACACTTAGTATTTAATTTGGAATTAAATATTGGAGTAAAGGAATGATTAAATTAGATTTAATTGGGTCCTATATTTTCTTGGAGAAATTAATTCCTTCAATTTGATAAAGGGAATTAAATTAATAAATAGGATTTATTAAGGGGTTGATTTAATGGGCTTAGAATAAATATTAATATTTATTATATTTATTCTTTTAGCCTTTTGGAATATTTAATGAGATTCAAATATTCCATTAAATTAAAATCAACGGTTGAGATGGAAAGGGGAGATGGAAGGCTAGGATTCGTTTGACTAGGTCAAACACTAGTTTGACTAGGACTTTGACTAGGTCAAAATCCTAGTCAAATTAGAGTTCTTAGAGTTGGAGTTTAAAGAGGATTAAACTCCTCCTCTATATAAACCTCTAGCCTCCAACAATTGAAGGATGATGATTCTTGAAAACACACACAACACACACTCATCTCTCCCCTCCTCACCTCTCGTCCGCCCCCTCTCTCTCTACAAGAAAATAGTTTTCTTAGTTCTTTTTTGTTCTTGGAACATTAGAACTTAGATGAATCAATACCGTTAATTGATAATGTGTTGTTGATTCAACCACTCCAAAATTTATACACTTGTTCGTTGCTAGCACGACGTGCAAGATACGTGGGTGGATCGTGTGTCACGATTTGGAGGGTCTCAAGAACGAGATCTCGGTGCAAAACGGGGAACAACGCGAGTAGCCGTTGAAGACGAAAACGACAACGGGTAGGTCTCGTTTTACTTTTTCGTCCTCTTTAATTTTCAACTCTATGGCCTCCATGATTTCTTTACATGCTTTATGATCATGAGATACACCGAACGCCCGGGAACCTCAAGGGCACACCCCTTGAGCGTGTTCTTTTAAATTAAAAGCATGCTTTAATTTTTGTATGTTTATTTTTATCGCGCTTCCGCATTCGCGCAATTCCCGGGACGATGCACCGATTTCTTTCATAGCAATCCTTAAGGCGAGCCATAATGGAAGGGACATCGTCTAGCCTTTCATATTGCTTCTGAATCTCATTGGTCATCGAAGCAAGTATGACGCTACGGACCTTCCGGTTATCCTTATGCCAAGTCTCGAACGTCTCACGTTCTTCTGGCGTGGATCCTTCTGGCAAGGTCCTAGGGAGAGGCTCGTCCATGACGTAGCCTTGGTTCCCGTAATATAGGACTATCCTGAGATTGCGCAACCAGTCGTTTGTAATTTGTTCCATTAAATTTGTTTGTCTCAAAAATGGTGGAAAGTGGGTTCTTAGACATTTTAAAATCTACATTTTAGAAAACAGCGCGTGATCAGCAGAAAAAATAAAAGACGGTGGTTTGATAAAATAATTAAATGCATGGACTTTAGTCATTTAATCCTTCCACTATTTATACGAAAATACGGTACTCTCAAACGTGATTTTCGGGAAATTCTTTCTTAGTGGGCTTGGGATCCATAGCGATTTTTTCATACCCCGCTGTTACGATTCGCATGGAAAAGATCCTGTGGGAGGTATTCCATACCATTCTCGTTCCACGAGATTCCCAAGATTATTGCCTCACCTTTCACATGATCCAGAGGACTCCAAGCGAATCATGTTAATTGGGCGTTAGAACCCAACCCAAGTCGACCGAGCCACAAACCCACTGGTACCCCCACGACTTGTGAAACAGGTAAGAGCAGCCCATTTTTCATTCATGATATAGTGCAACTTCCTTTAAGTACAATAACGTGCCACGACTCGTGAGACCACGTTATTGACCTAAAGAAGCTTCCTCACTATGCCATGGATTGGAAGGCATGGACAAACTCCTAGAGTTCATGTCCATTTTGTCTAGGGTCTAATATTTTGACATTGGTCCAACCAATGTGAGAGTAGTAAATGATCGAGATCTCAAATAAATAAACATTCACACATACATCCATAATGCTTAAATTAAACCATCCATAGCAGTTATACGATAAATAAAAGCCCATCCATCCATCATAATAACCACATGCAAAATTAAAGCCTAGCACGCCCCTGTTGGATGATCACGAGCCCAAATCCTATGCGACCCACTGAGCCCGCAGTGGATCTATGGTCAATCTAGGGTTGGTCCTATACTATTACATTAATAGTAACCCGATCATCATGCTGATGGGCCTTGGTCTCTTTTCTCTTTCTTCACTTCATGGAAAATAGAAACCTCACTCCCGTCTGGGCTCTCCATGTGGTCCTTCCTTCCTCTCCACCAATTACAAAAATAGAAACCTCACTCCTAGTCTACTCTCATTACATATTAAAAAAGAAACCCCAGCGAAAACCCGGGGGGAGTACATAAGGAGGGAGGTAGAATGCCTTATTATTCCAAGGCAACTAGAAAGAGAGAAGGAGAATGCAGTAAAAGAGGCACACAGACCCAACAGAAAATAAACCATACATTCGGTCTAAGGCTCGTGATCATCCATTTCCATCCAACACACATAATCACATGATCCAATCATATAATTACAATACACCAACAACATATGATTTCCAATCATAAATATTCAAAATAATAAAATAAATGAATATGTGCATAACGTGTGAAAAATAAAACACAAATATTGGTAATAATATTTTCTCGTTTTAGGAAAGCCTTTCCTCATTATTTTAAGTAAAATAACCCCGGGATTCCAAATCCAATTCATTTTACTCCTAAAATAATGTCTTTAGAAAATTAGGCATAATTGAACACAAAAACGATTTTTTCAGAATTAATTCAAAATTAAAGCTGAAAATAATTTAAAAATAAAAAAAAAACACTACTAGGGTTTTAAAACCTAGCAGCAGCCGCCGGCAGCGGCCTGCCGGCGCGCGCACAGGGCAGCAGGCTCAGCCTGCCGCCCCTGCGCGCGCGCAGGCCCCTGCCTGCGTGCGCGCGCGCCTGGCCGGCAAGCGTGCTGCGCGGCCTAGCGTTCCGGCAGGCCGTCGCGCGCGCGCAGGCTCCCTTGCCTCCCGCGCGCGTTGGCCTGCTGGCTGCCGGCGCGCCCTGCGCAGTGCGCGCGCAGACGTGCACTGGGCGCGCCTGCCGGGCGCGCGCGAGCAGACACCCTCCGTCTGCGTGCGCGCGCGCATGGCGGCGCTGCCCGATGTCCGTCCGCGCACGGACTCTCAAGCACGAAGCCTTGCGCGCGCAGACACCCTCGTCTGCCTGCGCGCAGCCACCCTGGCTGCGCGCTGCCTTCTGCGCGCGACGGCTGGGCGGGCGCGCGCAGGCTTCCCTTGCCTGTGCGCGTCTGCCTGCCGGCAGCGCGCGGCCAGCCCTCCCGGCTGGCCGGCTGCGGCGTTTCTCGTTTTTCGTTCAATTATTCCACCCCGTTTCTCAAGAAAAACAGAAAAAATACCAATATTCAGAAATTCACACGAATCGAAAGCCATAAACGACATGCTTTAAAATCAAGATTTAATTAAAAACATGCCAATATCACGTTTCATGCTTAAAACGCACATAAACCCTAGGCCTATACACCGAACCGGGCTTTGATACCACTGAAAGAAATCGTGGATCGTCCTGGAAATTGCGCGAATGCGGAAGCGCGATATAAAATAAAGTACAAAAATTGAAGCATGCTTTAAATAATTAAAGAACACGCTCAAGGGGTGTACTCTTGAGATTATCGGGAGTTCGGTGTATCTCATGATTAAAGAACATGTATAAAGATCATGGAGGCCATAGGGTAGAAAATAAAAGGAGGCGAAAACGTAAACCGAGACCTACCCGTTGTCGTTTTCGTCTTCAACGGCTACACGCGTTGTTCCCCGTTTTGCACCAAGATCTCGTTCTTGAGACCCTCCAAATCGTGACACACGATCCACCCACGTACCTTGTATGTCGTGCTAGCAACGAACAAGTGTATATTTTGGAGTGGATGAATCAACGACACGTTATCAATTAATGGTATTGATTCATCAATGTTCTAGTGTTCCAAGAACAAAAGAACAAGAAAATATATTTCTTGTAGAGAGAGAGGGGGCGGACGAGAGGCAAAGAAGGGGAGAGACGAGTGTGTGTTGTGTGTGTGTTGGAATTTCATCATACTTCAATTGTTGGAGGCTAGAGGTTTATATAGAGGAGGAGTTTAATCCTCTTTAAACTCCAACTCTAAGAACTCTAATTTGACTAGGATTTTGACCTCGTCAAAGTCCTAGTCAAACTAGTGTTTGACCTAGTGAAACCAATCCTAGCCTTCCATCTCCCCTTTCCATCTCAACCGTTGATTTTAATTTAATGGAATATTTAAATTCCATTAAATATTCCAAAGGGCCAAATAAATATAATAAATAAATATTAATATTTATTCTAGGCCCATTAAATCAATTCCCTTAATAAATTCAATTTATTAATTTAATTCCCTTTATCAATAGAAGGAATTAATTTCTCCAAGAAAATATAGGACCCGATTAAATCTAATTTAATCATTCCTTTACTCCAATATTTAATTCCAAATAAATACTTAAGTGTGTGTGTGGACAGTGTGTGACTCTTTAGGTTCACCTTTCAGCTAGACTTGGTCGGATTCCTAGAATCCGCCCGTTACCATGGGTGGCCATCTAGCAACGGTCCATGGCACTGGAGACTAGGTAAAATAATCGGGGGATGAACAATTAGGCCCTGACAGTACACTTGTCCTTCTGTCTTCGGTCTCATCACTTAGAGTCTAGGGCACGAAAAATGCAGGTACCCATTTTGGACCTAAGTGTTGGTCTGTCCTTACTAAACGCTGCAAGGGAAACCTTCCCTTCTGTTCAGTTACTGTGGCCACAGATTTTAGGGACAAGACACAGAGCATACATGAGACTCAACTGTCAATAACTTTTGACAGGAGACAGATCCTTTCTTGGAAAACTGCTGTCACTCTGTACACCCGAGCTGCACTAGACATGGCTTATGACTACTCAAGAGTATTTTGGCAATCTCTCACCATATATAAGATACAGACCTGATGCATAGGTAAACTCAGCGGTTCCTTAAGTCAAAGGACTTGACATGTACCGTTGGAACCGGGAATACGTCATACCTTGCAGACCATACTCAAGGTCCTCCGTAAGACGGTTCCCGCGAGTCATCTCAGTCAGCTGCTTCCTAGCATGCTGACCCACTAACACTGCTCAGACGACCTTCGTCACACGTCGATGAAATACGACAGCAGATGCTTAGTGCAAGTCTCAAAGGGAATCCCGGTACTCATTTCCGGGATTCCTTGACTTGGAGATTTCCGGACTGATTCGGTAAGACTGATTTCATGGACCTACCTCCAAGCATAGTCCCAATCCCCGAAATCGATTCTCAGTCCGTGGGCTTTGTTTGCGTAGTGAACAGATATGTAAAAAGCAGATATAAATGAACGTAAACAAAGTATTGCCATATGAACTTTTCACTTCTTTATTCATATATGTTTTTTCAAACACCTGAAATTGTCTAGACATAGGTTACATATTCCTGCCAAAATTGGCTTACATGATCACCTATTCTAACAAGTCCTGGATTATGAGAACCAAGGCTACGTCATGGACGAGCCTCTCCCTAGGACCTTACCGGAAGGATTCACGCCGGAAGAACGTGAGACGTTCGAGACTTAGCATAAGGATAAACCGGAAGGTCCGTAGCGTCATACTTGCTTCGATGACAAATGAGATTCAGAAGCAATATGAAAGGCTAGACGATGTCCCTTCCATTATGGCTCGCCTTAAGGATTGCTATGCAGTCCCGGATCGGCATACTAGGTATGTCGCGACCAAGGCGTTCTTTGGAACAAAATGACAAAAGGATCCTCTGTACAAGAGCACGGGGTTAAAAATGCTTACCCTGGTGGAAAAGCTCGAGGACCTAAAGGCAGGTCTCGATAATGAAACGTACATAGATGTGATCCTTCAGTCACTCCCACCCTCCTTCGACCAATTTATCGTCAACTATAACATGAACGCACTTGAGAAGGGCATTCATGAGTTGATCAATATGTTGGTGCAATACGAGGCAACGACTAAGAAGTCCACGCCTTCGGTATTGTTTGGAGGTGCTTCGACTTCCAAGACGAAAGACAAAGGTGCCGGACGTTGGAAAAAGAAGAAAGGGAAGGGAAAGGCCATCAAATCAGCTACGAACACTAAGAGTATTCCCATTGCCAGAGAGGGGAAAGGCAAAGGAAAGGGAAAGGTTGTCTCCAAGCAACAGTTGAAGGCATAAGGCATATGTATCAATTGCCGTGAGAAAGGGCATTGGAAGAGAGAGTGCCCCAAACTCTTCTCGAACCAAGGTATTTTTGTGATTGAGGTTAATATGATCACTAATTCTGCCTTTTGGGTATTAGATACCGGCTGTGGAGCTCACATTTGCAATGACTTGCAGGTGCTGAAAAGAAGCAGAAAACTGGGTAGCGGGTGTTAGAATAGGTGACCATGTAAGCCAATTTTGGCAGGAATATGTAACCTATGTCTAGACAATTTAAGGTGTTTGATAAAACATTTATGAATAAAGAAGTGAAGATTCATATGGCAACACTTTGTTTACGTTCACTTATATCTGCTATTACATATCTGTTCACTACGCAAACAAAGCCCACGGACTGAGAATTGATTTTGGAGACTGGGACTACGCTTGGAGGTAGGTCCATGAAATCAGTGTTACCGAATCAGTCCGAAAATCTCCAAGTCAAGGAATCTCAAAAATGGGTACCGGGATTCCCTTTGAGACTTGCACTAAGCATCTGTTGTCGTATTTCATCGACGGGTGACGAAGGTCGTCTAAGCAGTGTTAGTGGGTCAGCATGCTAGGAAGCAACTGACTGAGGTGACTCGCGGGAACTGTCTTACGGAGGACCTTGAGTATGGTCAGCAAGGTATGACATGAGTTCCAGGTTCAAACGGTACAGGTCATGTCCTTTGACTTGAGGAACTGTTGAGTTTACCTGTACATCAGGTCTGTATCTTAGATATGGTGAGAGATTGCCAAAATACTTTTGAGTAGTCATAAGCCATGTCTAGTGCAGCTCGGGTGTACAGAGTGACAGTAGTTTCCAAGAAAGGATCTGTCTCTTGTCAAAAGGTATTGACAATTGAGTCTCATGTATGCTCTGTGTCTTGTCCCTAAAATCTGTGGCTAGAGTAACTGAACAGAAGGGAAGGTTTCCCTTACGGCGTTTAGTAAGGACAGACCGACACTTAGGTCCAAAATAGGTACCTGCAATTTTCCGTGCCGTAGACTCTAAAGTGATGAGACCGAAGACAGAAGGACAAGTGTACTGTTAGAGCCTAAATGTTCATCCCCGATTATTTCACCTAGTCTCTAGTGCCATGGACCGTTGCTAGATGGCACCCATGGTAACGGGCGGATTCTAGGAATCCGACCAAGTCTAGCTGAAAGGTGAACCTAAAGAGTCACACACTATCCACACACACTTAGTATTTAATTTGGAATTAAATATTGGAGTAAAGGAATGAATAAATTGGATTTAATCGGGTCCTATATTTTCTTGGAGCAATTAATTCCTTCTATTTGATAAAGGGAATTGAATTAATAAATTGGATTTATTAAGGGAATTAATTTAATGGGCCTAGAATAAATATTAATATTTATTTATTATATTTATTTGGCCTTTTGGAATATTTAATAGAATTTAAATATTCCATTAAATTAAATTAATGGTTGAGATTTAATGGGAGAGATCAAAGGCTAGGATTGAATTTGACAAGGTCAAATTCTACTTTGACTAGGACTTTGACTAGGTCAAAATCCTAGTCAAATTAAGCTTCTAAGAGGTGGAGTTTAAAGAGGATTAAACTCTTCCTCTATATAAACCCCTAGCCTTGCACCTTTTGAAGGATGATGAAATTCCAACACACACACAACACACACTCATTTTCGGCTCTCTCTCCCCTCTCTCTCGTCCGCCCTCTCTCTCCGCTCTCTCCAAGAAATTCTTTTCTAGTTCTCTTGTTCTTGGAACATTAGAACTTAGATGAATCAATACCGTTAATTCATAACATGTTGTTGATTCATCCACTCCAAAATATACACTTGTTCGTTGCTAGCACGACGTGCAAGATACGTGGGTGGATCGTGTGTCACGATTTGGAGGGTCTCAAGAACGAGATCTCGGTGCAAAACGGAGAACAACGTGTGTAGCTGTTGAAGACGAAAACGACAACGGGTAGGTCTCGTTTAATATTTTCGTCCTCTTAATTTTCTACCTATGGCCTCCATGATCATTTACATGTTGTTTACTCATGAGATACACCGAACACCGGGAATCTCAAGGGTACACCCCTTGAGCGTTGTTCTTTAATTTGATTAAAGCATGCTTTAAATTTTTGTATTTTATTTTATATCGCGCTTCCGCATTCGCGCAATTTCCCAGGACGATCCACATATTCTTTCAGCGGGGACATGATTCTGAAGCTTGGGAATGGTAAGGCCATCTCGGCAAAAGCAGTAGGATCCACCACTCTAGTGATTAGTGATAGTATTAGCATAGAATTAGAGCAAGTTTATTTTGTACCTAGTATGATTAAAAACATCATTTCCATTCCATTGTTGGACAATAGTGGTTATGAGTTTAGAATCAATAAAAATTGCTTTTATTTGATGAGGTGTGGAATTGCTCATCTACTTGGTGAAAGAAATTGTGGATCGTCCCGGGAAAAGCGCGAATGTGGAAGCGCGGTATAATTAAAATTAAATATGGAATTTAAACATGCTTTTAAATTAAAGAACACGTTTCAAAGGGTGTGCCTTTGAAATTCCCGGGTGTTCGGTGTATCTCATGAATAATAAAACATAAAAGAATCATGGAGGCCATAGGGTAGAAAATTAAAAGGGACGAAAATCATAAACGAGACCTACCCGTTGTCGATTTCGTCTTCAACGGCTACACGCGTTGTTCCCCGTTTTGCACCAAGATCTCGTTCTTGAGACCCTCCAAATCGTGACACACGATCCACCCACGTATCTTGCACGTCGTGCTAGCAACGAACAAGTTTATATTTTGGAGTGGATGAATCAATAACACATTATGAATTAATGGTATTGATTCATCAAGTTCTAATGTTCCAAGAACAAGAGAACAAAGGAACAATTTCTTGGAGTGTGTGTGAGAGAGAGAGAGAGGGCGGACGAGATAGAGGGGAGAGAGAGCCGAAAAGTGTGTGTGTGTTGTGTGTTGGAGTTTCATCATCATTCAACTTGTAGGATGCTAGGGGTTTATATAGAAGAGGAGTCTAATCCTTTTTAAACTCCTCTTTCAAGAACTCTATTTGACTAGGATTTTGACCTAGTCAAAGTCCTAGTCAAAGTAGTGTTTTGACCTAGTCAAAACAATCCTAGCCATCCATCTCTCCCATTCATCTCACCGTTGATTTAATTTAATTTAATGGAATATTTAAAACCTATTTAAATATTTCCAAGAGGCTAAAATAAATATAAATATTATTTAAGCCCATTAAATAAATCCCTTTGATAAATCTAATTTATCAATTTAATTCTTTATATCTAATAGAAGGAATTATTTCTCCAAGAAAAATAAAGGACCCGATTAAATCCAATTTAATCATTCCTTCACTCCAATATTTAATTCCTAATTAAATATCTAAATGTGTGTGGATAGTGTGTGACTCTTTAGGTTCACCTTTCAGCTAGACTTGGTCGGATTCCTAGAATCCTTCCGTTACCATGGGTGGCCATCTAGCAACGGTCCATGGCACTAAAGACTAGGTGAAATATTCAGGGATGAACATTTAGGCTCTAACAGTACACTTGTCCTTCTGTCCTCGGTCTCATCACTTAGAGTCTAGGGCACGGATAATGCAGGTACCCATTTTGGACCTAAGTGTCGGTCTGTCCTCACTAAACGCCGAAAGGGAATCCTTCCCTTCTGTTCAGTTACTGTGGCCACAGTTTTAGGGACAAGACCTAGAGTATACATGAGACTCAACTGCCAAAACCTATTGACAGGAGACAGATCCTTTCTTGGAAACTACTGTCACTTTGCACACCAGAACTGCACTAGACATGGCTTATGACTACCAAAGAGAATTCTGGCAATCTCTCACCATATCTAAGATACAGCCCTAACGTACAGGTAAACTGAGCAATTCCTCAAGTCAAAGGACTTGGCCTGTACCGTTGGAACCGGGAATACACGTCATACCTTGCTGACCATACTCAAGGTCCTCCGTAAGACGGTTCCCGCGAGTCACCTCAGTCAGCTGCGTCCTAGCATGCTAACCCACTAACACTGCTTAGACGACCCTTGTCACCCGTCGATGAAACACGACAGCAGGTGCTTAGTGCAAGTCTCAAATGGAATCCCGGTACCCATTTTCGGGATTCCTTGACTTGGAGATTTTCGGACTGATTCGGGAAGACTGATTCCATGGACCTACCTCCAAGCGTAGTCCCAGTCCCCGAAATTGATTCTCAGTCCGTGGGCTTTGTTTGCGTAGTGAACAGTTATGGAAAACAAATATAAGTGAACACAAACAAAGTGATGCCAAATGAAATTCACTTTCTTATTCATTAATGATTTATCAAACACCTGAAATTGTCTAGACATAGGTTACATACACCTGCCAAAATTGGCTTACATGGTCACCTATTCTAACAATCTCCCACTTGACCTTTAAAGCAGATTACCCATATGCCTAATCCCCATCTTCTCAAGATGTTGCGTATGAGCACTCTGCGACATAGGCTTTGTCAGCGGGTTTGCTGTGTTGTCTGCTGAGTTGACTCGGTCCATCCGAACGTCACCTCTTCCTACCATTTCTCTAAGAAGATGGTAGCGTCTAAGAATGTGTTTGGAACGGTGATGAGATCTCGGTTCCTTTGCTTGCGCTATTGCACCGTTGTTATCACAGAAGATGACAACAGGCTCGGCGATGCTAGGCACCACACCCAACTCTTGGATGTAGTTTCTCATCCAAACCGCTTCCTTAGCAGCTTCTGAAGCTGCTATGTATTCAGCCTCAGTGGTGGAGTCAGCAGTGGTTGCTTGCTTGGAACTTTTCCAAGCCACTACTCCTCCGTTAAGTTTGAATACATACCCCGATTGAGACTTGGCATCATCGTCATCAGACTGGAAGCTAGCGTCGCTAAAGCCTTCCAGAATTAGTTCTCCATTGCCATAGACTAGGAACATTTCCTTAGTCCTCCTTAGGTACTTAAGGATGCCCTTAATGGCATTCCAATGTGCCTCTCCTGCACAGGACTGATATCTGCTAGTCACGCTCAAAGCGTATGCAATGTCAGGCCTGGTGCAATGGACCGCATATTGGATGCTGCCTACGGCAGAAGCATAGGGGATGACTTTCATCTTTTCAAGTTCCTCATCAGTCTGCGGGGACTGCTTATTGGACAACTTGATCCCATGCCTCATTGGAAGGAATCCTCGTTTGGAGTTGTCCATTCGATATCTCTTTAGGACTTTCTCCATATACGAGTTTTGGGTCAGCCCTAACATCCTTTTAGATCTGTCCCTGACAATCTGGATGCCTAGGATGTAGGACGCTTCACCCAAGTCCTTCATGGAAAACTTGGTTGACAGCCATGCTTTCGTGTTTCCTAACATTCTGACGTCATTACCAATGAGCAGAATGTCATCCACGTAAAGCATTAGGAACACTATAGAGCTCCCACTGACCTTCTTGTATACACAAGGGTCGGATTCGTTTTTTTTTTTTATGAAGTCATATCCCCGTATTACTTCATCAAATCGAATGTTCCAACTTCAGGATGCTTGTTTGAGGCCATAGATGGACTTCTGGAGACGACAGACCTTCTGTTCTTCTCCAGTGACCGTGAAACCCTCCGGCTGATCCATATAGATCTCTTCTTCAACGAAACCGTTGAGGAAGGCCGTTTTCACGTCCATCTGCCATATTTCATAGTCATACCATGCTGCTATGGCAAGCAGGATCCCAATGGACTTAGCCATGGCTACTGGCGAGTAGGTATCCTCAAAATCGACCCCGGGTCGTTGAGTGTATCCCTTAGCTACAAGCCTAGCCTTAAAGGTTGTGACTTCTCCATCAACGCTGAGTTTGCGCTTGTAGACCCACTTACAGCCCACTGGCTTAACACCTTTCGGTGGATCTACAAGTCTCCAAACTTGGTTCTCGCTCATGGAGTCCATTTCGGTCTTCATGGCCTCAAGCCATTTCCCGGAGTCGATGTCAGACATCGCTTCCCCGTATGTCTTAGGATCGTTATCCAGAAGATCGGTCGCACCTAGAAACCCATATCTCACTGGAGGTCTGGATTCTCTAGTGGACCTACGGAGGACGGGAACGTCAGTGGTGACTGTGGGCGCTGACTGTATCGGAGCCAGCGGTTCAGGGGCCAGGGCTGGCCTCTCTTGAGGTTTTCCTTCATGCCTAGCATGTTGGACTTCTCTAGGTTGGTCAGCCCTTCGGGCGTTAATCCTGAATCCTTTAGGTGAGGATTCCGCGGCTCTTTCTGATGGCTGAGTTCCATCACTTGATTCCTCAAGGATCAGCTCATCAGGTTGGATATCCTCCGGGAAGCCTTGCTCCAAGAATACTGCATTCCTTGAAACAAATACCTTTTGTTCCAAAGGGTCATAAAAGTAATAACCCGCAGTTTCTTTAGGGTACCCAACGAACCTGCATAGGCTAGACCTGGATTCTAGCTTATCTCCCACTAACCTCTTGACGTATGCGGGGCCAGCCCCCCACACTTTCAAGTAGTTGTAGAATGCAGGCTTGCCGTGCCATATCTCATATGGCGTTTGGGTTACTGCATTAGTAGGCGCTAAATTCAATAACTTGGCTTGCCGTTTCTAATGCATAACCCCAAAACGATAAGGGCAATTTGGTAAAACTCATCATGGACCGAACCATGTCCAACAGGGTTCGGTTCCTCCTTTCAGAGACGCCATTTAACTGTGGTGTTCCGGGAGGTGTCCATTCCGATATTATACCATTTTCTTTTAGATAATCTAGGAATTCGACACTAAGGTATTCACCGCCTCGGTCTGACCGTAGGACTTTAATTTTGCAGTTGGTCTGGTTCTCCACTTCAAGTCTGAATTCTTTAAACCTCTCAAGAGCTTCAGACTTGTACCTCATTAGGTAAACATAACCATACCGTGAATGATCATCGGTGAAGGTTATGAAGTAGGAGAACCCACCTCGAGCCTGCGTCCTTAGTGGTCCACATACGTCTGTATGGACCAAGTCCAACAGACCCGTGGCAAGCCTGCTTTGACCTACAAAGGGCTTCTTGGTCATTTTCCCTCTTAGACAAGATTCACAAGTTGGTAGATCGCTCAAGTCCCCAACCTCTAGGTTCTTTGAGTCTACCAACCTTTTCATCCTTATCTTGGGATATGTGATCTAGCCTAGCGTGCCACAGACGTGCGTTCCCGTTATTATCTAATTTCCGTTTGTGTTGAGCGTTAAGAACGAAATTCGTTTGTTGCAAGATGTAGAGCCCGTTGTGCAATGTACCAAGTAGATGAGCAATTCCACACCTCATCAAATAAAAGCAATTTTGATTGATTCTGAACTCATAACCACTATTGTCCAACAATGGAATGGAAATGATGTTCTTAATCATACTAGGTACAAAATAAACCTGCTCTAATTCTATGCTAATGGTATCACTAATCACTAAAGTGGCGGATCCTACTGCTTCTGCCGAGATGGCCTTGCCATTTCCAAGCTTCAGGATCATGTCCCCGCTACTTAGTTTTCTACTTCTTTTCAGCACCTGCAAATCATTGCAAATGTGAGCTCCACAGCCGGTATCCAATACCCAAGAGGCAGAATTAGTGACCATATTAACCTCAATCACATATATACCTTGGTTTGAGAAGAGTTTGGGGCACTCTCTCTTCCAATACCCTTTCTCACGGCAGTTGATACATATGTCATAAGCCTTTGACTGTTGCTTGGAGACAACCTTTCCCTTTCCTTTGCCTTTCCCCTCTTTGGCAATGGGAACACTCTGAGTGTTCGTAGCTGCTATGACGGCTTTTCCCTTCCCCTTCTTCTTTTTCCAACGTCCGGCACCCTTGCCTTTCGTCTTGGAAGTTGAAGCACCTCCAAACAATACCGAAGGCGTGGACTTCTTAGTCGTTGCCTCGTATTGCACCAACATATTGATAAACTCATGAATGCCCTTCTCAAGTGCATTCATGTTATAGTTGACGATAAATTGGTCGAAGGAGGGTGAGAGTGACTGAAGGATCACATCTATGTACGTTTCGTTATCGAGACCTGCCTTTAGGTCCTCGAGCTTTTCCACTAGGGTAAGCATTTTAACCCCATGCTCTTGTACAGAGGATCCTTCTGTCATTTTAGTTCCAAAGAACGCCTTGGTCGCGACATACCTAGTATGCCGGTCCGGGACTGCATAGCAATCCTTAAGGCGAGCCATAATGGAAGGGACATCGTCTAGCCTTTCATATTGCTTTTGAATCTCATTGGTCATCGAAGCAAGTATGACGCTACGGACCTTCCGGTTATCCTTATGCCAAGTCTCGAACGTCTCACGTTCTTTCTGGCGTGGATCCTTCCGGCAAGGTCCTAGGGAGAGGCTCGTCCATGACGTAGCCTTGGTTCTCGTAATCTAGGACTATCCTGAGATTGCGCAACCAGTCGTTGTAATTTGTTCCATTGAATTTGTTTGTCTCAAGAATGGTTGATAGTGGGTTCTTAGACATTTTAAATCTACATTTAGAAAACAACGCGCGATCAGCAGAAAATAAAGACGATGGTTTGATGAAATAATTAAATGCTTGGTCTTTAGTCATTTAATCCTCCCACTATTTATACGAAAAGACAGTACTCTCAAACGTGATTTTCGGGAAATCCTTTCCTAGTGGGCTTGGGATCCACAGCGATTTTTCCCATACCCCGCTTTTACGATTCGCATGGAAAAGATCCTGTGGGAGGTATTCCATACCATTCTCGTTCCACGAGATTCCCAAGATTATTGCCTCACCCTTTCGCATGATCCCGAGGACTCCAAGCGAATCATGCTAATTGGGCGTTAGACCCGACCCAATCGACCGAGCCATGGACCCACTAGTACCCCACGACTCGTGAGACAGGTAACAGCAGCCCATTTTTCGTTCATGACACAGTGCAGCTTCTTTAAGTACAATAACGTGCCACGACTCGTGAGACCACGCTATTGACCTAAAACAGCTTCCTCACTATGCCACGGATTGGAAGGCATGGACGAACTCCTAGAGTTCATGTCCACTTTATCTAGGGTCTAATATTTCAACATTGGTCCAACCAATGTGAGAGTAGTGAATGACCGAGATCTCATAATACATATGCATACATTCATCCATAATGCATAAATAAAATCCATCCATAGAAGTTATATGATAAATAAAAGCCATTCATCCATCATAATAACCACATGCAAAATTAAAGCCTAGCACGCCCCTGTTGGATGATTACGAGCCCGAATCCTATGCGATCCACTGAGCCCGCAGTGAATCTATGGTCAATCTAGGGTTGGTCCTATACTATTACAATAATAGTAACCCAATCATCATGCTGATGGGCCTTGGTCTCTTTTCTCTTTCTTCACTTCGTGGAAAACTCCAAGGGACCTCCGGTCTGGGCTCTCCATGTGGTCCTTCCTTCTTCTCCACCAATTACAAAAAGAGACCTCACTCCTAGTCTACTCTCATTACATATTAAAAAATAGAAAACCCCAGCGAAAACCCGGGGGGAGTACATAAGGAGGGAGGTAGAAAGCCTTATTATTCCAAGGCACTAGAAAGAGAGAAGGAGAAAGCAGTTAAAGAGGCACACAGGCCCAACAGAAAATTAAACCATACATCCGGTCTAGGGCTCGTGATCATCCATTTCCATCCAACACACATAATCACATGATCCAATCACATAATTACAATATACCAATAATTCATGATTTCCAATCATAATAATCCAAAACAGAAATAAATGATCATGTGCGCAACGTGTGAAAAATAAAAACACAAATATTGGTAATAATATTTTTTTTTTCGTTTTAGGAAAACCTTTCCTCATTATTTTTAAGTAAAATAACCCCGCGATTCCAAATCCAATTTATTTTACTCCTAAAATAATGTCTTTAGGAATTTAGGCAAAATTGAACCCAAAAACGAATTTTCAGAATTAATTCAAAATTAAAACTGAAAAGTAAACAAAAATAATACTAGGGTTTCAAAAAACCCTAGCTGCCACCAGCAGCAGTCGGCCGGCCGTGCGCGCAGGACAGCAGGCCCAGCCTGCCGCCCCTGCGCGCGCGCAGGCACTGCCTGGCCGGGCGCGCGCGCGCAGGCCCTTTGCCTGCGTGCGCGCGCGCCTGGTGTTCCGGCAGGCCGTCGCGCGCGCAGGCTCCTCTGCCTCGCGCGCGCCGGCTCCTCTGCCTCGCGCGCGCCGGCCTGCTGGTCGCCAGCCGCGTGCCTGCGCTGTCCGCAGTGCGCGCGCGCAGACGCGCACTGGGCACGCCCGCCGGGCGCGCGCGCAGACGCCTCCGTCTGCGTGCGCGCGCGCCTGGCAGCGCGCCTGGTGCCCGTCCGCACGCGGGCTCTCCGCCCGACAGCCTTGCGCGCGCGCGCGCGCATGAGCGCGCCTACCGGCCGCGCGCGTGCAGACACCCTCGTCTGCCCGCGCGCGCGCCTGGAGGCGCCCCCTTGCGCGCGCGCTGCTCCTGTGCGACCGGCTGGGCGGGCGCGCGCAGGCTACCCTTGCCTGCGCGCGTCTGCCCTGCCGGCAGCGCTCGGCTGCGCGCGGCCAGCCTTCCCGGCTGGCCGGCTGTGGCGTTTCTCGTTTTCAGTTCAATTTTTCCCCCGTTTCCCAAGAAAAACAGAAAAATACCAACATTCAGAATTTCACACGAATTAAAAGCAATAAAACAACATGCTTTAATAATCAAGAAAATCAAGATTCAATTAAAACATGCTAAATCACGTTTCATGCTTAAAACGCACATAAACCCTAGGCCTATACACCGAACCGGGCTCTGATACCACTGAAAGAAATTGTGGATCGTCCCGAGAAAAGCGCGAATGCGGAAGCGCGGTATAATTAAAATTAAATATGGAATTTAAACATGCTTTTAAATTAAAGAACACGTTTCAAAGGGTGTGCCCTTGAAATTCCCGGGTGTTCGGTGTATCTCATGAATAATAAAACATAAAAGAATCATGGAGGCCATAGGGTAGAAAATTAAAAGGGACGAAAATCATAAACGAGACCTACCCGTTGTCGTTTTCGTCTTCAACGGCTACACGCGTTGTTCCCCGTTTTGCACCAAGATCTCGTTCTTGAGACCCTCCAAATCGTGACACACGATCCACCCACTTATCTTGCACGTCGTGCTAGCAACGAACAAGTTTATATTTTGGAGTGGATGAATCAATAACACATTATGAATTAATGGTATTGATTCATCAAGTTCTAATGTTCCAAGAACAAGAGAACAAAGGAACAATTTCTTGGAGTGTGTGAGAGAGAGAGAGAGAGAGAGGGCGGACGAGATAGAGGGGAGAGAGAGCCGAAAAGTGTGTGTGTGTTGTGTGTTGGAGTTTCATCATCATTCAACTTGTAGGATGCTAGGGGTTTATATAGAAGAGGAGTCTAATCCTTTTTAAACTCCTCTTTCAAGAACTCTATTTTGACTAGGATTTTGACCTAGTCAAAGTCCTAGTCAAAGTAGTGTTTTGACCTAGTCAAAACAATCCTAGCCATCCATCTCTCCCATTCATCTCACCGTTGATTTAATTTAATTTAATGGAATATTTAAAACCTATTTAAATATTTCCAAGAGGCTAAAATAAATATAAATATTATTTAAGCCCATTAAATAAATCCCTTTGATAAATCTAATTTATCAATTTAATTCCTTATATCTAATAGAAGGAATTATTTCTCCAAGAAAAATAAAGGACCCGATTAAATCCAATTTAATCATTCCTTCACTCCAATATTTAATTCCTAATTAAATATCTAAATGTGTGTGGATAGTGTGTGACTCTTTAGGTTCACCTTTCAGCTAGACTTGGTCGGATTCCTAGAATCCTTCCGTTACCATGGGTGGCCATCTAGCAACGGTCCATGGCACTAGAGACTAGGTGAAATATTCAGGGATGAACATTTAGGCTCTAACAGTACACTTGTCCTTCTGTCCTCGGTCTCATCACTTAGAGTCTAGGGCACGGATAATGCAGGTACCCATTTTGGACCTAAGTGTCGGTCTGTCCTCACTAAACGCCGCAAGGGAATCCTTCCCTTCTGTTCAGTTACTGTGGCCACAGTTTTAGGGACAAGACCTAGAGTATACATGAGACTCAACTGCCAAAACCTATTGACAGGAGACAGATCCTTTCTTGGAAACTACTGTGACTTTGCACACCAGAACTGCACTAGACATGGCTTATGACTACCAAAGAGAATTCTGGCAATCTCTCACCATATCTAAGATACAGCCCTAACGTACAGGTAAACTGAGCAATTCCTCAAGTCAAAGGACTTGGCCTGTACCGTTGGAACCGGGAATACACGTCATACCTTGCTGACCATACTCAAGGTCCTCCGTAAGACGGTTCCCGCGAGTCACCTCAGTCAGCTGCGTCCTAGCATGCTAACCCACTAACACTGCTTAGACGACCCTCGTCACCCGTCGATGAAACACGACAGCAGGTGCTTAGTGCAAGTCTCAAATGGAATCCCGGTACCCATTTTCGGGATTCCTTGACTTGGAGATTTCCGGACTGATTCGGGAAGACTGATTCCATGGACCTACCTCCAAGCGTAGTCCCAGTCCCCGAAATTGATTCTCAGTCCGTGGGCTTTGTTTGCGTAGTGAACAGATATGGAAAACAAATATAAGTGAACACAAACAAAGTGATGCCAAATGAAATTCACTTCTTTATTCATTAATGATTTATCAAACACCTGAAATTGTCTAGACATAGGTTACATACACCTGCCAAAATTGGCTTACATGGTCACCTATTCTAACACTTGGTACATTAAATAACGAGCTCTATATCTTGCAACAAACGAACTTCGTTCTTTACACTCAACACAAAAGGTAAATTAGATAATAACGGGAACGCACTACTGTGGCACGCTAGGTTAGGTCACATATCCCAAGATAGGATGAAAAGGTTGGTAGACTCAAAGAACCTAGAGGTAAGGGACTTGAGTGAGCTACCAACTCGTGAATCTTGTCTAAGAGGGAAAATGACCAAGAAGCCCTTTGTAGGACAAAGCAGGCTTGCCACAAGTCTGTTGGACTTGGTCCATACAGATGTATGTGGACCATTAAGGATGCAGGCCCGAGGTGGGTTCTCCTACTTCATAACCTTTACAGATGATCATTCACGGTATGGTTATGTTTACCTAATGAGGTACAAGTCTGAAGCTCTTGAGAGGTTTAAAGAATTCAGACTTGAAGTGGAGAACCAGACCAACTGCAAAATTGAAGTCCTGCGGTCAGACCGAGGCGGTGAATACCTTAGTACCGAGTTCCTAGATTATCTAAAAGAAAATGGTATAATATCTAAATGGACCCCTCCCGGAACACCACAATTGAATGGTGTCTCTGAAAGGAGGAACCGAACCTTGTTGGACATGGTTCGATCCATGATGAGTTTTACCAAATTGCCCTTGTCCTTTTGGGGCTATGCGTTGGAAACAGCGGCCAAATTGCTAAATTTGGCACCTACTAGTGTATTAACCCAAACGCCATATGAGATATGGCACGGCAAGCCTGTATCCTACAACTACTTGAAAGTGTGGGGTAGCCCCGCATACGTCAAGAGGTTAGTGGGAGATAAGCTAGAATCCAGGTCTAGCTTATGCAGGTTCGTTGGATACCCTAAAGAAGCTGCGGGTTATTACTTTTATGAACCCTTGGAACAAAAGAAGTTTGTTTCAAGGAATGCAGTATTCTTGGAGCAAGGCTTCCCAGAGGATGTCCAACCTGATGAGCTGATCCTTGAGGAATCAAGTGATGGAGTTCAGCCATCAGAGGTTGCCGCAGAACCCTCACTTAGAGGATTTAGGATTGACACCGGAAGGGCTGACCAACCTCGAGAAGTCCAACATGCCAGGCATGAAGGACAGCCTCAGGAACGGCCAGCCCCGGTCCCTGAACCGCCGGCTCCGATACAGTCAGCGCCCATAGTCACCACTGACGTTCCCGTCCTCCGTAGGTCTGCTAGAGAGTCCAGACCTCCAGTGAGATATGGCTTTCTAAATGCGACCGGTCTTTTGGATAACGATCCTAAGACATATGGAGAAGCGATGTCTGACATCGACTCCGAGAAATGGCTTGAGGCCATGAAAACCGAAATGGACTCCATGAACGAGAACCAAGTCTGGAGACTTGTAGATCCATCAAAAGGTATTAAGCCAGTGGGCTGTAAGTGGGTCTACAAGCGCAAACTTGGCGTTGATGGAGAAGTCACAACCTTCAAGGCTAGGCTTGTAGCTAAGGGATACACTCAACGACCCGGGGTCGATTTTGAGGATACCTACCGCTTGTAGCCATGGCTAAGTCCATTCGGATCCTGCTCGCCATAGCAGCATGGTATGACTATGAGATATGGCAGATGGACGTGAAAACGACATTCCTTAATGGTTTCATTGAGGAAGAGATCTATATGGATCAGCAGGAGGGCTTCACAGTCACTGGAGAAGAATGGAAGGTCTGTCGTCTCCAGAAGTCCATCTATGGCCTCAAACAAGCATCCCGAAGTTGGAACGTTCGCTTTGATGAAGTAATACGGGGCTATGACTTCATCAAGAACGAATCCGACCCTTGTGTATACAAGAAAGTCAGTGGGAGCTCTATAGTGTTCCTAGTGCTTTATGTGGATGACATTCTACTGATTGGTAATGACGTTAGAATGTTGGGAGACACAAAAGCATGGTTGTCAACCCAATTTTCCATGAAGGATTTGGGTGAAGCCTCCTACATCCTAGGCGTCCAGATCGTCAGGGACAGATCCAAAAGGATGTTAGGGCTCACCCAAAACTCGTATGTGGAGAAAGTCCTAAAAAGATATCGAATGGACAACTCCAAACGAGGATTCCTTCCCATGAGGCATGGGATCAAGTTGTCCAAGAAATAGTCCCCGCAGACTGATGAGAAACTTGAAAGGATGAAAGTCATCCCCTATGCTTCTGCTGTCGGAAGCATCCAATATGCGGTCCACTGCACCAGGCCTGACATTGCTGACGCTTTGAGCGTAACAAGCAGATATCAGTCCTGTGCAGGAGAGGCACATTGGAATGCTGTTAAGGGCATCCTTAAGTACCTAAGGAGGACTAAGGAAATGTTCTTAGTCTATGGCAATGGAGAACTAATTCTGGAAGGCTTTAGCGATGCTAGCTTCCAGTTTGATGACGATGATGCCAAGTCTCAATCGGGTTATGTATTCAAACTCAATGGAGGAGTAGTGGCTTGGAAAAGTTCCAAGCAAGCAACCACTGCTGACTCCACCACAGAGGCTGAATACATAGCAACTTCAGAAGCTGCCAAGGAAGCGGTTTGGATGAGAAACTACATCCAAGAGTTGGGTGTAGTGCCTAGCATCGCCGAGCCCGTTGTCATATTCTGTGATAACAACGGTGCAATAGCGCAAGCAAAGGAACCGAGATCTCACCACCGTTCCAAACACATTCTTAGACGCTACCATCTTCTAAGAGAAATGGTAGGAAGAGGTGACGTTCGGATGGACCGAGTCAACTCAGCAGACAACACAGCAGATCCGCTGACAAAGCCTATGTCGCAGAGCGCTCATACGCAACATCTTGAGAAAATGGGGATTAGACATATTGGCGATTGGCTTTAAAGGTCAAGTGGGAGATTGTTAGAATAGGTGACCATGAAGCCAATCTTGGCGGGCAAAATGTAACCTATGTCTAGACAATTTCAGTGTTTTGATAAAACTATGAATAAAGAAGTGAAATTCATTCTGGCATTACTTTGTTTGCGTTCACTTTACTGCTTTATCTATCTGTTCACTACGCAAACAAAGCCTACGGACCCATTTCGGGGACTGGGACTACGCTTGGAGATAGGTCCATGAAATCAGTCCCGCCGAAATAGTCCGGAAAAACTCCAAGTCAAGGAATCTCGAAAATGGGTACCGAGATTCCCCTTGAGACTTGCACTAAGCATCTGCTGTCGTATTTCATCAACGGGTGACGAAGGTCGTCTAAGCAGTGTTAGTGGGTTAGCATGCTAGGGAGCAGCTGACTGAGGTGACTCGCGGGACCCGTCTTACGGAGGACCTTGAGTAGGGTCAGCAAGGTATGACGTGTATTCTCGGTTCCAACGGTACAGGCCAGGTCCTTTGACTTGAGGAACTGCTGATTTACTTGTATATCTGGTCTGTATCTTAGATATGGTGAGAGATTGCCAAGAAGCACTTGAGTAGTCATAAGCCATGTCTAGTGCAGCTCTGGTGTACAAAGTTACAGTAGTTTCCAAGAAAGGATCTGTCTCCTGTCAAAAGGCATTGACAGTTGAGTCTCACGTATGCTCTGTGTCTTATTTATATTTATTTTTGCCTTTTGGAATATTTAAATAGGTTTTAAATATTCCATTAAATTAAATTAACGGTTGAGATTGAAAGGGAGAGATGGATGGCTAGGATTAATTTGACTAGGTCAAATACTATTTTTAACTAGGACTTTGACTAGGTCAAAATCTTAGTCAAAATAGACCTCTTAAAGTTGGAGTTTAAAGAGGATTAAATTCCTCCTCTATATAAACCCCTAGCCTCCTACAATTCAAATGATGATGAATTTCCAACACACACACCACACACTACTCGAGCTCTCTCCTCTCTCTCTCTCGTCCGCCCTCTTCTCTCTCTCTAGCAAGAAAATATTATTCTTGTTCTCTTGTTCTTGGAACATTAGAACTTAGGAAGATCGATCCCGCTAATTCATAACGCGTGGTTGATCTATCCTCTCCAAAAGTAATACTTGTTCGTTGCTAGCACGACATGCAAGATACGTGGGTGGATCGTGTGTCACGATTTGGAGGATCTCAAGAACGAGGTCTTGGTGCAAAATGGGGAACAATGCGAGTAGCCGTTGAAGACGGAAAAACAACAACGGGTAGGTCTCGGTTTACGTTTTTGCCCCTTTTAATTTTAATCCCTATGGCCTCCATGATTGTTTGTATGTATTTAATTCATGAGATACACCGAACACCCGGGAAAGTTCAAGGGCACACCCCTTGAACGTGTTCTTTAATTTTCGTTAAAGAATGTTTAAATTCCGTATTTTTATTTTATACCGCGCTTCCGCATTCGCGCTATTTTCCCAGGACGATCCACAATCTTTCATTCCATGCATCGTATTCATTGGATGAGTGTCGCGTTTCATCGGCGACAGACGTCGGACGTCTATACGATCTTAGTGGGTTGGTCGACCGGAATCGAGCTAATTGAATTAACTCGCGAGAAATCATCATATGGAAGTCTTGGAGGCTTGGTCGGTATGACTAGTTCCCCGACTTTGATAGTACGAGAGTAGTCGTCGGACTTGAGGAACCATGGCAGTTATGTGCACACAATGGATGTATCTTGGATCTGGCGAGAGGTGTTCATGTCACGGACATGTTCATCATAAGTCTTGTCCAGTGCAATTAGAATATGTAGCAAGGATGGTTTGTTTCTAGATGAGGATCCCACTCCTGTAAGTATATGACGGAGGTATCTCATATGCACTCGAAGGCGCATTCATGTTTTCTGAAACGGTGACCATAGTGATTGGTCGAGTAGGAAATGTTTTCCTACGTAGATGCAATACAACAAATGTCGTCTCGAGCATCCAACATAGTTTCTAGTCCAAAATGGGAACTGATACCCAATTTCATGCCCCAGACTTACGCCAGTAGACGGTAAATGGAAGGACAGAACCCATACGGCAATCGGGAGCCAAAATGTCACACACACATTCACCTAGTCTCTAGTATCATGAAATGTTGCTAGATAGCCACCCACTATGACGAGCTTGTGTTGGACATGACCCAAGTCTAGCTGATGGTGAAATTCTCGATTCCGATAGTACAGGATTAGTCCTTGGACTTGAGGAATCATGGCAGCCACGCGCATACGAAGATTGTATCTTGGATCTGGCGAGAGGTGATCATTATGTAAGATGGTCATTATAAGCCTTGTCCAGTGCAGTCGGAGTATGTAGCGAGGATGGTGGATTCCAAGATAGGATCTGTCCCCCGTTAGTATATGACGGTGATGTCTCATATGTGCTATAAGATGGTTTAGACTC
This sequence comes from Sesamum alatum, assembly GCA_034509735.1. Lineage (NCBI taxonomy): Eukaryota > Viridiplantae > Streptophyta > Magnoliopsida > Lamiales > Pedaliaceae > Sesamum > Sesamum alatum. The sequence goes on along the minus strand of JACGWO010000009.1, from coordinate 23,462,736 downwards.
TAAAAGTCTATGGCCTAAGCAATTAATTGAGTAGGAAAGGGTTTCCTACGTCGATCGCTAAAGTAAACTCATCTCGACTATGAAGCATAGTTGCATAGTCAAGGATGAGAACCGACGGTCAATTCCAAACACTAGACTAAGGCCGGGAGACGGTCGACAGTAGGACCATACCCGTATGGAACTTAGAGCCTAAATGTTCACGCCAATATTAACCTAGTCTCTAGTGCCATAGACCATTGCTAGACGGCCACCCATGGTAACGGGCTATTTTCAGTTATTGGTTAATCATAAATAATTATGTTGGACACAAACCCAAGTTTAGCTGAGGATGAATCTAAAGAGCCACACACAAATTACTGGAGAGTGATGGAATTAATTTAGAATTAAATTAATTTTTGGAGAGCATAAATGACTAGAACATTTATGCGGAATTATCGATTGGATGGATGATCAGATTAATTAAATTTTGGATTTTACCTTTTAAATTAATGAGATTAATTTAAAAGAGGCTTGGGCTAATTAATTAGTGGATTGGATTCACTAATAAATTAGTAGATGTGTCTAATTAATGGATTGGATTCATTAATTAGTAGAGATATGCTAGAGATAATTAATTAGATTAATTATTGTATTGGACCTAATTAATTAAGTGGATTGGATTCATTAATTAATTGGGTGCATTTCGGATTGTGAATTATTTAAAAGGATTAAAATATTCACGTAGGAACTAAAATGTTGGATATTAATTTGATTAAACAAATAAGTTCAATAAATTTAGTAATCGGGCTCTAATTAATTTGTAGGACAAATTAAATGAGCCCAGTCCAAATGCACATGGCTAGCCCGCAATTAATTTTCCTTAAGTCAAGAGTTGACATTCCTTGTAGAGAAAGAACCAAAAGTCATCTACATAAAATGAATGTAGGAATGTGGAATATTCAATGTATGTAATGTTAGAATAGGTGACCAGAAAGCCAATAGGATTGGTGGTTTTAGGAACTATTCATCAATCTTTATTACAACAATATTATCCTGATGAATACAGTAAGTATTCATCACTGGCATTGTATTTGTTGTTCTTACTACTAACGTTAAACGACATTTCAACGTCACAACAAACGCCCACATACCAATTGGAAAACCCATGTAGTTGGGCTGTACATTGGATGACGGCTTTGAAACCAACTTTTGAGGATTGGTCGGAAACGTTCCAAGTCGAGGACCTCGAGACTGGGCATCGAGTGTCGTATCCAGACTTGCACTAAGTACTGCATTCACTGGGTGAGTGCCGAGTTTCATCGACGACAGACAAAGGTCGTCTATGCAATTTTAGTGGGTTAGTTGACAAGGTGGTCGACTGACTGAACTAACTTACGGGAATCGTCATATGGAAGCCTTGGAGGCTTGTTCGGTATGATTGGAACTCCCGATTCTGATAGTATGAGATTAGTCCACGGACTTGAGGAATCATGGAAGTCACATGCATACGAAGACTGTATCTTGGATCTGGCCAGAGGTGATCATTCTGTAAGATGGCCATTATATGCCTTGTCCAGTGCAGTTGGAGTATGTAGCGAGGACGGTGGATTCTAAGATAGGATTTGTCCCCCATCAGTATATGACGGTGATGTCTATGCACTTTGAGATGGTTTAGACTCTAAAAGTCTATGGCCATTGCAATTGATTGAGTAGGAAAGGATTTCCTACGTCGATCGATAGAGTAAACACATCTCGAGTATCAAGCATAGTTGCCTAGTCAAAGATGAGAACAGATGCCTAATTCCATAACCTAGACTAAGGTCGGGATATGGTCGACAGTAGGATCGTACTTGTACGGAATCGGCGCCTAAATGTTCACGCCAGCATTCACCTAGTCTCTAGTGCCATGGACCGTTGCTAGACGGCCACCCATGGTGACAGGCTCCTGTTGGACATGAGCTCAAGTCTAGCTGAGGGTGAACCTAAAGGGTCACGCACAAATCATCAAGGGGGTGAAGGAATTGACTTGGAGTCAATTTCAGAGGATGATAAGTAATTGGATTACTTATGGGATTGTCCATTGGATGGAGGGGCCAATATTGTATCAGGCCCTCATTTTATCGGTAAACGGGTTTTATTGATTAAGTAAAGAATCGAAGCTTGGATTTTTTAATTGGATTAAAAGATTAATGAGAATTATTTAATTGGACCATGAATTAAATAGGATTTAATTCTTGGGCTTATTGTAATTGAATTACAATAAAATCCGGTCCATTAAATCTTGGCCCAAGAGAGGTGTTAATTCCACTTTGGAAATAGAAGAAGTTGGATTTCTTCTAAAAGGAGATGGCCGAAAATTACTTCTTTTGGAAGTACTAAAATTGGCCATGAAGGCCTTTAATGACAAGTTGACTTGTCTCTTTTGGAAAGAGACAAATCAATTTCAATCAAGCCCCTTTCATTTGGTATGATTAAATCATACCTTATGAAATGGTAGGCTTGATTGATGATTAATGGGGATTGATTGAAATGTATCTAGGCATCCTTGGATGAACCTAGACACATTCCAATAATCACATTAATAAAGTATATATATGTGTATATACTATCATCAAAGACAAGATTTTTATTATTCATCTTTTTCTAGGAAAAAGAAGAACTCTCTCTACACACTCTATCAAGCTATTTTCGGCTCCTCTCTCTCTACTCTCTAAATCCTCTTTGTTGCTTCATTGATCTAGGATCAATTGAAAAACAAAGTAAGATCAAGAAGGAACACTAATTTGATAGTGTAATCCCTTCTTATAGATCCGTTTTTCTCTAGCAAGAAAAATGAGATCTCCCCCGGTGTGATGTGGACGAATTTAGAGGGTCTCTACGTTGGCACCTCGCGTGGATGAATGTTGGGAGGAATCAACACGTGTAGCTGATCGAAAAACAAAATCGAGAAAGGTATTTCGATTTCTATTTATGCTCTTGGTTTCTTCTTTATTTTATAGCCACGAACACTTGTTTATTTTATATGTTTATATTCTGCGTTTATAGACCGATAGCCCGGGAACGTTCAAGGGAACACCCCTTAAACGCGATTTAAATTCTTTTATTCCGCATGTTCTTATCTCCATCACGCTTCCGCCGCATTCCCAGGCCGATCCACTTTCTTTCAAGTGGTATCAAAGCCCAGATTGATGAATGTGGCTATGGATTACATGTTTTTACGTGTGGAAGCATGTTCAACATGGTTAGATCGGCTTTAAAAGCATCTGTTTATTGCTTTTAATTTTCATAATTATTTATTGAAATTTGCATGTTTAATTATGTTAATTAATCATGGATATTTGGTTGATTTTAGCAAATTAGATTTTCTGAAATCTGGGTATTTATTTCAGTTTTTTTATGTGCAGAATAAATTCAATAAAAAATTAAAGTAGCAGCAGCAGCCCCTGCCGGTCGGCAACAGGCTGCCTGCTGCCGCGCGCAGGCAGGGCGCCCAGTCGTGTGCGTAGGGGCGCGCGCGGGACCAGCCGGCACGGCCGAACAACTGGGTCATTTTCCCGGAAAATATGATTTTCTGGTATTCTACATATTTTTTTTCTGAAATATTTAATTTATGGGTTATTTAAATCTAGTTGAAAATGATTTTTTCTAAAATTAAATAGCCTAAGATTATTTTGGAAATGGTTTCCAAAAAAAAACTGTACATGGGTTGTAGAGGTTTCTAATATCCATTTTTCATTGCATTTTTGACATGTATTTTTCTGCATTTAATTAAGTTATGGAATGATATTGGATATCATTGATTTAATATATGATTTGTATTATTTGGAGCATGATTGTATTGGATATGTAATTATGTTGTGTTTTGTTAATTGGATTAACAAGTGATGATCACGAAGCCCATTGACCTGCGTATGGTTTTATATTCCTTTTGGGTGGAGCCTGCGTGCCTCTTGTTTTGGGACTATTATCTCCCACTTTTTGGTGAGGTTTTATATTTTATGTATAATATGGCAAGCCCATGGAGAAAAAGGAGGCCCACGTTGGACGGAGACCCAAGGTGAGATATCAAAGACGAAACAAGTAGAGTACAAAGCCCGTTAACATGACATTGGGTTAATTTGTGGTAATCGTGTAGGACCACCCTAGACAGACCATAGACTCACTGCAGGCTCAATGGGTCGCATAGGTTGGGCTCCTGATCATCCAACAGGGGTATGCTAGATTTACTTGCATGTGATGCATTTATTTAAATGATTTATATGATCGGATATTTATGCATGCAAAATATTAATGTGATGAGGTCTCGGTCAATAATTTGAACTCTCACTTGGTAGGACCAAGTTAAAATGTTAGGCCCACAATGGACTTGGATCAAAATGGTTTTGATCCGTCCAAGCCTTCCATCCATGACATTCCGGTGAGGAAGCTATCGCTGCCCAGATGTGGTCTCACGAATCGTGGCACATTTGGAATAGAGGAAAGCTATACCATTGTTGTGAACAAAGAAATACGTTCATTGTTTCCCTATCTCAGGAGTCGTGGGGGCCGACAGTTGAGGTATGATTTGGTTGATGGGCTGGGCCTAACATCAAGTTAACTAATTAGGCCCACGATGGACTTGGGTCAAATGGTTTGATCTGTCCAAGCCTTCCATCCATAGCAATGTCGTGAGGAAGCTACCGCTGTTAGAATAGGTGACCATATAGCCAATCTTGGCGGGCAAAATGTAACCTATGTCTTGACAATTTCAGTATTTTGATAAATTTATTAATCAATAAAGAAGTGAATTCATTTGGAATTACTTTGTTTGTGTTCACTTTATCTGCATTTCATATTTGTTCACTACACAAACAAAGCCCACAGACTGAAAACATATTTCGGGGACTGGGACTACGCTTGGAGGTAGGTCCATGAAATCAGTCTAACCGAATCAGTCCGAAAATCTCCAAGTCAAGGAATCTCAAAAATGGGTACTGAGATTCCCCTTGAGACTTGCACTAAGCATCTGCTGTCGTATTTCATCGACGGGGGACGAGGGTCGTCTAAGCAGTGTTAGTGGGTTAGCCTGCTAGAAAGCAGCTGATTGAGGTGACTCACGGGAACTGTCTTACGGAGGACCTTGAGTAGGGTCGGCTAGGTATGACGTGTGTTCCCGGTTCCAATGGTATAGGTCAACTCCTATGACTTGAGGAACTGTTGAGTTTACCTGTATGTCAGGTCTGTATCTTAGATATGGTGAGAGATTGCCAAGAAGCACTTGAGTAGTCATAAGCTATGTGTAGTGCAGCTATGGCATACAGAGTGACAGTAGTTTCTAAGAAAGGATCTGTCTCCTATCAAAAGGCATTGACAGTTGAGTCTCACAAATGCTCTGTGTCTTGTCCCTAAAATCTGTGGCCACAGTAACTGAACAGAAGGGAAGGTTTCCCTTGCGGCGTTTAGTAAGGACAAACCAACACTTAGGTCCAAAACGGGTACCTGCATTTTCCGTGCCCTAGACCCTAAGTGGTGAGACCGCAGACTGAAGGACAAGTGTACTGTTAGAGCCTAAATGTTCATCCGTGAAAATTCACCTAGTCTCTAGTGCCATGGACCGTTGCTAGATGGCCACCCATGGTAACGGGCGGATTCTAGGAATCCGACCAAGTCTAGCTGAAAGGTAAACCTAAAGAGTCACACACAATCCACACACATTAAGTATTTAATTTAGAATTAAATATTGGAGAAATGGAATGATTAAATTGGATTTAATCGGGTCCTTTATTTTCTTGGAGAGAATTAATTCCTTTTATTAGATAAAAGGGATTGATCTAATAAATTTGATTTATTAGAAAAATAATTTAATGGGCCTAGAATAAATATTTATATTTATTATATTTATTTATTGCCCTTTGGAATATTTAAATAGGTTTTAAATATTCCATTAAATTAAATTAATTTGAGATTAAAAGGGGAGATGGATGGCTAGGATTAAATTTGACTAGGTCAAATACTACTTTGACTAGGACTTTGACTAGGTCAAAATCCTAGTCAAAATAGTCTTCTTTAGAGTTGGAGTTTGAAGAGGATTAAACTCCTCCTCTATATGTAGTCCTAGCCCTCACTATTAGAAGGGTGATGAAATTCCAACACACACACACACATACTCGGTTCTCTCCTCTCTCCCTACTCATCCGCCTTCTCTCTCTCATAACAAGAAAATAATTTCTTGTTCTTTTGTTCTTGGAACAATTGAACTTAGGAGCATTAATACCATTAATTAATAACATGTGATCAATTCATCCTCTCCAAAAATACTTGTTCGTTCGCTAGCACGACATGCAAGATACGTGGGTGGATTGCGTGTTACTGTTTGGAGGGTCTCACATACGAGACTTGGAGCAAATCAGGGAACAACGCGAGTACCGGTTAGAAGACGGAAATGGCAATCGGTATGAAAGAATGTGGATCGTCCAGGGAAATAGCGCGAATACGGAACCGCGGTATAAAATTAAAATACAAAAAATAAAACATGCTTTAATTAAATAAAAGAGCACGTTCAAGGGGTGCACCCTTGAAGTTTCCCGGGCGTTCGGTGTATCTCATGAATTAAAAGCATAAAAGTAATCATGCAAATTGGTACGTGAGATTGTCCAAATTGTAGCATGCAATCCACCCACGTATCTTGCATGTCGTGCTAGCGAACGAACAAGTAATATTTGGAGAGGATGAATTAATAACACGTTATTGATTAATGGTATTAATTCTCCTAAGTTCTATTGTTCCAAGAACAAAAGAACAAGAATTATTTTCTTGTGAGAGAGAGAGGGTGGGGGGACGAGAGGGAGAGAGGAGGGAGCCGAGTGTGTGTGTGTGTTTGTTGGAATTTCATCACTTTTCAAATAGTGAAAGGCTAGGACTATATATAGAGGAGGAGTTTAATCCTCTTTAAACTCCAACTCTAAAGAGGTCTATTTTGACTAGGATTTTGACCTAGTCAAAGTCCTAGTCCAAGTAGTGTTTGACCTAGTCAAATTAATCCTAGCCATCCATCTCTTCCTTTCCATCTCAATCATTAATTTAATTTTAATGGAATATTTAGATCCTATTAAATATTCCAAAGGCCCAAATAAATAAATATAATAAATATAAATATTTATTCTAAGGCCATTAAATTAACTGTCTAATAAATCTAATTTATTAGATTAATCCCTTTTATCAAATAAAAGGAATTAATTCTCCAAGAAAATAAAAGGACCCGATTAAATTCCAATTTAATCATTCCTTTTCTCCAATATTTAATTCTAAATTAAATACTCAATGTGTGTGGATTGTGTGTGACTCTTTAGATTCACCTTTCAGCTAGACTTGGTCGAATTCCTGGAATCCGTCCGTTACCATGGGTGGCCATCTAGCAACGGTCCATGGCACTAGAGACTAGGTGAAATTTCGGGGATGAACATTTAGGCTCTAACAGTACACTTGTCCTTTTGTCTACGGTCTCACCACATAGGGTCTAGGGCACGGAAAATGCAGGTACCCATTTTGGACTTAAGTGTCGATCTGTCCTTACTAAACGCCGCAAGGGAAATCTTCCCTTGTATTCAGTTACTGTGGCCACAGATTTTAGGGACAAGACATAGAGCATACGTGAGACTCAACTGTCAATGCCTTTGACAGGACACAGATCCTTTCTTGGAAACTACTGTCACTCTGTACACCAGAGCTGCACTAGACATGGCTTATGACTACTCGAGTGCTTCTTGGCAATCTCTCACCATATCTAAGATACAGACCTGATATACAGGTAAACTCAGCAGTTCCTCAAGTCAAATGACTTGTCCTATGCCGTTGGAACCGGGAATACACGTCATACCTTGCTGACCCTACTCAAGGTCCTCCGTAAGACGGTTTTCGTGAGTCACCTCAGTCAGCTGCTCCCTAGCAGGCTAACCCACTAACACTGCTTAGACGACCTTCGTCACCCGTCGATGAAATACGACAGCAGATGCTTAGTCCAAGTCTCAAGGGGAATCTCGGTACCCATTTTTCGAGATTCCTTGACTTGGAGATTTTCGATTTAATTCGGTGGGACTGATTTTATGGACCTACCTCCAAGCATAGTCCCAGTCCCGAAATGGGTTTTCAGTCCGTGGGCTTTGTTTGCGTAGTGAACAGATAGATGTAAAGCAGTAAAGTGAACGCAAACAAAGTAATGCAAGAATGAATTTCACTTCTTGACAATTTCAGTGTTTTGATAAATTTATTAATGAATAAAGAAGTGAATTCATTTGGCATTACTTTGTTTGTGTTCACTTTATCTGCATTTCATATCTGTTCACTACACAAACAAAGCCCACGGACTGAAAACATATTTCGGGGACTGGGACTACGCTTGGAGGTAGGTCCATGAATTCACTTCTTTATTCATTAATAAATTTATCAAAACACTGAAATTGTCAAGAAGTGAAATTCATTCTAGCATTACTTTGTTTGCGTTCACTTTACTGGTTTACATCTATCTGTTCACTACGCAAACAAAGCCCACGGACTGAAAACCCATTTCGGGGACTGGGACTACGCTTGGAGGTAGGTCCATCAAATAAGTCCCGCCGAATCAGTCCGGAAATCTCCAAGTCAAGGAATCTCAAAAAATGGGTATCGAGATTCCCCTTGAGACTTGCACTAAGCATTTGCTGTCGTATTTCATCGACGGGTGACGAAGGTCGTCTAAGCAGTGTAAGTGGGTTAGCCTGCTAGGGAGCAGCTGACTGAGGTGACTCGCGAAAACCGTCTTACGGAGGACCTTAAGTAGGGTCGGCTAGGTATGTCGTGTGTTCCCGGTTCAAATGGTACAAGTCAAGTCCTTTGACTTGAGGAACTGCTGAGTTTACCTGTATGTCAGGTCTGTATCTTAGATATGGTGAGAGATTGCTAAGAAGCACTTGAGTAATCATAAGCCATGTCTAGAACAGCTCTGGCATACAGAGCGACAGTAGTTTCCAAGAAAGGATCTATCTCCTGTCAAATGGCATTGACAGTTGAGTCTCACAAATGCTCTGTGTCTTGTCCCTAAAATCTGTGGCCACAGTAACTGAACAGAAGGGAAGGTTTCCCTTGCGGCGTTTCGTAAGGACAGACGGCACTTAGGTCCAAAATGGGTACCTGCATTTTCCGTGCCCTAGACCCTAAGTGGTGAGACCGTAGACAGAAGGACGAGTGTACTGTTAGAGCCTAAATGTTCAACCCCGAAAATTCACCTAGTCTCTAGTACCATGGACCATTGCTAGATGGCCACCCATGGTAACGGGCGGATTCTAGGAATCTAACCAAGTCTAGGAGAAAGGTGAACCTAAAGAGTCACACACAATCCACACACATTAAGTATTTAATTTAGAATTAAATATTGGAGAAATGGAATGATTAAATTGGATTTAATTGGGTCCTTTATTTTCTTGGAGAGAATTAATTCCTTTTATTAGATAAAAGGGATTGATCAAATAAATTGAATTTATTAGAAAATTAATTTAATGGGCCTAGAGTAAATATTTATATTTATTATATTTATTTATTGCCCTTTGGAATATTTAAATAGGTTTTAAATATTCCATTAAATTAAATTAAATTAATGGTTGAGATTAAAAGGGGAGATGGATGGCTAGGATTAAATTTGACTAGGTCAAATACTACTTTGACTAGGACTTTGACTAGGTCAAAATCCTAGTCAAAATAGTCTTCTTTAGAGTTGGAGTTTGAAGAGGATTAAACTCCTCCTCTATATATAGTCCTAGCCCTCACTATTAGAAGGGTGATGAAATTCCAACACACACACACACACACTCGGCTCTCTCCTCTCTCCCTACTCGTCCGCCCTCTCTCTCTCACAACAAGAAAATAATTTCTTGTTCTTTTGTTCTTGGAACAATTGAACTTAGGAGAATTAATACCGTTAATTAATAACGTGTGATTAATTCATCCTCTCCAAAAATACTTGTTCGTTCGCTAGTACGACGTACAAGTTACGTGGGTGGATTGTGTGTTACTGTTTGGAGGGTCTCACATACGAGACTTGGAGCAAATCGGGGAACAACGCGAGTACCGGTTAGAAGACGAAAACGACAATCGGTAGGTTCCGGTTTAAATTTTCGTTTCTCTTTATTTTCAATCCTATGGCCTCCATGATTTCTTTTATGCTTTTTGATTCATGAGATACACCGAACGCCCGGGAACTTCAAGGGTACACCCCTTGAACGTGTTCTTTTACTTTATTAAAAGCATATTTTAATTTTTATATTTAATTTTTATACCGCGCTTCCGCATTCGCGCTATTTCACGGGACGATCCACAATCTTTCAACTGCTACCCAAGTGTGGTCTCACGAGTCGTCGCACATTTCGAATAGAGGAAAGTTTCACCATTGTTGTGAACAAAGGAATATGCTCGTTGTTTCCCTATCTCACGAGTGGGGTGGGCGACAGTTGAGGTATGATTTGGTTGATGGGTCGAGCCTAACATTGAGTAGCATGATTCGCTTGGAGTCATGGGGATCATGTGAAGAGGTGAGGCAAGATATCTTAGGAATCTCATTGGATGAGAATGGTATTAGATACCTCCCACGAGGCTTTTCCCATGTGAATCGTAAAAGTGGATCACGGAGAATTGTGCTTGTGGATCCCAAGCCCACTAGGAAATGATTTCTCGAAACCCCATTTGAGAGTGATGGGCTTTCGTAGAAATTGTGGGAGGGGTTAACGACTAAAGGACCAAGTCTTAACTTGAACATAATATTGTTATAATCTACTGAATGTTTTTCTGTTTAACTGTTGATGTCTAAGAATCCACTAACCCTTATACTTGAGACTAATAAGATGGTCTTAGATTTCACAGAACCAGACTTATATTCTGAATAAGGTTTTTCCTCAAACCTTGTTGGAAGGGTCATCACCCAAAGAACGTTTGATGTTCAAGAAGAGGCTTGATGACAACTAGAAGGTCCGCAACATCATACTGGCATCCATAGATAATGAGATCTAGAAGCAGCATGATAGGTTGGAGGATGTTGGCTCGATGATGCCACGATTGCAGCAAGTCTATGCGGTCCCAGACCGGCATTTTAGATATGTTGCAACGAAGGCATTCTTCAAAGCGAAGACAATAGAAGGATCGTCGGTACAAGAGTATGGAGTGATGATGCTATCCCTTGTGGAAAAGCTCAAAGACCTCCAAGTTGATCTTGAAAGAGAGATGTATATCAACGTGATCCTTCAGTCTCTTCTCCCCTCACTCGACCCATTTATAGTCAACTACAACATGAATGGACTTGAGAAAGACCTTCATGAGTTGATAAAAATGTTGGTCCAGTACAAGGCAATGATTAAAATTTGCGCTGATGGTACTAGTGAGGAGGCTTCAACCTCTAAAGCGAAAGGCAAGGGTGCCAGACGCAGGAAGAGGAAAAAGGCTCAGACAATATCAACCGTTGCCAGCACTTTGAGTGCTCCTATTACACCGTTGGGCGGGGGTTAAAGGAAAGAGGAAAAGGGTTCAGCAATCAGAGGTTCCGAATGATGTTTGCATTAACTGTGAGAAAAGGGACATTGGAAGAGGGCTCCAATGAAGGTGACATTTGAATTGCGTATCAACATGATCACTATTATGTTATTTGGTATTGGGTACCAGTCGTTCATAACTTGTGAATCGTTCACAGGTGATGATAAGGAATAGAATGTTAAGACAGACGATCCTAAGGTCTAGCAATGGCGAGACTATCGTTGCAAAGACTAAGGATCAGTCAATTGGAACATGATGTAAAGGACATACGGAGAAGCAATGTTGGAAATCAAGATTGGATCAATGGCTTGGAGCCGCAGGATCTATCTTGAAATTCAAATAGGGTTTGAGATTTCATGTAATTGGAATATTCGTTTTGATGAACTCATACGATGTATGACTCGGTTAATAAAGAGCATTAGGGTCAGTGGGAGTGTGGTTATGTTCTGAGTGTTAAGTGTGTAACGTCTTATTCATTTGGAATGAAATTAAAATGTTAGGAAACACTGAAAACACGAGCATTGTTCACGTAATTCTCTATGAAAGGAATTGGATTCCCATTCATAGGGCCAAGCTATCCAAAACTTAGTCACAATTGACTAATGAGGAAGCTTAGATGTTTTATATCTCCTACGTCTTTGTCGTACGCAGCATGGGTATGTTGTTCGGTGTACAGGGCCTGATGTTGTTTATGCATCGTACATAACAACAGATATTGGGTGTGTACCGATGAGGTAATAGATAGCAGTTGAGAGCAGTCTTTAAGATCTGAAACAGGATTAGAGAAGTGTTCTTGATGCACGGTTTATGGAGAGTTTATTCTGGAAGGCTATAGCGATACTAGCTTCTAAAATCATGTGAATAATATTTAGTCTCAATACCTATGTATGTTCGGACTTAATGGTGACTGTGGTAGCTTGGAAAGGTTCCAAGCAGGATACCACGACTTTTCATCATGAAATTCGAATATATGCCAACTTTGGAAGTTGTTTCTGGAAAATGGTTTGGATGAAAATAGCACCCATTGGATGGATGTAGTGCTTAGCACGGCCGAGCCAGTAGTTGCCTTAGAGGTTGACAACTAGGCTATGGCTAAAAGCCTTTTGGGCCTGAGATCACATCACAAGATTCATGGAAAATTCTTAGACAGCCACCATCTGCAGGTAGTGATGGTAGGGAGAGGTGAGATACGGTTGGACCGAATTACCTCGGCAGAAAAAAAACGTAGACCTGCGAGACTGAGCCGGTAGCAGATTACTCACTCTCAGAAGGTTTTGAGTGATATGGGTAATTCGCTTTGAGGTCAAGTGGGAGATTGTTAGAATAGGTGGCCAGAAAGGTAATTGGAGTTTTGGGAACCATTCATCAATCTTTATTGCAGCAATATTATCTTGATGAATAGAGTAAGTATTCATCACTGGCAATGTGTTTGTTGTGCTTACTACTAACATTGAACGGCATTTTAATGTTACAATAATGCCCACAGACCAATTGGAAAACCCATGTAGTTGAGCTGTGCATTATGAAAGCCTTGGCTAGGCGTGTGGATCGTCCCGGGAATAGCGCGAATACGGAAGCGCGGTATAATTTAAATTACAAAATTTAAACATGCATAATACGTATTAAATTCAAGGGGTGTGCCCTTGAAATTCCCGGGTCTTCACTGTATCTCATGATTATAAACACATGCATAGCAATCATGGAGGCCATAGGATTGTAAAATAAAGAAGACGGAAAATGTAAATAGAACTCTACCGATTCGTCGTTTTCCTCTTCTAACCGGTACTCGCGTTGTTCCCCGATTTGCTCCAAGATCTCGTATGGGAGACCCTCTAATTCGTGACACGCAATCCGCCCACGTATCTTGAACTTCGTGCTAGCGAACGAACAAGTATTTTGGAGAGGACAGATCAATCACACGTTATTAGTTTAACGGGATTAATCCTCCTATGTTCAATTGTTAACACAAAAGAACAAGAGTCTTTTTTCATGGAAAGAGAAGAGAGAGGCGGACGAGAGGTAGAGAGGGAGAGAGCACATGAATTTTGTGTGTGTGTGTGTGTGTGAAGATTCATCATCTTTCTACAAGTGAAGGGCTAGGAGTATATATAGAGGAGGAATTCATTCCTCTTCAAACTCTAACTCTAGGAAGACTAATTTGACTAGGATTTTGACCTAGTCAAAGTCCTAGTCAAAGTAGTTCTTTGACCTTGTCAAATGAATCCTAGCCATCCATCTCTCCATTTAATCTCAACCATCCAATTAATTTAATGGAATATTTAAATCCTGTTAAATATTCCAAGGGCAATAAATAAATATAATAAATATAAATATTTATTCTAGGCCCATTAAATTAATTTTCTAATAAATCTAATTTATTACATAAATTCCTTTTATCCAAAAAGGAATTAGTTCTTTTCAAGAAAATTAAGGACCCGATTAAATCCAATTTAATCATTCCATTTCTCCAAATATTTAATTTTAAATTAAATACTTTATGTGTGCGGATTGTGTGTGACTCTTTAGGTTCACCTTCAGCTAGACTTGGTTGGATTCCTAGAATCCGCCCGTAACCATGGGTGGCCATCTAGCAACGGTCCATGGCACTAGAGACTAGGTGAATATTTGGGGATGAACATTTAGGCTCTAACAGTACATTTGTCCTTCCGTCTACGGTCTCACCACTTAGGGTCTAGGGCACGGAAAAGGCAGGTACCCATTTTGGACCTAAGCGTCGGTCTGTCCTTTACTAAACGCTGCAAGGGAAACCTTTCCTTCTGTTCAGTTACTGTGGCCACAGATTTTAGGGACAAGACTCAGAGCATTTGTGAGACTCAACTGTCAATACCTTTTGACAGGAGATAGATCATTTCTTGGAAACTACTGTCACTCTGTACACCGGAGCTGCACTAGACATGGCTTATGACTAGTCAAGTGCTTCTTGGTAATCTCTCCCCATATCTAAGATATAGCCCTGATATACAGGTAAACTCAGCAGTTCCTCAAGTCAAAGGACTTGACCTGTACTGTTGGAACCGGGAACACATATCATACCTAACCGACCCTACTTAATATCCTCCGTAAGACGGTTCCCGCGACTCACCTCAGTCAGTTGCTACCTAGCAGGCCAACCAACTAACACTGCTTAGACGATCCTCGTCACCCGTCGATGAAATACGACAGCAGATGCTTAGTGCAAGTCTCATGGGGAATCTCGGTATCCATTTTCGAGATTCCTTGACTTTGAGATTTCCGGACTGATTCGGCGGGACTGATTTCATGGACCTACCTCCAAGCGTAGTCCCAGTCCCCGAAATGTGTTTTCAGTCCGTGGGCTTTGTTTGCGTAGTGAACACAAATATAAAGCAGATAAAGTGAACACAAACAAAGTAAATGCCAAATGAATTTCACTTCTTATTCATTAATTATTTATCAAATCCTCAAAATTGTTCAGACATAGGTTACAATTCACCTACCAAGATTGGCTATATGGCCACCTATTCTAACAATCTCCCACATGACCTTAAAGCCAATCGCCCATATGTCTAATCGCCATTTTCTCAAGATATTGTGTATGAGTGCTCTGCGACATAGGCTTTGTCAGCGGATCTGTTGTGTTGACTCGGTCCATCCGAACATCACCTCTTCCTACCATTTCTCTTAGAAGATGGTAGCATCTAAGAATGTGTTTGGAACGGTGATGAAATCTCGGTTCCTTTGCTTGCGCTATTGCTCCGTTGTTATCACAAAAGATGAGAAGGGGCTCGGCGATGCTAGGCACCACACCTAACTCTTAGATGTAGTTTCTCATCCAAACCGCTTCCTTGGCAGCTTCTGAAGCTGCTATGTATTCGGCCTCAGTGGTGGAATCAACAGTGGTTTCTTGCTTGGAACTAGTCCAAGCCACTACTCCTCCATTGAGGCTGAATACATAACCCGATTGAGACTTGGCATCATCGTCATCAAACTGGAAGCTAGCGTCGCTAAAGCTTTCCAGGATCAGTTCTCCATTGCCATAGACCAAGAACATTTCCTTAGTCCTCCTTAGGTACTTAAGGATGCCCTTAACAGCATTCGAATGTGCCTCTCCTGCACAGGACTGATATCTGCTTATTACACTCAAAGCATAAGCAATGTCAGGTCTGGTGCAGTGGACCGCATATTGGATGCTTCCTACGGCAGAAGCATAGGGGTTGACTCTCATCCTTTCAAGTTCCTCATCAGTCTGCGGGGAATGTTTCTTGGATAACTTGATCCCATTCCTCATGGGAAGGAATCCTCGTTTGGAGTTGTCCATTCGAAATCTTTTCAGGACTTTCTCCATATACGAGTTTTTGGGTGAGCCCTAACATCCTCTTAGATTTGTCCCTGATAACCTGGATGCCTAGAATGTAGGAGGCTTCACCCAAATCCTTCATGAAAAACTGGATTGATAACCATGCTTTTGTGTCACCCAACTGAAAGAATCGGGTACGGCCCGGGAATGCAACGGAAGCGTAAAAACGTTAATTAAAGCATACTATAAAACGGGTTCAAAGGGGTGTTCCCTTTGAAGTTCCTGGGCGTTTGGTGTTTGTCATAGCATAAATAAAGAAGGAGAAGATGCTGGACTTGTGGCTAAAGGAAGAAAACAAAAAGATACATGAAAATGTAAAGAAAACCTACCTTTTTGTTTACTACACGTATAACCGGTACATGCGTTGTTTCCTTTCCGTTTCTCCTTCCAGTCACTTGAGAATTCAACGTAGAACTCCTCTAATTTTTCCACACCACACTATAGAATAGATCTCTAATCTATTGCTAGATAGATATAGAGAAGTGAAGAAGAAACACTACGAAAACAACACTATTGATTAGTGTTTTTGGAATATTTTAGTTCAAACCTTTCCAAAAGGTATGAATACAAAAAGGAGAAATTTTCAGAGATTTTTTGAGAGTTTCTTGATGAAAATTTTGTGCAAGACAAGGACATACAAGTTATGTGAATGGTTTTGTGTATGTAGAGTTGTTGAATTCAAAATTCAACTTCTATGGTTAACTTCCAAAGCAACCTACACACACTCACCACTCTATACATAAACATGAAACATTATAGCAAATAAAACCACCCACCAAACCATATAAAGGATAGTCACATGTGCCTCACATGTGAAAGATTTTAATTCTTCCTTCACTTGCTATAAATTGAATTTTTCCATGGACTAGGACTACTAGTCTTGGAATTTTATTTAATATAATTAAATGAAGTCCAAACAAAGTCCATTGGGAATTAATTAATCCAATTAATCTCAATCCAATTGAAGCCCATAAGTTTATTTAATCAAATTAAATAAACATAAGTCCCAAACTCTAATTAATTAATCCAAACCCGATAAATTAATCCAATTAATTTAAAGGTTCTAAGTCCGAAAATTAACTAATCCAATTAACTAATTCTTGGACCATCCATCAAATGGATTTCACAATAAATGATCCAATCATTTATTTTTCTCCTTGAATTAATTTAATCCAAGTAAATTAATTCGCTTCTTCTAGAATTAATTCCAAATTAATCCTACCAATTCCATAGTCATTTGTGTGTGACTCTTTAGGTTCACCCTCAGCTAGACTTGGGCTGTGTCCAACACAATTGGTCAATTAAATCTAATTTAATTAACTGTTTTCCAATTATCCATTAATCGGAAAAATGCCTGTCACCATGGGTGGCCGTCTAGCTACGGTCCATGGCACTAGAGACTAGGTGAATGTTGGCGTGAATGTTTTAGGCTCCCGAGTTCCATACGAGTACGGTCATTCCATCATCCGTCTCCGGGTCTAAGTCTAGAGCATGGAATTGGGTGTCGGTTCCCATCCTGGACCAAACAACTATGCTCAATAACTCCAGACACGTTTGCTCTATTGATCGACGTTGGAAACCATTCCCTACACGACCAATCGTTGTGGCCACAGACTTAAAGAGCTTAAACCGTCTCAGAGCGCATAGGAGACTCGACTGTCATATTCTGACAGGTGACGGATCCTATCTTGGAATCCACCATCCTCCATACATATTCTGACTGCACTGGATAAAGCTTATGATGAACGTATCCCAGATACGAACATCTCTTGCCAGACCCTAGATACAGCCTTCATATGCATGTGACTACCATGATTCCTCAAGTTCAAGGACTAATCTCATACTATCGGAGCTGGGAATTCCAGTCATACCGACCAAGCCTCCAAAGCTTCCATATGATGATTTCCGCGAGTCAGTTGAGTCAGCTAACGCACTTGTCAACCAACCCACTAATATTGCATAGACGTCCAACGTCTGTCGCCGATGAAACACGGCACTCATCCAATGAATGGAATCCTTAGTGCAAGTCTCTGTAGGACCCTCGATTCCCTGTCTCGAGGTCCTCGACTTGGAACGTTTCAGACCAACCCTCAGAAGTTGGTTTCATAGCTGCCATCCAATGCGCAGCCCAACTACATGGGTTATCCAATTGGTCTGTGGGCATTTGTTGTGACATTAAAATATCGTTTAACGTAATCAGTAAGCACAACAAACATATAGTGCCACGGATGAATACTTACTATATTCATCAAGTCAATAAAGATTGCTAAATAGTACCCAAAACCGCCAATCTAATTGGCTTTCCAAGCCACCGCCTTACCATTAAGCCTGAATATATGTTCATACTGAGACTAGATGTTATTCACATGATCCTGGAAGCTAGTATCGCCACAGCCTTCCAAAATAGACTCTCCATAGAACGTGCATCAA
Organism: Sesamum alatum; assembly: GCA_034509735.1. Taxonomy (NCBI): domain Eukaryota; kingdom Viridiplantae; phylum Streptophyta; class Magnoliopsida; order Lamiales; family Pedaliaceae; genus Sesamum; species Sesamum alatum. Next base: position 23,444,462 of record JACGWO010000009.1, on the reverse strand, counting down.
GAACACTTCTTTAATCCTTTTCAGGTATTAAAGACTGTTCTCAACAACAGTCTACTGCCTTCTCGGTACACACCCGATTTCTGTCGTTACGCCCAAAGCATACACAACATCAGGTCCAATGCACCAAACAACATACCCATGTTGCTTACGACAAAGATGTAGGGGATGTCAAACATCTGAGCTTCCTCATCAGCCAACCCTGACTGAGTCTTGGACAACTTAACCCTATATATAGGAATCTAATTCCTTTCATGGAGAATTGCGTGAACAACATTCATGTTTCAGTGTTTCCTAACATCTTAAATTCATTCCAAATGAATAAGACGTTACACACTTAAATACTAGGAACACAACTAAACTCCCGCTGACCCTCAAAGCCCGTTACTGATCGAGTCATACCCCGCATGTGAAGGACAAGCGGATCCGCCCGGGAGCGCGAGCGGAAGCGAGAAAACAAGAAATTGTGCACAAATTTAAATCTAATTTCAATATGCGAATTCCAAGGGGTGTACCCTTGGGTGCTCAACCGGGCGTTCGATGTAGGATGTGTAAATATTGAAAACATATATTTAAACACATAGGGCATAGATATATAAATGAAATCAATCAAAGCGTAATAAACCGTTACCTTTGATTGTTTAGTGTATGCTCCCGGCTACTAGCATTGTTCCTTCTCCGGAATGCTCACGAAATCCAAACGTATAGATTCTCCAAAGGTGATCCACACCATACCGGAAGAAACACACGTTCTTCTTGCTAGAAAAGAACGGGTTTAGGAAGGAATCGGTTTAAGAGAAGAACACTATGAATTAGTGTTCTCTTAAACTTACTTTGTTCTTCTTCTTGATTCAAAATCAAGTGAAGAACACAAGTGTAAGAGAGGGAGAGAGCACGAAAATTGAGAGAGAGGAGAGGGATTTTTGTCTTCTCTTTTTATTAGAAAAAGATGAATAATGAATCACATATGCTTGGTGTTGTATATTCTAATATATATACATAATTAATGTGATTATTGGAATGTGTCTAGGTTCATCCAAGGATGTCTAGATTCATTCCAATCAATCACCATCAATTCTTCAGTCAAGCCTACCAAAATTTATGGTATGATCAAATCATACCAAAAGGAAAGAGCTTGATTGGAGTTGATTTGTCTCTTTCCAAAAGAGATAAGTCAACATACCACCTAGCATGAAACATGGCTGATTTTGCTTCCTCCAAGGGAGCATGTTGGCCATGTTTAATTAAGGGAAGAAGTCCAACTTCTTCCTATTCCAAAATAGGAATTATTTCTCCTCTCGGGTATAATTTAACGGACCGGGTTTTATCGTAATCCAATTACGAATCCAACATGAAATCCAATTTAATGTCCATTTAAATTATTCCCGTTGATCTTTTAATCCAATTAAAAGATCCAACGTCTCAACGTCTCAACTTTCCATATTTAATCAAAAATCCAATTTACCGATTAAACGAAAGCCCGATACAATATCGGCCCGTCCATCCAATAGACTTTTCCTTAAGTAATCCAATTACTCATTTTTATCCTTCGAGATTGACTCCAAGTCGATCTCTCAACCTCCTCGGTGATTTGTGTGTGACCCTTTAGGTTCACCCTCAGCTAGACTTGGGCCCGTGTCCCACAAGGGCCCGTTACCATGAGTGGCCGTCTAGCAACGGTCCATGGCACTAGAGACTAGGTGAATTAGCGTGAACATTTAGGCGCCGATTCCGTACGGGTACGATCCTTCCGTCTACCGTCTCCCGGCCTTAGTCTAGGGTATGGAATTGGGCGTCGGTTCCCATCCTTGACTAGGCATCTATGCTTAATACTCGAGACCACGTATGCTTCATTGCATCGGCACAGGGAACCATTCCCTGTTCGACCAACCACTGTGGCCACAGCTTCAAACAGCATGAACGTGTCTCCGAGTGCATAGGAGATACCTCTGTCACATACTGACAGGGGACGGATCCTCTTCTTGGAATCCACCGTCCTTGCTACACATTCCGACTGCACTGGACAAGGCTTATGATAATCATCTTACAGAATGATTACCTCTCGCTAGATCCAAGATACAACCGTCCTGTGCACGCGACTGCCATGATCCCTCAAGTCTGAGGATTACTCCTCTACTATCGGAACCGGGGAAAACCAATCATACCGACCAAGCCTCCAAGGCTTCCATATGATGATCCCCGCGAGTCAGTCCAGTCGGCTCGACCCCAGTCGACCAACCCATAAAAATCGTGTAGGCGTCCCACGCCTGTCGCCGATGAAACACGGCACTCATCCAATGAACACGACTCTTGACGCAAGTCTCAATAGGACTGTCGATGCCCTGTCTCGAGGTCCTCGACTTGGAACGTTTCAGACCCAACTCTTAATCAGTTGGTTTCATGACCACCATCCAATGCGTGGCCCAACTGCACGAGTTGTTATCCATGGTCTGTGCGCTTTGTTGCGATATAAGTTAAACACCATTTTAACAAATGTAAGATGAGCGCAACAAAGAAGGTACTATTGGTGACGAATACTCATCTTATTCATCACGTAATAATATTACATTCACATCAAGTTGTCGGATAGGTTACAAATTGCCAAACCTATTGGCTTTCTGGTCACCTATTCCAACAGCATGAACTCATCAAAACGAATATTCTAGTTACATAGAGCTTCAAACCTACTTTGAATTCCATGTCGAATTACATGGCTCCAAGTCATTGATTCAATCCAATGTCCAACATTGCTTTTCCTTATGTCTTTTGGATTATCATCCAATTGACCGGACTGACCCAGAAACCTGTACCTCACAGGTATCTAGGATATTCTGGTCATCCTTAGGAGAACTTGAATATACTCAGTAGGAAAACTTGATTACAAATGATGTTTGCTATATCATACTGAGTTGTCGCTCTACTTGATTCCTCAAGGAGCTACTCCTTACCCCGATTATCCTCTGAAATCCAATTTCTCTGAGGACAACACATGAACTTGTGCAAACCTAGTTTGCCTCCCACTAGTCCCTTGACGTATGCAAGACCATCCTACATACTCAAGTACTTTGTAGGATACAGGCTTGCCATGCCATATCCAATATGGCGTCCGGGCCACGATGTTTAGAAAGTGCCATGTTTTACAACTTGGCTACTTTTTTAAGAACACGCCCAAATGGGCCAAGGTAATTCAGTGAAAACACCAATCGAACCATGTCCAACAAGGTTTGATTCCTCCCTTATCAAAGACGTCGTTCAATTGTGGCGTTCCAGGAAGAATTTCACTGAGTTAGAATTCCATTCCCATTTATATACATCAAGAACTCCCACTAAATACACACCACTCGATCCAATCGAAGGTTAATTTTGCAACCAGTTTGGTTCCCACTTCAAATCTAATTCCCTAAGCCTTCCAAAGGCCCTTAGACTTGTGAACCCTCTTCTGGTCTTGTGTATTCAGTGACCCATAGATATCTGACTGGATCCAATCCAACAGACCACTAGCAAGCATACTTTGTCCTACAAAGAGCCTCTTGGCCATCTTCCTGCTCAGGAAGGACTTGCAAGCTAGCAGCCTCAAATTGTCTATTTCTAGACTCCTTGAATCTACTAACCTCCTTATCCTATCTAGCGGAATGTGACCTAGCTTTGCATGCCAAATCTATGAGTTTATCTTGATTATCTATTTTATCATTTTTTGTTAGCATTCATAATCTAATTATGGGATAATATTGAATCAATTATGCAAACAACCTAGCAGACAAGAATAATCATTCTTTGTCAAATAAAAGAAACTTTCATTGATCGAAAACATGTAATTCTTATTGTCCAACAATAGAAAAACATAATTTGATCATGCTAGGTTACATAATTGTGACCTATGAACTCTATCCTAACATGATCACTAATAGCTAAGCCTTACTAGTCCTATAGCTTCTATGGCAATAGCCCAGCCATTGCCTAGCTTTGGAACCATCTCCATCTTAGCCTTCTACTCCTTTCCATCACCTGCAAATCATTTGCAGATATGAGCTCCACAACTGGTATCCAATACCCAAGAGTAGAATAATAATCATATTAAAGCTCAAATCAAATGTACCTTGGTTGGAGAGGAGTTTAGGACACTCCATCATCCAATGCCCCTTTTCACGACAATATATGCAAACATCTTTTGCAATCCTTGGCTGCCGAATCGCCTGCCTCTTTCATTTGCCCATGCCCAGAATGGCAACAGGAGCGCTCTGTGCGCTTGCAGCAGCTGATTCTGTCTTACCCTTCTTCCTCCTCCAGCGTCCGGCCCCTTTGCCTTTGGCTCTTGAGGTCGAAGCCTCCCCCACCAATACCGACGGCGCAGATCCATATAGATCTCTTCCTCAACGAAACCATTGAGGAAGGTCATTTTCACGTCCATCTGTCATATCTCATAGTCATACCATGCTGCTATGGCAAGCAGGATCCGAATGGATTTAGCCATGGCTACTGGCGAGTAGGTGTCCTCAAAATTGACCCCGGGTCGTTGAGTGTACCCTTTAGCTACTAGCCTAGCCTTAAAAGTTGTGACTTATCCATCTATGCCAAGTTTGCACTTATAGACCCACTTACAGCCAACTGGCTTAACACCTTTCGGTGGGTCTACAAGTCTCCAGACTTGGTTCTCGCTCATGGAGTCCATTTCGATTTTCATGGCCTCAAGCCATTTCCCAGAGTCGATGTCAGACATCGCTCCTTCGTATGTCTTAGGCTCGTTATCCAGTAGACCGATCGTATTTAGAAAGCCATATCTCACCGGAGGTTGAGACTCTCTAGTTGACCTACGGAGGACGGGAACGTCAGTGGTGATTGTGGGCGCTGACTGTATAGGAGTTGGCGGTTCAGGTACCGGGGCTGGCCTTTCTTGAGGCTGTCCTTCATGCCTAGCATGCTGGACTTCTCGAGGTTGGTCAGCCCTTCGGGTATCTACCCTGAATCCTCTAAGTGAGGAACCCGCAGCTACCTCTGATGACTGGTTTCCATCACTTGATTCCTCAAGGATCAGTTCATCAGGTTGGATATCCTCTGGAAAGCCTTGTTCCAAGAACACTGCGTTCCTTGAAACAAATACCTTTTGTTCCAAGGGGTCATAAAAGTAATAACCTGCAGTTTCTTTAGGGTATCCAACGAACCTGCATAAGCTAGACCTGGTTTCTAGCTTATCTCCCACTAACCTCTTGACGTATGCGGGGCTACCCCACACTTTCAAGAAGTTGTAGGACGCAGGCTTGCCGTGCCATATTTAATATGGCATTTGGGTCAACACACTGGTTGGCGCCAAATTTAACAACTTGGCTGCCGTTTTCAATGAGTAGCCCCAAAAGGACAAGGGCAATTTGATAAAACTCATCATGGATCGAACCATGTCCAACAGGGTTCGATTCCTCCTTTCAGAGACACCATTTAACTGGGTGTCCCGGGAGGTGTCCATTCAGATATTATACCATTTTCTTTTAGATAATCAAGGAACTCCGTACCAAGGTACTCTCCACCTCGGTCTGACCGTAGGACTTTAATTTTGCAGCCGGTCTGGTTCTCAACCTCAAGTCTGAATTCTTTAAACGTTTCAAGAGCTTCATGTTAGAATAGGTGACCATGTAAGCCAATTTTGGCAGGAATATGTAACCTATGTCTAGACAATTTTTTTGGTATGTGATAAAAACATTTATGAATAAAGAAGTGAAAATTCATATGGCAATACTTTGTTTACGTTCACTTATATCTGCATTTACATTTCTGTTCACTACGCAAACAAAGCCCACGGACTGAGAATCGATTTCGGGGACTGGGACTACGCTTGGAGGTAGGTCCATGAAATCAGTCTTACCGAATCAGTCCGAAAATCTCCAAGTCAAGGAATCCCGAAAATGGGTACCAGGATTCCCTTTGAGACTTGCACTAAGCATCTGCTGTCGTATTTCATCGACGGGTGACGAAGGTAGTCTAAGCAGTGTTAGTGGGTCAGCACGCTAGGAAGCAGCTGACTGAGGTGACTCGCGGGAACCGTCTTACTGAGGACCTTGAGTATGGTCAGCAAGGTATGATGTGTATTCCCGGTTCCAACAGTACAGGCCAAGTCCTTTGACTTGAGGAACTGCTGAGTTTACCTGTGCATCAGGACTGTATCTTAGATATGGTGAGAGATTGCCAAAATACTCTTGAGTAGTCATAAGCCATGTCTAGTGCAGCTCGGGTGTACAAAGTGACAGTAGTTTCCAAGAAAGGATCTGTCTCCTGTCAAAAGGTATTGACAGTTCAGTCTCATGTATGCTCTGTGTCTTGTCCCTGAAATCTGTGGCCACAGTAACTGAACAGAAGGGAAAGGTTTCCCTTAGTAAGGACAGGCCGACACTTAGGTCCAAAATGGGTACCTGCTTTTTCCGTGCCCTAGACTCTGAGTGATGAGACCGAAGACAGAAGGACAAGTGTACTGTTAGAGCCTAAATGTTGATCCCCAATTATTTCACCTAGTCTCTAGTGCCATCGACCGTTGCTAGATGGCCACCCATGGTAACGGGCGGATTCTAGGAATCCGGCCAAGTCTAGCTGAAAGGTGAACCTAAAGAGTCACACACTATCCACACACACCTAGTATTTAATTTGGAATTAAATATTGGAGTAAAGGAATGATTAAATTAGATTTAATCGGGTCCTATATTTTCTTGGAGAAATTAATTCCTTCTATTTGATAAAGGGAATTCAATTAATAAATTGGATTTATTAAGGGAATTGATTTAATGGGCCTAGAATAAATATTAATATTTATTTATTATATTTATTTGGCCTTTTAGAATATTTAATGGGATTTAAATATTCCACTAAATTTAAATCAACGATTGAGATGGAAAGGGGAGATGGAAGGCTAGGATTTGTTTGACTAGGTCAAACACTAGTTTGACTAGGACTTTGACTAGGTCAAAATCCTAGTCAAATTAGGGTTCTTAGAGTTGGAGTTTAAAGAGGATTAAACTCCTCCTCTATAAATACCTCTAGCTTCCAACTATTGTAGGATGATGATTCTTGAAATCACACACACAACACACACTCTCCCCTCTCCTACATCTCGTCCGCCCCTCTCTCTCTCACTCTCCAAGAAAATGATTTCTTGTTCTTTTGTTCTTGGAACATTAGAACTAAGCAAGATTAGTCCCATTAATTCATAACGTGTGATTGATATATCCTCTCCAAAAATACTTGTTCGTTGCTAGCACGACGTGCAAGATACGTGGGTGGATCGTGTGTCACGATTTGGAGGGTCTCAAGAACGAGATCTCGGTGCAAAACGGGGAACAACGCGTGTAGCCGTTGAAGACGAAAACGACAACGGGTAGGTCTCGTTTTATTTTTCGTCCCTCTTTATTTTTCAACTCTATGGCCTCCATGATTTCTTTACATGTTATATGATCATGAGATACACCGAACGCCCGGGAACCTCAAGGGTACACCCCTTGAGCGTGTTCTTTTAAATTAAAAGCATGCTTTAATTTTTATATGTTTATTTTTATCGCGCTTCCGCATTCGCGCAATTCCCGGGACGATCCACCGATTTCTTTCACTTCAGACTTGTACCTCATTAGGTATACATAACCATACCGTGAATAATTATCGGTAAAGGTTATGAAGTAGGAGAACCCACCTGGGGCCTGCGTCCTTAGTGGTCCACATACGTCTGTATGGACCAGGTCCAATAGACCTGTGGCAAGCCTGCTTTGTCCTACAAAGGGCTTCTTGGTCATTTTCCCTCTTAGACAGGACTCACAAGTTGGTAGCTCACTCAAGTCCCTACCTCTAGGTTCTTTGAGTCTACCAATCTTTTCATCCTGTCTTGGGATATGTGACCTAGCCTAGCGTGCCACAGTCGTGCGTTCCCATTGTTATCTATTTTACGTTTGTGTTAAGCGTTAAGAACGAAGTTCGTTTGTTGTAAGATATAGAGCCCATTATTGAGTGTACCAAGCAGATGAGCAATTTTTATTGATCATAAACTCATATCCATTATTGTCTAACAATGGAATGGAAATGATGTTTTTAATCATACTAGGTACATAATAAACTAGCTCTAACTCTATACTAATACGATCGCTAACTACTAGAGTGGTGGAGCCTACTGCTTCTGCCGAGATGGCCTTGCCATTTCCAAGCTTCAGGATCATATCCTTGCTACCTAGTTTTCTGCTTCTTTTTAGCACCTGCAAATCATTACAAATGTGAGCTCCACAGCCGGTATCTAATACCCAAAAGGCAGAGTTAGTGACCATATTAACCTTAATCACAAAAATACCTTGGTTTGAGAGGAGTTTGGGGCACTCCCTCTTCCAATGCCCTTTCTCACGGCAATTGATACATATGTCATATGCCCTCGACTGTTGCTTGGAGACAACCTTCCCTTTTCTTTGTCTTCCCCTCTTTGGCAATAGGAACACTCTTAGTGTTTGTACCTGCTTTGATGGCTTTTGCCTTCCCTTTCTTCCTTTTCCAACGTCCGGCACCCTTGCCTTTCGTCTTGGAAGTTGAAGCACCTCCAAACAATACCGAAGGCGTGGACTTTTTGGTCGTTGCCTCGTATTGCACCAACATATTGATTAACTCATGAGTACCCTTCTCAAGTGCATTCATGTTCTAGTTAACAATAAATTGGTCGAAGGAGGGTGGGAGAGACTGAAGGATCACATCTATATACGTCTCATTATCGAGGCCTGCCTTTAGGTCCTCGAGCTTTTCCACCAGGGTAAGCATTTTAACCCGTGCTCTTGTACAGAGGATCCTTCGGTCATTTTGGTTTCAAAGAACGCCTTAGTCGCGACATACCTAGTATGACGGTCTGGGACTGCATAGCATTCCTTAAGGCGAGCCATAATGGAAGGGACATCGTCTAGCCTTTCATACTGCTTCTGAATCTCATTCATCATTGAAGCAAGTATGATGCTACAGACCTTCCGGTTATCCTTATGCCAAGTCTCGAACGTCTCACGTTCTTCTGGCGTGTAACCTTCCGATAGGGTCCTAGGGAGAGGCGCGATCATGACGTAGCCTTGGTTCTCGTAATCTAGTTCTATCCTTGGATTGCGCAACCAGACGTTGTAATTTGTTCCATTGAATTTGTTGGTCTCAAGTATAGTTGATAGTGGCTTCTTAGACATTTCAAATCTACATTTAAAAACAGAGTTCGCGATCAGCAGAATTTAAAAAAAGGCGGAAGTTTGATAAATAATTAAATGCTTGGTCTTTAGTCATTTAATGCTCCCACTATTTATACGAAAACACGATACTCTCAAACGTTGTTTTCGGGAAAGCTTTTCCTAGTGGGCTTGGGATCCACAGCGAATCTTCCCATAACCCGCTTTTACGATTCCCATGGGAAGATTCCTGTGGGAGGTATTCCATACCATTCTCGTTCCACGAGATTCCCAAGATAATTGCCTCACCCTTTCACATGATCCCAAGGACTCCAAGCGAATCATGCTAATCGGGCGTTAAACCCGACCCAATCAATCGAATCATAGACCCGCTGCTACCTCCACGACTCGTGAGACAGGTAACAGTGGTCTACTTTTCGTTCATGACATAGTGTAGCTTCTTTTAAGTATGATAGACGTGCCACGACTCGTGAGACCACGCTATCGACCTAAATTAGCTTCCTCACTATGCCATGGATTGGAAGGCATGGACAAACTCCTAGAGTCCATGTCCATTTTGTTTAGGGTCTAATATTTTGACATTGGTCCAACCAATGTGAGAGTTGTAAATGACCGAGATCTCATATGTAAATATAAACACATTCATCCACAATGCGTAAATAAATAAATTGCATCCCATAGCAGTTATATGATAAATAAAAAACCATTCATCCATCATAACAGCCACATGCAAAATTAAAGCCTAGCACGCCCCTGTTGGATGATCACGAGCCCGAATCCTATGCGACCCACTAAGCCCGCAGTGGATCTATGGTCAATCTAGGGTTGGTCCTACACTATTACATTAATAGTAACCCAATCATCATTCTGATGGGCCCTGGTCTCTTTTCTCTTTCATCTCTTCATGGAAACGCCTTGGATCCTCCATTTTGGGCTCTCCATGTGGACCTTCCTCATTATTTGTAGGTAAGTTATCCCCGGGATTCCAAATCCAATAAATTCAACCTCCCAAAATATTGTTCTTAGAGAATATGCAAAATTTAAACAAAACGAATTTTTCAGAATAATCCAAAAAATTAAAAAATTAAAAATAACGAGGAAAATGACGACGTCAACCGGCTGCCGCCTCCGGCACGCGGGCCCTGCCTGATAGGCCGCGCGCGCGCGCAGGCCCCTGCTTGCTTGTGCGCGCGCCTGGTCGGCCGCAGTGCGCACGGCCGCGCGCCGGCTGGTTGCCGAGTGTGCAAGCACCTCGGCCCGCGCGCGCCAGCCTGCCGGCCGCCTACGTGCGCCTGCCAGGCGCAGGCACACGCGCATCGGGCGCGCCTGCCGGGTGCACGCGCACAGACACCATCGTCTGTGTGCGCGTGCGCCTGGTGGCGCCGCCTCGTGCACGCGCGCGCAAGGACCTTCCAGCACGTAAGTCGCGCGCTCGCGCGCGTATCCGTCGCGCCTGGCTGTGCCACCTTGTGCGCGCGCACGCGCTTGGCCTCTCTGGCCACGCGTCCGGGCGCGCAGACGCCCTAGCATGCTGGCTGGCGCGCGCGCGGGGGCTTCCCTGCCCGCATGCGTTGTCGCCCGGCCACCTGCCTGCGCCTGTCGCCCGGCCGCGCGTTCGGCTGGCCTGAACTGCGCGCGCCATGCGCTCTTGGCGCAGGCGGCCGCGCGTAGGCTCCCCTGCTTGCGCGCGCCCGCCTCACCTGAGCGTACAGCGCACGCGGTTAGCCACCGGCTGGCCGCGTGCTGCGTTTTGTCTGTTTCGTTCGATTTTTGCCCCCGTTTCACAAGAAAAACAGAAAATACCAACAACAAAAAAATCATACGAAATCGAAAACAAGAAAACGACATGCTTTCACGATAAAAATATCAAGAAATAATTAAAAATATGCCAAACACGTTTCCATGCTTAAAACGCACACAAAATCATAGGCCTATACACCGAACCGGACTCTGATACCACGTTCAAGGGGTGTGTCCTTGAAATTCCCGGGTGTTCGGTGTATCTCATGAATTATAAACACATGCATAGCAATCATGGAGGCCATAGGATTGTAAAATAAAGAATAAGGAAAACGTAAATAGAAACCTACCGATTCGTCGTTTTCCTCTTCTAACTGGTACTCACGTTGTTCCCCGATTTGCTCCAAGATCTCGTATGGGAGACCTTATAATTCGTGACACGCAATCTGCCCACGTATCTTGAACTTCATGCTAGCGAACGAACAAGTATTTTGAAGAGGACGAATCAATCACACGTTATTAGTTTAACGGGATTAGTCCTCCTATGTTCAATTGTTAACACAAAAGAACAAGAGTCTTTTTCATGGAAAGAGAAGAGAGAGGCGGACAAGAGGTAGAGAGGGAGAGAGCATACGAATTGTGTGTGTGTGTGTGTGTGAAAATTCATCATCTTTCTACAAGTGAAGGGCTAGGAGTATATATAGAGGAAGAGTTCATTCCTCTTCAAACTCCAACTCTAGGAAGACGAATTTGACTAGGATTTTGACCTAGTCAAAGTCCTAGTCAAAGTAGTTCTTTGACCTAGTCAAATGATTCCTAGCCATCCATCTCCCCATTTAATCTCAACCATCTAATTAATTTAATGGAATATTTAAATCCTATTAAATATTCCAAGGGCAATAAATAAATATAATAAATATAAATATTTATTCTAGGCCCATTAAATTAATATTCTATTAAATCTAATTTATTAGATAAATCCCTTTTATCCAATAAAAGGAATTAGTTCTTTCCAAGAAAATTAAGGACCCGATTAAATCCAATTTATTCATTCCATTTCTCCAAATATTTAATTCTAAATTAAATACTTTATGTGTGCGGATTATGTGTGACTGTTTAGGTTCACCTTCAGCTAGATTTGGTTGGATTCCTAGAACCCGCCCATTACCATGGGTGGCCATCTAGCAACGGTCCATGGCACTAAAGACTAGGTGAATAACGGGGATGAACATTTAGGCTCTAACAGTACATTTGTCCTTACGTTTACGGTCTCACCACTTAGGGTCTAGGGCACAGAAAAGGCAGGTACCCATTTTGGACCTATGCGTCGGTCTGTCCTTCACTAAACGCCGCAAAGTAAACAGATAATCATAAAGCAGATAAAGTGAACGCTAACAAAGTGATGCCAAATGAATTTCACTTCTTTATTCATTAATAGTTTTTTTTATCAAAACACTGAAATTGTTTAGACATAGGTTACATTTTCCCCACCAAGATTGGCTATATGGTCACCTATTCTAACAGATCAGCCGGAAGGTTTCACAGTCACTGGAGAAGAATAGAAGGTCTGTCGTCTCCAGAATTCCATCTATGGCCTCAAACAAGCATCCCGAAGTTGGAACATTCGCTTTGATGAAGTAATACGGGGCTATGACTTCATCAAAAACGAATCCGACCCTTGTGTATACAAGAAGGTCAGTGGGAGCTGTATAGTGTTCCTAGTGCTTTATGTGGATGACATTCTACTCATTGGTAATGACGTTAGAATGTTGGGTAACACAAAAGCATGGTTATCAACCCAGTTTTGCATGAAGGATTTGGGTGAAGCCTCCTACATCCTAGGCATCCAGATTGTCAGGGACAGATCTAAAAGGATGTTAGGGCTCACTCAAAACTCGTATATGGAGAAAGTCCTAAAGAGATATCGAATGGACAACTCCAAACGAGGATTCCTTCCTATGAGGCATGGGATCAAGTTATCCAAGAAACAGTCCCCGCAGACTGATGAGGAACTTGAAAGGATGAAAGTCATCCCCTATGCTTCTACCGTAGGTAGCATCCAATATGCAGTCCACTGCACCAGGCCCTAGACCGAATGTATGGTTTAATTTTATGTTGGGCCTGTGTGCCTCTTTCTGCTTTCTCCTTCTCCCCTTCTAGTTTCCTTGGAATAATAAGGCACTCTTTCTCCCTCCTAATGTACTCCCCCAGGGTTTTCGCTGGGGTTTTTTTTTACATATGTAATGAGAGTAGAATAGGAGTAAGTTTTTTTATTTTTATGTATTTGGTGTAGAAGAAAGAAGGTCCACATGGAGAGCCCAGAATGGAGGATCCAAAGGCGTTTCCATAAGAATGATGATTAGGTTACTATTAATGTAATAGTGTAGGACCAACCCTAGATTGACCATAGATCCACTGCGGGCTCAGTGGGTAGCATAGGATTCGGGCTCGTGATCATCCAACAGGGCCGTGCTAGGCTTTAATTTTGCATGTGGCTGTTATGATGAATGAATGGTTTTTATTTATCATATAACTGCTATGAGATGCAACTTATTTATTTATGCATTGTAGATGAATGTGTTTATATTTACATATGAGATCTCGGTCATTTACAACTCTCACATTGGTTGGACTAATATCCAAATATTAGACCCTAGATAAAGTGGACATGGACTCTAGGATTTTCCCATGCCTTCTAATCCATGGCATAGTGAGCAAGCTAATTTAGGTCGATAGCATGGTCTCACGAGTCGTGACACGTCTATCGTACTTAAAAGAAGCTGCACTGTGTCATGAACGAAAAGTAGACCACTGTTACCTGTCTCACAAGTCGTGGAGGTAGCAGCGGGTCTATGATTCGGTTGATTGGGTTGGGTCTAACGCCCGATTAGCATGATTCGCTTGGAGTCCTCATGATCATGTGAAAGGGTGAGGCAATTATCTTGGGAATCTCGTGGAACGAGAATGGTATGGCATACCTCCCACAGGATTCTTCCAATGTCAATCGTAAAAGCAATGGGAAAATTCGTTGTGGATCCCAAGCTCACTAGGAAAAGGTTTTCCGAAAACAACGTTTGAGAGTATCGTGTTTTCGTATAAATAGTGGGAGCATTAAATGACTAAACACCAAGCGTTTAATTATTTATCAAAACTTCCGTCTTTTAAATTCTGTTAATCGCGAGTTCTGTTTTTAAAATGTAGATTTAAAATGTCTAAGAACCCATTATCAACCATACTTAAACAAACAAGTTCAGTGGAACAAATTACAACGACTGATTGCGCAATCTGAGGATAGTCCTAGATTACGAGAACCAAGGCTATGTCATGGACGAGCCTCTCCCTAGGACCTTACCGGAAGGATCCACGCCAGAAGAACGTGAGACGTTCGAGACTTGGCATAAGGATAACCGGAAGGTCCGTAGCATCATACTTGCTTCTATGACGAATGAGATTCAGAAGCAGTATGAAAGGCTAGACGATGTCCCTTCCATTATGGCTCGCCTTAAGGATTGCTATGCATTCTCAAACCGGAATACTAGGTATGTCGCGACTAAGGCGTTCTTTGGAACCAAAATGACCGAGGAATCCTCTGTACAAGAGCACGGGGTTAAAATGCTTACCCTAGTGGAAAAGCTCGAGGACCTAAAGGCAGGCCTCGATAATGAGACGTACATTGATGTGATCCTTCAGTCTCTCCATCCCTCCTTCGACCAATTTATTGTTAACTATAACATGAACACACTTGAGAAGGGTATTCATGACTTAATCAATATGTTGGTGCAATATGAGGCAACTACCAAAAAGTCCACGCCTTCAGTATGGTTTGGAGGTGCTTCAACTTCCAAGACGAAAGGCAAGAGTGCCGGACGTTGGAAAAGGAAGAAGGGAAAGGGAAAAGCCGTCAAAGCAGCTACAAACGCTAAGAGTGTTCCCATTGCCAAAGAGGAAAAAGGCAAAGGAAAGGGGAAGGTTATCTCCAAGCAACAGTCGAGGGCATATGACATATCTATCAATTGCCGTGAGAAAGGGCATTGGAAGAGGGAGTGCCCCAAACTCATCTCGAACCAAGGTATTTTTGTGATTGAGGTTAATATGGTTACTAACTCTGCCTCTTGGGTATTAGATACCGGCTGTGGAGCTCACATTTGCAATAATTTACAGGTGCTGAAAAAAAGCAGAAAACTGGGTAGTGGGGATATGATCCTGAAGCTTGGGAATGGCAAGGCAATCTTGGTAGAAGTGTTAGAATAGGTGACCACGTAGCCAATCTTGGCAGGCAAAATATAACCTATGTCTAGAAAATTTCAGGGATTTGATAAATTATTAACGAATAAAGAAGTGAAATTCATTTGGCATTACTTTGTTTGTGTTCACTTTATCTGCATTACGTATCTGTTCACTCGCAAACAAAGCCCACGAACTGAAAACGTATTTCAGGGACTGGGACTACGCTTGGAGGTAGGTCTATGAAATCAGTCTCGTCGAATCAGTCCGGAAATCTCCAAGTCAAGGAATCTCGAAAATGGGTACCGAGATTCCCCTTGAGACTTGCACTAAGCATCTGCTATCGTATTTCATCGACGGGTGACGAAGGTTGTCTAAGCAGTGTTAGTGGATTAGCCTGCTAGGGAGCAGCTGACTGAGGTGACTCGCGGGAACCGTCTTACGGAAGACCTTGAGTAGGATCGGCTAGGTATGACATGTGTTCCCGGTTCTAACAGTACAGGTCAAGTCCTTTGACTTGAGGAACTGCTGAGTTTACCTGTATGTCAAGACTGTATCTTAGATATGGTGAGAGATTACCAAGAAACACTTGAGTAGTCATAAGCCATGTCTAGTGCAGCTCCGGCGTACAGAGTGACAGTAGTTTCCAAGAAAGGATCTGTCTCCTGTCAAAAGGCATTGACAGTTGAGTCTCACATACGCTCTGTGTCCTGTCCCTAAAATCTGTGGTCACAGTAACTGAACAGAAGGGAAGGTTTCCCTTGCGGCGTTTAGTAAGGACAGACCGACATTTAGGTCCAAAATGGGTACCTGCATTTTTCGTGCCTTAGACCCTAAGTGGTGAGACCGAAGATAGAAGGACAAGTGTACTATTAGAGCCTAAATGTTCATCCCCGAATATTCACCTAGTCTCTAGTGCCATGGACCGTTGCTAGATGGCCACCCATGGTAGCGGGGGAATTCTAGGAATCCGACCAAGTCTAGCTGAAAGGTGAACCTAAAGAGTCACACACAATCCGCACACATTAAGTATTTAATTTAGAATTAAATATTGGAGAAATGGAATGATTAAAGTGGATTTAATCGGGTCCTTAATTTTCTTGGAGAGAATTAATTCCTTTTATTAGATAAAAGGGATTAATCTAATAAATTAGATTTATTAGAAAATAATTTAATGGGCTTAGAATAAATATTTCTATTTATTATATTTATTTATTGCCCTTTGGAATATTTAAATAGGTTTTAATTATTCCATTAAATTAAATTAATGGTTGAGATTAAAAGGAGAGATGGATGGCTAGGATTAATTTAACTAGGTCAAATTACTACTTTGACTAGGACTTTGACTAGGTCAAAATCCTAGTCAAATTAGTCTTCTAGAGCTGGAGTTTGAAGAGGATTAAACTCCTCCTCTATATATAGTCCTAGCCCCTCACCATAAGAGATGATGATGAAACTCCAACACACACAACACTCTCTCTCTCTCGGCTCTCCCTCTCTCGTCCGCCTCTCTCTCTCTCTCACCAAGTTTGTTCTTTTGTTTTAACAATTGAACAAAAGGAGGATTAATCCCGTTAATTAATAACGTGTGATTTATCCGTCCTCTCCTATATACTTGTTCGTTCGCTAGCACGACGTGCAAGATACGTGGGCAGATTGCGTGTCATAATTTGGAGAATCTCACATACGAGATTTGGTGCAAATCGGGGAAACAATGCGAGTACCGGTTAGAAGACGAACACGACAAATCGGTAATTCCCTTTTACGTTTTCGTCTCTTCTTTTATTTTAAATCCTATGGCCTCCATGATTGTTTATATGCTTTTAATTCATGAGATACACCGAACACCCGGGAACTTCAAGGGTACACCCCTTGAAACGTGTCTTTATTTTACGTAAAAGTATGTTTAAATTTTGTTATTAAATTTTATACCGCGCTTTCGCGCTATTTCCCGGGACGATCCACAATCTTTCAGTGGTATCAGAGCCCGGTTCGGTGTATAGGCCTAGGGTTTTAAATGCGTTTTAAGCATGTCATTTTTCTTGCTTTTAAATTCGTATGATTTTTGGTATTATTGGATTTTCTATTTTTCTTCGGAAATGGGGGGTGAAAGTCGAACAAAACGGAGAAACGCAGCACGCAGCCTGCCGGAGGCTGGCCGCGCACGGCCGTGCGCACAGGTGAGGCAGACGTGAAAGATTGTGGATCGTCTCGGGAAAATAGCGCGAATGCGGAAGCGCGGTATAAAATAAAATTGCGGAATTAAAACATGCTTTAATAGAAATTAAAGAACACGCTCAAGGGGTGTGCCCTTGAGATTCCCGGGTGTTCGGTGTATCTCATGACATAAACAACATACAATAATCATGGAGGCCATAGGATTGAAAATGAAGAGGGACGAAAATCTTAAAACGAGACCTACCCGTTGTCGTTTTCGTCTTCAACGGCTACTCGCGTTGTTCCCCGTTTTTGCACCAAGACCTCGTTCTTGAGATCCTCCAAATCGTGACACATGATCCACCCACGTATTCTTGCACGTCGTGCTTGCAACGAACAAGTATTATTTTGGAGAGGATAGATCAACCATGCGTTATGAATTAACGGGATCGATCTTCCTTAGTTCAATTGTTCCAAGAACAAAAGAACAAGAAAAATAATATTTTCTTGGTGAGAGAGAGAGGGGCGGACGAGAGAGGAGAGGAGAGAGTGTGTGTTGTGTGTGTGTTTTCAAGAATCATCATCCTCAAATTGTAGGAGGCTAGGGGTTTATATAGAGGAGGAGTTTAATCCTCTTTAAACTCCAACTCTAAGAACTGTAATAACCATACCGCGAATGATCATCGGTAAAGGTTATGAAGTAGGAGAATCCACCTCGGGCCTGCGTCCTTAGTGGTCCACATACGTCTGTATGGACCAAGTCCAACAGACCTGTGGCAAGCCTGCTTTGTCCTATAAAGGGCTTCTTGGTCATTTTCCCTCTTAGACAAGATTCACAAGTTGGTAGCTCACTCAAGTCCCCTACCTTTAGGTTCTTTGAGTCTGCCAACTTTTTCATCCTATCTTGGGATATGTGACCTAGCCTAGCGTGCCACAGTCGTGCGTTCCCGTTATTATCTAATTTACGTTTGTGTTGAGCGTTAAGAACGAAGTTCATTTGTTGCAAGATATAGAGACCGTTATTTAATGTATCAAGCAGATTAGCAATTCCACACCTCATCAAATAAAAGCAATTTTTATTGATTCTAAACTCATAACCACTATTGTCCAAGAATGGAATAGAAATGATGTTTTTAATCATACTAGGTACAAAATAAATTTGTTCTAATTCTATGCTAATGCTATCACTAATCACTAGAGTGGCGGATCCTATTGCTTCTGCCGAGATGGCCTTGCCATTCCCAAGCTTTAGGATCATTTCTCCGCTACCCAGTTTTCTGCTTCTTTTTAGCACCTGCAAGTCATTGCAAATGTGAGCTCCACAGCCGGTATCTAATACCCAAGAGGCAGAATTAGTGACCATGTTAACCTCAATCACAAAAATACCTTGGTTCAAGAAGAGTTTGGGGCACTCTCTCTTCCAATGCCCTTTCTCACGGCAGTTGATACATATGTCATATGCCTTTGACTGTTGCTTCGAGACAACCTTTCCCTTTCCTTTGCCTTTCCCCTCTTTGGCAATGGGAACACTCTTAGCGTTCGTAGCTGCTTTGACGGCCTTTCCCTTCCCTTTCTTCTTTTTCCAACGTCCGGCACCCTTGCCTTTCGTCTTGGAAGTTGACGCACCTCCAAACAATACTGAAGGCGTGGACTTCTTAGTCGTTGCCTCGTATTGCACCAACATATTAATCAACTCATGAATGCCCTTCTCAAGCGCGTTCATGTTATAGTTGACGATAAATTGGTCGAAGGAGGGTGGGAGTGACTCAAGGATCACATCTATGTACGTTTCATTATCGAGACCTGCCTTTAGGTCCTCGAGCTTTTCCACCAGGGTAAGCATTTTAACCCCGTGCTCTTGTACAGAGGATCCTTTTGTCATTTTAGTTCCAAAGAACGCCTTGGTCGCGACATACCTAGTATGCCGGTCCGGGACTGCATAGCAATCCTTAAGGCGAGCCATGATGGAAGGGACATCGTCTAGCCTTTCTTATTGCTTCTGAATTTCATTCGTCATTGAAACAAGTATGACGCTACGGACCTTCCGGTTATCCTTATGCCAAGTCTCGAACGTCTCACGTTCTTCTGGCGTGGATCCTTCCGGTAAGGTCCTAGGGAGAGGCTCGTCCATGACGTAGCCTTGGTTCTCATAATCCAGGACTATCCTGAGATTGCGCAACCAGTCGTTGTAATTGGTTCCATTGAATTTATTTGTCTCAAGAATGGTTGAAAGTAGGTCCTTAGACATTTTAAAATCTACATTTTAAAAAACAGTACGCGATCAGCAGAAAATAAAGACGGTGGTTTGATAAAAATAATTAAATGCTTGGACTTTAGTCATTTAATCCTTTCACTATTTATACGAAAACACGGTACTCTCTAACGTGATTTTCGTGAAATCCTTTCCTAGTGGGCTTGGGATCCACACGATTTTTCCCATACCCCTACCTGCGTGCGCGCGCGCCTGGTCGGCAGTGCTTTGTGCGGCCTGGTGTTCCGGCAGGCCGTCGCGCGCACAAGCTCCCCTGCCTCGCGCGCGCGCTCGCCTGCTGGTCGCCAACCGCGCAACTGCGCCTGCACAGTGCGCGCGCAGACACTCACTAGGCACGCCTGCCGGGCGCGCGCGCGCAGACACCTTTGTCTGTGTGCGCGCGCGCCTGGCGGCGCTGCCTGGTGTCCGTCCGCATGCGGACTCTCTGCCCACATCCGCGCGCACATGAGCGCACCTGACGGGTGCGCGCACGCATACACCCTCGTATGCGTGCGCCCGCGCCTGGACGCGCCGCCCTGCGCGCGGCCACCCTGGCCGCGCGACCGGGCGCGCAGACTGCCTGCACGCTAGCCGTGGCGTGCGCGTGCGGGCTCCCCTGCCCGTTTGCGCGCACACCAGGCCAGCGGCCTGTTTGAGGCCCGGCTGCGCGCGGCCAGCCTCCGGCTGGTCGGCTACGGCGTTCCTTCGTTTTTTCGTTCAATTTCCACCCACGTTTCCCAAGAAAAATAGAACATACCAAATATGTAAAAATCACTCGAATTAAAAGCAATAAAACGACATGCTTCAATAATCAAGAAAATCAAGAATTAATTAAAACATGCTAAAACACGTTTCATGCTTAAAACGCACATAAAACCCTAGGCCTATACACCGAACCGGGCTCTGATACCACTGAAAGATTGTGGATCTTCCCGGGAAAATAGCGCGAATGCGGAAGCGCGGTATAAAATAAAATTGCGGAATTAAAAACATGTTTTAATAGAAATTAAAGAACACGCTCAAGGGGTGTGCCCTTGAGATTCCCGGGTGTTCGGTGTATCTCATGACATAAACAACATACAATAATCATGGAGGCCATAGGATTGAAAAAATGAAGAGGGACGAAAATCTTAAAACGAGACCTACCCGTTGTCGTTATCGTCTTCAACGGCTACTCGCGTTGTTCCCCGTTTTGCACCAAGACCTCGTTCTTGAGATCCTCCAAATCGTGACACATGATCCACCCACGTATTCTTGCACGTCGTGCTAGCAACGAACAAGTATTATTTTGGAGAGGATAGATCAACCACACGTTATGAATTAACGGGATCGATCTTCCTTAGTTCAATTGT
Organism: Sesamum alatum; assembly: GCA_034509735.1. Taxonomy (NCBI): domain Eukaryota; kingdom Viridiplantae; phylum Streptophyta; class Magnoliopsida; order Lamiales; family Pedaliaceae; genus Sesamum; species Sesamum alatum. The sequence continues at coordinate 23,423,577 of JACGWO010000009.1, read as the reverse complement.
TCCAAGAACAAAAGAACAAGAAAAATATATTTTCTTGGTGAGAGAGAGAGAGGGGCGGACGAGAGAGGAGAGGAGAGAGTGTGTGTTGTGTGTGTGTTTTCAAGAATCATCATCCTCAAATTGTAGGAGGCTAGGGGTTTATATAGAGGAGGAGTTTAATCCTCTTTACACTCCAACTCTAAGAACTTTATTTTGACTAGGATTTTGACCTAGTGAAAGTAGCATTTGACCAAGTTAAACCAATCCTAGCCATCCATCTCTCCTTTCCATCTCAACCGTTGATTTTATTTAATGGAATATTTAAAACCTATTTAAACATTCCAAGAGGCCAAATAAATATAAATATTTATTTTAAGCCCATTAAATAAATTTCATTAATAAATCTAATTTATTAATTTAATTCCTTTTATCAAATAGAACGAATTAATTCTCCAAGAAAATAAAGGACCCGATTAAATTCAATTTAATCATTCCTATTCTCCAATATTTAATTCTAAATTAAATACTAAATGTGTGTGTCGATAGTGTGTGACTCTTTAGGTTCACCTTTCAGCTAAACTTGGTCGGATTCCTAGAATCCGTCCGTTACCATGGGTGGCCATCTAGCAACGGTCCATGGCACTAGAGACTAGGTGAAATATTCGGGGATGAACATTTAGGTTCTAACAGTACACTTGTCCTTCTGTCTACGGTCTCACCACTTAGGGTCTAGGGCACGGAAAATGTAGGTACCCATTTTGGACCTAAGTGTCAGTCTGTCCTTACTAAACGCCGCAAGGGAATCCTTCCCTTCTGTTCAGTTACTGTGGCCACAGATTTTAGGGACAAGACACAGAACATACGTGAGACTCAACTGTCAATGCCTTTTGATAGGAGACAGATCCTTTCTTGGAAACTACTGTCACTCTGTATACCAGAGCTGCACTAGACATGGCTTATGACTACTCAAGTGCTTCTTAGCAATCTCTCACCATATCTAAGATACAGACCTAACATACAGGTAAACTCAGCAGTTCCTCAAGTCAAAGGACTTGACCTGTACCGTTGGAACCGGGAATACATGTCATACCTTGCTGACCATACTCAAGGTCCTCCGTAAGACGGTTCCCGCAAGTCACCTCAGTCAGCTGCTTCCTAGCAAGCTAACCCACTAACACTGCTTAGACGACCTTCGTCACCCGTCGATGAAACACGACAGCAGATGCTTAGTGCAAGTCTCAAAGGGAATCTCGATACCCATTTTCGAGATTCCTTGACTTGGAGATTTTCGGACTGATTCGGCAAGACTGATTTCATGGACCTACCTCCAAGCGTAGTCCCAGTCCCCGAAATAGATTCTCAGTCCGTGGGTTTTGTTTGCGTAGTGAACAGATATGTAAAAAGCAAGTAGAAGTGAACGCAAACAAAGTAATGCCATATGAATTTCACTTCTTTATTCATAAATGATTTATCAAAACACACTGAAATTGTCTAGACATAGGTTACATTTTCCTGCCAAGATTGGCTACATGGTCACCTATTCTAAAAATCTCCCACTTGACCTTTAAAGCCAATCGCCCATATGTCTAATCCCCATCTTCTCAAGATGTTGCGTATGAGCGCTCTGCGACATAGGCTTTGTCAACGGATCTGCTGTGTTGTCTGCTGAGTTGACTCGGTCCATCCGAACGTCACCTCTTCCTACTATTTCTCTAAGAAGATGGTAGCGTCTAAGAATGTGTTTGGAACGGTGATGAGATCTCGCTTCCTTTGCTTGCGCTATTGCACCGTTGTTATCACAGAAGATGACAACAGGCTCGGCGATGCTAGGCACCACACCCAACTCTTGGATGTAGTTTCTCATCCAAACCGCTTCCTTAGCAGCTTCTGAAGCTGCTATGTATTCAGCCTCTGTGGTGGAGTCAGTAGTGGTTGCTTGCTTGGAACTTTTCCAAGCCACTACCCTCCATTGAGCTTGAATACGTAACCCGATTGAGACTTGGCATCATCGTCATCAGACTGGAAGCTAGCGTCGCTAAAGCCTTCCAGGATCAGCTCTCCATTGCCATAGACTAAGAACATTTCCATAGTCCTCCTTAGGTACGTAAGGATGCCCTTAACAGCATTTCAATGTGCCTCTCCTGCACAGGGCTGATATCTGTTTGTCACGCTCAAAGCGTACGCAATGTCAGGCCTAGTGCAGTGGACCGCATATTGGATGCTACCTACGGCAGAAGCATAGGGGATGACTTTCATCCTTTCAAGTTCCTCATCAATCTGTGGGGACTATTTCTTGGACAACTTGATTCCATGCCTCATGGGAAGGAATGCTCGTTTGGAGTTGTCCATTCGATATTTCTTTAGCACTTTCCCCATATACGAGTTTTGGGTGAGCCCTAACATCCTTTTAGATCTGTCCCTGACAATCTGGATGCCTAGGATGTAGGAGGCTTCACCCAATTCCTTCATGGAAAACTGGATTGACAACCATGCTTTTGTGTCTCCTAACATTCTTACGTCATTATCAATGAGTAGAATGTCATCCACATAAAGCACTAGGAACACTATTGAGCTCCCACTGACCTTCTTGTATACACAAGGGTCGGATTTGTTCTTGATGAAGTCATATCCCCGTATTACTTCATCAAAGCGAATGTTCCAACTTCGGGAGGCTTGTTTGAGGCCATAGATGGACTTCTGGAGACGACAGACCTTCTGTTCTTCTCCAGTGACCGTGAAACCCTCCTGCTGATCCATATAGATCTCTTCTTCAACGAAACTATTGAGTAAGGCTGTTTTCACGTCCATCTGCCATATCTCATAGTCATACAATGCTGCTATGGCGAGCAGGATCCGAATGGACTTAGCCATGGCTACTGGCGAGTAGGTATCCTCAAAATCGACCCCGGGTCGTTGAGTGTATCCCTTAGCTACCAGTCTAGCCTTAAAGGTTGTGACTTCTCCATCAACGCCAAATTTGCGCTTGTAGACCCACTTACAGCCCACTGGCTTAACACCTTTCGGTGGATCTACAAGTCTCCAGACTTGGTTCTCGTTCATGGAGTCCATTTCGGTTTTCATGGCCTCAAGCCATTTTCCGGAGTCGATGTCAGACATCGCTTCTCCATATGTCTTAGGATCGTTATCCAAAAGACCGGTCGCACTTAGAAAGCCGTACCTCACTGGAGGTCTGGACTCTCTAGTAGACCTACGGAGAATGGGAACGTCAGTGGTGACTGTGGGCGTTGACTGTATCGGAGCCGGCGGTTCAGGGACCGGGGCTGGCTGTTCCTGAGGCTGTCCTTCATGCCTAGCATGTTGGACTCCTCGAGGTTGGTCAGCCCTTCGGGTGTGAAGTAGGAGAACCCACCTCGGTAAAGGTTATGAATTAACGGGATCGATCTTCCTTAGTTCAGTTGATACATATGTCATATGCCTTTGACTGTTGCTTGGAGACAACCTTTCCCTTTCCTTTGCCTTTCCCCTCTTTGGCAATGGGAACACTCTTAGCGTTTGTAGCTGCTTTGACGCCCTTTCCCTTCCCTTTCTTCTTTTTCCAACGCCCGGCACTCTTGCCTTTCGTCTTGGAAGTCGAAGCACCTCCAAACAACACTGAAGGCGTGGACTTCTTAGTCGTTGCCTCGTATTGCACCAACATATTAATCAACCCATGAATGCCCTTCTCAAGTGCGTTCATGGTATAGTTGACGATAAATTGGTCGAAGGAGGGTGGGAGTGACTCAAGGATCACATCTATGTACGTTTCATTATCGAGACCTGCCTTTAGGTCCTCGAGCTTTTCCACCAGGGTAAGCATTTTAACCCCGTGCTCTTGTAAAGACGATCCTTCTGTCATTTTAGTTCCAAAGAACGCCTTGGTCGCGACATACCTAGTATGCCGGTCCGGGATTGCATAGCAATCCTTAAGGCGAGCCATAATGAAAGGACATCGTCTAGTCTATCATATTGCTTCTGAATTTCATTCATCATTGAAGCAAGTATGACGCTACGGACCTTCCGGTTATCCTTATGCCAAGTCTCGAACGTCTCACGTTCTTCTGGCGTGGATCCTTCTGGTAAGGTCCTAGGGAGAGGCTTGTCCATGACGTAGCCTTGGTTCTCATAATCCAGGACTATCCTGAGATTGCGCAACCAGTCGTTGTAATTGGTTCCATTGAATTTGTTTCTCTCAAGAATGGTTGGAAGTGGGTTCTTAGACATTTTAAAATCTACATTTTAAAAACAGTACGCTATCAGCAGAAAATAAAGACGGTGGTTTGATAAAAATAATTAAATGATTGGACTTTAGTCATTTAATCCTCCCACTATTTATACGAAAACACGGTACTCTCAAACGTAATTTTCGGGAAATCCTTTCCTAGTGGGCTTGGGATCCACAGCGATTTTTCCCATACCCCGCTTTTACGATTCGCATGGAAAAGATCCTATGGGAGGTATACCATACCATTCTCTTCCACTAGATTTCCAAGATTATTGCCTCACCCTTTCACATGATCCCGAGGACTCCAAGCGAATCATGCTAATCGGGCGTTAGACCCAACCCAATCGACCGAGCCACAAACCCACTGCTACCCCCACGACTCGTGAGACAGGTAACAGCAGCCTGTTTTTCGTTCATGACATAGTGTAGCTTCTTTTAAGTACAATAACGTGCCACGACTCGTGAGACCACGCTATTGACCTAAAACAGCTTCCTCACTATGCCATGGATTGGAAGGCATGAACAAACTCCTAGAGTTCATGTTCATTTTGTCTAGGGCCTAATATTTAAACATTGGTCCAACCAATGTGGGAGTAGTAAATGACCGAGATCTCATAATATAAAACATCCACATTCATCCATAATGCGTAAGTAAATCCATTCACAGCAGTTATATGATAAATAAAGCACCATTCATCCATCATAATAACCACATGCAAAATTAAACCCTAGCACGCCCCTGTTGGATGATCACGAGCCCGAATCCTATGCGATCCACTGAGCCCGCAGTGGATCTATGGTCAATCTAGGGTTGGTCCTAGACTATTATATTAATAGTAACCCAATCATCATTCTGATGGGCCTTGGTCTCTTTTATCTTTCTTCACTTCATGGAAACGCCTTGGAACCTCCAGTTTGGGCTCTCCATGTGGACCTTCCTTCTTCTCCATCAATTACATAAAATAAAACCTCACTCCTATTCTACTCTCATTACATATTAAAAAATTGAAACCCCAGCGAAAATCCGGGGGGAGTACATAAGGAGGGAGATTGAATGCGTTATTAAACCAAGGCAACTAGAAAGAGAAGAGGAGAAAATAATAAAAGAGGCACACAGGCCCAATAGAAAATTAAACCATACATTCGGTCTAGGGCTCGCGATCATCCTTTTTCCATCCAACACATAATCACATGATCTAATCACATAATTATAACATACCAATAATTCATGATATCCAATCATAATTATCCATTATAAAAATAAATAACCAAGTGCGTAACGTGTGAAAATATAGCATAATTGTTGGTAAAAAATATTTTCTCGTTTTAGGAAATCCCTACCTCATTATTTCTAATTAAAATATCCCCGGGATTCCAAATCCAATATATTTTACTCCCAAAATAATGTCTTGGAAATTTAGGCAAAATTGAACCAAAAAACGAATTTTCAGAATTTAATTAAAAATTAAAAACTGAAAAATAAAATAAAAAATAATACTAGGGTTAAGAAACCCTAGCAGCACCGGCCGCCGGCACCGGCAGCAGCCTGCCGGCGTGCGCGCAGGGGCGGCAGGCTAGCGCCTGGTCAACAGCGCTCTGCGCGGCCTGGTGTTCCGGCAGGCCGTCGCGCGCACAGGCTCCCCTGCCTCGCACGCGCGCTGGCCTGCTGGTCGTCAGCCGCGCACATGCGCAGTGCGTGCGCAGACGCGCACTAGGCACGCCTGCCGGGCGCGCGCGCGCAGACACCTTCGTCTGTGTGTGTGCACGCCTGGCGGCGTTGCCTGGTGTCCGTCCGCGCGCGGACTCTCTACCCATATCCGTGCGCGCGCGCGCGCATGAGCGCACCTGCCGGGCACGCGCGCGCAAACACCTCGTATGCTTGCGCGCGCACCCGGAGGCGCCGCCCTACGCGCGCCTATGCGCGGCCACCTTGGCCGCGTGACCGGGCGCGCAGACTGCCTGCACGCTGGCCGTAGCGTGCGCACGCGGGCTCCCCTGCCCGTGTCTGAGGCCCGGCCGCGCTGCCTGCCTGGATGGGAGCGCGCGGCGCTGGGCGGCCGCACGCAGGCTTCCCTTGCCTGCGCGCGTCTGCCCTTCCTGTAGCGCACGGCTGCGCGCGGCCAGCCTCCAGCTGGTCGGCTACGGCGTTCCTTCGTTTTTTCATTTAATTTCAACCCCCGTTACCCAAGAAAAACAGAAAATACCAAATATGCAAAAATCACACGAATTAAAAGCAATAAAACGACATGCTTCAATAATCAAGAAAATCAAGAATTAATTAAAACATGCCAAAACACGTTTCATGCTTAAAATGCACATAAAACCCTAGGCCTATACACCGAACCGGGCTCTGATACCACTGAAAGATTATGGATCGTCCCGGGAAAATATCGCGAATGCGGAAGCGCGGTATAAAATAAAATTGTGGAATTAAAACATGCTTTAATAGAAATTAAAGAACACGCTCAAGGGGTGTGCCCTTGAGATTCTCGGGTGTTCGGTGTATCTCATGACATAAACAACATACAATAATCATGGAGGCCATAGGATTGAAAAAATGAAGAGGGACGAAAATCTTAAAACGAGACCTACCCGTTGTCGTTTTCGTGTTCAACGGCTACTCGCGTTGTTCCCCGTTTTGCACCAAGACCTCGTTCTTGAGATCCTCCAAATCGTGACACACGATCCACCCACGTATTCTTGCACGTCGTGCTAGCAACGAACAAGTATTATTTTGGAGAGGATAGATCAACCACGCGTTATGACTCTAAGAACTCCAACTCTAAGAACTCTATTTTGACTAGGATTTTGACCTAGTCAAAGTCCTAGTGAAAGTAGCATTTGACCAAGTCACCAATCCTAGCCATCCATCTCTCCTTTCCATCTCAACCGTTGATTTTATTTAATGGAATATTTAAAACCTATTTAAATATTCCAAGAGGCCAAATAAATATAAATATTTATTTTAAGCCCATTAAATAAATTCCCTTAATAAATCTAATTTATTAATTTAATTCCTTTTATCAAATAGAAGGAATTAATTCTCCAAGAAAATAAATGACCCGATTAACTCCAATTTAATCATTCCTATTCTCCAATATTTAATTCTAAATTAAATACTAAATGTGTGTGTGGATAGTGTGTGACTCCTTAGGTTCACCTTTCAGCTAGACTTGATCGGATTCCTAGAATCCGTCCGTTACCATGGGTGGCCATCTAGCAACGGTCCATGGCACTAGAGACTAGGTGAAATATTCGGGGATGAACATTTAGGTTCTAACAGTACACTTGTCCTTCTGTCTACGGTCTCACCACTTAGGGTCGAGGGCACGGAAAATGCAGGTACCCATTTTGGACCTAAGTGTCGGTCTGTCCTTACTAAACGCCGCAAGGGAATCCTTCCCTTCTGTTCAGTTACTGTGGCCACAGATTTTAGGGACAATACACAGAGCATACGTGAGACTCAACTGTCAATGCCTTTTGACGGGAGACAGATCCTTTCTTGGAAACTACTGTCACTCTGTATACCAGAGCTGCACTAGACATGGCTTATGACTACTCAAGTACTTCTTGGCAATCTCTCACCATATCTAAGATACAGACCTGACATACAGGTAAACTCAGCAGTTCCTCAAGTCAAAGGACTTGACCTGTACCTTCGGAACCGGGAATACACGTCATACCTTGCTGACCATACTCAAGGTCCTCCGTAAGACGGTTCCCGCGAGTCACCTCAATCAGCTGCTTCCTAGCAAGCTAACCCACTAACACTGCTTAGACGACCTTCATCACCCGTCGATGAAACACGACAGCAGATACTTAGTGCAAGTCTCAAAGGGAATCTCGATACCCATTTTCGAGATTCCTTGACTTGGAGATTTCCGGACTGATTCGGCAAGACTGATTTCATGGACCTACCTCCAAGCGTATTCCCAGTCCCAAAAATAGATTCTCAGTCCGTGGGTTTTGTTTGCGTAGCGAACAGATATGTAAAAAGCAAGTAGAAGTGAACGCAAACAAAGTAATGCCATATGAATTTCACTTCTTTATTCATAAATGATTTATCAAAACACACTGAAATTGTCTAGACAAAGGTTACATTTTCCTGTCAAGATTGGCTACATGGTCACCTATTCTAACAGTATGTAGGTTACTTTGGAAGTTGACAAGAGAAGTTGAATTTTGAATTCAACAACTCTACATATACAAAACTATTCACATAACTTATAAGGACAAGGTCTTGCACGAATTTTCCATCAAAAAACTCTCCAAAATCTCTGCAAATTTTCTCCTTTTTTTGTTCATACCTTTTGGAAAGGTTTGAACTAAAACATTCCAAAAACACTAATCAATAGTGTTCATTTGGAGTTGCTTGTTTGTTCTTCTTCTTCTTCTCTACTACTATCTAGCAATAGTTTAGAGAACTCTTCCATGGTGTGGTGTGGACAAATTATAGGAGTTCTACTTTGAGCTCTCAAGTGGACATACAAGGAGAAACAGAAAAGAAACAGCATTAGAAGCCGTTCTACGTAAATACGAACAAAGGTTGGTTTCTATTTACATTTTATGTATCTTCTTGTTTTTAATCCTTTTAGTCACATGTCCAGCATCTTCTACTCTTTTATTCATGCTCTTTACATATACCGAACGCCCGGGAACTTCAAAGGGAACACCCCTTTGAACCTGTTATATATTATGCTTTAAATTCACGTTTTTTACACTTCCATTGCGTTCCCGGGCCGTACCCGATTCTTTCAGTGGTATCAAAGCCTGGTTCGGTGTTTTGGCTATAGGATTTACATATTATTATGTGTTGAGCATGAAGAACATGTTTAAATTGCTTTTGGAAAGCATGTTATGGCTTTTAAGCATGATAATAGGTGTAGAAAATATGTGTTAATTTTGATTTTGAAATTATGGATATCCATGCATTTTTTAGAATTGGATTTTCTGTAAACGCATGTTTATATTTCAGTTTTTATAGCAGAAGTTTTTTAAAAAGTAATAAAAGTGAAAAAGGTGTCGACAGCCCGGCAGAGGCAGCAGGCGCGCGCCCACGAGCATAGGCAGGGGCGCCTGCGCTCGCGCTCGCACGCAGCCGGCAGGCATGCGCGGGCGTTCGCCCGTGCTTGCTGCTGGGCGTGCGCACGCGCGTCTGCTGCTGCGCGCGCACGGCCGTCTGGGACGGCCGGCCGGCAACACTGTTTTGTGCCGTTTTTGCCGTTTTTTCGAAAAATTGAATTCTCCTGATTTCTGCTAGTTTTCAGAAATTATTAATTTTGGCATATTTTAATTTTAGTTAAATTTGATTTTTCTAAAATTATTTTTTATGCCTTAGATTATTTTGAAAATGGTTTCCAAACAAACAAAAAAAAAAAACTTGTTTGTACATTGGATGTATTGTTGATATCCATATTTTTAATTACATTATTAATATGATATTTTCTGCATTTTATTATGTTTATTTTTTTAGATATTGGATATCTATTTATAAATTCATGGATTTATTTATATGCTTGGCATGTTTATATTTGATATAAATGTGTTTTGTTGTTGTTTATTTGATAAACAATAAGGATGATCACTAGCCCATTGGCCTATATATGGTTTAATTTATTGTTGGGTGAGGCCTGCGTGCCTCTTTTTTTTTATTCCTTCTCTATCGTTTTTAGCCTTGTAATAATAAGGTTTTCTTCCTCTCTTTTAATGTACTCCCCCCGACTTATGATTGGGGTTTCTTTTAAGTTGTAATGAGAGTAGATTAGGTTGTGAAGCTTTATTTTATTAATGTAAGCTTCCAAGGAGATGAAGGTCCGGTGGACGGAGCCCACAGTGGAAGGTCAAGAAGAACAAAGGAGGATTTTACAAGGCCCTATTAGAATGATAATGGGATGTAAAAATTGTAATAGTGTAGGCCTACCCTAGTTTGACCATTGATCCACTGCGGGCTCAGTGGATCACTTAGGATTTGTCTTGTGATCATCCTAACAGGGGCGTGGTAGGCTTCTTTTGCATGTGTTTAATGTTCTAATGCTTTGATGTATGATGTGTTTGGAATACATCTATTTACATTGAATGTTTAAAACTTGAGCATGCAAAACACTATTAATGATGAAGTCTCGGTCTTAATAAATACTATAACTCTCACTTGGATGGTCCAAGTAAATATTAGGCCCAAAATGGACTTAAATCAAATAGTTTGATTATTCCAAGCCTTCCATCCATAGCAATGTAGTGAGAAAGTTACTTTCACCCATTTGTGGTCTCACGAGTTGTGGCACGTTTGGAATGGAAGAAAGTTGCACTGTTGTTGTGAACAAATGGAATATACTCCTATTTCCCTGTCTCACGAGTCGAGGGCGGTGATAGTTGAGATATTCATTTGGTTGATGGGTCGGGCCTAACGCTAAGTAACATGATTCGCTTGGAGTCCTTGGGGTCATATGAAGAGGTTGAGGCAAAATATCTCGGGGATCTTATTGGATGAGAATGGTATTGGATACCTCCCACAAATCCTTTCCCATGTGAATCGTAAAAGTGGGGCATGGAGAATTGCGTTTGTGGACTCCAAGCCCACTAAAAAATGGTTACCCGAAAACCCCACTTGAGAGTGGTGGGCTTTTTGAAGAAATAGTGGGAGGGGTTAATGACTAAAGACCAAGTCTTAACTTGAACTCAATATTATAATAATCTACTAAATTTCTGCTTTACATTTTGAATGTAGATGTCTAAGAATCCACTCACTGTAATTCTTGAGACTAACAAATTTGACGGAATAAACTATAACGATTGGCTGCGAAATCTGAGGATTGTCCTCGATTTCGGAAACTAGGCTTACGTTCTGGATAAGCCTATTCCTCGGATCTTGCCAGAGGGGTCCTCATCAGAAGAGCGTTTGACGTTCAATGAATGGCAGGAGGACAACCGCAAGGTCCGCAGCATCATACTGGCATCCATGACTAATGAGATCCAAAAACAGTATGATCGGCTGGATGATGTCAGCTCGATAATGCTCCGCATGAAAGACATTTATGCGGTACGAAACCGGCATATTAGATATGTTGCGATGAAGGCATTTTTCGAAGCTAAGATGATAGGAGGGTTGTTTGTACACCAGCATGGAGTGATCATGCTATCCCTAGTGGAGAAGCCCAAAGACCTCTGAGCTGATCTTGGTAAAGAGATGTACATCGACGTGATCCTTCAGTCTCTTCCTCCCTCCTTTGACCCGTTTTATCATTAACTATAACATGAATGGGCTTGAAAAAGACCTTCATGAGTTGATGAACATGTTGGACCAATACGAGGCAACGATTGAAAAGTCTGCGCCGTCGGTATTGGTGGGGGAGGCTTCGACCTCAAGAGAGAAAGGCAAAGGGGCCGGACGCTGGAGGAGAAAGAAGGGTAAGACAGAATCAGCCGCTGCAAGCGCACAGAGCGCTCCTGTTGCCATGCTGGGCATGGGCAAAGGAAAGAGGAAGGCGGTTCGGCAGTCAAGGATTGCAAAAGATGTTTGCATATCTTGTCGTGAAAAAGGGGCATTGGAAGAGGGAGTGTCCTAAACTCCTCTTCAACCAAGGTACATTTGATTTGAGCTTTAATATGATTATTATTCTACTCTTGGGTATTGGATACCAGCTGTAGAGCTCATACCTGCAAATGGTTTGCATGTGATGGAAAGGAGTAGAAGGCTAAACACGGATTTGGTTCTAAATCTAGGCAATGGCTGGGCTATTACCATAGAAGCTATAGGACTAGTAAGGCTTAGCTATTAGTGATCATGTTAGGATAGAGTTAATAGGTCACAATTATGTAACCTAGCATGATCTAAATTATGTTTTTCTATTGTTGGACAATTAGGATTACATGGTTTTGATCAATGAAAGTTTCTTTTATTTGACAAAGAATGGTTATTCTTGTCTGCTAGGTTGTTTGCATAATTATTTCAATACTATCCCATAATTAGATTATGAATTCTCAAAACAAATGATGAAATGGATAATCAAGATAAACTCACAGATTTGGCATGCAAAGCTAGGTCACATTCCTCTAGATAGGATAAGAAGGTTAGTAGATTCAAGGAGTCTAGTAATAGACAATTTGAGCCTGCTAGTTTGCAAGTCCTTCCTGAGCAGGAAGATGGCCAAGAAGCTCTTTGTAGGACAAAGTATGCTTGGTAGTGGTCTATTGGATTAGATCCAGTCAGACATCTATGGGTCACTGAATACATAAGACCATAAGAGGGTTCACAAGTCTAAAGACCTTTGGAAGGTTCAGGAAATTAGATTTGAAGTGGGAACCAAACTGGTTGCAAAATTAACCTTCGATTGGATTGAGTGGTGTGTATTTAGTGGGAGCTCTTGATGTATCTAAATGGGAATGGAATTCTCACTCAATGGAATTCTTCCTGGAACGCCACAACTGAACGGCGTCTCTGATAAAGGAGGAATCGAACCTTGTTGGACATGGTTCGGTTGGTGTTTTCACTGAACTTCCTTGGCCCATCTAGGCGTGTTCTTAAGATAGTAGCCAAGTTGTAAAACATGGCACTTTCTAAAGATCGTGGCCCAGATACCATATTAGATATGGCATGGCAAGCCTGTATCCTACAAAGTACTTGAGTATGTAGGATGGTCTTGCATAGGTCAAGGGACTAGTGGGAGGCCAACTAGGTTTACACAGGTTTATGTGTTATCCTAAGGGAAATTGGATTTCAAGGGATAACCGGTGTGAGGAGTAGCTCCTTGAGTAATCAAGTAGAGCGACACCTCCGTATGATATTGCAAACATCATTTGAAATCAGGTTTGCTCACTGACTATATTCCAGTTCTCCTAAGAATGACCAGAATATCCTAGATACTTGAGAGGTACAGGTTTCTCGGTCAATCCGGTCAATTGGATTATAATCCAAAAGACATAAGGAGAAGCAATGTTGGATATTGGATTGAATCAATGGCTTGGAGCCATGTAATTCGACATGGAATTCAAACTAGGTTTGAAAGTCTATGTAATTGGAATATTCGTTTTGATGAGTTCATGCGGGGTATGACTCGATCAACTAACGAGCTTTGAGGGTCAGTGGGAGTTTAGTTGTGTTCCTAGTGTTTAAGTGTGTAACTTCTTATTCATTTGGAATGAATTTAAGATGTTAGGAAACATTGAAACATGAACGTTGTTCACACAATTCTCCATGAAAGGAATTAGTTTCCTATAGGGTTAAGTTGTCCAAGACTCAGTCAGGGTTGGCTGATGAAGAAACTCAGATGTTTGACATCCCCTACATCTTTGCCGTAGGCAACATGGGTATGTTGTTTGGTGCATTGGACCTGATATTGTGTATGCTTTGGGCATAATGATAGAAATTGGGTGTGTACCGAGAAGGCAGTAGACTGCTATTGAGAACAATCTTTAATACCTGAATAAGGATTAAAGAAGTGTTCTTGATGCAAGTTCTGTGGAGAGTTGATTCTGGAAGGCTATAGCGATACTAGCTTCTAGGATCATGTGAATAATGTCTAGTCTCAGTATGAATATATATTCAGGCTTAATGGTAAAGTGGTGGCTTGGAAGGTTTCAAGCGGGGACACCACGACGGACCATGAAAGTTGAATGTATGGCAACTTTAGAAATTGCTCCGGAGAGTGGTTTGGATGAAAAACCACATCCAATGGTTGGGTGTAGTGCCTAGCACGAGCTAGCCAGTAGTTACCATGTAGGATAACAACATGGCTGTAGCGCAAGCTATAGGACCGAGATCTCATCACGGATCCAGGAAAATTCTTAGACAGTACCATCTGCTTGGAGCAATGGTGCGAAGAGGTGACGTGCGGTTGGACCGCATCATCTTGGCATAAATAAGGTAGACCCGTGAGATCGAGCCGGATATCGCAGATTACTCATGCTCAGATAAGTCTTAGCAACATGGGTGATTGGCTTTAGGTCAAGTGGGAGATTGTTAGAATAGGTGACCAGAAAGCCAATTGGATTGGCGGTTTTAGGTACTATTTAGCAATCTTTATTGACTTGATGAATATAGTAAGTATTCATCCATGGCACTATGTGTTTGTTGTGCTTACTGATTACGTTAAATGGTGTTTTAACGTCACAACAAATGCCCGCAGACCAATTGGATAACCCATGTAGTTGGGCTGCGCATCGGATGGCAGCTATGAGACCAACTTCTGAGGGTTGGTCTGAAACGTTCCAAGTCGAGGACCTCGAGACAGGGCATCGAGGGTCCTATAGAGACTTGCACTAAGAATTGCATTCATTGGATGAGTGTCATGTTTAATCGACGACAGACGTCGGACGTTTATGCACTATTAGTGGGTTAGTTGACAAGGGTGTCAGCTGACTGAACTGACTCACGGGAATGGTCATATGGAAGCCTTGGAGGCTTGGTCGGTATGACTGGAATTCCCGGCTCCGATAGTACGCGATTAGTCCTTGGACTTGAGGAATCATGGCAGTCACATGCATATGAAGGTTGTATCTAAGGTCTGGCAAGAGATGTCCGTATCTGGGATACATTCATCATAAGCCTTATCCAGTGCAGTCGGAATATGTATTGAGGACGGTAGATTCCAAGATAGGATCCGTCACCTGTCAGAATATGACAATAGAGTCTCATATGCGCTCTGAGACGGTTTTAAACTCTTTAAGTCTGTGGCCACAGCAATTGGTCGAGTAGGAAATGGTTTCCTACGTTGATCAACAGAGCAAACGTGTCTCGAGTTATTAAGCATAGTTGTCTAGTCCAGGATGGGAACCGACGCCAAATTCCATGCCCTCGACTTTAGACCGGGAGACGGATGATGGAAGGACCATACTCGTATGGAACTCGGGAGTCTAAAACGTTCACGCCAATATTCACCTAGTCTCTAGTTCCATGGACCGTTGCTAGACGGCCACCCATGGTGACGGGCGTTTTCTGATTAATGGTTAATTGAAAAATAGTTAATTAAATTGAATTTAATTGACCAATTATGTTGGACACAAGCCCAAGTCTAGCTGAGGGTGAACCTAAAGAGTCACACACAAATCATTATTGGTAGAATTAATTTGGAATTAATTCTAGAAGAAGCGAAGTAATTTAATTGGATTAAATTAATTCAAGGAGAAAAATAAATGATTGGATTATTTATTGGAAAATCCATTTGATGGATGGTTCAAGAATTAATTAATTGGATTAGTTAATTTTTGGACTTAGAACCTTTAAATTAATTGGATTAATTTATCGGGTTTGGATTAATTAATTGATTGGATCAATTAATTAAAGTTCGGATTTATGTTTATTTAATTGGATTAAATAAACTTATGGGCTTCAATTGGATTGAGATTAATTGGATTAATTAACGGCCAATGGACTTTATTTGGACTTAATTTAATTAGATTAAATAAAAGTCCAAGACTAGTAGTCCTAGTCCATGGAAAAATTCAATTTATAGCAAGTAAAGGAAGAATTGAAATCTTCCACATGTGAGGCACATGTGACCAGCCTTTATATGGTTTGGTGGGTGGTTTTATTTTCTATAATGGTGCATGGTTATGTAGATAATGGTGTGTGTATGTAGGTTACTTTGGAAGTTGACAAGAGAAGTTGAATTTTGAATTCAACAACTCTACATACACAAAATTATTCACATAACTTGTAAGGACAAGGTCTTGCATGAATTTTCCATCAAAAAACTCTCCAAAATCTCTGAAAATTTTCTCCTTTTTGTGTTCATACCTTTTGGAAAGGTTTGAACTAAAACATTCCAAAAACACTAATCAATAGTGTTCATTTGGAGTTGTTTGTTTCTTCTTCTTCTTCTTCTCTACTACTATCTAGCAATAGTTTAGAGAAATCTTCCATGGTGTGGTGTGGACAAATTAGAGTAGTTCTACTTTGAGCTCTCAAGTGGACATACAAGGAGAAACGAACAAGGAACAACGTTAGAAGCCAATTTACGTAAATACGAACAAAGGTTGGCTTCTATTTACATTTTATGTATCTTCTTGTTTTTAATCCTTTAGCCACATGTCCAGCATCTTCTACTCTTTTATTCATGCTCTTGACATACACCGAACGCCCGGGAACTTCAAAGGGAACACCCCTTTGAACTCGTTTTATATTATGCTTTAAATTCATATTTTTTACGCTTCCGTTGCGTTCCTGCGCCGTACCCGATTCTTTCACTCGAGAACCTAAATATTCACACCATAAACATTCACATAGTCTCTAGTGCCATGGACCGTTGCTAGACGACCACCCATGGTGAATAACGAATTCCCGTCATGTGATGACTCAAAATTCGGCTAAGTCTAGCTGAAGGTGAACCTAAAGAGTCACACACAATTCACCGGAAATGGAGGTATTAATTTGGGATTAATTCTAAGAGATCGAACAATCTAATTAGATTAAATTGGTTCTTTTCTTGGAATGTCAAGTCTTTAATTGGATTAAATAGACTTGACTCATAAATGGGATTTATGGAATTAGGGAGTGGGCTACTTCGGTGTTTAACTAGATGGAAATATTATTATTGGGCTCAAATATTTATTTGATAATATTATTAGAAACCCAATGGACTATTTTAAATAGGATTTAAAATATTCCATAAAGCCCATCAAAGGATGGACGGACGAGATTGAACCTTGGGGGGCTTGATGAGATAAAGGGCTATTATTAATTTTGACTTAATTAAAGCCTAGGTTGATTAGGATGTGACTAGGTCAAAGCCCTAATCAGAGTGTGTCTCTTTAAAGAGAGTTTGAGTAGGAATAGGAAAACATGTTTCCTATAAATACTCAAAATACACACACGTACACACTAATCTCTACACTCTCATCTCACATACACACACCACACGACCCCCCTCTCTCTGAATCTCTCGTCCCCTCTCCTCTATGCACTCCAAGAAAACCCCTTGTTTCCTTGTCTTCAATACAAGGGAACGTTGGACGAATCAATCACGTTAATTAATAACGCTAGGTTGATTTGTCCTCCCTTTTCGTCTTGATCTCTTGCTAGCACAGGAGAATTAAGATCCGGTGAATTGCGTGGATGATTTAGAGGATTCCTACGTTGGGATCTATGTGGCAAAACATGGAACAACACGTGTAGCCGAACGAAGATATCTACAACAGGTAAGTAGCATTTACTACACTTTCTCCGTTTCAACCCTATGGCCTCCATGAATGTAGCATGTACGTTTTTCCTTTTATTCATGAGATACACCAAACACCTCGGAGGTTCAAGGAACACCCTTTGAACGCTCTGTTTAAATTCCATCGTCTATGCATGATTTACATTTCTTTATTTTTTAAATACCGCGCTTCCGCACTCGTGCTTCCTCCTGGGATGATCCACTTTACGTTACAAACGGTCCATGGCACCAGAATAGGTGAATAATGGCGTGAAAATTTGGGCTCCAAGTTCCATACGGGTACGGTCCTACTATCGACCGTCTCCCGGTCTTAGTCTAGAGTATGGAATTGGGCGTCGGTTTTCATCCTTGACTAGGCTACTATGCTTCATACCCAAGATGCATTTACTCTATCGATTGACGTAGAAAATTCTTTCCTACTCAATTAAATACTATGGCCATAGACTTTTAGAGTCTAAACCATCTCAAAGTGCATAGGAGACATCACCGTCATATACTGACAGGGGATAGATCCTATCGTGGAATCCATCATCCTCGCAACATACTCTGACTGCACTGGACAAGGCTTATAATGACCGTCTTACAAAATGATCACCTCTCGCCAGATCCAAGATACAGTCTTCGTATGGACGTGACTGCCATGATTCCTCAAGTTCGAGGACTAATCCAGTACTATCAGAACCGGGAAACCCAGTCATACACGACCAAGCCTCCAAGGCTTTCATATGACGATTCCCACGAGTCAGTTCAGTCAGTCGACCACCTTGTCAACTAACCCATTAAAATTGCATAGACGACCTTCGTCAGTCGCCGATGAAACTCGGCACTCACCGAGTGAATGCAATACTTAGTGCAAATCTCAATAGAACACTCGATGCCCAATCTCGAGGTCCTTCACTTGGAATGTTCCTGACCAACCATCAGAAGTTGGTTTCATAGCCGCCATCCAATGCGCAGCCCAACTACATGGGTTATCCAATTGGTCTATGGGAATTTGTTGTGACATTGAAACGCCATTCAACGTTAGCAGTAAGCACAACAAACACAACGTCAGTGAAGAATACTTACTCTATTCATCAGGATAATATTGTATTTATAAAGATTGATGAATAGTTCACAAAATCGTCAATCCAATTGACTTTTTGGTCACCTATTCTAACAATGATTTCACCTTGTCTCAAGTCCATGGACCGTTGCTAGACGGCCACCCATGGTGACGGGCGAATTCTGGTCATAGAATGATTGGAGATTCGGCCAAGTCTAACTGAAGGTGAACCTAAAGGATCACACACAATTCACTAGAAGTGAAGGGATTAGTTTGGAATTAACTCCGGCAGATTGGGACGATTTAATTAGATTAAATTGGTCCTCTTTTCGAGTATCGAGCCTTTGATAATTAATGTGATTGATTAGGCTTTATTCATAAATTAGATTTATGAGATTAGAGGATGGGCTATTTCCCTTTTAATTAGATTAAAGGTGGAAATATTTATTTGGGCTTAAGTATTTATTAGATTTATACTAAAAGCCCATTAAGACTTTTGGACCACTTAAATTAGATTTAAAGGTCCACCCCATAAAGCCCATCAAGGATGGACTAGGGGCTAGATGAGATGAAGGGCTAGGATTATGTTTGACTTAATCAAAGCCTTTGTTGACTAGGATTTGATTAGGTCAATCCTAATAGTCATTAAAGTGTGTCTCTCTTATAGAGGTTGAGTAGGAGTAGGAATACTACTCTATGTAAACTCAAGACACACACACAACTCACTCTCATCTCACATACACACCGGCGCCCCCTCCTCCTCTCGGCTACCTCCTCTCTTCACCTCCAAAAGCCTTTCTTGTTTTCTTGTCTTTGATACAAGGAAACAGATGAACAATCGATCACGTTAAACAATAGCATTTGGTCGATTGTTTTTTCCCTTTCTTTGATATCTTGCTAGCACGAGAGTATCAAGATTCCAGTGAATCCGTGGACAATTAGGAGGATCACTATGTTGGGATCTAGGTGGCAAATCCAAGAACACCGCGTATAGCCGCACGAAGAAAGCTATGAGGGTGAGTACACTTGTTACGATTCCGTTTCTTCGTCACCCTATGGCCTCCATGAATTATGCATGTTTTATTTTATTCATGAGATACACCAAACGCCAGGGAGAATCAAGGGAACACCCTTTGATCGATTTTTAATTCTATTTTAATTATGGATGTTTGCATTTTCATTTTGTTCGAATGTCCCCGCGCTTCCGCACGTGCCCTCTCCCAGGCCGATCCGCTTCGTTTACAGGTGATGAGTTGCTTGTAAAGACCACGCCTTGGAAGTCTTGCTCAATGGAACCTCTCGAGACCATTGCTCCGTGTAGAGTGGATTTGTCAACCTTGGATATTGTTTCGCATATCGACCGATAAGAGAAGCGTGAGTCATCAAAGTTGTTCCCTTCTCCTCGATTTACTTCTCGTCGTCAAGAATAACCAAATGTTGCACTCTGGAAGAGGATGAGTTATCCTTAAAATGAACCATTGCCTATGTCGTCAAAATAAGAAGCAAAGTCAAAAACTTCCTTGAATAAAGTTGTGATTGACAAAAGAATGATGTTGTGTCTCTAGCATGCAAAAAGTATGGAAGAAAACAATGGTTTACTAAAAGTTCTTAACCAAATTCACCACCTCCGAGCTCGTAAGCCCCAACATGAATTCTCAAACCCTAAATTTGCTAGAAAAAAAAAAAAAAAAAAAGGATCAGCACAAAGGGCAAAAGAAAAGAGAATTTTCATATAAAAAAAAGGTAAATTACATCTACCTCCCATGAGGTTTGGCATAATTACAAATACCCCCTTGTTGTTTGAAAAATTACAAATACCTCCCTGATGTTTGTAATTTTCAACCAAAGGCCTAAAATTGACCATTTTGACCTTGAGTTTTTAGTTGAATTGCAGAAAAATCAGCCAAGACAAATTGTATTATTAACTCATTTATGTAAAAAACTTTAAAAACCTCTCCCTGCATATTGTAATATGTAGTCCAAAAAAATTCAAAGAATTTTAAAAATTAAATAAAATGCATAAGGGTATTTTGGTCAGTTCACCCATAAAAATAGATGGAAATGGGTTATTTGTTGGACGGTTACAAACCTTAAAGGGGTATTTATAATTTTTCAAACAACAAGAGGGTATTTGTAATTATGCCAAACCTCAGGGGAGGTAGATGTAATTTACCCTAAAATAACGAAGGTGCAATGTTCTAGTGAAACCTCATGCAAAGCAAACTCTGGGAAGAATTAGACAATTGCGTCTATCAAAAAAAAAAAAAAAAAATCGGCACCTGCAGAAAGGAGAAACGTGATCAGCAAAAGCAGGAAAGATTTCTTTGACAGACTTTGTGAATGCAGAAATTGGTCTTTCCTCAACCTTCCAACTTGAATGATGCTCTAAAAGGGTAAACAAAGAGGACTTTGATGCTCAGTTCTTCGGAAAAGATGAAGCAATTAAATCAATAGCACAAAGCCTATCTTTTATAGCTGAAGATTGGTGGCCAATAAGGGAACTATCATCCACTGAAATACCAAGATGATAGACGTGGGAATTCTTAAATGCAATTCGGACTTCATAATCAATAATGGAATAAAAGAAGGAAAATTTCCTTGCCGAAAAAAAAGAAGCGAAGAGTGCACACTTGGATATGGAAGATTAACAATTTTCTGTCAAAGAATTTGAGCTCCTGCCAAGAAATTTCTCATGTCTAAACCTCAACTTCTTTCCAGCCGACGATTTCCTCAACCAAACACAACAATTGGTTTCCAGCCTTCCACAAAATAAACCCCCTATGCTTCTCAAATCTGAAAGCATCTGCCAAACTTTTCTTTCCAAAATTGACACGCCAATCTCACATAGGAGGAAAGATTTCGATTGAGAGGCTTCATATTCCTTATTTAAAGAGAGAAAATTCGAAATTCGCAAAACAAAAAAAAAAAAAAAAAACAAAAATATATGTATACATGCATATGAAAAAGTCGCTGTGAATTATTGAAGAAAGGGAAATTCCTTCTTTAGAATCCACAGGCAGAGACCAAACTTTAATTTTCTTCCTTATTGAAAAGAAAAAAATGGGGGGGAAGAAAACAATGAAGGAAACAAAGAGGAAGAAAGAAAGAAGAACTTGAAGATAGAAATGCAAGGAAAATTAAAAAGAAAACAAGGAAAAATCGGAAATAGCAGTGATGAAATTGGAGGGAGAAAAGCAGAACCAAGAAAAAAAAAAGGAAAATTAGAAGAAAGAAAGGAAGAAACAGAGAAGCAAAGGAAAAGAACAAAAAAGAAAAGTAAGGAAAAATCAGCAAAAGAAGAATGAAACAAAAGGAAAGAGAAGAAGGAAAAATAGAAGAAAAAAAAAAGGAAGAAAAAGAGAAGTAGGAAAACGGAAGAAGAAAAAACGGAAGAAAGTGAAATTCAGAAAGAGAAAAAAAATCGGAAGCAAAAAGGAAAGAGAAAAAAAGAAGGAAGAAAAAGGAAATGAAAGAAAGAAGTCGTGGATTCTACTTTTGTTGCAGGCAATTTTGAGGTGGCTCGATCAAGTGCAGCAGGTGCAATGCACCATGGGCTCAATAAAAAAGAGAAAGGCAAATGGGTTGTTGGTTTAAAAAAAAAAATGGCCCAGCACCAACTATGCCATATATTATTGGACTCTCCTGAAGTGGACCATTTAACTTGCAAGAAAAAAAAATGAAAGATGGATGGAAGGCTTTGGGTTGTAAGAGGAATAAGCCCACACAAAAATTTGGGCCTTTAATCTAAAAAAAAGAAAAAACAAGGCTTTCCATACGAAGCCCAAACTGCAAATAGAGAAAAAGAAATAGCAAAAGGAATTTCGTAACTTATTCACTTCAAGACGCGTTTTGAAGTATTATCCGTGAACAAGTTTCGAAAGGACATTTGTAGACAAATTAAATTCGTGCCCAATAAAATTGCGCCGCGTGGAAATAATATATTAAATATAATTTCTATTTATATTTTGGAAATTTTAATTAAATTTAATTCCTAAATTAAATAGTTAATTAATTAATATTAATATTTATTTTCGGCCAATTAAATGATGCCAAGTGTCAAATTCATATTCTTGACAAGTGTATCAAATCTTCCAAATCACGCAAGTGCAAGTCAATATGAAAGTAAAATCGCATCTTGTAAATATGGAAGCAAATGTCAAACAAATCACGAATGGTCAATCAAAATCGCGTCACTTCATCAAGTAAATATGGAAAAGTCTTCTACCCTATAACTATAAATAGGGGTTATCTACACAGTTGAAGACACAATCGAACACAATTGAAGAAAAGCGAAGACAAGCAAAAGAGCCTTCAAATAAGTCTCAAAATCCTCTTAAGCACAAATCAATGGAGATCCACGGTGTTCAAGGAAAAAACCAATGCGTTCGTCGTGAAACTCATCCAAATCCAACGTTTGATTCGAGAACAAGTCAAAGGACCCGCGGATTAATGTTATCAAAGCACAAATCCACCTTGGCGGAAGATCAAAGCTTCAATTCCACCAAGAGGCACAAAAAGTTCAAGTCAGTTTTCAAATTTATAGCATTTAATTTGGGAATAAGTCAAAAAATCCCCCCAATTAACGTTATTGAAAATCTAAGTCAACATAGAATGAGATCAAAACATCAAGTTTTTGCCTTCGAAGTTTTCAGTATTGAAAATTGTGAAGAATCATAGGCTTAAATTAGAGATTTCGCACCCACAAGATATTTGATTAAATTCAAAAATCATTTGTAATATTTTTCTTGTTTCAATAAATTCAAAAATACAAAATTTGCGTTACTGGGAATATTTGTAATTTTTATAATAATGAGGGGGTGTTCATAATTATGTAAAATCTCTAATTCACCCTATATTTTATATACTTTTCTCTTGTTAAAAGATAAAAAAATGCTATTGCACATGTGGTTGATGGCTCTAAGTTTGGAGCACCCACGGGTGATGCAATCATTGCTCCTAGACTTTTCCTCAACAAGTTGCATCCACTTTTAAATTCCCACAGCCCCTCTTCTCCTTTCTTTAGCCTTTCGTCCATCCTTCTCCAGCTCTCGAACCCAATATCGAAAATGAATATGTTCCCATCTTCCACATCCTCTTCATCACAAAGCTCCATGGACCCAACCGGCAGCGGCGGCGGCGGCGGCCTCATGCGCTACCCCTCCGCCCCCGGCTCCCTTCTCTCCACCGCCGTCGACTCAGTCATCGGAGCCACCCGGGAATTCGGCCCCCAAACTCACCTCGCTCCACCCACTTTCTTCTCTAATTCCGAATCTTCTGAATCCACACACAAACCCAACATCATTCACAACCTCTCAAGACCCAACACGGAGGACCCAGCTAAAACAATCAGTTTGCAGCGGTCTTATGGGTTCTCCGGCGGCGGAGGCGGAGGCGGCGCTTCTTCTTCTTCTTCTTTGGTTCGGCACAGCAGTTCACCCGCTGGATTTCTTAACCACTTGGCTACCGCTGCTGGTGATAACGGTACGTTGTGCTTTCTCTGTTTCCCATGCTGAGTTAACGTTGACATTCTTTAAGGTCACCAACGTTTTTGCCTTTTGCGTATTCTCTAACTCGATGTTGGTTGCTCTGGAGGACTTAGCAGCCATCCAATGAGAGTTGCGGTTATGCATGTCTTTGTTTATTTCTTTATTTATTTCTTTCTTTCTTCCCTCCCCTTTTTATTTATACACTTTTAATATTAAAGCTGGGGTTATGATTGAATCTTTTACTACATTTTTGTGTTATAAATTTGTGTTATACCAATATATAATTGATATGTGCTAGATTTAAAATTAAAAAATATAATTAAATTAGATTATAATTTAAAAGTGGACAACATACATTTTTAGATTGAATAAGCTGGAGTCCTAGTCGTAAAATCAAATGTGGCTTTAACCTTGATTATTATAGACGAACTGAGTATAACTATAGTTAGAAATAGATCATGTATCGGTCAATGATAAGGACTGGAAACATTAGGTGTTTCCTACAATTGTCTGGAGTATTAGGCATGAATCCGCGGATACGATTGATTACACATATTAGTACATGGGGTGAATTAAAATGGCATCCCGTGAAATTTGATATAATCACGGATACTCCCTCTCTTTTTCAACAATTACAAATATCTATGAGGTTTGTAATCGTCTAACAAATAATTCAATTCCATCTATTTTTATGGGTGAACTAACCAAAATGCTCTTATATAAACTAAATTATTTATTTAATTTTTAAAATTTTCTAATTTTTTTTTTACTAAATGTGAGGGGAAAGATTTCTTATATTTTTTACACAGATGAACAATAATATAGTTTGACTCATAGTTTTTCTATAATTTTTAAAAAATATAATGGCAAAATAGATAATTCCAAGCCTTTAGTTAAAAACTACAAACCTTGAAGAGGGTATTTATACTTTTTTTAAAAATAAAGAAATATTCATAATTATACTAAATTTTATAGAATATCATTGTAATTCACCTAGTCTATAATGCAACAGTGGCATAGAAGATCTTTTGTAGATTACAATATCTTTGATATAACTCTACAACTTTTATGCTGTTATTGCCTCCAACTTCCGTATGGACGTCTATCTCTAATTAGAGAAACTGAGTTGTTAATTAGTTACTTATATTTATTAAATTTTTATATATATTTTACCCTCTCTTTCCTTCTCAAATTAATTAATATTTTGTAGAATTACATATTTTTATTGTAAGGTATTATTTGTTTTTCTATATAAAAAATATTGTATT
The DNA here is from genome assembly GCA_034509735.1 of Sesamum alatum. Taxonomy (NCBI): domain Eukaryota; kingdom Viridiplantae; phylum Streptophyta; class Magnoliopsida; order Lamiales; family Pedaliaceae; genus Sesamum; species Sesamum alatum. The sequence continues at coordinate 23,398,426 of JACGWO010000009.1, read as the reverse complement.
CATTTTCCTCTATTCCTATACATATTAATTAAATAAATAAGTACGTATAACAAAAATCTGAATTATTTTTAATTTTTAAGTAATTTTATACATTTATCAAGTGTGTCACATTCAGCTGATCAGGAAATAATCAGACATAATGAGTTACTTTAAAACTTGCAATAGGCAATTCACATGCCACCAAGTACCATTGTTATTAATATTATTTTCTTTTCAGGACACTTTATTTGTTCTTGCCACTTGACCTAGCTATATATCCTTGGAGCCTTTAATGCTTTGCTTTATCTATTCTTTTTTTTTTTTCTCATAGTAGCAACACAAATATGAACAAGTATTAGGGATAATTACACTCCCTTCACTTATGATTTGGTATAATTATATATAAATCCCCTGTAATTTGAAAAATTATATCAAGTACCTTTGGAGTTTCGTTAGTCAAAATCCATCTAATTTGTTGATATTAATAAAAAAATTGAATACAAATCAATAGTTACTATCAATTGACTTATTAATGACGTATTGTATACCAAATAAACCTTTTAGGACTGAACTACCCTCATAATAGTGAAGATATACATCCCCGCATGCATTAACGTGTGAAGATATATAAGGATAGTTTGACCATAAAAAAATTTGTTTGGCCTACAATAAATTAGTAATAAGTCAATCGATAATAAATATCGATTTTCATTCAGTTTTTTTGCTAATATAAATAAATTCGTTAAATTTTGACGAATGAATGAACCTATGTATTAGACAGAAGCAAACCTAAAAAATATTAAATATAATTTTTTAAATCATAAAAAAGTTACGTGTAATTACAACATCTTGGAAAAAGGCGTATAATTATTCCTATGTTTATACATTCCGTCGACAGTCTGTTTTCAGGGACTGCGTCAATACAAGCAACTGACTCCATCAAAATAAGTATTAAAAAAGTTCTTTAGCAACTCTCAACTCAACTACTCGTTTCTATTGGTTTAAACCCTTATAATTATGGAATGCATTTTTCTACCCAGTCTTGTCGAGTTGACTGTATTTTACCCTCCTATAAATATTAATAAACATAAAACTTCCTTGAAAAACAATGACAAGGTTAAAAATATTAATTAACATAAAAATTTTCCTTAATAATTATAAAAAAGAATGCAAGGGGTAAAAGTATTAATAAACATAAAATTTCCGAAGAAAAAGAAAAATTAGCAACCCGTCATTTTTCAAAAAAATCTTAGTACCTACTGCATCAAAGTTGCATTGGCTTTTGTTTTTAAAAAAGAAAAAAAAAAAAACTTTCTGAAGGGCTTTGTTCCATTGAATTTCTTTTATTATTATTTTGTATAGAAAATTGTAATTTAGATTGAGTTTAACTAAATTTGAACTAATTATACGACAACTGCAATACACTTGTTTAGAATTCAGGGACAATGATTAATTACATAAAAAGTATATAGCATTTGCTATATGATTGGTTTGATTTGACTGCACCTGATATAGATAAGAATTTTTCAATTTTTTTTTGTTAGCTATTAAGATAGCATAATTATTAGTGTTGCACGAAATTTTGCAGTAAAGTCTCCTACATTAATATATAAAAAGAAAGTCTCCTATGTTAAGTTGCTCCAAAGCCTAGGTTTAAGAAATATGATAATTATCATTATTATTATTATTAGTATTGTGATTATTGCTATTATAGTTAGAATTTAATATAATTTACCTCTTTGTAATATTGCAAATGAGCAAATTAGCTCCATAAAGAAAAAAAATAGCAAGTTACCTCCATGTTAAAATAGAGCAATTTACCTCTCAATTTTAAAAATACAGGGAGATAAATTGATTTATTTCAAAAAACACAGGGAGATAAATTACTATTTTATCTTTCATATGGGAGCAATTTGCTCATTTGCAATATCAGAAGAAGACTGATTGCATTTTTATTATAATTATAATCAAATATAAGATAGGATTGAGTTGGTATATTTAGAAGACAATAGGGTTATTTTTGGAATTTTCTCCAACAAGTAGTATATATTTATATAGTTGGTGGGAATTGTATAGTACAAGTTGGGTGATGGGACACACCACGACATTGACCTAAGTTGGGAGTTGGGACACTTGCTTGCTTCACTCTACATGACATGGAATGGAACCAACCAATGAGCAGGCGCGTCCCATTCAACGCGTGCGCCCACGGTTTTCGATCAAACCGCCTCTTTCTTTCCTTTGTATTTGTATTATTTATTAACGCTTGATTTTTAAAATAATTATTTTGATATATAAAGTATGAATGAATTGATTGCAATGTTCTTAAAGTATATTTTCTTTTAAAAAACAAATAATTTATTTCCATGAATTATTTTTATCAATAATATTTTATTTGTACATGCTTAGTAACTGTCTAAAAGTGTTTATCAACTTATTTTTAAAAATAAGCTGAAATGAATGATTTTTATTTATAATTTTTGCTTTTGAACTTTTTACTTTTAACTCATTTAAATCAAAAGTTATAACAATTTTTTGCATATTATTGGTACAATTGTAAATACTATTAAGTTGTTTTTTAAATACTCTTTTTTTTTACTTTTAATTTTTTTTTTGGGTTTCAAACACTCATAATTTTCACTACTGCTTAACTTTCAATGTTTACTACAACTTATTTTCACCTTAAAAATAAAAGTTGTTGGAAATGCCTTTTTAAAATAGTCCAACTTATTAGTCTTGATTAGTTATTTTATTTTATTTTCTTCTATTTAAATAAATAATTAAATTATGCACACGTATTGAGTGTTCTTAATGCACTGATACTTATGTTAAGTCTCTGCCCTCTCCCTTACTGTGTATATCTATGTATATATGCATTGACTTGATTAGCAAAATCAAAGTTTTTAAAGAATTATTAATATTTGGTGAAGGGTTTTTTTTTATATATATTTGGTGAAGGATTTTCTTTTTATAATTATTTGGTGAACGGTGTAATTTTCCTGTGGTCATATGATTTAAATCTGGTTAAGTTTCGTGAATTTTGACTTTTTAATTTGAAAATTCGAGATTTCATGATTATATTGAGTTTATATTCTATTAATATATGAATTATTGTTCTACTTTAATAAGTATGTAATTATTTATTTATTTAAAGAATAATTATTAATTCTCTTTAGGTATCTGATCATAGGTATATTAATTGTTATAATTAATATAGTTAAAATTATAATATTATTATAATCTATTTACGAACCCAACCTAAAATGAAACTCACGTGAAGTCACAAATCACAAGCATGTGGATATCAGCAACAAGCCAAAAATAGTCTGCCATGCAGCCCCTAAAGTCAATGGAAACAATTTTCTTAGAAATTATTCTCTTTTTATTTATTTATTTATTTTTTACTTCAGTAAAATTAAAAATCATTTACCAAAAAATAAAAATAAAAATAAAACAGTGGAAAATATCAAAGTACTAATTTGCGAGATTGCCCTTGACAAGTGGAAGCAAGTTGGTATTCAAAATTGGCAAAAAGTGCGGGGGGGGGGGGGGGGGGTTGATGTGAGGTGCGCAGATCCATTGAATGAGTATGAATTCACCCGACAAAACCTTGGAGCTCACGTGCACAGCACGTGCCCCTACAACTTAATAACTTATATTAATATTTAGGATATATATACATATATATATATATATATATTCTGGACCAAGACCAGGTAGCCCAATGTTTTCAGACCCTTAATACCACCTACATATATGTATTTATATTTATATATATAATTTGTAAATATTAATTAGTACTATGTACACATGTATATGTATATTTATTTTTCTATAGTAACTATAGCATATATATATATATATATGTGGGTTTTATAATAATTCGAAGTGTAAATTACAGTGATCTCCCCTAACGTTTGGTATAATTAGGGATATTTCTTCGTTGTTTGAGAAATTATATATACCTCCTTAAAGTTTGTCACGTTTAACCAAAAATCTGAAATTGTCCATTTTATCCTTGATTTGTTTTTAAATTGTAGAAAAATCAGTTGAGACAAATTACTTTATTGGTCCTCTGTGTAAAAAACGTAAGAGACCTCTTCTTGCGCATTTTAGTCCAAAAAAATTCAAACAATTTTAAAATACAATTTAGTTTGCATAAGGGCATTTTGATCAATTTATCCATAAAAATGGATAGAAATGAGTTATTTGTTAAAATGTTACAAATTTTAAAGGGTATTTGTAATTTTTGAAAAATTGAAGGGACATTCATAATTATTCAAATTTCAGGGGATGTCATTGTAATTCACCTCAGTTCAACTATAAATTTGACAATTAATATTAATTGTTTTCTTTGGAAAACATTTCATGTTAACTACTATCAAAGTCTCGGGCCAGCATAAATTTTAATTTATGTACTGTTTCATTATTTATTCGTAATATAAAATAATGGTTTTCGTTTTTCTCTTTATATTTGTTAAAACTCATTGGGCTTTTATCCTCTTTGAATTCTCGAGTTAATCTATGTAGCACTTTACCCTGCAAAATGCCTATATACTTTTCAATTTTCGCCCATTTATATATGTAATGTTTTTTCTTTGGAAAAATCAATAATTATTAGAGGGTCCCTATATAAATAGATTTTTGTCAAAAAATATAGAAGAATTGAAAATTAAAAAACCAATAAAATTTGGATCACCCATTGATGTGTGAATTGAAGATTACAATATAAATATATATACTAATATAATTCTTTTTTCAAGTGAATAAGTTACCTACATCACTATATTTTGAATTTTAGTAATTATTGACTATAACAACGAATATACAATTAAATGACAGTAATATTCATAATGAACTCATAAGCTACTATCAAAATAGATAAATAACTACGTACTATTAAAAAGATAAAAACCCATAAACAACTACTATTAAAAAGATAAAAACCCATATACCGAGGGATATGAACCCATGATGTCATTACAAAACAAAAGATTCTTTACCAATATTACATACGTATATGGTTTAATGTAATTTATCTTATTGTGATATTGAAAATGAGCAAATTATCTCATATGAAAAAAAAAATAACAATTTTCCTTCCTGTGTTATTTAAAATGAAGCGATTTACCTCCCTAGACGCTCCATTTTAAAAAACACGGGTAGGTAAATTGATTCATTTCAAAAAACACAGGGAGATAAATTGCTATTTTGTTTTTCATAGGAGGGTAATTTGCTCATTTGCAATATCACAAAAGGGTTATTTGCATTTCCCCATATGTATATGGTTTAAAAATCAGAGCAAATAGATAATATCAACCATTGTTGAATAAATTAATATTAAAATTTAAATTTGACCACGATTAGTTAGTATTTATCATGATTTCTTAACTATGATCAAAATAGTTGGTATGATTCTAGTTATAACCGAAGCACTCATTACGATTTTTTCAATTATGGCTAATATATTTTGGTTCGGATCTACTGAAACAACGGTCAATGATTGTTACCAGGCAATAATCAACTACTATTCTTCATGACTTCTTTTCATTTTTGGCTATGATAATTACCAATGATAGAAATCATAGTGTCTTATGCTTATAGAGTTCCAACTTCGCCACTAAATTAGATTTTGTTAACTTAAATCTACATAATATAAACTATACATTTAAGTTACTTAAATCATAGTTTTCTTTTTCTATATCGATAAATTTTTTATTTATAACTTATAACCACTAAAGAAAATTTACTATTGCCCCTATTTTAATAATTATGGACTAAAAGTCATAGTAAATGATTATTATTAATCATGTAGTGAAATAAAATCAATGAAAAATTTTAACTTATCTATCATGGCAAAAATATTTGTAGTGACACTTAGCTATAACAAATGCTGATGGAGCAGAAGCAATTGAGAGTAAAAGATAACAAGAACACGTCTCCGATACTCTAAAAACTTGCATTGAAAAGTGAAAATAGTTTATAGCTAAATTAATCCCTCAATAGAGTTATCAATTATTTAAAGGATAATGGGTCTTAATCTTCATAGAGGTAAAACAACTCTAGAATTGTCTAAAATTCGGACTATCCCAAAACCCACAAAGCTCAGCCAAAAATACCCTACCACAGTACCAATATTAAGATAAAATACTAGGCCTAAAAGATAACTACAAAAAATAAAAAATACATAAAGTTCACTAGAAAATAGAAAAATATAAAGAATTGTCGGACGGTAGTCAAAATGATGGAATTTCGTGACGATTGACAGCTCCCCACGATGTTGGATTCTCCTTCCGAAGACGACCAGAATAGTGGGTGGCACATCCCGTAACTTCAACCAGATAAAAGATTATGACCGTTTGAAGTTACACTGTCAAACCACCCGACCAAAACACTTAAACCCTGCACTTACGCTTATCTAGACGTTCTAAAAACCCATCCATCTCTTGTTCTACATCAAATGCTTTAATCATACTCGCAAAATTCACGACCAACATTTATTGAGTGGTCGTGGTCAATAACTATTTATTAAAACTGTTTAATTTTAATCATGTCAATTAATTATAGTAAAATATTATATATATATATATATATATATATATTTGTAGTGAACACATGAATTCCATTGATTGGCTAATATGATTTGTTTAGCACAAAACTATCACTTACTCAAGTGAAGATATAATATATGGGTTGCATGAAGTAAAACATGGAGCTCTAACATCACCACCTCATACTTATTTCCTAATGTTTTCCAAGCTGATGTTTTCATGATTTTATTTACTAAAAGCTCCCACTAATTTATACGTGTATGTACACAATTTCACCCCCATATCCTTAGTTTCAGCTTAAATGTATTTTTCTTCCTATATTTTATATATTTTGATGTTTTAGTTCATTGTCTTTCTAGGGTAGCAAATAGGTTCTATAACTTTTTAATTTTTCACGATTTTGATCCTTCAATTGCCGGAGTTTGAAAATGTTGCTTGATTTTTATTTTTTTTTTCAAATTTTGGGGCTTTTGTTACCATTGGTAAATTCCTTCCAGTATGGAACGAAATTTTCATCCTGTATCTTTTATATTTTAGCGTTTTAATCCTTTACTTTTATAGAGTAGCAAATAAGTCCTGTAATTTTCAAGTTTTCACTATTTTGCTCCATTAAATTGACTAATGGAACTAATAGCTCCAAATTTAAAAAATTCTCCGGCAACATTTGCAAACTCTAGCGACAGAAGGACCAAAATTACGAAAAAATTAAAAAATTAGAGGACCTATTTGATACCCTAAAAAAATAAAAAACTAAAACATCAAAATGTTAAACATACAGGACGAAAATTACATTTAATCTCCTTAGTTTTTACAGCACAAGTTGTTCTGGCACCCACATTCCATGTCAAGAATTTCCAAAATTTGATCTTTCCTTTGTAAGATATGTGAATCTTTTAAGTAAAAAGCAGGGTTTTCGATTACAAGAGGGATAGGCAGCAGCTACAATTCTAAGGGGATGACTGATGGTGGTGGTGGTGGTATATCAAGGTTGAATTCTCAGCTCAGCTTCACTCGGCCTAAAGAAGCGCTCTCTCGAATCTCTGAAGAAACTGATAATATGGGAGATGGTGTTGGTACGGATAACGGCCAACGAAAATGTACTCATTCCTATGCCAGTGCTGGTGGCTTTGCGATGAGATCGTGGGATGACACCGATCCTCTGACGTTTTCCGTTGCACCGGCCAAACGAGCTAAGACTATCACTAACGACGTTGAGGACATAGAATCGCAGGTATTTTTAAAGTTGAGTGTCTTAGTTGTAGAAACATTTTCTTTATATTTCACATGACTATGATGCATGAACACGAAGACGCATCGATACATATAAGAAAGTTAAAATTATCTGGGGTAAAATTTTTTTTGGTCCCGTAAGATTAAGGCATTATTTGTTTTGGTGCCACAACTTATGTTGGTGGTTGTTTTAGTCCCATAAAATACGTTTTTCAATTTTTCTGGTCCCAAAAAATCATGTGCAACTTAGGTTGGTGGTTGTTTTAGTCCCATGAAACATGTTTTTCAATTTTTTTGGTCCCAAATGTAGGTGGTTGTTTTAGTCCCATAAAAATTCGTTTTTCAGTTTTTTGGTCCCAAAATGTCATGTGTTGGGACCAAAAAAACTGAAAAACGTGTTTTATGAGACTAAAACAACCACCTATTCAAGTTATGGTACCAAAACAAATAATACCCTAATTTTACGAGACCAAAAAAGTATTTTGCCCAAATTATCCGTATTCATTAGTTACTTGCACTGGAGTTGCTCCCTTATGATCCTACTTCTATCAGTTTCAGTTTGGCTTGCCGCAAGGCGCGCTAGAGATGGCCTCGATGGATAAGTTACTACACATTCCACAGGATTCGGTTCCATGCAAGATACGAGCGAAGCGTGGTTGTGCGACACACCCCCGTAGCATTGCAGAGAGAGTATGACTCATTTTTCTCTCTTCATTGTCGTATTCGATCTGGTAAAATTGCAATTTACATTCCATAACTTTACCCTATTTGTAATTTTAATTCTATTGTTTTACGACACAGTAAATTTAGTCACACAAATCTAAAAAAGTTGCAATTTATGTTCCATCAACACTTTTTGTTAAATTGTTAACGAATGAACCGTTAACTTAAAAAACAAAGTTAATGGAGCATGCGCTTGGCATGCGCTCCATTCGTTAATAATTTAACGGGGTGTTGATGAGACGTAAATTGCAACTTTTTTGAACTTGTAGAACTAAATTTATCGAGTCGTAAAATAATAGAATCGAAATCACAAATGAGGTAAATTATGGGACATAAATTACAATTTTCCTTGTTCGATCTCTTTTGCCTTTTCTGCGGAAAGTGTATGCCTACCACTTGCCAAATTCATTAAGATATTAGTGACCAAATATTAAGTGACAATTTTGGAATTATCACTAAAAAGGCATATATATGTATTAAGCGGTAATAATTTTAATCTTCCCATAATATAATTATTAGTGATAAGTATTATGCTTGAAATTATCGCCTAAGACAAGCTATAAACAATTAGTAATGCATTTATAGTGACACAATTATATCTATACTCTATATAAATGTGTGAATACTCAAGTTGTTTGTTCCCCATTGTGAAAAGACAAATATACCCTCATTTAAGTTTTATTAATTATTATATTATAGATTCTGGAATTTTTAACAATTTAGAATTTTAAATATTCTAAACCTCCTCCATATAAATTTAAGATAAAAAACCTAAATCGTGAATCATGAATAAATCCAATTACACAGAATTTTAATAACCTGCATCTAATCGTGAATCATGAATGAACCCAATTACACAGACTTGTCACGCATTTAAATTATAGAAAATTATATTATAAAATAAGTTATAGAAAAAATAAAATTCTACTAGAAAAATATTTAAGAGTCTTAATTGCTCTAAACTACTTGGAGAATAAATAACATATTCAACTAAAAAAATTTAATATGTGAAATAATATTTGAACACATTTAAATTGCTAGAAGAAATCTTAATTATATTAAAAAAGTTTTAATTTACCATGACACATTAAAATTTAAATAAACTACACATTGATAATATATAAAATACTAATCTAAACTTTAATATATATATATAATAATAATAATAAATATCAAAATTTAATTATAAATTAAAATTGATATATGGATATGATATTATAAAATGAAAATTGCTTGTGAAAATTCAACTATTGAGTGAATTTCTTAGTACTTGATTTTTTTAGTATTAGATAATCCTGAACGCTTTACTTTTACATCTATTTTTCTATATTAATTAACAGAGTAAAAGTATTACAACAACAAATGTGACATAAAAAATTATGTTGTAACATAATATATTATTGAATAAGAAATGGATTATACCAATCAGTGCATATGAAAATAAGATTAAGAAGTTAAATTTAAAACATATAGAATTAAAAATTGCAATATAAAGGCGAAAAATAAAATTTTATACAATAATATTTCAAAATTTAGAAGATAAAGCATTTAAATAATACTTTGACAATATTTAAAAGTTGATACTGAAATATAATTAACATTAGGATCTTACAATACAAAATATTGGCAATATTGTCCAATTAAATTATACTTTTATAATAATAGTCAATAAATAATTAGTTTGTAATCATTTAGTGTCAATATATAAAAAATCAACGACACTCAAAATATAGTGAAAGAAAACATATTACATACACAGACATAATATAGTAAAATCAAACAATAGCAAAGAGATAATAAAACCTGCGAATATAAATTGCTCGATTTTATTAAAATGAAATTTCTTCTAAAATAGAATAACGAATAAGTATCAAAATTTGTTTACAAATAAAAATTAACAATCCGATTAAATTAGAAGTGCTATTGAAAATTTAAGAAAGAGCTAACCAATTTATTTTATTTCAATATTAATAGGCTAAAAATGTCATATCCCCCTCCCCCTGCACCCCCAAAACATTGACATTGAAGAAGAGTATAAATAATAATATAATAAATAATTTACTTTAAAACCTTATCTTATTGAGTAGTAAATTAACTAACATAATTATAGGTCCTAATGAGACATATATAACTTTTATGCTTTAAAAGGTGCATTAAAATTGTAACATTTGGTCCCCTTGTACTATTATACACTTAACGCCCACATGACATTTTCTTTTGAATATCCAGAGGGAAAAGTGTTATGGAACCAAAATTGCTACTTTTAAAAATTTACGGAACCGAAAGTGAGAATCTCAAAATTAATAGACCAAATTAAAATGAAAAGGACCTAACTTACGGACTAAAAAATGCTATTTGCCCTTGTGAAAATAAGGAAAGTCAAATGGTGAGTAAATATTAACACAATAACAATTAAAAGTATAAAGTTTTAAAATAATTATATACTATAACATTAGTACAATTATATTTTCATATTAAGAAAATTAATAAATTTTGAGAATAAACTTAGTACAATAAAATAATAAATAAAAATTGAGTTAATTATGTTGAAATTAGAACAAAAGATGATAAATAAATAAGCCAATGAGATTAATTTTTTTCCAGTAATAAATTTATAAAAATAACTTAAAAGTTTAAAAAGCATGAGTACTAAAGAGAATAAAAATTGATATATGAATAGAATATTATTAAATTGAAATTGCTATAAAAATTCAACTATTGAGTGAATCTCTTAGAAATTGATTTTTTTAGTGGTAGATAATCTTGAATGTTTTACTTTAAATTTATTGTTTCTTTTATAAAGGTGAAAATAAAATTTTATACAATAATATTTTCAAATTTAGAAACTAATAAAGCATGTAGATAATGCTTTGACAATATAAAAAGGTAGATACTTAAATATGATTAACATATATTATAGGATCTTATAATACAAATATTGGTACTATGGTCCAATTTGATTATAGTTTGATACCAATAGTCAATAAATAATTAATTTGTAATAGTGTCAATCAATTAAAAATAAATGATATTCAAATATAGCAATAAAAGAAAACATACAACACACACATACAAAATGTAACAAAAAAATAAAACAAAATAAAACAACATAAAATAGGCATAATAAAACCTACAAATAAAAATGATCAATTTATTTTATTAAATTAGAATTTCTTCTATCCAAGATAAGGAGTTTTGACTAATTATTTTTATTTTAATATTAATGTTTTGAATATCATTATTTTATATTTTCATATTAATTGGTTTGATACATAATAATGAAATAATCATTAGTGAATATACGAAATACAAAATTTCAATTTCGGGGAATATCTTTTTATTCAATAGTACCAATTAAATTTAGAAAGTGAATTATAATTAATAGAATTGAATAGTTTCCTTATCAATTTAAATAATTATTATCAATTTGTTTGAAAATATTATTTTATAATACTAATGTTTCAAAGAAAAAAATACGAATAATATCATGAACTTAACACAAATGATATATTGACTTTTAAAAATATATTTATACACGTGCATCGCACGTCATTCTTTCTAGTATATATATATATATTTGTTTTGTCACTATACATATATCATTAATTATGGATGGTGATAATTTTATGGACAATATTTATATCACTAATTATTCCCAGTGACAATTTTTATACAAACATTGTTACTATCAAAACTATAAACACTGTACTGCCAAAATAAAAAATTCTTGTTCATTTAATATAATTACTTAATTGTTTCTTTCATCTTCTTATCTTGTATTGGATATGATAAACAATGGTTTTTTGCGAAAGCGAAGAGAAGAAGTACTGCATTAATTGATTAAAATGATCAAGTACATTTCTACCAATATCTATTTGAAATTGTATTTTTTGTCCTATAATTTAAATCCTGTACATTTTTAATCTCATTATTTATGAAAATTTTGAAAATAGTCCCACAATTTTGAAAAATTCTCACTTTGGTCTTTCTATCAACTTTCATTAGGAATTTGACGGAAGCAAAATCTAAGTCGTACGACCATTTTCCTCCATTTCAATAAGATAATGATCACGTGACTTATACGTGGTTTTTTCATCAGTTTTCTAATATATGTTAGCAGGAGGGCCAAAATGCAAACTGTTTTCTAGAATTTCATAAACAATTAATGGTACTAAAAAGTTATGGATCGAAAAATATAATTTTCATTTAATTTCTCCATCCGAGTGCGAGTATGACAAGTCACAATCTTATATGCTGCGTGTGATTCTACATCTTACTGATGATACTTTTTGCCCCCGGCCATGAAGGAGAGAAGGACGCGAATCAGCGGAAAGCTAAAGAAGTTGCAGGATCTTGTTCCAAACATGGATAAGGTAATACATATATATATATATATATATATATTTATATATATATTTTACCGAACGTCGCCTAATGCATGAAGGGGGTTAGGCAAACCCCTACCTATTTATATGGGTTTAATGCAATTTACCCCTTATGATATATATTACAAATGAGCAAATTACCTTTATATGTTTTTTAAAAATGAAACAATTTACCTCTTTGTCTAAGGAGGTAAATTGCTTCATTTTAGAAAATATAAGAAGATAAATTACTTCATTCTAAAAAACACAGGAAGGTAAATTGCTAATTATTTTATCATACAGGGTAATTTGCTCATTTGCAATATCACATGAGATTACTTGTATTTTTCCCATTTATATATATGTATATATATATATATACTCACTTTATTCTCAATTAGGATCTCATTGCCTTTAAGGAAAAAAAAGAGAAAAAACCTCGACCCCCGCTTGCAAACAATTGTCGAGGTTGCAATTTCTTGTTGATGCATTTTCTATTCTATAATTTCTATTCATATATACAAGTCACTTAAAAAATATTTCTCAAGATAAAATTAATGACGTAATTCTTATCCACACTCGGGGCATTGATATGTAAAATAAAATGAAAAATACAATAAAAATTGTAATAGAAAATTCAACTCGCAATACCTATAAAAGGTGTGATGAAATTTATTTATGAGAAGACGTTGTTGCAGCAAACTAGCTACGCCGACATGCTGGATTTGGCAGTGCAACACATAAAATGCCTTCAAAATCAAGTACAGGTGAGTGAGTAAACATCCTTTCTCCCTTGGGATAAGTGCAATTTATCTCACTGATATAAAAAATGTGTAAAAACCCCCTTATGAAAAAATAATTAGTAAATTATCCCATCTGATCTTAAAATGAAGCAAATTACTTCATGTATTTTTCTTCAATAGGGGATAATTTGCTTCATTTCTCAAAACACAAGAAGGTAATTTGCTAATTATTTTTCATATGAGAGTTTTTGCTCATTTCTGCCTTTGTAGATTCTTGCTAGTAGTACTAGTAGTAGTTGTTGCTGATATAATTATATTTCTTTCGTTTTTTTCATCTGCTTTTGATCGGTTCCTTTCTAGACAAGATATCAATGTAAGAAACATTTCCAGTTTTCAAACAGACAAACATATATACATTAATTGGATTAATTGCATTTTAACCCTTATGAAAGTACTAATATGTACTAGACGAAAAGTTATTATTATCTACACTTTTATTGATTATGAACTAAAACTATATTAAATATTATTGTTAATTATGGTTAAACAAAAATCATTTGTCAAAACCTAGATTATCAACTATGAAAATTACTTTTGTCATGGATGTAAGCCATAACAAATACTTTTGCCATGACTTTCAGCCATGACAAATATTTTAGCCATATTCAGAAAAACCATGGCCAATAACCTTGGCATGGCCATGGTGAATAATTACTTACTACTACTATTTATTTTTAACCATGACAATTAACTATAGTTAAATTTTAAATTTCTTCTAGTATCCGCTGTACTTTTTTTCTCTTTTATTTTCAAAGGAGGCCTCTTGCATTTAACCCTACATTATTTCAGTTTTAGCTCTTGATTTATCCATCAGTTCCTCATTTCAATTCACTTCATTTCAATTCACTGATAGAAGAAAAAAGTGAAAAAAAAAATACATTTTTTGTCCTATAAATTACAAGTTGGTATTTTTGGTTATGCACAAATTGCTTTTTACAATTTAATCCTGTAATTTAAAATTTTAGCAATTATTTTGGTCTTTCACGCATTGATTTACTAGACTAAAATTGCAAAATAATTGATTCATGTGCAAGTCACATGTAATTTTTCAATCAAATTGACCAGAAAATGACTAAAATTATTAAAATATAAAGCTACAGTACTAATTTACAAAAATCAATTCGGGCAGAATAAAATATACGACCCCTAATTTGCAGGATTAAAATTGAAGTTCCCTCGAAAAAAAAAAAGGTTCTTAATTAGCTCTGCAGTTCAAAAAACTTGAAGCATCACTCCAAACTCATATATTATACATAGTTCCTTCCTAAAATTTGTGATATCATAACAACGGCATGTTTCTTATCTGTCTTTGATGTTTCCTAAATAAATTCGACAGTGGAAGTAACTTAGAGATTGGGCGCCACATACATGCACGATGCTTATTCTAACCGTTTGCCTGTGCTGAACAACATTACATCTCGGAATAAATTTATAAATTTATATTGTTTTACAGGCGTCCTAATATAAGTAGTTGATCAGTGACCTTTTGTTATAATTCGCTCTAAATTATCCTACTGGAACCCATTTTAAGCAACCGTGGATGTAAAAAGATTTTGCAAACCACGTCTTGCGTTGCTTTCTTCTCATATTTTCTGCATACATTCACAATTTCTCCTGGTCTTTCTATTATTCTAGAAGCTGAATGACGAGCTCGACTGTTGCACGTGCGGATGCAAGAAGACGACAGGCTAGCAGAAGACCGATCGAAGAACTGTCGTTAAAGAACACACATGGTAGAGCCTTAGTTTCACTGAAGAAAGGCTATGCAAACGCTGAGCATAGCCCAGATTTGTATATAAAGAAGCAACTTATCCGGACAGACTGCCTTGTTGCTTCTAAATTTTGGGCACAGAATATGTATATTTCTTTTTCGTTGTTCCAGAGAAGAAATTGGCATTTTGCACCCTCAAAATTTGAACCCCTTTCTGCTAAATTGCATTCTTAAATTGGAAAAAGAAAAAAAAAATGGCATTTGCATCCTTCTAACATCATGTCCTTAGGAAATTTCACACTCGAGCTATTTCAAGATGACTTTTTTTTGTAGAAAATTCTATTTTATTATATCTCTACAATTTTCCGTGCTGAGAGTAGGTAATATGGCAAAGTTTTTTTTTTTTTTGAATGGGATGCTTGTCAGGAATTTGTTGTAGTCAGATTGAAAAAATATGAAAAGATGGAAATTGCAGGTACAATATTTACGTAGGCTGGGAAATTCTCCAATGCTTACAGTTTTTGAAATTCGATTTCTACTAAGATGGAAATATGAAAAGCGTACTATCATGAGGCTTTTTTTTAAAAGTGAAAATGATTAATATTATTAATTGAAGTAAATTGATTACAATCACTCTTGCTGAATATCAATATCTGACGGAGACAAGTGCAACAACCATTCCCTGATCAATAATATCACATAAAGTAAATCTAACACTACAGGAAAAATGGCTTTTAGCTACCATATAGAAATCGTAGCAAAAGCTCAGAATTCGTAGCAAAAACCCTTTTGCTACGAATTCGCTACGAATTTTGGTCGTAGGGTATACGGGTGTAGCCAATGCTTCGCTACGGACAAAATTCGTAGCAAAAAGTTATTTGCTACTAAAAAATCTTTTTTGTTACAATATTATTTACGTAGCAATAACAGTGGCAAAATCACCATCTTTCGCTACGATTGTCCAGTTGTAGGTATTTTATTATTACGGTACACAAACAATATCTACTATATAGTAGATTATCATCCTACGTATTGATAGGGTTCGAACCCATGACCTCTAGGATCATGGGACCTCATCAGGCTACTTTTCAAGTATAGTTTATGAGCCAAAATAATGTTCTTTATCTTTTCGCACTTTGATCCATTAGCTTCAAATTTGACCTTTTTCCATTTAAGTTTAATCATGTCTGAGGAGTTCGCACTCGGAGGTGGAATCCACCAACTGATCAATGCGCGAGAGGGTAGAAATTCTTCGGGCAAGCTTTCTTAAGATCCCGAAAATTTACGCACATCCTCCACTTTCCCCCAAGTTTGGAAACAAGGACTACACTGGAGAGCCATTTGGGGAATTGGTATTCCCGGATATGACCAGCCTTCACCAAACTTTCTATTTCGGCCTAGATAATATTGTCCTTCTTTGGGCCAAAATATCTTTTCTTTTGCTTCACTAGCTCATAGAGTGATCTATATTGAGACGGTGGATTGTGACTTCAGAGCTTATCCCCTCAACGTCATGAGGGGACAAAGTGAACATATCCATGTTCCGTTGGAGACATTGGATCAAGTCTTCCTTGAGGCATCCTTGTAATTGAGACCTGATCAGAGCAGTTTGGCTAGGATTCCGGGCTTAACTTGATGGTAGCAGCTCTTCAGCTGTTGAACTTTGATGTGGTACTCCCCGATGGGAGCAGTCTCCTCCGGGGAAGATTTAAGCTCCTTCAGTTCCTTTCCTTAGAGGGGTCATTTCCCTGCCTTCTGTGAAATTCTTCTAGGAGCAAGTCTGTGGCCCCCTACTTTTGTCCTTTGTGTATAACCTCTACATAACACCTTCGCGATTGTTCTTGGTCTCTGCTAACCTATCCTATCCCCCATGGCACGGGGAACTTTATCTTCATATGGAACA
Organism: Sesamum alatum; assembly: GCA_034509735.1. Classification (NCBI taxonomy): domain Eukaryota; kingdom Viridiplantae; phylum Streptophyta; class Magnoliopsida; order Lamiales; family Pedaliaceae; genus Sesamum; species Sesamum alatum. Next base: position 23,381,162 of record JACGWO010000009.1, on the reverse strand, counting down.
TAGGCATTGAGGGTAGGTCTCCCCAAAATTATATTGTACGCTGAGGGGGTATCCACTATCAGAACTTGATTAAGCATGTCCTCCTCATTGCTCCTCTTCCTGAGGAGAGGGGGAGGGTGATGAACCCTTTCGGGCGTACCACTTCCCCCGCGAACCCGTATAATAAGGTGTCTACTTTCTCCATGGGGGCTTCCCCAGCTGCATTTAACTGTACGCCTCTCCAAAGAGTATGTCTGCTGAGCTTCCCGATCTATGAAGACTCTATTGACTTCATAATTAGCCACGGTGGCCGTGATGACCAAACCATTATTATGGGGGAGAATCACTCCCGTCTTCGGGGGCTGGATTCTCGACTTCCTGAGATAATGCTCTTCTAGCCCTATGGGAGTCTCCTCCCATGGGCCCTCCAGCTATCATGCAGATAATTCCTTTTCCTGGGGAGGTTGGTATCCTCTGCCAGCCTTGAGGGGGTGTGTTTGTGCCCTTCGGCCTTAGGGGGCTCAAGGCTAGACTCCACTAGGGCTTTTTCCTTGTGTGCGTCCCTCTTCTGGTAGGGACCTGTGCTTTGAGCCTTTTCTCGGCACACGAACTCCTACAAGTAGCTATTTTGAACCAATTATTGATTTCATTCTTCAAGTGCCGGCATTCCCCGGTGGTATGCCCATAATCATTGTGGAATCGGCAGAACTTGTCTGACTTTAGTCGTAAGGGATTCTCTCTAGCGCCACGGGGCCGAATTAACAGCCCTTACCTTCCACCGCCATGAGTGCTTGCGTGATCAGGGCATTCAAAGGAGTGTAAACGGGAGGAACCCTTTGAAAAGGAGGTCTCCGATCTTGGGGATAGGTCCGAACTTTCGTGGTGGCTGCTTCCTCCCTCATGTCTTTTCTCTTCTCGCCTCGTCCTTCCTTCTTAGAGGCTCACGCCTCTTCCATGTTGAAGGACTTTGCTGCTCTAGCCAAGTTGCTATCAAAATTTGGTGTTGGCTTCTTGGTCAGGGACTTGAAGAAGTCCCTATCCGAAAGCCCTTGAGAGAAGGCACTGGCCTTGACTTCCTGTGTGGCAATAGGGACCTCTAGAACCGTAGTGTTGAACCTGTGCAGGTAGTCCGTCAAGGATTCAGAATTCTTTTGACGAACGTTGAAAAGACTGAGTGGGGTCTTGTAGTGCTCTTTCTGCTATTGGCGAACTGGTGTAGGAACAAGGACCGGAATTTTTGGAAGCTCCTCATCGATCCCCCGGGCAGCTGGTTGAACCACTGTTATGCCACCCGGGCAAATATGATGACAAACACCCAACACTTGATTCCGTCCGTGTATCTATAAAGGAGAGCTGCATTCTCGACGCGGGATAGATGTTCCTGTAGGTTGGTGGCGCCATCGTATTCCGCTATGGCCGGTGTTCGGCAGTTAGGAGAGAGGTCATTAGCCATGACCTCCTCACTAAAGGGTATACCTCATTGTTCTTCAAGAGGGACTCCCATCACTCGCTGCTAGACATCTTGCAATCCTTTCTAAAGGCATTCAGTTGAGCTTCTCAACAAAGGGGAACCTCACTCCATGCTTGAGAAGGAGGAAGAGGATCCTCCATAGGGCATTCCGTGGCCTTTGAGCAAGGGGTGCTTCCTCAGTCCCCCCAGGGGCCTTGGCAACCAGGGGATACCAACGGTGCTGTTAGAATAGGTGACCATGTAAGCCAATTTTGGCAGGAATATGTAACCTATGTCTAGACAATTTTTTGGTATTTGATAAAAATATTTATGAATAAAGAAGTAAAAATTCATATGGCAATACTTTGTTTACGTTCACTTATATCATTTACATTTCTGTTCACTACGCAAACAAAGCCCACGGACTGAGAATCGATTTCGGGGACTGGGACTATGCTTGGAGGTAGGTCCATGAAATCAGTCTTACTGAATCAGTCCGAAAATCTCCAAGTCAAGGAATCCCGAAAATGGGTACCGGGATTCCCTTTGAGACTTGCACTAAGCATCTGTTGTCGTATTTCATCGACGGGTGACGAAGGTCGTCTAAGCAGTGTTAGTGGGTCAGCATGCTAGGAAGCAGCTGACTGAGGTGACTCGTGGGAACCGTCTTGCGGAGGACCTTGAGTATGGTCAGCAAGGTATGACGTGTATTCCCGGTTTCAACGGTACAGGCCAAGTCCTTTGACTTGAGGAACCGCTGAGTTCACCTGTACATCAGGTCTATATCTTAGATATGGTGAGAGATTGCCAAAATACTCTTGAGTAGTCATAAGCCATGTCTAGTGCAGCTCGGGTGTACAGAGTGACAATAGTTTTCAAGAAAGGATCTGTCTCCTGTCAAAAGGTATTGACAGTTGAGTCTCATGTATGCTCTGTGTCTTGTCCCTGAAATCTATGGCCACAGTAACTGAACAGAAGGGAAAGGTTTCCCTTGCGGCGTTTAGTAAGGACAGACCGACACTTAGGTCCAAAATGGGTACCTGCTTTTTCCCTGCCCTAGACTCTAAGTGATGAGACCGAAGACAGAAGGACAAGTGTACTGTTAGAGCCTAAATGTTCATCCCCAATTATTTCACCTAGTCTCTAGTGCCATGGACCGTTGCTAGATGGCCACCCATGGTAACGGGCGGATTCTAGGAATCCGACCAAGTCTAGCTGAAAGGTGAACCTAAAGAGTCACACACTATCCACACACACTTAGTATTTAATTTGGAATTAAATATTGGAGTAAAGGAATGATTAAATTAGATTTAATTGGGTCCTATATTTTCTTGGAGAAATTAATTCCTTTTATTTAATAAAGGGAATTAAATTAATAAATAGGATTTATTAAAGGGTTGATTTAATAGGCTTAGAGTAAATACTAATATTTATTTATTATATTTATTTGGCCTTTTGGAATATTTAATGGGATTTAAATATTCCATTAAATTTAAGCAACGGTTGAGATGGAAAGGGGAGATGGAAGGCTAGGATTTGTTTGACTAGGTCAAACACTAGTTTGATTAGGACTTTGACTAGGTCAAAATCCTAGTCAAATTAGGGTTCTTAGAGTTGGAGTTTGAAGAGGATTAAACTCCTCCTCTGTAAATATCTCTAGCTTCCAACTATTGCATGATGATGATTCTTGAAATCACACACACAACACACACTCCCCCTTCTCCTACATCTCGTCCGCCCCTCTCTCTCTCACTCTCCAAGAAAATTATTTCTTGTTCTTTTGTTCTTGGAACATTAGAACTAAGGAAGATTAGTCCCGTTAATTCATAACGTGTGATTGATCTATGCTCTCCAAAAATACTTGTTCGTTGCTAGAACGACGTGCAAGATACGTGGGTGGATCGTGTGTCACGATTTGGAGGGTCTCAAGAACGAGATCTCGGTGCAAAACGGGGAACAACGCGTGTAGCCGTTGAAGACGAAAACGACAACGGGTAGGTCTCGTTTTATTTTTCGTCCCTCTTTATTTTTCAAACTCTATGGCCTCCATGATTTCTTTACATGTTATATGATCATGAGATACACCGGACGGACTCTGGGCAGCGCCGCCAGGCGCGCGGGCACGCAGACGGAGGAGTCTGCGCGCGCGCCCGGCAGGCGTGCCCAGTGCACGTCTGCGCGCGCACTGCGCACGGCACGGCCGACAGCCAGCAGGCCAGCGCGCGCGCGCAAGGTAAGGAGGCTAGCGCGCGCAAGGTAAAGGAGCCTGCGCGCGCGACGGCCTGCTGGCATGGCGCGCGTGCACGCAGGCAAGGGGCCTGCGCGCGCGCAGGGCCGCTGCTGCTAGGGTTTCAAAACCCTAGCAGTGTTTTTTCTTTTATTTTTTAATTATTTTCAGTTTTAATTTTGAATTAATTCTGAAAAATCATTTTTTTGGTTCAATTATGCCTATTTTTCTAAAGACATTATTTTAGGAGTAAAATAAATTGGATTTGGAATTCCGGGGTTATTTTACTTCAAATAATGAGGAAAGGTTTTCCTAAAACGAGAAAATATTATTACCAATATTTGTGTTTTATTTTTCACACGTTATGCACATATTCATTTATTATTTTGGATATTCATGATTGGATATCATGTGTTGTTGGTATATTGTGATTATATGATTGGATCATGTGATTGTGTGTGTTGGATGGAAATGGATGATCACGAGCCCCTAGACCGGATGTATGGTTTATTTTCTGTTGGGCCTGTGTGCCTCTTTTACTGCTTTCTCCTTCTCTCTTTCTAGTTGCCTTGGAATAATAAGGCATTCTACCTCCCTCCTTATGTACTCCCCCCAGGTTTTCGCTGGGGTTTCTATTTTTTAATATGTAATGAGAGTAGACTAGGAGTGAGGTTTCTATTTTTTGTAATTGGTGGAGAAGAAGGAAGGACCACATGGAGAGCCCAGACGGGAGGTCCCTTGGAGTTTTCCATGAAGTGAAGAAAGAGAAAAGAGACCAAGGCCCATCAGCATGATGATTGGGTTACTATTAATGTAATAGTATAGGACCAACCCTAGATTGACCATAGATCCACTGCGGGCTCAGTGGGTCGCATAGGATTCGAGATCGTGATCATCCAACAGGGGCGTGCTAGGCTTTAATTTTGCATGTGGTTATGATGATGGATGAATGGGTTGTTTATTTATCATATAACTGCTATGGATGGTTTATTTACGCATTATGGATGTATGTGTAGATGTTTATTTATTTGAGATCTCGGTCATTTACTACTCTCACATTGGTTGGACCAATGTCAAAATATTAGAACCTAGACAAAGTGGACATAAACTCTAGGAGTTTGTCCATGCCTTCCAATCCATGGCATAGTGAGGAAGCTGCTTTGGGTCAATAGCGTGGTCTCACGAGTCGTGGCACGTTATTGTACTTAAAGGAAGCTGCACTATGTCATGAACGAAAAATGGGCTGCTGCTACCGGTCTCACGAGTCATGGGGGTACCAGTGGGTCTGTGGCTCGGTCGATTGGGTTGGGTCTAACGCCCAATTAACATGATTCGCTTGGAGTCCTCGGGGTCGATTGGGTTGGGTCTAACGCCCAATTAACATGATTCGCTTGGAGTTCTCGGGATCATGTGAAAGGGTGAGGCAATAATCTTGAGAGTCTCGTGGAACGAGAATGGTATGGAATACCTCCCACAGGATCTTTTCCATGCGAATCGTAAAAGCGGGGTATGGGAAAAATCGTTGTGGATCCCAAGCCCACTAGGAAAGGATTTCCCGAAAATCACGTTTGAGAGTACCGTGTTTTCGTATAAATAGTGGGAGGATTAAATGACTAAAGTCCATGCATTTAATTATTTTATCAAACCACCGTCTTTTATTTTCTGCTGATCGCGCGCTATTTTCTAAAATGTAGATTTTAAAATGTCTAAGAACCCACTTTCCACCATTCTTGAGACAAACAAATTCAATGGAACAAATTACAACGACTGGTTGCGCAATCTCAGGATAGTCCTAGATTACGAGAACCAAGACTACGTCATGGACGAGCCTCTCCTTAGGACCTTGCCGGAAGGATCCACGCCAGAAGAACGTGAGACGTTCGAGAATTGGCATAAGGATAACCGGAAGGTCCGTAGCATCATACTTGCTTCAATGACCAATGAGATTCAGAAGCAATATGAAAGGCTAGACAATGTCCCTTCCATTATGGCTCGCCTTAAGGATTGCTATGCAGTCCCGGACCGGCATACTAGGTATGTCGCGACCAAGGCGTTCTTTGGAACGAAAATGACAGAAGGATTCTCTGTACAAGAGCACGGGGTTAAAATGCTTACCCTGGTGGAAAAGTTCGAGGACCTAAAGGCAGGTCTCGACAATGAAACGTACATAGATGTGATCCTTCAGTCACTCCCACCCTCCTTTGACCAATTTATCGTCAACTACAACATGAACGCACTTGAGAAGGGCATTTATGAGTTGATCAATATGTTGGTGTAATACGAGGCAACGACTAAGAAGTCCACGCCTTCGGTATTGTTTGGAGGTGCTTCGACTTCTAATACGAAAGGCAAGGGTGCCGGATGTTGGAAGAAGAAGAGAGGGAAGGGAAAGGCCGTCAAAGCAGCTACGAACACTAAGAGTGTTCCCATTGCCAAAGAGGGGAAAGGCAAAGGAAAGGGAAAGGTTGTCTCCAAGCAACAGTCGAAGGCATATGACATATGTATCAACTGCCGTGAGAAAGGGCATTGGAAGAGAGAGTGCCCCAAACTCTTCTCGAACCAAGGTATATATGTGATTGAGGTTAATATGGTCACTAGTTCTGCCTCTTGGGTATTAGATACCGGCTGTGGAGCTCACATTTGCAATGACTTGCAGGTGTTGAAAAGAAGCAGAAAACTGGGTAGCGGGGACATGATTCTGAAGCTTGGGAATGGCAAGGCCATCTCGGCAGAAGCAGTAGGATCCGCCACTCTAGTGATTAGTGATAGTATTAGCATAGATTTAGAGCAAGTTTATTTTGTACCCAGTATGATTAAAAACATCATTTCCATTCCATTGTTGGACAATAGTGGTTATGAGTTTAGAATCAATAAAAATTGCTTTTATTTGATGAGGTGTGGAATTGCTCATCTACTTGGTACATTGCATAACGGACTCTATATCTTGCAACAAACGAATTTCGTCCTCAATGCACAACACAAACGAAAATTAGATAACAACGGGAACGCACGTCTGTAGCACGCTAGGCTAGGTCACATATCCCAAGAGAGGATGAAAAGGTTGGTAGACTCAAAGAACCTAGAGGTTGGGGACTTGAGCGATCTACCAACTTGTGAGTCCTGTCTAAAAGGGAAAATGACCAAGAAGCCCTTTGTAGGACAAAGCAGGCTTGCCACAGGTCTGTTGGACTTGGTCCATACAGACGTATGTGCACCACTAAGGATGCAGGCCCGAGGTGGGTTCTCCTACTTCATAACCTTCACCGATGATCATTCGCGGTATGGTTATGTTTACCTGATGAGGTACAAGTCTGAAGCTCTTGAGAGGTTTAAAGAATTCAGACTTGAAGTGGAGAACCAAACCAACTGCAAAATTAAAGTCCTTCGGTCGGACCGAGGCGGTGAGTACCTTAGTACGGAGTTCCTAGATTATCTAAAAGAACATGGTATAATATCAGAATGGACACCTCCAGGAACACCACAGTTAAATGGTGTCTCTGAAAGGAGGAATCGAACCCTGTTGGACATGGTTCGGTCCATGATGAGTTTTACCAAATTGCCCTTATCATTTTGGGGCTATGCACTAGAAACGGTAGCCAAGTTGTTGAATTTAGCGCCTACTAGTACATTGACCCAAACGCCATATGAGATATGGCACGGCAAGCCTGCATCCTACAACTACTTGAAAGTGTAGGGTAGCCCCGCATACATCAAGAGGTTAGTGGGAGATAAGTTAGAATCTAGGTCTAGCTTATGCAGGTTCGTTGGATACCCTAAAGAAACTGCGGGTTATTACTTTTATGACCCCGTGGAACAAAAGGTGTTTGTTTCAAGAAATGCAGTATTCTTGGAGCAAGGCTTCCCGGAGGATATCCAACCTGATGAGCTGATCCTTGAGGAATCAAGTGATGGAATCCAGCCATCAGAGGAGGCCGCGGAACCCTCACTTAGAGGATTCAGGATTAACAGCCGAAGGGCTGACCAACCTCGAGAAGTCCAACATGCTAGGCATGAAGGACAGCCTCAGGAACAGCCAGTCCCGGTTCTTGAACCGCCGGCTCCGATACAGTCAGCGCCCACAGTCACCACTGACGTTCCCATTCTCCGTAGGTCCACTAGATAGTCCAGACCTCCAGTGAGATATGGCTTTCTAGGTGCGACCGATCTTTTGGATAACAACCTAAGACTTATGGAGAAGCGATGTCTGACATCGACTCCGGGAAATGGCTTGAGGCCATGAAAGCCGATATGGACTCCATGAGCGAGAACCAAGTATGGAGTCTTGTAGATCCACCGAAAGGTGTTAAGCCAGTCGGCTGTAAGTGGGTCTACAAGCGCAAACTTGGCGTTGATGGAGAAGTCACAACCTTTAAGGCTAGGCTTGTAGCTAAGGGATACACTCAATGACCCGGGGTCGATTTTGAGGATACATACTCGCCAGTAGCCATGGCTAAATCCATTCGGATTCGGCTCGCCATAGCAGCATGGTATGACTATGAGATATGGCAGATGGACGTGAAAACGGCCTTCCTCAACGGTTTCATTGAAGAAGAGATCTATATGGATCAGCCGCAGGGTTTCACGGTCGCTGGAGAAGAACAGAAAGTCTGTCGTCTCCAGAAGTCCATCTATGGCCTCAAACAAGCCTCCCGAAGTTGGAACATTCGCTTTGATGAAGTAATACGGGGTTATGACTTCATAAAAAACGAATCCGACCCTTGTGTATACAAGAAGGTCAGTGGGAGCTCAATAGTGTTCCTATGCTTTATGTGGATGACATTCTGCTCATTGGTAATGACGTTAGAATGTTAGGAAACATAAAAGCATGGTTGTCAACCCAGTTTTCCATGAAGGACTTGGGTGAAGCCTCCTACATCCTAGGCATCCAGATTGTCAGGGACAGATCTAAAAGGATATTAGGACTTACCCAAAACTCGTATATGGAGAAAGTCCTAAAGAGATATCGAATGGACAACTCCAAACGAGGATTCCTTCCAATGAGGCATGGGATCAAGTTATCCAAGAAACAGTCCCACAGACTGATGAGGAACTTGAAAGGATGAAAGTCATCCCCTATGCTTCTGCCGTAGGTAGCATACAATATGCGGTCCACTACACTAGGCCTGACATTGCATACGCTTTAAGCGTGACAAGCAGATATCAGTCCTGCGCAGGAGAGGCACATTGGAATGCTGTTAAGGGCATCCTTAAGTACCTAAGGAGGACTAAGGAAATGTTCCTAGTCTATGGCAATGGAGAACTAATTCTGGAAGGCTTTAGCGACGCTAGCTTCCAGTCTGATGACGATGATGATGCCAAGTCTCAATCGGGGTACGTATTCAAACTCAATGGGGGAGTAGTAGCTTGGAAAAGCTCCAAGCAAGCAACCATTGCTGACTCCACCACAGAGGCTGAATACATAGCAGCTTCAGAAGCTGCTAAGGAAGCGGTTTGGATGAGAAACTACATCCAAGAGTTGGGTGTAGCATCGCCGAGCCCGTTGTCATCTTCTGTGATAACAACAGAGCAATAGCGCAAGCAAAGGAACCGAGATCTCATCACCGTTCCAAACACATTCTTAGACGCTACCATCTTCTTAGAGAAATGTTAGGAAGAGGTGACGTCCGGATGGACCGAGTCAACTCGGCAGACAACACAGCAGACCCGCTGACAAAGCCTATGTCGCAGAGCGCTCATACGCAACATCTTGAGAAGATGGGAATTAAGCATATGGGCAATTGGCTTTAAAGGTCAAGTGGGAGATTGTTAGAATAGGTGACCATGTAAGCCAATTTTGGCAGGAATATGTAACCTATGTCTAGACAATTTTTTGGTATTTGATAAAAACATTTATGAATAAAGAAGTGAAAATTCATATGGCAATACTTTGTTTACGTTCACTTATATCTGCATTTACATTTCTGTTCACTACGCAAACAAAGCCCACGGACTGAGAATCGATTTCGGGGACTGGGACTACGCTTGGAGGTAGGTCTATGAAATCAGTCTTACCGAATCAGTCCGGAAATCTCCAAGTCAAGGAATCCCGAAAATGGGTACCGGGATTCCCTTTGAGACTTGCACTAAGCATCTGCTGTCGTATTTCATCGACGGGTGACGAAGGTCGTCTAAGCAGTGTTAGTGGGTCAGCATGCTAGGAAGCAGCTGACTGAGGTGACTCGCGGGAACCGTCTTACGGAGGACCTTGAGTATGGTCAGCAAGGTATGACGTGTATTCCCGGTTCCAACAGTACAGACCAAGTCCTTTGACTTGAGGAACCGCTGACTTCACCTGTACATCAAGTCTGTATCTTAGATATGGTGAGAGATTGCCAAAATACTCTTGAGTAGTCATAAGCCATGTCTAGTGCAGCTCGGGTGTACAGAGTGACAGTAGTTTCCAAGAAAGGATCTGTCTCCTGTCAAAAGGTATTAACAGTTGAGTCTCATGTATGCTCTGTGTCTTGTCCCTGAAATCTGTGGCCACAATAACTGAACAGAAGGGAAAGGTTTCCCTTGCGGCGTTTAGTAAGGACAGACCGACACTTAGGTCCAAAATGGGTACCTGCTTTTTCCGTGCCCTAGACTCTAAGTGATGAGACCGCAGAAGGACAAGTGTACTGTTAGAGCCTAAATGTTCATCCCCAATTATTTCACCTAGTCTATAGTGCCATGGACCGTTGCTAGATGGTCACCCATGGTAACGGGCGGATTCTAGGAATCCGACCAAGTCTAGCTGAAAGGTGAACCTAAAGAGTCACACACTATCTACACACACTTAGTACTTAATTTGGAATTAAATATTGGAGTAAAGGAATGATTAAATTAGATTTAATCGGGTCCTATATTTTCTTGGAGAAATTAATTCCTTTTATTTAATAAAGGGAATTAAATTATTAAATAGGATTTATTAAAGGGTTGATTTAATGGGCTTAGAGTAAATATTAATATTTATTTATTATATTTATTTGGCCTTTTGGAATATTTAATGGGATTTAAATATTCCATTAAATTTAAGTCAACGGTTGAGATGGAAAGGGGAGATGGAAGGCTAGGATTTGTTTGACTAGGTCAAACACTAGTTTGATTAGGACTTTGACTAGGTCAAAATCTTAGTCAAATTAGGGTTCTTAGAGTTGGAGTTTGAAGAGGATTAAACTCCTCCTCTATAAATACCTCTAGCTTCCAACTATTGCATGATGATGATTCTTGAAATCACACACACAAACACACAATCCCCCTTCTCCTACATCTCGTCCGCCCCTCTCTCTCTCACTCTCCAAGAAAATTATTTCTTGTTCTTTTGTTCTTGGAACATTAGAACTAAGGAAGATTAGTCCCGTTAATTCATAACGTGTGATTGATCTATCCTCTCCAAAAATACTTGTTCGTTGCTAGCACGACGTGCAAGATACGTGGGTGGATCGTGTGTCACGATTTGGAGGGTCTCAAGAACGAGTTCTCGGTGCAAAATGGGGAACAACGCGTGTAGCCGTTGAAGACGAAAACGACAACGGGTAGGTCTCATTTTATTTTTCGTCCCTCTTTATTTTTCAAACTCTATGGCCTCCATGATTTCTTTACATGTTATATGATCATGAGATACACCAAACGCCCGGGAACCTCAAGGGTACACCCCTTGAGCGTGTTCTTTTAAATCAAAAGCATGCTTTAATTTTTGTATGTTTAATTTTATCGCGCTTCCGCATTCGCGCAATTCCCGGGACGATCCACCGATTTCTTTCAGGTGCTGCAGCTTTGGGCGCCAAAGGAGTAGAGGCTACATCGGCCAACTGCGTCCTAATAGTAGAGGTGATCATCTGTTGGATGGCCGCTAAGAATCCTGGGGACAACCTGTCGGAAGAGGTGTCCGAAGAGGTACTGTCGCGCGGAGGGTCCGACATCGGCTCCAAGGGACCCGAGGGTCTCGCATCCTCATGTCTAGCGGGGACCTGCGATGCTCCAGTCACCACTTGCAACACTTGAGTGTTGGGCGTCAGTCGCCTTTTGCTTGCCTAGCCCGCTGTTTGGGGCTCCCATTATTCTCACATCTTAGTTCTGTGCTCCTATAGACGGCGCCACCTGATGTGAGATAAAATAGCTCAATTGGGATGATTGCCTTGGCTTGAAAGAGTGGACTTTTATTCCTACAAGTCGGGAAAGGAAACTTGCAAAAAATACGTTAGTATTCCGACGCTCAAGTCAGTAAACAATGATGGAGGAAATAAGTTTGAAAATAATGAAGTAATGATGAGAAATTGTGCAGGAAAAATAGAGTAAATATAAAGTGTGTTTAGTGCGAGTTTTGAGAGCAATTCCTAAGTTTGAGAGTAAGAAAAAACGTTTTTCAGCCAGCTCCAAAGGAGCTGGTATTTATAGAGGAGACTCCCGAGGTGGGGAGGACTCTTGACTGTTTTGGACTCTGGGGGGGATAGTTGCCAGCCTCCTTAGAGTCCTAAGGAGGAAGGCCTCCTGAAAGATAGGGGGTGGTTGGATAAGGATAAGGACGTCCTTGTCTAGACTTCTCGGCGTGCCTGGACTTCCTTTAACGTGCCTTCAACTTAGGGGCCTAGTTGGGCCCTTGTCTCCCATTTGGGCCCTGGCAATTGTCATGAGGGGGCTTAGTCCGGTCCTTCTCATGAAGTGACCTAAGATTTCTCTTGGGCCATACTTGAGGAATGTTTGGGCCTTTCTGCTCGGCTTTGCCACCCCCTTTTGATTTCCTCTAAACCTTCCTCGACCTCTGGGTCGTGGGCTTGGGCCGAGCAATTTATTACATATCACTTATAAATTAGAGTTTCTGTTGTTATTATTTATGGATTTCTGTAAAATACAATGCAAGATTCTCGACACAAGAGAATTCGTAATAATTGAAGCAAAAGTAACTTAATTTGAATATATACTATATTCTTGTATTTACCACAATTGTGGTCACATTATCTTTTTAAGTTCAAACAATTGATGCTATCCTTTGTCGATTTAAATATTTTGTTAAAAACTATTTCCTAAGTTTTTTTGTTTCTCTCAAATGTGGTGTCTCCAAGCTCTCTGGTTCAAAATTATTCCTACTCACAATTCGTGGTTGTTTCTTGCCCAAGAAAATTTTGCAAAAAATGGGATTCAAACACAAGACTTTCCACCTGGTGGATCAATCCCACACATATAAACGCATTGACGCCTTACACCATTTCGACTACTCTTCCGAGTTCCATTTCCAATGTTTTAGCAACAAACATATTAGCTGAATTCTATATCAAAAGTATTATGAAATATACCATTAAAGTATAGAATAATAAAAAGTATATTTAGATAAATTACTTAATTATATAGCTTCAACTATAAAATGATAAGCACATATTATCTACTAATACATATGTACATATATATACCTAAGTATATTAAAAATCTCGATATTCTAATACTAATTTGATAATTTTATTCATAAACATTAAAAATTTTTAAGACTTTGATTCATTAATTTCACCATTTTACCATAATTTTTTTTGAGTATAATGCAATTGTTAAAAAGAAATAAACAACCTAATTAGTTTATTAACCTTATAGAGAAGGTGGAAATTAATAACTCAAATTCTAATAATGTTTGATAAGATATATGCGTGAGCTAATAATTATTTGACAATTAATTCAACAATAATACTTCACTAAAATTGTTGTACCATCTACTGTCTCTCTTTATAATTAATATGCATTGATGACTAGATTTCGCTCATGCGTGTAATGAAGGATTATGAGTCATCTCTTCCTAAACATATAGTTGTGTTGATACGTAGGACAATGGCAATGAAACACCTTGTCGCTTGATGTTGAGTACGAGTGGGTTCCGTCGAAGTGTCTTACTTGCCGATCGTTGGGACATGCAACTTCTGCATGCCCAGTTGTGAAGCGGCCTATGAAACTGTCCATGACGGTTTATGTGCAGAAAGCACGTCCTGCCCTTGCCAGCCAAGGTAAGCCACTTGTCGAGCTGCCATGTACTCGAGAAGAAAAGGTAGAATGTAGTCAGGCCAAGGCCGATGTGAGGCTGCTAACAGAGGAGGATGAGGAGACTGCTCACACAAGCATTGATCCCTCTAGTTTGCACACGGGTAAGGGGAAAGAGCTAGTTGTCTACAAACAGATCGCAGAATTGGATGCCAGGGACTATGGCACCGACTGTTCAAATTCAGACCCTAAACATTGCAGCCCCCAGAATGTTGATCCATGATACAATCCGCATTTTGGAACGTTTGGGGGGCTCAACCACCGGGATCACCAGGTCACATTGGTGGACTTGGTGGCGGAGTTTATAGGGTGGTGAGAGATTGCCAAAATGGGTACCGAGATTCCCCTTGAGACTTGCACTAAGCATCTGCTGTCGTGTTTCATCGACGGGTGATGAGGGTCCTCTAAGCAGTGTTAGAATAGGTGACCAGAAAGCCAATAGGTTTGGCAATTTGTAACCTATTCGACAACTTGATGTAGATGTAATATTATTATGTGATGAATAAAATGAGTATTTATCACTTTTGGTGCTTACTTTGTTGCGCTCATTTCACATTTGTTAAAACGGTGTTTAACTTATATCACAACAAAGCCCACAGACCATGGATAACAACTCGTGCAGTTGCGCCACGCATTGAATGGTGGTCATGAAACCAACTGATTAAGAGTTGGGTCTGAAACGTTCCAAGTCGAGGACCTCGAGACAGGGTATCGAGAGTCCTATTGAGACTTCCGTCAAGAGTCGTGTTTCATCGGCGACAGGCGTGGGACGCCTACACGATCTTGATGGGTTGGTCGACTGGGGTCGAGCCGACTGGACTGACTCGCGGGGATCATCATATGGAAGCCTTGGAGGCTTGGTCGGTATGATTGGTTTTCCCCGGTTCCGATAGTACGGGAGTAATCCTCAGACTTGAGGGATCATGGCAGTCGCGTGCACATGACGGCTGTATCTTGGATCTGGCGAGAGGTAATCATTCTGTAAGATGATTATCATAAGCCTTGTCCAGTGCAGTCGGAATGTGTAGCGAGGATGGTGGATTCCAAGAAGAGGATCCGTCCCCTATCAGTATGTGACAGAGGGTATCTCCTATGCACTCGGAGACACGTTCATGCTGTTTAAAGCTATGGCCACAGTAGTTGGTCGAACAGGGAATGGTTTCCTGTGTCGACGCAATGAAGCATACGTGGTCTCGAGTATTAAGCATAGATGCCTAGTCAAGGATGGGAACCGATGCCCAATTCCATACCCTAGACTAAGGCCGGGAGATGGTAGACGGAAGGATCGTACCCGTACGGAATCGGCACCTAAATGTTCACGCCAATTCACCTAGTCTCTAGTGCCATGGACCGTTGCTAGACGGCCACCCATAGTAACGGGCCCTTGTGGGACACGGGCCCAAGTCTAGCTAAGGGTGAACCTAAAGGGTCACACACAAATCACCGAGGAGGTTGAGAGATTGACTTGGAGTCAATCTCGAAGGATAAAATAAGTAATTGGATTACTTAAGGGAAAGTCCATTGGATGGACGGGCCGATATTGTATCGGGCTTTCGTTTAATCGGTAAATTAGATTTTCGATTAAATATGGAGAGTTGAGATGTTGAGACGTTGGATCTTTTAATTGGATTAAAAGATCAACGGGAATAATTTAAATGGACATTAAATTGGATTTAATGTTGGATTCATCGTAATTGGATTACGATAAAACCCGTTCCGTTAAATTATACCCGAGAGGAGAAATAATTCCTATTTTGGAATAGGAAGAAGTTGGACTTCTTCCCTTAATTAAACATGGCCAACATGCTCCCTTGGAGGAAGCAAAATCCGCCATGTTTCATGCTAGGTGGTATGTTGACTTATCTCTTTTGGAAAGAGACAAATCAACTCCAATCAAGCTCTTCCCTTTTGGTATGATTTGATCATACCATAAATTTTGGTAGGCTTGATTGAAGAATTGATGGTGATTGATTGGAATGAATCTAGACATCCTTGGATGAACCTAGACACATTCCAATAATCACATTAATTATGTATATATATTAAAATATACAACACCAAGCATATGTGATTCATTATTCATCTTTTTCTAGGAAAAAGAGAAGACAAAAAATCCTCTCATCTCTCTCAAACTCTCGGCCTCTCTCCCTCTCTTACACTTGTGTTCTTCACTTGATTTTGAATCAAGAAGAAGAACAAAGTAAGTTTAAGAGAGCACTAATTCATAGTATTCTTCTCTTAAACCGATTCCTTCTTAAACCTGTTCTTTTCTAGCAAGAAGAACGTGTGTTTCTTCCGGTGTGGTGTGGATCACCTTTGGAGAATCCATACGTTTGGATTTCGTGAGCATTCCGGAGAAGGAACAACGCAAGTAGCCGGGAGCATACGCTAAATAATTAAAGGTAACGGTTTATTACGCTTTGATTGATTTAATATACATCTATGCCCTATGCGTTTAAATATATATTTCTAATATTTACACATCCTACATCGAACGCCCGGTTGAGCACCCAAGGGTACACCCCTTGGGATTCGTATTTTAAATTAGATTTGATTTAATTTTCGCACACTTTCCTCGCTTCCTCGCTTCCGCTCGCGCTCCTGGGCGGATCCACTTGTCCTTCAAGTGGTATCAGAGGCCGGTTCGATGTAAGGGGCATAGATCTATGTGTTTGGCATGATCTACTTGCTTTTAAATGACTTTATTGGCATGTTAGATTTTATAAATATATGAGTAATATAATAATTCAATTGTTTGGGTTTAATGGACTTTTGGCATGCTTTATTTTGTTAGATTGGATCTAAAATTGCATGCTTATTTTCAGAATAATATTACTGTTATTGTGCTGAAACAATTTTGAAAAACAAAAAAAAAAAATTGATCGGGCGCACAGGCGCGGATGCTGTGCACAGGCGCGCGCGCTGTGCGCAACCGGCCGCTACTGGCCGAGGCCAGCGCGCGCTGCCCTGTGCGCGCGGCCGGCCGGCTAGCACAACGGCTGGGCCGTTTTGTGCCGTTTTTCGACTTTTTCCGGTAAATTTAATTTTCTGTATTTTTCTGCACAATATTCTGAAAATATATTAATTTTGTATTTTTGATTTTGAAATAATTGGATTATTCCTTGAATTAAATTTGCTTAATTAATTTGGGATTAATACATGCATTGGATGCATTGTTTAAAATGTCCATTAAATTTGAAATTTGAATTTTGCATATTATTTGTATGTTTATAATTTTGTGATGTTGGACATCACTTGGGTATTTGGAATATCCATTGGTATTTATGCATGATTATTTGGAATAATTATGTTATGTGTGTTGATGGAATCAATATGGGATGATCACAAGAGCCCTAGACCTTATATATGGATGAATGTATGATCATTTATTTTTCTGTTGGGTGGGACCTGCGTGCCTCTTGTTTTTTAGGACTATCATCTCCCGTATTATCAGGCTCATGATGTTGAGGCTTGTTTTCTTTATTACCAATGTATTACTTTCAGTTGTAATGAGAGTAGATAGGATTGGTGAGGTTTTACTTTTAATAAGCAATTGGAGTCGGAGACCCCAAGGAGGAGCATCAAGGCGTGAAACAAGAAGCGTTTCAAGGCCCATTGGAATGACAATGGGTTTATTATTATTGTAATAATTTAGGACCACCCTAGACAGACCATAGACTCACTGCGGGCTCAGTAGGTCGCATAGGTTGGGCTTGTGATCATCCTAACAGGGGTATGCTATGTTTTCTGCATGCGGCGCATTTATTTATCGCTTTAAATATTGGATATTTATGCATGCTAAAACACAATAATGTGATGAGGTCTCGGTCATACACAAACTCTCATTTGGTTAGACCAAATTAAATATTAGCCCCAGAACGGACTTGGATCAAAATGGTATTTTGATCTGTCCGAGCCTTCCATCCACGGTAATGTGGTGAGGAAGCTGCCACTACCCAAGTATGGTCTCACGAGTCGTGGCACACTTGGACTAGGGGAAAGCTGCACCATTGTTGTGAATAAAAAGACTGTGCTCCCTGTTTCCCTGTCTCACGAGTCGTGGGGGGCGACAGTTTGAGGCATGATTTGGTTGATGGGTCGGGCCTAACACTGAGTTACATGGTTCGCTTGGAGTCCTCAGAACCATGCGAATAGGTGAGGCAAAATATATTGGGAATCTCATTGGATGAGAATGATATTGGATATCTCCCACGAGGTCTTCTTCATGTGAATCGTAAAAGCGGGGCATGGAGATTGCGCTTGTGGATCCCAAGCCCACTAGAAAATGGTTTCCCGAAACTCCGCTTGAGAGTGGCGGACTTTCGTATAAATAGTGCGAGGGTTAAAGACTAAAAGACAAAGTCTTCAACTTGAACAATAATATTACCATCATCTGCTAATTTCTGCTTTACATTTTCATTAATGTAGATATGTCTAAGAACCCATTAACCATGATTCTCGAGACTAACAAATTCAACGGAACGAACTACTCGGACTGGCTGAGAAACCTGAGGATTGTCCTTGGTTTCGAGAACCAAGGCTACGTCTTGGACGAGCCGCCACCGAGCGACTTACCGGAGGGGTCCACGCCTGAAGAACGTTTGACGTTCGAGAAATGGCATGAGGACAACCGGAAAGTACGCAGTATCATACTGGCTTCGATGTCTAACGACATCCAGAAGTAGTATGAGAGGCTGGACAACGTCTCCGCCATAATGCTCCGCATGAACGAGGTTTATGCGGTTTCAGATAGGCATATTAGATATGCCGCCACAAAAGCATTCTTTGACACCAAGCTCGCTGAAGGAGCATCTGTACAAAGTCATGGGGTCAAGATGCTCTCCCTAGTGGAGAAACTCGAGGACCTTAAAGCTGGGCTTAACAATGACACGTACATTGACGTGATCCTCCAGTCGCTTCCTCCATCTTATGACCTATTTGTTGTAAACTACAACATGAACGGACTTGAGAAGTCTATTCATGAGTTGATCAACATGCTGGTCCAATACGAGGCAACGACCCACAAGTCGGCGCCGGCGGTATTGGTAGGAGAGGCTTCGACCTCCAAGGCGAATGGCAAGAGATCCGGATGCTGGAAGAGGAAGAAGGGCAAAAGGAAGACGGTTGCGGCCCCTGCTCGCGCTCCGGGCGTCCCTGTTGCTCCGGTTGGACCGAGCAAAGGGAAAGGGAAGGCCCGTGGTTCTCAGCGGTCCAAGGCAAATGATTTCCGCATGCATTGCCAAGGGAAAGGGCATTGGAAGAGGGAGTGCCCACAACTCCTCTCCAACCTAGGTGTATTTGTGGTTGAAGTTAATATGATTACTAATTTTGCTTCATGGGTATTGGATACCGGGTGTGGTGCTTACATCTGCAATGATTTGCAGGCACTGCAAAGAAGCAGAAGGCTAACCAAGGATGAGATGATCTTGAGGCTAGGCAATGGGAAGGCCGTTGCTGCGGAAGCCGTAGGATCACTAGAGTTAGCCATTAATAGTCATGTTAGGATTGTACTGAACGACTATTTCTATGTACCTAGCATGATTAAAAATATTGTTTCCATCCCGGTCCTTGATAAGGAGGGATATGAATTTACCATCAATAAAAACGGTTTTTTCATTATCAAAGATGGTATTTCTCATCTGCTTGGTACATTGGTCAATGGTCTGTACATACTTCAACAGTCTAATTGGATTATGACTGCGAAACACAAACGAAACGTGATGATCATAATAACGCACAGATATGGCATGCGAGGTTAGGTCATATCTCTAAAGATAGGATAAGAAGGTTGGTGGACTAAGAGAGTCTAGAAATAGACGATTTGGACAACCTACCGACCTGCGAATCCTGTCTAAAGGGAAAGATGACCAAGAAACCCTTTGTTAGACAAAGGATGCTAGCCAGTGATCTGTTGGATTTGATCCATACAGATGTCTGTGGTCCACTAAATACTCAGGCTAGAGGTGGGTACTCGTACTTCATATCCTTTACCGATGATCACTCACGGTATAGTTATGTTTACCTGATGAGGTAAGAGTCTGAAGCCTTTGGAAGGTTTAAGGAATACAGACTTGAATTAGAGAACCAAACCGGTTGAAAGATCAAAGCCCTTCGGTCGGACCGAGGTGGAGAGTATTTGAGTGGTGAGTTTACTGATTATCTAAAAGAGAATGGGATTCTCTCTCAGTGGACCCCTCCTGGAACACCGCAGCTTAATGGTGTGTCGGAAATGAGGAATCGGACCTTGTTGGACATGGTCTGATCCATAATGAGTTTTACCGAACTCCCCCTTTCCTTCTGGGGATACGCTCTTGAGATGGCGGCCAAAGTTTTGAACTTGACGCCATCTAAAAAGGTATCCCAGACGCCATATGAGATATGGCATGGCAAGCCTACCTCCTACAAATACTTGAAAGTGTGGGGTTGCCCAACATATGTCAAGAGATTAGTGGGAGATAAACTGGACTCGAGGTCTAGTTTATGCAGGTTCATCGGCTATCCAAAAGAAATTGCGGGGTATTATTTCTATGATCCCTCCGAGCAAAAGGTTTTTGTCTCACGAAACGCAGTGTTCTTGGAAAAGGGTTTTCCATCGGATAGTCAACGCGATGAGGTGCTCCTTAAGGAATCAAGTGAGGCACGCCATGAGGCGGCAGTGACATCTGAGCCAGTAGTTCCCACTAATATTGTTCCAGTCCTCCGTAGGTCGGCCAGAGTATCCCATGCACCTGATAGGTATGGATTTCTAGGCTTGACCGGTCAGTTGGATAATGATCCAAAGACATACGGAGAAGCGATGTCGGACATCGATTCGGATAAATGGCTTGAGGCCATGAAATCCGAGATGGACTCGATGGGTACAAACAAGGTTTGGACCCTAGTAGACCCACCCAAAGGGGTAAAACCCGTAGGGTGCAAATAGGTCTACAAACGTAAGCTTGGAGCTGACGGGGAGGTTACAACCTTCAAAGCCAGACTTGTGGCGAAAGGTTACACTCAGCGACCCGGGGTCCATTTTGAGGAAACCTACTCGCCTGTAGCAATGGCCAAGTCCATTCAGATACTGCTTGCCATAGCAGCATAGTATGACTATGAAATATGGCAGATGGACGTGAAAACAGCCTTCTTCAACGGTTTCGTAGAGGAAGAGATCTATATGGATCAACCGGAAGGCTTCACAACTGTTGGAGAAGAGCAGAAGGTCTGCCATCTCCAAAGGTCCATCTATAGCCTCAAACAAGCTTCCCGAAGCTGGAACATACATTTTGATGAAGTCATACGGGGATATGATTTCATCAAGAACGAATCCAATCCTTGTGTATACAAAAAGATCAGTGGGAGCTCAGTTGCGTTTCTAGCGCTTTACGTGGATGACATCTTGCTCATTGGGAATGATGCTAAGATGTTGGGTACGAGTAAAGGTTAGTTGTCAAACGCAATTCTCCATGAAGAATATGGGTGAGGCATCCTACATCCTTGGCATCAAGATCTACAGGGATAGATCTAGAAGGGTGTTAGGATTGGCCCAGTCCTCGTATATTGAGAAAGTCTTGAAGAGATTCAAGATGGAGAACTCAAAACGAGGATTCCTTCCTATGAGGCATGGAATTAAGTTATCCAAGAAGCAGTCTCCTAAGACTGATGAAGAGCTTAAAAGGATGTTAGACATCCCCTATGCTTCAGCCGTAGGCAACATATAGTATGTTGTTCAGTGCACTAGACCTGATGTGGCTTTCGCTTAAAGCGTAACAAGTCGATATCAGTCGTGTGTCGGGAGGCACACTAGAGTGGAGTCAAGACTATCCTGAAGTACCTGAAAAAGGACTAAGGACATGTTCTTGATCTACGGCGGTAGAGAGTTGATACTGGAAGGCTATAGCGACATTAGCTTCCAGTCGGATGACGATGATGCCAAGTCTCAGTTTGGTTTTGTATTTAGACTAAATGGTGGCATGGTTACTTGGAAGGGTTCCAAACAGGCTACCACGGCGGACTCCACCATAGAGTTTTGAATACAGAGCAACTTTGGAAGCTGCTAAGGATTGGTTTGGTTGATGAGCTACATCCAAGGGTTGGATGTAGTACCTAGCATTGCTAAGCCTGTAATTATCTTTATGATAACAACAGGCCGATGGCGCTAGCAAAGGAACCGAGATCTCATCACGATCCAAGCATATTCTTAAACACTACCATCTACTTAGAGAGATTGATAGCAGGAGTGACGTTCGGTTGGACCGATTCAGCTCCGCAGAAAACATAGCAGATCCACTTGCTAAGCCCATGTCGCAAGTTGCCCATACTCACCATCTGAATAAGAGGTTTGAGGTCAATGGGTGATTGGCTTTAGGTCAAGTGGGATATTGTTAGAATAGGTGACCAGAAAGCCAATAGGTTTGGCGATTTGTAACCTATCTGACAACTTGATGTAAATGTAATATTATTATGTGATGAATAAAATGAGTATTTGTCACTTCTGGTGCTTACTTTGTTGCGCTCATTTCACATTTATTAAAACGGTGTTTAACTTATATCGCAACAAAGCCCACAGACCATGGATAACAACTCGTGCAGTTGGGCCATGCATTGGATGGTGGTCATGAAACCAACTGATTAAGAGTTGGGTCTGAAATGTTCCAAGTCGAAGACCTCGAGACAGGGCATCGAGAGTCCTATTGAGACTTGCGTCAAGAATCGTGTTCATTGGATGAGTGCCGTGTTTCATCAGCGACAGGCGTGGGACGCCTACACGATCTTGATAGGTTGGTCGACTGGGGTCGAGCCGACTGAACTGACTTGCGGGGATCATCATATGGAAGCCTTGGAGGCTTGGTCGGTATGATTGGTTTTCCCCGGTTCCGATAGTACGGGAGTAATCCTCAGACTTGAGGGATCATGGCAGTCGCGTGCACATGATGGTTGTATCTTGGATCTGGCGAGAGGTAATCATTCTGTAAGATGATTATCATAAGCCTTGTCCAGTGCAGTCGGAATGTGTAGCGAGGACGGTGGATTCCAAGAAGAGGATCCATCCCCTGTCAGTATGTGACAGAGGTATCTCATATGCACTCGGAGACACGTTCATGCTATTTGAAGCTGTGGCCACAATGGTTGGTCGAACAGGGAATGGTTTCCTGTGTCGACGCAATGAAGCATACATGGTCTCGAGTATTAAGCATAGATGCCTAGTCAAGGATGGGAACCGACGCCCAATTCCATACCCTAGACTAAGGCCGGTAGACGGAAGGATCGGACCCACACGGAATCGGCGCCAAAATGTTCACGCCAATTCACCTAGTCTCTAGTGCCATGGACATTGCTAGACGGCCACCCATGGTAACGGGCCCTTGTGGGACACGGGCCCAAGTCTAGCTGAGGGTGAACCTAAAGGGTCACACACAAATCACTGAGGAGATTGAGAGATCGACTTGGAGTCAATCTCGAAGGATAAATAAGTAATTGAATTACTTAGGGGAAAGTCAATTGGATGGACGGGCCGATATTGTATCGGGCTTTCATTTAATCGGTAAATTGGATTTTCGATTAAATATAGAAAGTTGAGACGTTGGATCTTTTAATTGGATTAAAAGATGAACAAGAATAATTTAAATGGACATTAAATTGGATTTAATATTGGGTTCCTCATAATTGAATTACGATAAAATCCGGTCCGTTAAATTTACTCGAGAGGAGAAATAAATCCTATTTTGGAATAGGAAGAAGTTGGACTTCTTCACTTATTTAAACATGGCCGACATGCTCCCTTGGAGGAAGCAAAATCAGCCATGTTTCATGCTAGGTGGTATGTTGATTTATCTCTTTTGGAAAGAGACAAATCAACTCCAATCAAGTTCTTCCCTTTTGGTATGATTTGATCATACCATAAATTTTGGTAGGCTTGATTGAAGAATTGATGGTGATTGATTGGAATGAATCTAGGCATCCTTGGATGAACCTAGACACATTCCAATAATCACATTAATTATGTATATATATGAGAATATACAACACCAAGCATAAGTGATTCATTATTCATCTTTTTCTAGAAAAAGTGAAGACAAAAATCCCTCTCCTCTCTCTCAACTCTCGGCTTCTCTCCCTCTCTCACACTTGTGTTCTTCACTTGATTTTGAATCAAGAAGAAGAATAAAGTGAGTTTAAGAGAGCACTAATTCATAGTGTTCTTCTCTTAAGCCGATTACTTCTTAAACCCGTTCTTTTCTAGCAAGAAGAACGTGTGTTTCTTCCGGTGTGGTGTGGATCACCTTTAGAGAATCCATACATTTGGATTTCATGAGCATTTCGGAGAAGAAACAACGCTAGTAGCCGGGAGTATACGCTAAACAATCAAAGGTAACGATTTTACTACGCTTTGATTGACTTAATATACATCTATGCTCTATGTGTTTAAATATATGTTTCTAATATTTACACATCCTACATCAAACACCCAGTTGAGCACCCAAGGGTACACCCATTGGGATTCGTTTATTTAAATTAGATTTAAATTTACGCACTATTTCCTCGCTTTCTCGCTTCCGCTCGCGCTCCCAAGCAGATCCGCTTGTCCTTCATAAATCCCATTTAAATAATCCAAAAAGGCAATAAATAAATATATATCAAATATAAATATTTATTCTAAGCCCATTAAATTAATTTTCAATAAATCTAATTTATTAGATAAATTCCTTGCATCTAATAAAAGGAATTAATTTCTTCCCAAGAAAAGAAGGACCCGATTAAATCCAATTTAATCGTTCCATTTCTCCAAATATTTAATTCCAAATTAAATACGTCGTTTTTGCAGATTGTGTGTGACTCTTTAGGTTCACCTTCAGCTAGACTTGGTTGGATTCCTAGAATCCGCCCGTCACCATGGGTGGCCGTCTAGCAAAGGTCCATGACACTAGAGACTAGGTGAATATGCGTGGGGATGAACATTTAGACTCTACAGTACATCTATCATTCCGTCTATGGTCTCACCACTTAGGGTCTAGGGCACGGATAGGTAGGTACCCATTTTAGACCTAAGTGTCGGTCTGTCCTTTACCAAACGCCGCAGGGAAACCTTCCCTTCTGTTCAGTTATTGTGGCCACAGATTTTAGGGACGAGACACGGAGTATTGTGAGACACAACTGTCAATACCCTTGACAGGAGACAGATCCTTTCTTGGAAACTACTGTCACGTTGTACACTATGGCTACACTAGATATGGCTTATGACTACTCAACCGTATTTCGGTAATCTCTCACCATATCTAAGATACAATCTTGATGTACAGGTAAACTCAGCAATTCCTCAAGTCAAAGGATTGACCTGTACCGTTGGAACCGGGAACTCATGTCATACCTAGCCGACCCTACTCAAGGTCCTCTGTAAGACGGTTCCCGCAAGTCACCTCAATCAGCCGCTCCCCAGCAGGCTGACCCACTAACACTGCTTAGACGACCCTCGTCACCCGTCGATGAAACACGACAGCAGATGCTTAGTGCAAGTCTCAAATGGAATCTTGGTACCCATTTTTGAGATTCCTTGACTTGGAGATTTCCAGACTGATCCGGCGGAACTGATTTTATGGACTTACCTCCAAGCGCAGTCCCAGTCCCCGAAGTGTGATTTCAGTCTGTGGGCTTTGTTTGTGTAGCGAACAGTTATAAAGTAGATAAAGTGAACACAGACAAAGTATGCGCCAAATGAATTTCACATTCTTCATCAAGGTTTTATTAAAACTTCTAAATTGTTCATACATAGGTTACAATTCGCCTAACAAGATTGTCTACATGGTCACCTATTCTAACACCGACAATACGAGATTAGTCCTCGGACTTGAGGAATCATGGCAGTCGCATGCATATGATGGTTGTATCTAGGGTTTGGCAAGAGATGTCCGTATCTGGGATACGTTCATCATAAGCCTTATCCGGTGTAGTCGGAATATGTATTGAGGATGGTGGATTCCAAGATAGGATCCGTCACCTGTCAGTATATGATAGTCGAATCTCCTATGCGCTCTGAGACGGTTTAAACTCTTTAAGTCTGTGGCCATAGTGATTGGTCGAGTAGGGAATGGTTTCCTACATCGATCAATAGAGCAAACGTGTCTTGAGTTATTGAGCATAGTTGTCTAGTCTAGGGTGGGAACCGACGCCCAATTCCATGCCCTAGACCTAGACCGGGAGACGGAGGATGGAAGGACCGTACTCGTATGGTACTCGGGAGCCTAAATGTTCACGCCAACATTCACCTAGTCTCTAGTGCCATGGACCGTTGCTAGACGGCCACCTATGGTGACGGGTGTTTTCCGAGTAATGGTTAATTGGGAAATAATTAATTAAATTAGATTTAATTGACCAATTATGTTGAAAACAAGCTCAAATCTAGCTGAGGGTGAACCTAAACAGTCACACACAAATCATTATGGTATTGGTAGAATTAATTTGGAATTAATTCTAGAAGAAGTGAATTAAATTAATTGGGTTAAATTAATTCAAGGAGAAAAATAAATGATTGGATCATTTATTGGGAAATCCATTTGATGGATAGTCCAAGATTAATTAATTCAATTAGTTAATTTTTTGGACTTAGAACCTATAAATTAATTGGATTAATTTATCAGATTTGGATTAATTAATTGATTGGATCAATTAATTAGAGTTTGGACTTATGTTTATTTAATTGGATTAAATAAACTTATGGGCTTCAATTGGATTAAGATTAATTGGATTAATTAATTCCCAATGGACTTTGTTTGGACTTAATTTAATTAGGTTAAATAAAAGTCCAAGACTAGTAGTCTTAGTCCATGGAAAATTCAATTTATAGCAAGTGAAGGAAGAATTAAAATCTTCCACATGTGAGGCACATGTGACCAGCCTTTATATGTTTTGGGGGGTGATTTTATTTGCTATAATGGTGCATGGTTATGTAGATAATGGTGTGTGTATGTAAGTTACTTTGGAAGTTGACAAGAGAAGTTGAATTTTGAATTCAACAACTCTACATACACAAAACTTGTAAGGACATGGTCTTGCACAAATTTTCCATCAAAAAACTCTCCAAAATCTCTGCAAATTTTCTCCTTTTTGTGTTCATACCTTTTGGAAAGGTTTGAACTAAAACATTCCAAAAACACTAATCAATAGTGTTCATTTGGAGTTGTTTGTTTCTTCTTCTTCTTCTTCTTCTCTACTACTATCTAGCAATAGTTTAGAGAACTCTTCCATGATGTGGTGTGAACAAATTAGAGGAGTTCTACTTTGAGCTCTCAAGTGGACATACAAGGAGAAATCGGAAAGGAACAACGCTAGAAGCCGTTCTACGTAAATACGAATAAAGGTTGGTTTCTATTTACATTTTTTATATCTTTTGTTTTAATCCTTTAGCCACATGTCCAGCATCTTCTACTATTTCATTTATGCTCTTGACATACACCGAACACCCGGGAACTTCAAAGGGAACACCCCTTTGGACCCGATTTAAATTATGCTTTGAATTAATATTTTTACGCTTCTGTTGCGTTCCTGGGCCATACCCGATTCTTTCAGGCGCTCACATAGTGAATGCAATACTTAGTGCAAGTCTCTATGGGGCACTCGAGGTCCTTGACTTGGAACGTTTTAGACCGACCCTCAAGGAGTTGGTTTCATAGCCGCCAACCTATGCGCATCTCAACTCAATGGGTTTAAGCAATCGGTCTGTGGGCATTTGTTGTGACATTGAAACGCCATTCAATGTAGTAGTAAGCACAACAAACATATTTTGCCGATGATGAATACTTACTTTATCCATCAATATAATATTATTTTGATAAAGATCGACGAATAGTTCCCAGAACAACCAATCCAATTGACTTTTTGGTCACATATTCTAACAGATTAATAACATAATTGAAAGATCATGGAGGAAAATAAATAAATTAATACCATAGAAAAGTGAAAATGTCACTGCAAAATAGAAAAAGCAATAAGAAGAATTAAGTATACGGAGTGTCAAATTTTGAAATCCGTTAATGGAGAATAGAAAATTGGTAGAATTGAGGTTATCTAATGAATGGGAGATGCAGGGTATTTAAATACAAATGTAATGGAGACCATGATCATTAGGTAATGATTTAAAATAAATATAAAATAAAATAGTATCATAATTTTGGAGATATGATTTTGGTAAATATAAAATAATATTTAATATATTAAAAGATAATGTTCCCAACCAATTAGATTTTTTCTTGATAATTAGAAGTTCAATTATAATCTTGGATATAAGATTTTGGATAAATACAAAATAAATATCTAATATATTAAAATAGATGATGTTTCTAACCAATAAGATTTTTTCTTGATAATTATTTTATTATAATCTTGGAGATAAGTTTATGGATAAATACAAAATAAATAATTAATATATTAAAAGTAAATAATACTTCTAACCAACGGAATTTTTTCTTGAGAATTAAAAAATTCAAAAACACCAAAAAAAAAGTATTTAGTCAAAATTGAACTAATGTGGTCAAATTTCATTTTGCTATATATTAAAGTATTGGTCAAACTAATACTATATAGGTCAAACTAAATAAAACTAATTATTTTTTAAAGTATTTCTTAAATTAAAATAATGTCTTTTAAAAAGACAAGCAGAAAATAATCCAAAATTATCCCAGAAAAATAATTCGAGAAAACAACCACAAAAATGAAAAACGAGCGACGGCTGTTGTTGCCGGCAGCGCCCTGACCGGACGCGCGCACGTGCAGGCGGCAGCCGGCTCAGCCTGCCTCCTGCACGCGCTAGGTATGCTGGTCGGGCGCGCGCGCCTGGGCTCGCATCCTGCGCATGCGGCCACAGGCAGGCCAGATCTGCCGCCCGCGCGCGCTGGGCGCGTTTGCCGTGCAGCCTGCACGCGCAGTCGACTGGACGCGCTGGCCAGGTGCGCGTGCAGGCACCTCTGGATTGGTGATTTTGGGTACTATTTAGCAATCTTTATTAAAGTAATATTAAATTGATAAATATAGTAAGTATTCATCCATGGCACTATGTGTTTGTTGTGCTTACTGATTACGTTAAACAACGTTTTAACGTCACAACAAATGCCCACAGACCAATTGGATAACCCATGTAGTTGGGTTGCGCATTGGATGGAAGCTATGAAACCATCTTCTGAGGGTTGGTCTGAAATGTTCCAGGTCGAGGAGCTCGAGACAGGGCATCGAGGGTCCTATAGAGACTTGCACTAAAGATTACATTCATTGGATGAGTGTCGTATTTCATCAGCGACAGACATTGGATTAGTTGACAAGGGTGTCAGCTGACTGAACTGACTCGCGGGAATCGTCATATGGAAGTCTTGGAGGCTTGGTCAGTATGACTGGAATCCCTAGCTCCGATAGTATGAGATTAGTCCTCGGACTTGAGGAATCATAGCAGTTACATGGATGGCTGTATCTAGGGTCTGGCAAAAGATGTCCCTATCTAGGATACGTTCATTGTAAGCTTTATCCAGTGCAGTCGGAATATGTATTGAGGGCAGTGGATTCCAAGATAGGATCCGTCACCTGTCAGTATATGACAGTCGATTCTCCTATGCGTTCTGAGACGGTTTAAGATTTTTAAGTCTATAGCCACATTGATTGATCGAGTAGGGAATGATTTCCTACGTCGATCAATAGAGCAAACGTGTCTCGAGTTATTGAGCATAGTTGTCTAGTCTAGGATGGGCACCCAATTCCATGCCCCAGACTCAGACCGGAAGACGGATAATGGAAGGACTGTACTCGTATGGAACTCGGGAGCCTAAATGTTCACGCCAACACTCACCTAGTCTCTAGTGCCATGGACCGTTGCTAGACGGCCACCCATGGTGACGGGCTTTTTTCAATTAATGGTTAGTTGGAAAATGGTTAATTAAATTGAGTTTAATTGATCGATTGTGTTGGACACAAGCCGAAGTCTAGCTGGGGGTGAACCTAATGAGTCACACACAAATCACTATGGGATTGGTAGAATTAATTCTAGAAGAAACGAATTAATTTAATTGGATTAAATTAATTTAAGGAGAATATAAATGATTGGATCATTTACTTAGGAAAGTCCATTTGATGGATGACCCAAGAATTAATTAATTGGATTGATTAATTTTGGGCTTAGCACCTTTAAATTAATTGGATTAATTTATTGGGATTGTTTAGTTAATTGATTGGATCAATTAGTTAGTGTTTAATCTTATGTTTATTTGATTGGATCAAATAAAGTTTTTTGGCTTTCAATAAAGTTTAAAATTAATTGGATTAATTTGGAACCTATGGATCTTGATTGGTCTTGATTTAATTTGATTAAATCAAAACCGGTCAAAATCGGCCCATGATTTGAAGTCAAAATAATCAAGTTGAATGCAAGATGAGAAGTTGAAGAACTCCTACACAAGTGCATTTGAGTGGCTTAGAAGTGTGGAGGTTATCTAGGATAACTTATGCATGTCTTGAATTTGGAATTCAATGACTGGCATATACATAAGACTCTCACTTTTTTCTAGCTTGCTCTCACTTGAAGAAAAGCACAAGACCACGTTTTTTCCCTTAGAAAAATCTGAAAAAATTCTCCTCCATGTGTTCTAATTGAATTGAATTCAAAGTTAGAATTTAAACATTCTAAAAACCACTAATCAATAGTGTTAAGTTTGGAATTGTTTCTTCTTCATTTCTCTTCTACTATCTAGCAATACTTAGAGGACATATCCTTAGTGTGGTGTGGACAATACTAAGAGGAGTTCTACGTTGGACTCTCAAATGAACGAAACAAGGAAATGAAAAGGGAACAATGTTAGAACCAGTTTTACGTGCAACGAACATAAGGTTGGTTTTTTCATTTACGTTACATGTACCATTTTGTTACTTCCTCTAGCTACATGTCCAACATCTTCTCCTTCTTTATTTATGCTTTGACATACACCAAACGCCGGAACTTCAAAAGGAACCCCCTTTGAACCCGTTTAAAATTATGCTTTAAATTTACGTTTTTACGCTTCCATTGCGTTCCTGGGCTGTATCCGATACTTTTATATGTATGTGTGTCTGTGTGTATTTCCGCGTTTATGAAAAGAAAATAATAGATACCTAGGAATGAAAAATTAATATGAGTATTTGACTGAAAAAGAATTAATGAATTAAAAGAAAAAAGTACCATTTAATAATTGTAGCTAAATGAAGTATTTAAATAGAAACATTAATCAATGAATCAAATAAAAGATATAATTTACAGATAGGATTTTGTATAAATAAAAAATAAATACTTAAATATATTTAAAATAGATGATGTTTCTAACCAATAAGAATTTTTGTTGATAATTGAAAACTTTAAAATTATCAGAATTTAGCATTTGGTGAAAATTAACTTGATTTTGATAAATCATGACGTATATATTGAACTAGCATAGACCCCGTGCTATGCACGGTTATTTTTTTTTTCAATTTAATAATATATTATGCTCAAAAGATCTTTTACGTAAGATAAAATTTTCATTTTTAATAGGTAAAACATAATAGTTTTGAATATTTAATCTATTTTGATTATTATCGACAAAGATATGTTCCTACATATACAATATATTCTTACGAGGATTACTTTCAAACAGTTATGACATTCTATTAAATATATATATATATATATATATACTTTTTACATAGATTCACCCCTATATAAAAATATCAAAAGTAAAGAATTAGTTAGATACATTGTTTGAATAGTTCATCTTCCATCAAAACCATATTAAAATACATAAATCTAAAATAAGCTAACATAATAAAAAAAACATATATAAAAAAGATAAAAACTTACTTTTAATGAGTTCTAAGAATGATAACTAAAATGGTAAAAGAAAGAAGAAAAGATGGAAGATAAAAAGACAAATAATTTAAAATAATATCAAAATCCCAATATTATTTCATCATTTTGAGCAAAAAAGATAAGGAGTAAATAAATTATCATGAATGACAAAATAAAATAAGAACAAATAAACATGAATAACTAAATTCAATTAAATCAGAAATATAGCAACATTATCATCAATCCTGAGAATAATTAAAATACTTTCATCAGCGCAAAGAAATCCTAAAAGATGAAAGATTAATCTTAAACAAAACAATGAGTTGAACAAAAATAAATCAACAGTTAAAACAATAAATATTTATCGTACATTTTTCTAGAAACCTGAATACATTAATATAAAAAGTTAGCAAGAGGAAAAAAACCTATAATAATAAAAGATAAAATATGCCAAAATTAAATTACAGAATAAATTGAAATGTATAAGTAGGCAATTATAACTACTAAGTTTTAACAAAAAAAAAATTAACAAATGGGCCATACTGATATGCTATAGCGTTCGAGCAATTTGCAAATCATACTACTCCTTATTCAATTTTGGTATTTTTTATAGTAATATAACACTGAAAATATAAACGGCGGATAGTATGTCTCATAGTGACTTTTGATGGATAATATGAAACTTTATTTTCTCCATAAAAAACTCAAGTAATTAATTATTCTATAGATCATGTTTTGCATGAAGTGAATTAAAAAGTTTAAATGTAAACTTACTAATATGTAGATTATATTCTTTCTTTTTTTTTTTTTTAAGTGAATCACAACATAAGATTTTTTCTCATTTATCAAAAGAATGAGCTAAATTCAAGCTAAAAATTAAGAAATTACTACCGTCCCCT
Organism: Sesamum alatum; assembly: GCA_034509735.1. Taxonomy (NCBI): domain Eukaryota; kingdom Viridiplantae; phylum Streptophyta; class Magnoliopsida; order Lamiales; family Pedaliaceae; genus Sesamum; species Sesamum alatum. The sequence continues at coordinate 23,348,796 of JACGWO010000009.1, read as the reverse complement.
TACAATATGTTATTATACTTTGAAAACTTATTAAATCATTCTTAAATTCAAAAAGTTCATTCATCAAATTTTCATTGTCAACTATTAATTCTTCCCTATTTTAGGACAATAAAAAAATATTGGTATTTTTTTATTTATTAATATTTAATTTAAAAATAAGTTTTCTTTTCAACATATTTATATATATGTTGCAAAACATTTATAAACTTAATGAACTTTGAGGCTTTTATTTATTTAATTTTTTTATTTCGTTCGATCAATTACAAAAGTAAAAAGTGTTTACAATGATATAATTTATTTTCCAAAAATTTAAAGAGTTATATTTCTCCAAACAAATTGCAAGTTAGTTGAACGTGACGATCTCTCATTTATAAAATTAAAATATTAAAAAATTGTAGTTATTTGAATATTCTAAAACATACAAATAAATATCTCAAAAATTTATTATATTATTAGTGATAATTTTGATTATTTAGTACAATGAACTAAAAAAAATTAATATCTCAAAGTTCAAAAAGAAATTTTGTAATAGTTTCACTACGACTAACTAAACATAGTTAATTCAATAAAATTTTAAATTTAGCACATCTCTACAAATATTTGGGTTTAATTAAAATATACAAAAGAAGAAAATAAAATTCAAACAACCGTGTGGACTTTTTCTGAAAAGAGCTCGAATTACACACACATGAAAATACATATATTTACATGAAAATATATAGATTTACAAATCATATGATCATAGATTTAGTAGAATCAAATTTACATAGTTCGAGAAACTAATATGATCGTTCTTTCCATCTTGTCAAACATCATAATTAGTAAACAAAAAAATGAAATCTAAAACAAAGAACAACAAAGCTAAAAATGGTGTATAAAAATATACAAAAAGGTAAATTTTAAATAGAAATAAAAAATATATGTCAGATGAATTAAGTAGAATCATACCATGAAATAAATATGTACCTATTAACACTAAAGAAATATGTTCCCTTCTTGTAAAAAGAACAACAAAATTTAATTGTAGTTAAAAAATTGAAAAGATGATAATATATATATTGGTGCATAAAAATAAACAAAGGGTAAATACTTAAACAAAATAAAAACTAAATGGCAAATTAAGTAGATTCATACAAATAAATATTAAACGAAATATGTAGCAATTTACACTAAATAAATCTGTTCATTCTTGTAAAAAAACAAAAACTTAAAAAAAATAAAATATGAAAAAGAACAACAAAAGTAAACTAATAAAACAAATTAATGGAGGAACTATAATATATGAAAAAAAACCTAGTGTATAAAAGATACAAAAGAGTAAATATTTAAACAGATGAACCATAATATATAAAAACAAAAAACTTGTGTATAAAAGATAGGAAAGAGTAAATATTTAATAGAAATAAAAACTAAATGATAAATTAAGTAGAATAATACAAATAAATATTTAAAAGCAATATCTATCATTAACACCAAATAAATCTATTCATTCTTGTAGACAAACAAATCAAACAATCACCATATATAGAATATGATAATTAACACTATAAGAGGAATAAATATTAAAATTATTTTTTAATAAAGAAAACATAACAAGATGGTATAGATTATTATTTCAATATTTCAAGTATTATGAAAACTAAGATATAATAAGAGGAAAAAAACCTATAATAATAAAAGATAAAATATGCAAAAATTTAAAATACAAAATAAATTGAAATGTATAAATAGGTAATTATAGCTACTAAGTTTTAATAAAAACAAATAACAAATGGGCCATATTAATATGCTATTGCGTTCGAGCAATTAGCAAACCATACTAGTTACTCCTTATTCAATTTTGGGATTTTTGATAGTAATATACCACTGAAAGTATAAACGGTGGATAGTATGTCTCATTGTGACTTTTGATAGATAATATGAAACTTTCTTATCTCCATAAAAACTTGAGTAATTAATTATTGTATAGATCATGTTTTGCATGAAGTGAATTAAAACTTTTAAATTTAATAACTTACTGATATGTAGATTATATTCTTTTTTTTCTTTTTTTTAAGTGAATCACAACATAATTAAAATTTTCTCTCATTTATCAAAAGAATGAGCTAATTCAAGCTAAAACTTAAGAAATTACTACAATCCCCTTACAATATGTTGTTATACTTTGGAAACTTACTAAATCATTCTTAAATTCAAAAAGTTCATTCATCAAATTTTCATTTTCAACTATTAATTCTTGCCTTATTTTAGGACAATAAAAAAATATTGGTATTTTTTATTTATTATTATTTAATTTAAAAATAAGTTTTCTTTTCACCATATTTTTATATATGTTGCAAAACTTTTACAAACTTAATGAACTTTGAGGTTTTTATTTATTTAATTTTTTTGTTTCGTTCGATCAATTACAAAAGTAAAAAGTATTTATAATGATATAATTTATGTTCCAAAAATTTAAAGAGTTATTTTTCTGCAAAAAAATTGCAAGTTAGTTGAATTTGACGATCTCTCATTTATAAAATTAAAATATTAAAAAATTATACTTATTTAAATATTCTGAAATATACGAATAAATGTCTCAAAAATTTAATTAGTAGTGATAATTTTAATTATTTAGTACAATGAACTAAGAAATATTAATATCTCAAAGTTCAAAAAGAAATTTTGTAATAGTTTTACTATGACTAACTAAAAATAGTTAATTCAATAAAATTTTAAATTTAGCACATCTCTACAAATTTTTTGATTTAATTAAAATATACAAAAGAAGAAAATAAAATTCAAACAACCGTATGAACTTTTCTGAAAAGAGCTCGAATTACACACACATGAAAATACATATATTTGCATAAAAATATATAGATTTACTAATCATATAATCATATATTTAGTAGAATCAAATTTACATAGTTCGAGAAACTAATATGATCATTCTTTCTATCTTGTAAAACATCATAATTAGTGAACAAAAAAATAAAATCTAAGAAAGAACAACAAAACTAAAAATGGTCTATAAAAATATACAAAAAGGTAAATTTTAAATAGAAATAAAAATTATATGTCAGATGAATAAAGTAGAATCATACCGTGAAATAAATATGTACCTATTAACATTAAAGAAATATGTTCCCTTCTTGTAAAAAAAAAATAAATTGAAAAAGAAAATAAAATTAAATTGTAGATCAAAAATTGAAAAGATGATAATATATATATATATATATAATTGTTGCATAAAAATAATCAAAGGGTAAATACTTAAACAAAATAAAAACTAAATGACAAATTAAGAAGATTCATACAAATACATGTTAAATGAAATATGTAGCAATAACACTAAATAATGTTTCCAACCAATTAGATTTTTTCTTGATAATTAGAAGTTCAATTATAATCTTGGATATAAGATTTTGAATAAATACAAAATAAATATTTAATATAGTAAAATAGATGATGTTTCTAACCAATAGGATTTTTTCTTGATAATTATTATTTTTATAATATTGGAGATAAGTTTTTGGATAAGTACAAAATAAATAATTAATATACTAAAAATAAATAATGTTTCTAACCAATGAGATTTTTTCTTGAGAAATAAAAAATTCAAAAACACCAGAAGAAAGTATTTTGTCAAAATTGAACTAATTTGATCAAACTTCGTTTATATATATATACTAGCATGGACCCCATGATATGCACGAAAATTTATAAATTTAATAATATTTTCACAAATTTTAAATTGCATAATGGTATATGTCATATTTATTTTACCGTCTTAGTATATGCAACAGTGAAAACATATTTGTACAAAAGTCAATATTGAATTCTTTATAATGTTTATTTACAAAACCTTTTGAAATAACAATAGAATATTATTATATTTTGAGAAAAATAATTTTATCAATTTCAAATGCTATATATATTTGCTTATTCAATTAATTGGCATGGACCCTGTGATATACCCGAAAATTTATAAATTCAATAATATTTTCATAAGATCTAAATTCCATAATGGTATACATGTCATGTTTAATTGACCGTCTTACTATATACAACAGTGAAAACTTATTTATGCAAAACTCAATATTGAATTATTTAGGAAGTTTATTTACAGAACCTTTTGAAAATAACAATAGAATATTATTATATTTTTACACATTGAGAAAAATAATTTTATCAATTTCAAATACTACATATATTTTCTTACTGAATTAATATATTTTTAGTAAATTCAAAATATATTAAAATACATTATTTAAAAGATTGTATCCTATTACCCTGTGGTATAAACTCCTCTAAAAAAGTACGATTCGTCATAAATAAACATTTAATAAGTTTCTGAAAGTATTTCCTCCATTAAAAATATTAACAATATCTGAAACTAATAAGTAAACAGATATATAAATATTTCTAATTATACGCTAACAATACAAACAATAAGAAATTCATAACGGTACAGACATAACATATAATAGCAATAATACACATAATAAAAAATTTATAATTCTTGGATTCGTGCCCATTAATTATCATAGATACTTTAAGATAATTGAGTTACTTTTTAATGAATAATTAATTCCTTTTATTATATTGAATTTCCAACATGAAGTCAAATTTTGACTTGATATTATACTTATTAATTGCTTATAATTTTATTTTATCTTCATGTCAGTTTAATTTGCTTATGATGGACCAAAGAATAAAAATGTTAATTTGCTCATAAATTTAACAGTAAATTACATTTTTGGTCCCTATAGATTGGGTCAATATCAATTTTGGTCCCTAAATTCAGGCACGATTTTGGTCCATAATCTTTACGAATTGTTATGATATTTCGATCCAACTATTAAAATTAAAAATATTATGTTAGGAGGGAACCAAATGAACCAAAATCATAATCAATTTATAAAAATTTGGGACCAAAATTGTGCCTCAAAAATTTTATTTACCAAAATCTTAACAATTTATAATAATTAGAGACCAAAATCATATTTCAAAAGTTTCAAGGACCAAATTGATTTGGATCCGAAGTATAGGGACCAAAAGTGTAATACCCTAAATTTTAATCTCTATACCTACCTACTCTCACAAATCTTGATTTTTTGTACACCATCAAACATAAGTAACATAAAACTATGTCATATATTTTAATTACAACTTACTATATATAATAGTGCAAACTTATTTGTACAAAATTTAATATTGAATGCTTACTAAGTTTATTTATTGACAATCTTGAAAATAACCATTGCAAATTATCATAATTTAGACATTGAAATAAATTGTTTTATTAGATAAGTATATATCTTTTATGATAAAAAATTAATCATAAAATTTGAATTTGTTTAAAATAAATACAAATTGAATTAGTATTCTAATTTTGAAGGTAAAATCTAAGTATATATAAACACTAATCTTGAAGATGGGATTTTTTTTAGATAAATACAAATTTAATTTTTGATTTAAAATGGATGAGAATGCTAACCAATGAGATTTTTTCTTGAAAATTAAAAAATTCAAAATTCTAAGAATTGAGAATTGAGTCAAAATTGGTTTAATTGTAGCCAAACTTCATTTTGCTATATATATATAGATATATATAGATGAAATAGAAAATGTAATACAATGTGAAACTAGAAAATTAATTCAAGCCACATTTATAGACGACTTCAATTTTTGGCCACTTGAAGAAAACAGAAAGGACGATCTTTTTGCCCCATTCTTCTCTGCCACTTCCTTCTCCCTCACAATCTCTCTCCCATAATTCCCACACACCCAAAAAAATAAAAGTATATATATATGAGAGAACAAAGAAGCTACCAACAAAAAATAAAGAGAAACATACCAGCCCTCTGAAGATCACATTCAAAGGCTGGTACAATAATTTCAATAAAATAAAGGAGTTTTCGATCTATCTGCAAAAGGAAGAAGGCAGCAATAATGGGTTCCGAACGATCTTTGTTGCTGGTGTTTCTTTCCTTCCTCGTGCTTGGCGTCGCATCTTCACACTATATTTCAAGTAATTTTCTTCATGCATGCAATTATACATACATCAAACTCCATGATTTAAATTTCTTTTATACGTAAATGGCAAGAGATTGATCATTTTATTTATTTATTTATTTTTCGGTTTTTGGTGTTTTTCGTGTTATGAATGTGAGCAGATGAGGGTCTTCACATTCACGCATCAGCAGGTCGATCCCTTCAGCAAGAGACAAGTAGTAAGCCCATCTCTTGTCTCTCCATTTTCTCTGTTAAGGTTTTATTCCATTTTCATGTTGAAAAGAATGGAATTGGAATGAATATTATTGATATTGGAGGATTCACTACAAAAAAATTATTGATATTAGAGGATTCACTGCAAAAAAAAATTGACTTTTCGCTACACTATAAATGATCACGGGTCAAAAACTGTAGTCAATCAACACTATTAATTACGACTAAACAAAATTAATACAAAAGCTTAATTGTTTGCCATGATTAATCAATATTTACCATGATTTTTAGCTATAGCCAAAACATTTGTCATGATTTTGTTATTATGTCACAATTTTTGGCTACACGAAAAATAATTATTGAAATATATGATTTTTTTTTAGTTATTGGAAAATTGTTAAAGTGTTTGGAATGTTTCTATTTTATCCGTCATTAGTTGAATATTCCGTCGTCTTTATTTTAGGTTCAATTAGAATTATACGGCATGGGATCATGTATAGTGAGATCTATTTAAAATATGAGAGACTATTATAGTACACTTAATTGAGGGGTAATAGACTAATGAAGGGATTTGTTTTCCATTTTCCTTAGCCCACGTTTGCATGGAAATATTCATGAAAAAGAATTTCAAATTACTTTATATTAGAAAATTTTGAGATCCATCAATATTACACAAAATATATTTCAAAATGAGAGTTAAATAAATCTGAACTCTTTTGTAATATGAAGTTATAATTTATTATTAAGGATTTCAAATTCATAGTTTCAAAACTATTGACCAAACATAACATTATAATTTGAGACATATTCCCCCTAGTCCTAACATCAACATGTTTGACAATATGCAGCTTGTAAAGCGGTTGACAACTTGAACTACACATTGATGACAAGCCAGTGCAAAGGCCCTCACTACACACCTGAAGCCTGTTGTCGCCCACTAAAGCAATTGCTTTGCCCCATTGCTAAATTGTTCAATGACCTCACGTCCCCCTGTGGCCGTATCTTTTTTTGTAACGTAGATTACTACGGAAAGTATCCACCAAGTCTCTTTGCACGTATATGCAAGGAAGGGCCAGTAGGCCTCGACTGCCAGAAAATCTAATCTTGCAATCTGATAGTTTTCTAATGGTTTTATTGCGACGTTAAGTTTGAATCAATGTATCTCGACATAAGTGGTACCTTATCATTGTTCTAAAAATTTTAAATCAATTCATATTATTACATTGTTTTTGTGCCTATTTAAATAATAGAGTGAGTTTGTTTTGTTCTAAGTTTTGTGTTCCTGTAAGATTTTTATTGGATCCTGACATTATGTTATGTGATTATATCTACTTTTGAGAATACCTAGAGTATATGCCAGTGATATAAACAAATATTTGAACTTTGGTATTCAAAGAGTGAGAGTACTTCAAATATTAAGCCATTACCACTTATTAGTCACAATGTCTAGAATTTATAGACCAATTGAGTCATCTTTAAGGCTACATTTGGATTTGAGGAATGATTTGGAATTTTTTTTTTCAAATAATTCAATATTAAAGGAATTTGAAATCCATCAATATTCAACAAAAAATAGTATAAATTTAAAAGTGATGATTTAAATTCCTTCGAATTTCGAATTATCTTAACAACTTGGAAGGATTTATGACAATGGATTTGAAATCCATATTTTCAAATTTATCAATCTAAATGTAGTCTATGTGAATTATTGGATGAAAAATCTCCACTACAGAAAATTTATTTTGGGGGTAGATGTCAATTAGATTCATGTGTGTTAAAATATGGTGAAAACTACATATTTACTAATATCTTTACGTGCTCACAATGAAAAAGGTGATCAAGGTCAAATTGACGATCAAGCCACAAATTTCGAAAAGAAGTTTAGGGAACATGTTTGAAATAGATATTAAGTTGATCCTAAGTTTTTTATTTTTTATGAGTTTTTGAAGTTTCAAAAAGAACCTTGAATTATATGTTCAAAGTACGTAGTTCTTGTAGTAATTCAATTGGTATTACCCCAGTTTGAAGATTCATTTTTTTTTTTTTTTTAAATAAAGTGCTCATATGATGTGATTGATTTACTCGGAGCTATTTAGCACATATCTAACTAAGGATTTCAAAATTGTACATTTATTCATTAATTATTTATTTAACATCAATGCATTTTCTAATTGATTATGAATCATGTTATTTATTATGTATCAATATCTTTTGTAATAAAATCCCATATATACAAATATTACCAAAAATAAAAGGTATTTTGTATTATGCCATTCATAAATAATAGCTAATATAAACGAATCATTCTGATAACTCCAAATGCAAATAAAACGTCAATATAGTTAATATCTTAATGTTGAAAATATTAATTAATTCAAATAAAATCAAGTATAAATTGATCAATATTAATTAGTTTTATTCAAGTGTTCTATGACCCTGCAACACATAAGTTAATAAATAGTTTTCGTTTAATTTTGTTACGAATAGGCTATAAACTTACATCAAAGTATTAAATAATTCTTGCACTGGATGTTTCGGTCACGTTATTTCAAAATTCAACTTCTATAGTTAACTTCCAAAGCAACCTACATACATTCACTACTTTCTACATAACTATATACCATTATAGTAAATAAAACCACCCACCAAACCTATAAAGGCTGGTCACATGTTCCTCACATGTGGAGGATTTTAATTCCTCCTTCACTTGCTATAAATTGAATTTTTCCATGGACTAGGACAACTAGTCTTGGAGTTTTATTTAATCTTATTAAATTAAGTCCAAACAAAGTCCCTTGGGCATTAATTAATCCAATTAATCAAAATTCAATTGAAGCCCATAAGTATATTTAATCAAATTAAATAAACATAAGTTCGAACTCTAATTAATTGATCCAATCAATTAATTAATCCAAACCCGATAAATTAATCCAATTAATTTAAAGGTTCTAAGTCCAAAAATTAACTAATCCAATTAATTAATTCTTGGGCCATCCATCAAATGGATTTCCCAATAAATGATTCAATCATTTATTTTTCTCCTTAATTAATTTAATCCAATTAAATTAATTCGCTTCTTCTAGAATTAATTCTAAATTAATTCTACCAATTCCATAGTGATTTGTGTGTGACTCTTTAGGTTCACCCTCAGCTAGACTTGGGCTTGTGTCCAACACAATTGGTCAATTAAATCCAATTTAATTAACTGTTTTCCAATTAACCATTAATCGGAAAAATGCCCGTCACCATGAGTGGCCGTCTAGCAACGGTCCATGGCACTAGAGACTAGGTGATTGTTGGCGTAAACGTTTAGGCTTTCGAGGTCCATACGAGTACGGTCCTTTCATCATCCGTCTCCCGGTCTAAGTCTAGGGCATGGAATTGGGCGTCGGTTCTCATCCTAGACTAGACAACTATACTCAATAACTCGAGACACGTCTGCTCTATTGATCGACATATGAAACTATTTCCTACTCGACCAATCGCTGTGGCCACAGACTTAAAGAGCTTAAACCGTCTCAGAGTGCATAGGAGACTCGACTGTCATATACTGACAGGTGACGGATCCTATCTTGGAATCCACCGTTCTCAATACATATTCCGACTGCACTGGATAAGGCTTATGATGAACGTATCCCAGATACAAACATCTCTTGCCAGACCCTAGATACAACCTTCATATGCATGTGACTGCCATGATTCCTCAAGTCCGAGGACTAATCTCATACTATCGGAGTCGGGAATTTCAGTCATACCGACCAAACCTCCAAGGATTCAATATGACGATTCCCACGAGTCAATTCAGTCAGCTAACACCCTTGTCAACCAACCCACTAATATTGCATAGACGTCCAACATTTGTTGTCGATGAAACACGTCACTCATCTAATGAATGCAATCCTTAGTGCAAGTCTCTATAGGACCCTCGATGTCCAGTCTCGAGGTCCTCGACTTGGAGCGTTCAAGACCAACCCTCATAAGTTGGTTTCATAGCTGCCATCCAATGCGCAGCCTAACTACATGGGTTATCCGATTGGTCTGTGGGCATTTGTTGTGACGTTAAAACGCCGTTTATCGTAATCAGTAAGCACAACAGACACATAGTGCCACGGATGAATACTTACTATATTCATCAAGTCAACAAAGATTGCTAAATAGTACCCCAAAACCGCCAATCCAGTTGGCTTTCTGGTCACCTATTCTAACACGCTTATAATATCATGCCTCTTGCTTGCGTCGCCTGTTTACTCTCTTGGTGGATCGGATTGTCGGCTCTGATCTTTGTTGTGTTCAATCCATTTTTGAGGCTTGGTTTTTTCTTTTGTGGTCCCTTTTCGTGCTTGTTCAGTTCTATGTTGTTTTCATCTTTGTTTCGTCTAGGCGGGTGGAGGAGGCGCGGCCAGAGAGGCCGCGCGCGAGCGCGCGCGCATAGTGGCAGCGTGCTGAAGGGGTTGCCCGCGCGCGGACGAGGCGGCGCCTTCAGGCGCGTGCGCACGCAGACGAAGGTGTCTGCGCGCGCTCGCACTGCGCAGGGGCAGGCGCGACTAGCGGCCGACAGGCTAGCGCGCGCGGGCAAGGGAGCCTGTGCGCGCGGGCCCGGTCAGGCAGCGCCTGCGCGCGCGTAGGGTCGGCAAGTTGAGCCTGCTGCCCTGCGCGCACGCCGGCTGGCTGCTGCCGGTGGCGGCGGCCGTCTGCCGGTCTTGCTAGGGTTTCTCCCCTATTTTTTATTTTATTTTTCAGTTTTAATTTTTTAATTAATTCTAAACATTCGTTTTTGTTCAATTTTTGCCTAATTTTCTGAGACATTATTTTAGGAAGTAAAATGTATTGGATTTGGAATCCCAGGGATATTTTACCTAGAAATAATGAGGAAAGGTTTTCCTAAAAGGAGAAAATATTATTACCAACGGTTATGCCATGTTTTCATACATTCGCATTTATTTATTTATTTTATCTTGGATAATTATGATTGGTAATCATGTATTATTGGCATGTATTATTATGTGATTGGATTATATGATTATATGTGTTGGATGGAAACGGATGATCACGAGCCCTAGACCGAATGTATGGTTTAATTTCATGTTGGGCCTGTGTGCCTCTTTTACTGCATTCTCCTTCTCTCTTTCTAGTTGCCTTGGAATAATAAGGCATTCTATCTCCCTCCTTATGTACTCCCCCTGGGTTTTTTGCTGGGGTTTCTATTTTTTTATATGTAATGAGAGTAGAATAGGAGTGAGGTTTTAATTTTATGTAATTGATGGAGAAGAAGGAAGGTCCACATAGAGAGCCCAGACTGGAGGATTCCAAGGCGTTTCCATGAAGAAAAGAAAGAGAAAAGAGACCAAGGCCCATCAGAATGATGATTGGGTTACTATTAATGTAATAGTATAGGACCAACCCTAGATTGACCATAGATCCACTGCGGGCTTAGTGGATCGCATAGGATTCGGGCTCGTGATCATCCAACAGGGGCGTGCTAGGCTTTAATTTTGCATGTGGTTATTGTGATGGATGAATGGCGCTTTATATATCATATAACTGCTGTGGATGCAATTTATTTATTACACATTATGGATGAATGTGTAGATATATTATATTATGAGATCTCAGTCATTTACTACTCTCACATTGGTTGGACCAATGTCCAAATATTAGACCCTAGTCAAAATGGACATGAACTCTAGGAGTTTGTCCATGCCTTCCAATCCATGGCACAGTGAGGAAGCTGATTTAGGTCAATAGCGTGGTCTCACGAGTCATGGCACGTTATTGTACTTAAAAGAAACTGCACCGTGTCATGAACGAAAAATAGACCGCTGTTACCTGTCTCACGAGTCGTGGGGGTAGCAGTAGGTCTATGGCTCGGTTGATTGGGTCGGGTCTAATGCCTGATTAACATGATTCGCTTGGAGTCCTCGGGATCATGTGAAAGGGTGAGGCAATAATCTTGGGAATCTCGTGGAACGAGAATGGTATGGTATACCTCCCACAGGATTTTTTTCATGTTAATCGTAAAAGCGGGGTATGGGAAAAATAATTAAATCCCAAGCCCACTAGGAAAGGGTTTCCCGAAAATCACGTTTGAGAGTATCGTGTTTCGTATAAATAGTGGGAGCATTAAATGACTAAAGACCAAGCATTTAATTATTTTTGTCAAACCACCGTCTTTTATATTCTGCTGATCGCGAACTCTGTTTTAATTGAAGATTTAAAAATGTCTAAGAACCCACTTTCAACCATACTTGAGACAAACAAATTCAATGGAACCAATTACAACGACTGGTTGCGCAATCTCAGGATAGTCCTGGATTACGAGAACCAAGGCTACATCATGGACGAGTCACTCCCTAGGACCTTACCGGAAGGATCCACGCTAGAAGAACGTGAGACGTTCGAGACTTGGCATAAGGATAACTGGAAGGTCCGTAGCGTCATACTTGCTTCAATGACGAATGAGATTCAGAAGCAGTATGAAAGGCTAGACGATGTCCCTTCCATTATGGCTCGCCTTAAGGATTGCTATGCAGTCCCGGACCGGCAAACTAGCTATGTCGCGACCAAGGCGTTCTTTGGAACCAAAATGACAGAAGGATCCTCTGTACAAGAGCACGGGGATAAATGCTTACCCTGGTGGAAAAGCTCGAGGACCTAAAGGCAGGCCTCGACAATGAAACGTACATAGATGTGATCTTTCAGTCACTCCCACCCTCCTTCGACCAATTTATCGTCAACTACAACATGAACGCACTTGAGAAGGGCATTCATGAGTTGATTAATATGTTGGTGCAATACGAGGCAACGACTAAGAAGTCGACACCTTCGGTATTGTTTGGAAGTGCTTCAACTTCTAAAACGAAAGGCAAGGGTGCCGGACTTTGGAAAAGGAAGAAAGGGAAGGGAAAAGCCGTCAAAGCAGCTACGAACACTAAGAGTATTACCATTGCCAAAGAGGGGAAAGGCAAAGGAAAGGAAAAGGTTGTCTCCAAGCAACAGTCGAAGGCAAATGACATATCTATCAATTGCCGTGAGAAAGGGCATTGAAAGAGAGAGTGCCCCAAGCTCTTCTCGAACCAAGGTATTTTTGTGATTGAGGTTAATATGGTCACTAATTCTGCCTCTTGGGTATTAGATACCAGCTGTGGAGCTCACATTTGCAATGACTTGCAGGTGCTGAAAAGAAGTAGAAAACTGGGTAGCGGGGATATGATCCTGAAGCTTGGGAATGGCAAGGCCATCTCGACAGAAGCAGTAGGATCCGCCACTCTAGTAGTTAGTGATAGTATTAGCATAGAATTAGAGCAGGTTTATTTTGTACCTAATATGATTAAAAACATCATTTGCATTCCATTGTTGGACAATAGTGGTTATGAATTTATGATCAATAAAAATTGCTTTTATTTGATGAGGTGTGGAATTGCTCATCTATTTGATACATTAAATAACGGGCTCTATATCTTGCAACAAACGAACTTCATTCTTAACAGCCAACACAAACGTAAAATAGATAATAACGGGAACGCACGACTGTGGCACGCTAGGCTAGGTCATATATCCCAAGATAGGATGAAAAGATTGGTAGACTCAAAGAACCTAGAGGTAGGGGACTTGAGTGAGCTACCAACTTGTGAGTCTTGTCTAAGAGGGAAAATGACCAAGAAGCCCTTTTGTAGGACAAAGCAGGCTTGCCACAGGTCTGTTGGACTTGGTCCATACAGACGTTTGTGAACCACTAAGGATGCAGGCCCGAGGTGGGTTCTCCTACTTCATAACCTTTACCGATGATCATTCACGGTATGGTTATGTTTACCTAATGAGGTTCAAGTCTGAAGCTCTTGAGAGGTTTAAAGAATTCAGACTTGAAGTGGAGAACCAGAACAACTGCAAAATTAAAGTCCTACGGTCAGACCGAGGCGGTGAATACCTTAGTACCGAGTTCCTTAATTATCTAAAAGAAAATGGTATAATATCTGAATGGACGCCTCCCGGGACACCACAATTGAATGGTGTCTCTGAAAGGAGGAATCGAACCCTATTGGACATGGTTCGATTCATGATGAGTTTTACCAAATTGCCCTTGTCCTTTTGGGGCTATGCGTTGGAAACGGCGGCCAAGTTGCTAAATTTGGCGCCAACAAGTATGTTGACCCAAACGCCATATGAGATATGGCACGGCAAGCCTGCATCCTACAACTACTTGAAAGTGTGGGGTAGCCCCGCATACGTCAAGAGGTTAGTGGGAGATAAGCTAGAATCCAGGTCTAGCTTATGCAGGTTCGTTGGATACCCTAAAGAAACTACGGGTTATTACTTTTATGACCCCTTGGAACAAAAGGTGTTTGTTTCAAGGAATGCAGTGTTCTTGGAGCAAGACTTCTCAGAGGATATCCAGCCTGATGAGCTGATCCTTGAGGAATCAAGTGATGGAATCCAGTCATCAGAGGTAGCCGCGGAATACTCACTTAGAGGATTCAGGATAGACGCCCGAAGGGCTGACCGACCTCGAGAAGTCCAACATGCTAGGCATGAAGGACAACCTCAAGAGCAGCCAGCCTCGGTTCCTGAACTGCCAGCTCCGATACAGTCAGCGCCCACAGTCACCACTGACGTTCCCGTTCTCCGTAGGTCTACTAGAGAGTCCAGACTTCCAGTGAGATTGGCTTTCTAAATACCACCGGTCTTTTAGATAACGATCCTAAGACATATGGAGAAGCGATGTCTGACATCGACTCCGGGAAATGGCTTGAGGCCATGAAAACCGAAATGGACTCCATGAGCTAGAACCAAGTCTGGAGACTTGTAGATCACCGAAAGGTGTTAAGCCAAGTGGCTGTAAGTGGGTCTACAAGCGCAAACTTGTCGTTGATGGAGAAGTCACAACCTTTAAGGCTAGGCTTGTAGCTAAGGGGTACACTCAATGACCCGGGGTCGATTTTGAGGATACCTACTCGCCGGTAGCCATGGATAAATCCATTCGGATCCTGCTCGCCATAGCAGCATGGTATGGCTATGAGATATGGCAGATGGACGTGAAAACGGCCTTCCTCAATGGCTTCGTTGAGAAAGAGATCAATATGGATCAGTCGGAGGGTTTCACAGTCACTGGAAAAGAACAGAAGGTCTGTCATCTCCGGAAGTCCATCTATGGCCTCAAACAAGCATCCGAAGTTGGAACATTCACTTTGATGAAGTAATACGGGGCTATGACTTCATAAAAAATGAATCAGACCCTTGTGTATACAAGAAGGTCGGTGGGAGCTCTGTAGTGTTCCTGGTGCTTTATGTGGATGACATTCTACTATTTGGTAATGATATTAGAATGTTGGGTGACACAAAAGCATGGTTATCAACCCAGTTTTCCATGAAGGATTTGTGTGGAGCCTCCTACATCCTAGGCATCCAGATTGTCAGGGATAGATCTAAAAGGATGTTAGGACTCACTCAAAACTCGTATATGGAAAAAGTCCTAAAGAGATATCGAATGGACAACTCCAAACGAGAATTTCTTCCCATGAGGCATGGGATCAAGTTATCCAAGAAACAGTCCCCGCAGACTGATGAGGAACTTGAAAGGATGAAAGTCATCCCCTATGCTTCTGCCGTAGGTAGCATCCAATATGCGGTCCACTGCACCAGGCCTGACATTGCTTACGCTTTGAGCGTAACAAGCAGATATCAGTCCTGTGCAGGAGAGGCACATTGGAATGCTGTTAAGGAAATCCTTAAGTACCTAAGGAAGACTAAGGAAATGTTCTTAGTCTATGGAAATGGAGAACTAATCCTGGAAGGCTTTAGCGGCGTTAGCTTCCAGTCTGATGACGATGATCCCAAATCTCAATCGGGTTACGTATTCAAACTCTATGGAGGAGTAGTGGCTTGGAAAAGTTCCAAGCAAACAACCACTGCTGACTCCACCACAGAGGCTGAATACATAGCAGCTTCAGAAGCTGCCAAGGAAGCGGTTTGGATAAGAAACTACATCCAAGAGTTGGGTGTGGTTCCTAGCATCGCCGAGCCCGTTGTGATCTCTGTGATAATAACGGTGCAATAGCGCAAGCAAAGGAACTGAGATCTCATCACCATTCCAAACACAATCTTAGACGCTACCATCTTCTAAGAGAAATGGTAGGAAGAGGTGACGTTCGGATGGACCGAGTCAACTCAGCAGACAACACAGCAGATCCGCTGACAAAGCCTATATCGTAGAGCGCTCATACGCAACATCTTGAGAAGATGGGGATTAGGCAAATGGGCGATTGGCTTTAAAGGTCAAGTGGGAGATTGTTAGAATAGGTGACAATATAGCCAATCTTGGCGGGCAAAATGTAACCTATGTCTATACAATTTCAGTGTTTTGATAAACTATTAATGAATAAAGAAGTGAAATTCATTCTGGCATTACTTTGTTTGTGTTCACTTTACTGCTTCATATCTATCTGTTCACTACGCAAAAAAAGCCCACGGACTGAGAACCTATTTCGGGGACTGGGACTACGCTTGGAGGTAGGTCCATGAAATTAGTCTCGCCGAATCAGTCCGAAAATCTCCAAGTCAAGGAATCTCGAAATTGGGTACTGAGATTCCTCTTGAGACTTGCACTAAGCATCTTCTGTCGTATTTCATCGACGGGTCACGAAGGTCGTCTAAGCAGTGTTAGTGGGTTAGCCTGCTAGGGAGCAGCTGACTGAGGTGACTCGCGGGAACCGTCTTACGGAGGACCTTGAGTAGGGTCGGCTAGGTATGACATGTGTTCCCGGTTCCAACAGTATAGACCAAGTCCTTTGACTTGAGGAACTGCTGAGTTTACCTGTATATCAGGTCTGTATCTTAGATATGGTGAGAGATTTTCAAGAAGCACTTGAGTAGTCATAAGCCATGTCTAGTGCAGCTCTGGTGTACAGAGTGACAGTAGTTTCTAAGAAAGGATCTGTCTCCTGTCAAAGGCATTGACAGTTGAGTCTCACGTATGCTCTGTGTCTTGTCCCCAGAATCTGTGGCCACAGTAACTGAACAGAAGGGAAGGTTTTCCTTGATGCGTTTAGTAAGGACAAACCGACACTTAGGTCCAAAATGGGTACCTGCATTTTCCGTGACCTAGACAGGTTTCATGCCCGATTTCTCAAGCAGGCTAGCAGTTCCAATTCCCAAGACAGTAACTAAGGAGCATGGCAGGAAGTGGGTTGATATCTCTACATGGCATTCTCAAAGTGGTGAACATAACTAGAACTTTTGGTCTGCTTTTATTGGAGAGAACAAGTGGTTTTTTTTTTTGGGCATGGCATAGATTTTTGTTGGATAGAACATGTGGTTTTTTGTTGTTTCTGAAATGTGCATATGGTAGTAAACAGGGTGAATTTTGAATGTCTTATACTTAGGTGTAGTGCACTGACAATGTGTTATGGAATTGCATTGTCTTGAGATGCTTGGTTGTAGTGTACTGTTGCACAAAAAACTTCAAATCTTTTGTGGAAGTTCATTGTCTTTTTGCCAAAATTTATGGGTTCATTGTCCATTTGTGATATATTATGGTTTTTTTTTGGTGAATGGCTTATTGCACAGGGGACAAATACAATTAAACATTACACTACTGTAAATAGTTTAAAATACAAATAATTTCAAATTGTAACTACATTACAGATTAAGTCTAGTACCACAACATTAAAATACTACTAATTACAGGTTTGAACAAAACATGTAATATTCCTACCATAACACTAAAATACTACTAACACAAATATAACAACACTATAAAATATCTAACACTAATCAATCCTACCAGCAACCCTTTTCTCCATCTTCAAAGTCCTGCAACTTTCTTGCTTCTTCAAACACCAACCAAGACTCAACCATATGCAAATCAAGCAAAAAAACCCGCAAAATTAGCACTATCTTCCAAATTCTTCTATGCTTGAATTTCATTTTTAGAATTTTAGACTCCAATTCATTCTTCTTGCACAGTAATCCTGGGGTAATTGCACGTGCTCTCCTGCACATTGGAGGGTCCTCCCAATCAAAGAAATCACACCCACCTATCTACAATTGGACAAAAAAAGAAAAAAAAGAAAAAGCTTACCAGCGTGAAGAAGAGAGCTTTTTACCAGAGTAGAGAAGGTGAGAAAAAAAATGAGTAAATAAAACTTACATTGTAGTCTCTATAGGAATAGAATCTCCTTCCAGGATTCATCTCAGTCCATGAGGTTCGTAGCACTGCTCTTTTCCCACAATATCATTTTGTTAGAATAGGTGACCAAAAAGCCAATTGGATTGACAATTTTGGGAACTATTCGGCAATCTTTATTACAACAATATTATCTTGATTAATAGAGTAAGTATTCATCACTGGCATTGTGTTTATTGTGCTTACAACTAACGTTGAATGGCGTTTCAATTTCACAACAAATGCCCACAGACCAATTGGATAACCATGTAGTTGGGCTGCGCATTAGATGACGGCTATGTAAACCAACTTCTGAGGATTGGTCTAAAACGTTCCAAGTCGAGGACCTCGAGACTAGGCATTGGGTGTCCTCTTGAGACTTGCACTAAGTATGGCATTCACTAGGTGAGTGCCGAGCTTCATTGGTGACAGACGAAGGTCGCCTATGCAATTTTAGTGGGTTAGTTGACAAGGTAGTCGACTGACTGAATTGACTCGAGGGAATCGTCATATGGAAGCCTTGGAGGCTTGGTCGGTATGATTGGAATTCCCAGTTCTAATAGTACGGGATTAGTCCTAAGACTTGAGGAATCATAGCAGTCACGGATATACGAAGATTGTATGTTGGATCTGGCGAGAGGTGACCATTATGTAATATGGTCATTATAAGCCTTGCCCAGTGGTCATTATAAGCCTTGCACAGTGCAGTCGGAATGTGTAGCGAGGAAGGTGGATTCCAAGATAGGACCTGTCCCCCGTCAGTATATGACGGTGATGTCTTCTATGCGCTATGAGATGGTTTAGACTCTGAAAGTCTATGGCCATAATTGATTGAGTAGGAAAGGATTTCCTACATCGATCAATAGAGTAAATGCATCTCCGGAATGAATCATAGTTGTCTAGTCAAGGATGAGAACCAACGCCCAATTCCATACCCTAGAATAAGGCCAGGAGACGGTCGACAGTAGGATAATACCCATATCAAATTCGCACCATTATTCACTTAGTCTCTAGTGCCATGGACCATTGCTAGACGACCACCCATGGTAACGGGCTATTTTCGGTTATTGGTTAACAAAAAATAATTGTGTTGGTACACAAGCCCAAGTCTAGCTGAGGGTGAACCTAAAGAGTCACACACAAATCACTGTAAAGTGATGGGGTTATTTCAGAATTAATTTCGAAGGAGGTGAATTAATTTAATTGAATTAAATTAAATTAATTTTTGGGGGGCATAAATGATTAGGTTGTTTATGCCGAATATCCATTGGATGGATCATCCGATATTTAGTTAATTGATTAATTGAATTTTGGATTTGGCTTTTTAAATTAATTGAACTAATTTAAAGGAGGCTTAGGCTACTTGATTAGTGGATATTATTTACTAATATATTTGTAGATGGGCTTGTCTAATTAATGGTTTGGATTCATTAATTAGTAAAGATTTGGCTTATGATGGCCTTTGATTTCAAAGAACCAGATTTATATTTTGGGTAAGATTTTTCCCCAAACCTTGCCAGAAAGGTCATCGCCCCAAAGAATGTTTGACGTTCAAGAAGAGGCATGATGACAACCGGAAGGTCCACAACATCATACTAGCATCCATGAATAATGAGATCCAGAAGCAATATGACAGGTTGGAGTATGTTGGCTCGATGATGCTTCGAATGCAGCAAGTCTATGCAGTCCCGAATCGCCATGTTAGATGTGCTGCAACGAAGGCATTCTTCGTAGCGAAGAAGATAGTAGGATCGTCAGTACAAAAGCTGGAGTGATGATGCTATCCCTTGTGGAAAAGCTCAAAGACCTCCAAGATGATCTCAAAACAGAGATGTACATCGACATGATCCTTCGGTCTCTTCTCCCCCAACTCGATCCATATATACTCAACTACCACATGAATGGGCTTGAGAAAGACCTTCATGAGTTGATAAAATATTGGTCCAATACGACGCAACGATTGAAAAATCTACCACCAACAGTACTAGTGAGGAGACTTTGTTAGAATAGGTGACCATGTAGCCAATCTTGGCAGGCAAAATGTAATCTATGTCTAGACAGTTTCAGGGATTTGATAAATTATTAATGAATAAAGAAGTGAAATTCATTTGGCATTACTTTGTTTGTGTTCACTTTATCTGCATTACATATCTATTCACTACGCAAGCAAAGCCCACGGACTGAAAATGTATTTCGGGGACTGGGACTACGCTTGGAAGTAGGTCCATGAAATCAGTCCCGTCGAATTAGTCTGAAAATCTCCAAGTCAAGGAATCTCGAAAATGGGTACCGAGATTCCCCTTGAGACTTGCACTAAGCATCTGTTGTCGTATTTCATCGACGGGTGACGAAGGTCGTCTAAGCAGTGTTAGTTGGTTAGCCTGCAAGGGAGCAGCTGACTGAGGTGACTCGCGGGAACCGTCTTACGGAGGACCTTGAGTAGGGTCGGCTAGGTATGACATGTGTTCCCGGTTCCAACAGTACAGGTCAAGTCCTTTGACTTGAGGAATTGCTGAGTTTACCTGTACATCACGGCTGTATCTTAGATATGGTGAGAGATTGCCAAGAAACACTTGAGTAGTCATAAGCCATGTCTAGTGTAGCTCTGGTGTACAAGAGTGATAGTAGTTTTCAAGAAAGGATCTGTCTCCTGTCAAAAGGCATTGACAGTTGAGTCTCACATATGCTCTGTGTCTTGTCCTTAAAAATCTGTGGCCACAGTAACTGAACAGAAGGGAAGGTTTCCCTAGCGGCGTTTTGGTGAAGGACAGACCAACACTTAGGTTCAAAATGGGTACCTGCATTTTCCGTGCCCTAGACCCTAAGTGGTGAGACCGAAGATGGAAGGACAAGTGTACTGTTAGAGCCTAAATGTTCATCCCCGAATATTCACCTAGTCTCTAGTGCCATGGACCATTGCTAGATGGCCACCCATGGTAACGGGCGAATTCTAGGAATCCGACCAAGTCTCGCTGAAAAGTGAACCTAAAGAGTCACACACAATCCGCACACATTAAGTATTTGATTTAGAATTAAATATTTGGAGAAATAGAATGATTAAATTGGATTTAATCGGGTCCTTAATTTTCTTGAAGAGAGTTAATTCCTTTTATTAGATAAAAACAATTAATCTAATAAATTAGATTTATTAGAAAACTAATTTAATGGGCCTAGAATAAGTATTTGTACTTATTTATTTAATTATTCTCCTTTGGAATATTTAAATAGGTTTTAAATATTCCATTAAATTAAATTAATTGTTGAGATTAAAAGGAGAGATGGATGGCTAGGATTAATTTGACTAGGACTTGGACTAGGTCAAAATCCTAGTCAAATTAGTCTTCTTTAGAGTTGGAGTTTGAAGAGGATTAAACTCCTCCTCTATAAATACTCCTAGTCCTTCACCTTTAGAGAGATGATGAAACTCCAACACACACACACACACACACACACACACACACACTCTACTCGTGTCTCTCTCTCTCCCATCTCGTCCACCTCTCTCTCCTCTTTTCAAGAAAAATAGTTCTTGTTCTTTTGTGTTGTCAATTGAACAAAAGGAGGATTAATCCCGTTAAGTAATAACGTGTGATTGATCCATCCTCTCCAAAATACTTGTTCGTTCGCTAGCACGACGTGCAAGATACGTGGGCGGATTGCGTGTAACAATTTGGAGAATCTCACACATGAGATTTGGTGCAAATCGGGGAACAACGCGAGTACCGGTTAGAAGTGGAAAACGACGAACCGGTAATTCCCTTTTTACGTTTTCGTCTCTTCTTCTATTTTTCAAATCCTATGGCCTCCATGATTCCTTTCATGTGTTTTAATTCATGAGATACACCAAACGCCCGGGAACTTCAAGGTCACACGCCTTGAAAATGTTCTTTATTTTACGTATATGGCATGTTTAAATTTCATTATTTAAATTTATATTGCACTTCCACATTCGCCCTATTTCCCGGGACGATCCACAATCTTTCAGACTTCGACCTCTAAAGTGAAAGGCAAGGGTGCCAGATGCAGGAAGAGGAAGAAGGCTCAAAAACAACATCAGCCGCTGCCAGCACTTTCAGTGCTCCTGTTACACCGCTGGGCGGGGGTAAAGGAAAGAGAAAAAGGGTTCAGCCGCCAGAGGTTCCGAACGATGTTTGCATTAACTGCGAGAAAAGGGACACTGGAAGAGGGAGTTTCCTAAAGCTCCTCTGCGATAAAGGTGACATTTGAAATGAGTATCAATATGATCATTGTTCTGTTCTTTGGTATTGGATACCAGTCATTCATAACCTATGAATCATTTGCAGGCGATGAATGGGGATAGAAAGCTAACACGAACGATCATAAGGTCTAGCAATGGTGAAGCTGTTGCTGCAAAGACTAGAGACTAGTTACGCTTAGCAGTGATCATGTTAGGATTATGTCTGTGGGATCATGTAACCTCGCATGATCAAAATATGTTCCATTTAATGTTGGACAATTTTGGATAACATAATTTGATCAATAAAATTTCTTTTATTTAAAAAAGAATGGCGATTCTTATCTGCTAGGTTTGGTACATAAACACTTGACACTGTCCCATAATTGGATTATGACTACTCAAAACAAATGACTAAAATGGATAAAATCAAGATGAACTTACGGATTTGTCATCCATGGCTAGGTGAATTTCCTGTAGTTATGGATGAGGAAGTTGGAAGATCCAACGAGT
The DNA here is from genome assembly GCA_034509735.1 of Sesamum alatum. Taxonomy (NCBI): domain Eukaryota; kingdom Viridiplantae; phylum Streptophyta; class Magnoliopsida; order Lamiales; family Pedaliaceae; genus Sesamum; species Sesamum alatum. The sequence goes on along the minus strand of JACGWO010000009.1, from coordinate 23,325,718 downwards.
CTAGCAATAGATGATTTGAATCTGCTAGCTTGGAAATCTTGTCTGAGAAGGAAAAGGCTAAAAAGCTCTTTTTTAGACAAAGTGGGCTTGTCGATAGTCTATTAGAGTGGATCAAAAAGGACATATATATATTACTGAATGCACATGAACAGAAGAGGGTTCACAAGTCTAAGGACCTTTGGTAGGTTTTGGGAATTAGACTTGGAGTGGTAAACTAAACTGGTCACATTTCGATTCGATTGAAAAGTCGTGTATTTAGTGGGAGTGTCAATAATCTATTGGATTAGATCCAAAACGATATTTGTAAGGTTACTGAATACATACGACCAAAAGAGGATTCACAGGTCTAAGAACCTTTAGTAAGTTCTGGGTATTAGACTTGGAGTGGTAAATCAAATTGGTTACCTTTTGATTGGATCCAGAGAATGTATATCAGTGGGGAGTTCTTGAATATTAGAATGAGAATGGAATTCTCAAAAAGTGGAATTCTTCTTGAAGCAACCATGGTTGAACGGTATCTGATAAGGGAGAAATCGAACCTGGTTGGACTTGGTTCGATCGGTGTTCCACTGAAGTTACCTTAACCAATCTAGACATGAACTTGAATGTTGTCAGGTTGAGAAAACATGACACTTTCTTAAAGTCATGATCTAGTTACCATATTGGATATATCCTGGAAAGCTTATATCCTACAAGGTTCTTGAGTATGTAGGATGGTCTTGCATACATCAGGGAACTAGTAGGGATACGGACTAGACTCGGTGTCCGGTTTATATAGGTCTAGTGCAAAATAATTCAAACATCAGGTTATTTCCCACTGACTATATTACAGTCCTCCTAGGGACGACCAAAATACCTTAAGATACTAGATGGGTATAGGTTTCCGGGTCTGACTGATCAATTGGATCATGATCCAAAGGACATATGGAGAAGTGATGTTAGACATAGAGATCGGATCAATCGCTTGGAGCCGTGGGATCCATCTTGAATTCAAATTGGATTTGAGATTTCACGCAATTGGAATATTCATTTTGACAAACTCATACGATATATAACTCGATCAACAACGAGCATTAGGGTCAGTGGGAGTATGGTTGTGTTCCAACGTTAAGTGTGTACGTCTTATTCATTTGGAATGAAATTAAGATGTTGGGAAACACTAGAAACACGAGTATGTTAGAATAGGTGACTGTGAAGCCAATCTGATTGGGGGTAATGTAACCTATGTCTGAATAGTTTCAGTGTTTCAATATTTGTCATGAATAAGAAAGTGATATTCCTTTGGCTCAATACTTTGTTTTGTTAGAATAGGTGACCTTGAAGCCAATCTGATTGGGCTAATGTAACCTAAATTTCAAGTGTTTTAATAAATTGTAATGAATAAGAAAGTTATATTCATTTGGCTCAATACTTTGTTTGTGTTCACTTACTCTTTTACATTACCTGTTCACTGCACAAGCAAAGCCCACGGACCAAAAATACATTCCGGGAAATTGGAACTGCGCATTCAATGGTGTTTCATGAAATTAGTTTCTCCGGATCGGTCTGAAACACTCAAACTCAAGGAATCTTGAGATAGGGTATCGAGAATTCGTGTGAGACTTGCACTAAAAAATTGCACTCGCGTTTCATCGACAAGTGACGATGCTCGTCCATGCAATGTTAGTGGGTCAGCCAGCTAGGAGACTACTGACTGAGGTGACTCGTGGGAACCGTCATATGGAATACCTTGAGTAGGGTCAGTTGGTATGACTTGTATTCTCGGTTCCAACAGTATAAATTGATCCTTGGACTTGAGGAATTACTGAGATCACCTACACACCGTGCCTGTATTTTAGGTATGGCAAAAGGCTGCCAAGTCGAGTAACTCGGTTGTCACAAGCCCTATCTATTGCAGTCAAGATGTGTAGCGTGACAGTAGGTCCTAAAAGAGGATCCATCTCCTATCAGAAGGTTGACGGTAATATCTCACTTTACTCTAAGACTCGTCGCTGATAAATCTGTGGCCACAGTAACTGAACAATGGGTAGGATCTCAAGGGAAGCGGATCGGCTCGGGAACACGGTGAAAGCACGGTGGAGATAAAAACGTGCGGAATAAAAGAATATAAATCACGTTCAAGGGGTGTTCCCTTGAACGTTCCCGGGCTATCGGTGTATAAACGCAGAATATAAACATATATAAAATAAATAAGCGTTCGTGGCTATAGAATAAAGAAGAAACCGAGAGCATAAATATAAATCGGAATACCTTTTCTCGATTTTTGTATTTTGATCGGCTACACGCATTGATTTTCTCCCAATGTTCGTCCACACGAGGTCCCAACGTAGAGACCCTCTAACGTAGTCCACACCATACTGGGAGAGATCTCATTTTTCTTGTTAGAAAAAACGGATCTACAGGATGAAATCAAATAAGAGATTACACTATCAAATTAGTGTTCCTTCCTGATCTTACTTTGTTCTTTCATCCTAGATCAATGAAGCAACAAAGAGGATTTAGAGAGTAGAGAGAGAGAGAGAGAGTGTGTGTGTGTGTATGGAGAGTTTTCATCTTTTTCCTAGAAAAATATGAATAATGAAATTCATCATGCATAGGTGTTAGTATATACTCCTATATACCATCTTCTAAGGTATGATCAAATCATACCAAAAGGGAAAGGGTTGATTGGAGTTGATTTGTCTCTTACCAAAAGAGACAAGTCAACTAACACCTAGCATCCAACATGGCCGATTTTCGCTCCCTCCAAGGTGGCAATTTTTGGTATGCTTATTTAGGGAAGAAGTCCAACTTCTTCCTATTCTATAAATGGAATTAACACACCTCTCGGGTGTTAGAATAGGTGACCATGTAGCCAATCTTGGCAGGAAAAATGCAACCTATGTCTCGACAATTTCAGTGTTTTGATAAACTATTAATGAATAAAGAAGGGAAATGCATTTGGCATTACTTTGTTCGTGTTCACTTTATCTGCTTTATATCTATCTGTTCACTACGCAAACAAAGCCCATGGACTCAAAACCTATTTCAGGGACTAGGACTACGCTTGGAGGTAAGTCCATGAAATCAGTCCCGCCGAATCAGTCCGAAAATCTCCAAGTCAAGGAATCTCGAAAATGGGTACTGAGATTCCCCTTGAGACTTGCACTAAGCATCTGCTGGCGTATTTCATAGACGGGGAACGAAGGTTGTCTAAGCAGTGTTAGTGGGTTAGCCTGCTAGCAAGCAGCTGACTGAGGTGACTCGCGGGAACGGTCTTACGGAGGACCTTGAGTAGGGTCGGCTAGGTATGACGTGTGTTCCCGGTTCCAACGGTACAGGTCAAGTCCTTTGACTTGAGGAATTGCTGAGTTTACCTGTATATCAGGTCTGTATCTTAGATATGGTGAGAGATTACCAAGAAGCACTTGAGTGGTCATAATTCATGTCTAGTACAGCTCTGGTGTACAGAGTGACAGTAGTTTCCAAGAAAGGATCTGTCCCCTGTCAAAGGCATTGACAGTTGAGTCTCACGCATGCTCTGTGTCTTGTCCCTAAAATCTCTGGCCACAGTAACTGAAATCTGTGGCCACAGTAACGGATGCATGCCGGAGAGTCCGCACGCACGCGGGCACCAGGCGGCGCCGCCAGGCGCGCGCGCACGCAGACGATGGTGCACGCGCGCGCGCACTGCGTAGGGCAGATGCGCGGCTGGCGGCTGGCAGGCCAGCGCGCGCGCGGGCAAGGGAGCCTGCACGCGCGACAGCCTGCCGGAGCGCCAGGTCACGCAGCCTGCTGCCGACCGGGCGCGCGCGCCTGCGCGCACTCCAGATGGCTGCAGTCGGTGGCGGTGGCCGACTGCCGGTGTTGCTAGGGTTTTTCCTATTTTCCTATTTGTTTATTTTTCAGTTTTTAATTTTTTAATTAATTCTGAAAATTCATTTTTGTTTAATTTTTTCCTAATTTCGTAAGACATTATTTTGGGAAGTAAAATATATTGGATTTGGAATCCCGGGGATATTTTACTTAAAAATAATGAGGAAAGGTTTTCCTAAAATGAGAAAATGTTATTGTCAACAGTTATGCCATATTTTCACACGTTACGCATTTATTTTTGGATAATTGTGATTGGTAATCATGTATTATTGGTATTTTGTTGTTATGTGATTGGATCATATGATTATGTGTGTTGGATGGAAACGGATGATCACGAGCCCTAGACCGAATGTATGGTTTAATTTCATGTTGGGCCTGTGTGCCTCTTTTGTTGCTTTCTCCTTCTCTCTTTCTAGTTTCCTTGGAATAATAAGGCATTCTATCTCCCTCCTTATGTACTCCCCCGGGTTTTCGCTGGGGTTTCTATTTTTAATATATAATGAGAGTAGAATAGGAGTGAGGTTTCAATATTATGTAATTGATGGAGAAGAAGGAAGGTCCACATGAAGAACCCAGACTGGAGATTCCAAGGTGTTTCCATGAAGAGAAGAAAGAGAAAAGAGACCAAGGCCCATCAGAATGATGATTGGGTTACTGTTAATGTAATAGTATAGGACCAACCCTAGATTGACCATAGATCCACTGCAGGCTCAGTGGATCGCATAGGATTGGGGCTCGTGATCATCCAACAGGGGCGTGCTAGGCTTTAATTTTGCATGTGGTTATTGTGATGGATGAATGGCGCTTTATTTATCGTATAACTGCTGTGGATGCAATTTATTTATTACGCATTATGGATGAATGTGTAGATATTTTATATTATGAGATCTCAGTCATTTACTACTCTCACATTGGTTGGACCAATGTCCAAATATTAGACCCTAGACAAAATTGACATGAACTCTAGGAGTTTGTCCATGCCTTCCAATCCATGGCATAGTGAGGAAGCTGATTTAGGTCAATAGCGTGGTCTCACGAGTCATGGCACGTTATTGTACTTAAAAGAAGCTGCATTGTGTCATGAACGAAAAATAGACCGCTGTTACCTGTCTCATGAGTCGCGGCGCTAGTAGTGGGTCTATGGCTCGGTTGATTGGGTCGGGTCTAACGCCCGATTAACATGATTCGCTTGGTGTCCTCGGGATCATGTGAAAGGGTGAGGCAATAATCTTAGAAATCTCGTGGAACGAGAATGGTATGGTATACCTCCGACATGATTTTTTCCGTGCGAATCGTAACAGCGGGGTATGGGAAAAATCGCTATGGATCCCAATCCCACTAGGAAAGGGTTTCCTAAAAATCACGTTTGAGAGGACCGTGTTTTTCATATAAAATAGTGGGAGCATTAAATGACTAAAGACCATGGATTTAATTTTTTATCAAACCACCGTCTATTATATTCTGCTGATCGCGAACTCTCTTTTAAATGTAGATTTAAAAATGTCTAATACCCCACTTTCAACCATACTTGAGACAAACAAATTCAATGGAACCAATTACAACGACTGGTTGCGCAATCTCAGGATAGTCCTGGATTACGATGTCCCTTCCATTATGGTTCGCCTTAAGGATTGCTATGCAGTCCCGGACCGGCATACTAGGTGGGTTGCGACCAAGGCGTTCTTTGGAACTAAAATGATAGAAGGATCCTCTGTACAAGAGCACGGGGTTAAAATGCTTACCCTGGTGGAAAAGCTCAAGGACCTAAAGGCAGGCCTCGACAATGAAACGTACATAGATGTGATCCTTCAGTCACTCCCACCCTCCTTCGACCAATTTATCGTCAACTACAGCATGAACACACTTGAGAAGGGCATTCATGAGTTGATTAATATGTTGGTGCAATACGAGAAAACGACTAAGAAGTCCACGCCTTCGGTATTGTTTGGAAGTGCTTCAACTTCCAAAACGAAAGGCAAGGGTGCCGGACGTTGGAAAAGGAAGAAAGGGAAGGAAAAAGCCGTCAAAGAAGCTACGAACACTAAGACTGTTCCCATTGCCAAAAAAAAAGGGGGGGCGGGGATAGGCAAAGGAAAGGGAAAGGTTTTCTCCAAGCAACAGTCGAACGCATATGGCATATGTATCAATTGCCGTGAGAAAGGGCATTGGAAGAGGGAGTGCCCAAGCTCCTCTCAAACCAAGGTATTTTTTTGATTGAGGTTAATATGGTCACTAATTCTGCCTCTTGGGTATTAGATAGGAGCTCACATTTGCAATGATTTGCAGGTGCTGAAAAGAAGCAGAAAACTGGGTAGCGGGGATATGATCCTGAAGCTTGGTAATGGCAAGGCCATCTCGGCAGAAGCAGTAGGATCCGCCATTCTAGTAGTTAGTGACAGTATTAGCATAGAATTAGAGCAAGTTTATTTTGTACCTAGTATGATTAAAAACATCATTTCCATTCCATTGTTAGACAATAGTGGTTATGAGTTTATGATAAATAAAAATTGCTTTTATTTGATGAGGTGTGGAATTTCTCATCTACTTGGTACATTAAATAACAGGCTCTATGTCTTGCAACAAACGAACTTCATTCTTAACACTCAACACAAACGTAAAATAGATAATAACGGGAACGCACGACTGTGGCACGCTAGGCTAGGTCACATATCCCAAAATAGGATAAAAAAGTTGCTAGACTCAAGGAACCTAGAGGCAGGGGACTTGAGTGAGCTACCAACTTGTGAATCTTGTCTAAGAGGGAAAATGATCAAGAAGCCTTTTGTAGGAAAAAGCAGGCTTGCCACAGGTCTGTTGGACTTGGTCCATACAGACGTATGTGGACCACTAAGGACGCAGGCCCGAGGTGGGTTCTCCTACTTCATAACCTTTACCGATGATCATTCATGGTATGGTTATGTTTACCTAATAAGGTACAAGTCTGAAGCTCTTGAGAGGTTTAAAGAATTTAGACTTGAAGTGGAGAACCAGACCAACTGCAAAATTAAAGTCCTACGGTCAGAGCGAGGCGGTGAATACCTTAGTACCGAGTTCCTTAATTATCTAAAAGAAAACGGTATAATTTCAGAATGGACACCTCCCGGGACACCATAATTAAATGGTTTCTCTGAAAGGAGGAATCGAACCCTGTTGGACATGGTTCGATCCATGATGAGTTTTACCGAATTGCCCTTGTCCTTTTGGGGCTACGCATTGGAAACGGCGGCCAAGTTGCTAAATTTGGTGCCTACCAGTGTATTGACCCAAACGTCATACGAGATATGGCACGGCAAGCCTGCATCCTACAACTACTTGAAAGTGTGGGGTAGCCCCGCATACGTCAAGAGGTTAGTGGGAGATAAGTTAAAATCTAGGTCTAGCTTATGCAGGTTCGTTGGATACCCTAAAGAAACTGCGGGTTATTACTTTTATGACCCCTTGGAACAAAAGGTGTTTGTTTCAAGGAATGCAGTGTTCTTGGAGCAAGGCTTCCTAGAGGATATCCAACCTGATGAGCTGATCCTTGAGGAATCAAGTAATGGAATCCAGCCATTAGAGGTAGCCGCGGAATCCTCACTTAGAGGATTCAGGATAGACACCCGAAGGGCTGACCGACCTCGAGAAATCCAACATGCTAGGCTTGAAGGACAGCCTCAGGAACAGCCAGCCCCGGTCCTTGAACCGCCAGCTCCGATACAGTCCGTGCCCACAGTCGCCACTGACGTTCCGTTCTCCGTAGGTCTACTAGAGAGTCCAGACCTCCAGTGAGATATGGCTTTCTAAATACGATCGGTCTTTTGGATAACAATCCTAAGACATATGGAGAAGCGATGTTTGACATCGACTCCGGGAAATGGCTTGAGGCCATGAAAACCGAAATGGACTCCATGAGCGAGAACCAAGTCTGGAGGCTTGTAGATCCACCGAAAGGTGTTAAGCCAGTTGGCTGTAAGTGGGTCTACAAGCGCAAACTTGGCGTTGATGGAGAAGTCACAACATTCAAGGCTAGGCTAGTAGCTAAGGGATACACTCAAAGATCCGGGGTCGATTTTGAGGATACCTACTCGCCGGTAGCCATGGCTAAGTCCATTCGGATCCTGCTCGCCATAGCAGCATGGTATGACTATGAAATATGGCAGATGGACGTGAAAACGGCCTTCCTTAACGGTTTCGTTGAGGAAGAGATCTATATGGATCAGTCGGAGGGTTTCACAATCACTGGAGAAGAACAGAAGATCTGTCGTCTCCAGAAGTCCATCTATGGCCTCAAACAAGCATCCCGAAGTTGGAACATTCGCTTTGATGAAGTAATACGGGGTTATGACTTCATCAAAAACGAATCCGGCCCTTGTATATACAAGAAGGTCAGTGGGAGCTCTATAGTATTCCTAGTGCTTTAAGTGGATGACATTCTACTCATTGGTAATGATATTAGAATGTTGGGTGACACAAAAGCATGGTTATCAATCCAATTTTCGATGAAGGATTTGGGTGAAGCCTCCTACATCCTAGGCATCCAGATTGTCCAGGACATATCTAAAAGGATGTTAGGGCTCACTCAAAACTCGTACATGGAGAAAGTCTTAAAGAGATATCGAATGGACAACTCCAAACGAGGATTCCTTCCTATGAGGCATGGGATCAAGTTATCCAAGAAGCAATGCCCGCAGACTGATGAGGAACTTGAAAGGATGAAAGTAATCCCCTATGCTTCTGCCGTAGGAAGCATCCAATATGCGGTCCACTGCACCAGGCTTGATATTGCTTACGCTTTGAGCATAACAAGCAGATATCAGTCTTGTGCAGGAGAGGCACATTGGAATGCTGTTAAGGGCATCCTTAAGTACCTAAGAAGTACTAAGGAAATGTTCTTAGTCTATGGCAATGGAGAACTGATCCTGGAAGGCTTTAGCGACGCTAGCTTCCAGTCTGATGACGACGATGCCAAGTCTCAATCGGGTTATGTTATTCAAGCTCAATGGAGGAGTAGTGGCTTGGAAAAGTTCCAAGCAAGCAACCACTGCTGACTCCACCACAGAGGCTGAATACATAGCAGCTTCAGAAGCTGCCAAGGGAGCGGTTTGGATGAGAAACTACATCCAAGAGTTGGGTGTGGTGCCTAGCATCGCCGAGCCCGTTGTCATCTTCTGTGATAGCAACGGTGCAATAGCACAAGCAAAGGAACCGAGATATCATCACCGTTCCAAACACATTCTTAGACGCTACCATCTTTTAAGAGAAATGGTAGGAAGAGGTGACGTTCGAATGGACCTAGTCAACTCAGCAGACAACACAGCAGATCCGCTGACAAAGCCTATGTCGCAGAGCGCTCATACACAACATCTTGAGAAGATGGGGATTAGACATATGGGCGATTGGTTGTAAGGTCAAGTGGGAGATTGTTAGAATAGGTGACCATGTAGCCAATCTTGGCAGGCAAAATGTAACCTATGTCTAGACAATTTCAGTGTTTTGATAAACTATTAATGAATAAAGAAGTGAAATTCATTTGGCATTACTTTGTTTGCGTTCACTTTATCTGCTTTATATCTATCTATTCACTACGCAAACAAAGCCCACGGACTGAAAACCTATTTCGGGGACTGGGACTATGCTTGGAGGTAGGTCTATGAAATCAGTCCCGCCGAATCAGTCCGAAAATCTCCAAGTCAAGGAATCTCGAAAATGGGTACTGAGATTCCCCTTGAGACTTGCACTAAGCATCTGCTGTCGTATTTCATAGACGGGGGACGAAGGTCGTCTAAGCAGTGTTAGTGGGTTAGCCTGCTAGGAAGCAACTGACTGAGGTGACTCGCGGGAACGGTCTTACGGAGGACCTTGAGTAGGGTCGGCTAGGTATGACGTGTGTTCCCGGTTCCAATGGTACAGGTCAAGTCCTTTGACTTGAGGAACTGCTGAGTTTACTTGTATATCAGGTCTGTATCTTAGATATGGTGAGAGATTGCCACGAAGTAATTGTCAATGCCTTTTGACAGAGGTGCACTAGACATGGCTTATGACTACTCAAGTGCTTCTTGGCAATCTCTCACCATATCTAAGATACAACCCTGATATACAGGTAAACTCAGCAGTTCCTCAAGTAAAAGGATTTGACCTGTACTGTCGGAACCAGGAACATACGTCATACCTAGCCGACCATACTCAAGGTCCTCCGTAAGACGGTTCCCGCGAGTCACCTCAGTCAGGTGCTCCCTAGCAGGCTAACCCACTAACACTGCTTAGACGACCTTTGTCACCCGTCGATGAAATACGACAGCAGATGCTTAGTGCAAGTCTCAAGGGGAATCTCGGTACCCATTTTCGAGATTCCTTGACTTGAAAATTTCCGGACTGATTCGGCGTGACTGATTTCATGTACCTACCTCCAAGCGTAGTCCCAGTCCCCGAAATACATTTTCAGTCCGTGGGCTTTGTTTGCGTAGTGAACAGATATGTAATGCAGATAAAGTGAACACAAACAAAGTAATGCCAAATGAATTTCACTTCTTTATTCATTAGTAATTTATCAAAACCCTGAAATTGTCTAGACATAGGTTACACTTTGCCTGCCAAGATTGACTCTATGGTCACCTATTCTAACACCTACGGCAGAAGCATATGGAATGATTTTCATCTTTTCAAGTTCCTCATCAGTCTGCGGGGATTGTTTCTTGGACAACTTGATCCCATGCCTAATTAAAAGGAATCCTAGTTTGGAGTTGTCCATCTGAAACCTTTTCAGGACTTTCCCCATATACGAGTTTTGGGTTAGTCCTAACATTCTTTTAGATCTGTCCCTGACAATCTGGATGCCTAGAATGTAGGAGGCTTCACCCAAATCCTTCATGGAAAACTGAGTTGATAACCACGCTTTTGTGTTACCCAACATTCTCACGTCATTGCCTATGATTAGAATGTCATCCACATAAAGCACTAGAAACACTATTGAGCTTCCACTGACCTTCTTGTATACGTAAGGGTCGGATTTGTTTTTGATGAAATCATAACCCCGTATGACTTCGTCAAAGCGAATGTTCCAATTTCGGGATGCTTGTTTGAGGCTATAGATGGACTTTTGGAGACGACAGACCTTCTGTTCTTCTTTGAAAATCGTGAAACCGTCCGGCTGATCCATGTAGATCTCTTCCTCAACGAAACCATTAAGGAAGGCCGTTTTCACGTCCATCTGCCATATCTCATTGTCATACCATGCTGCTATGGCAAGCAGGATCCGGATGGAGTTAGCCATGGCTACTGGCGAGTAGGTGTCCTCAAAATCGACACCGGGTCCTTGAGTGTACCCTTTTGCTACTAACCTAGCCTTGAAGGTTGTGACCTCTCCATCAATGCCAAGTTTGCGCTTATAGACCCATTTACAGCCAACTGGCTTAACTCCTTTGGGCAGGTCTACAAGTGTCCAGACTTGGCTCTTATTCATGGAGTTCATTTCAGTTTTCATGGCCTCAAGCCATTTCCCGGAGTCGATGTCAGACATCCCCTCCCCGTATGTCTTAGGATCCTTATCCAATAGACTGGTCGTGTTTAGAAAGTCGTATCTCACCGGAGGTCGGGACTCTCTAATGGAGAACGGGAACGTCAGTGGTGACTGTGGGCGCTAACTGTATTGGAGCTAGCGGTTCAGGTACCGAGGCTGGCCCTTCCTGAGGTCGTCCTTCATGCCTAGCATGCTGGACTTCTCGAGTTTGGTCAGCCCTCTGGGTATCTATCCTGAATCCTCTAAGTGAGGAATCCGGGGCGTCCATTGATGACTGATTTCCATCACTTGACTGCTCAAGGATCAGTTCATCAGGTTGGATATCCTCTGGAAAGCCTTGTTCCAAGAACAATGCAGTTTCCTTGGGGTATCCAACGAACCTGCATAAACTAGATTTTGATTCTAGCTTGTCTCCCACTAGCTTCTTGACGTATGCGGGGCTACCCTACACTTTCAAGTAGTTGTAGGACGCAGGCTTGCCGTGCCATATTTCATATGGCGTTTGGGTCAATATGCTGGTAGGCGCCAAATTCAACAACTTGGCCGCAGTCTCCAATGCGTAGCCCCAAAAGGACAAGGGAAATTTGGTAAAACTCATCATGGATCGAATCATGTCCAACAGGGTTCGATTCCTCCTTTCAAAGACCCTATTTAACTGTGGTGCCCCGGAAGGTGTCCATTCACAGATTATACCATTTTCTTTAAGATAATTCAGGAACTCAGTACAAAAGGTACTCTCCACCTAGGTCTGACCGTAGGACTTTAATTTTGCAGCTGGTTTGATTCTCAACTTCAAGTCTGAATCCTTTAAACCTCTCAAGAGCTTCAGACTTGTACCTCATCAGGTATACATAACCATACCGTGAATGATCATCGGTGAAGGTTATGAACTAGGAGAACCCACCTCGGGCCTGCGTCCTTAGTGGTCCACATACGTTTGTATGGACCAAGTCCAACAGGCCTGTGGCAAGCCTGCTTTGTCCTACAAAGGGCCTCTTGGTCATTTTCCCTCTTAGATAGGATTCGCAAGTTGGTAGCTCACTCAAGTCCCCTACCTCTAGGTTCTTTGAGTCTACCAATTTCTTCATCTTATCTTGGGAAATGTGACCTAGCCTAGCGTGCCACAGTTGTGCGTTTCCGTTATTATCTATTTTACATTTGTGTTGAGAATTTAGAACGAAGTTCATCTGTTGCAAGATATAGAGACCGTTATTAAGCGTACCAAGCAGATGAGCAATTCCACACATCATCAAATAAAAGCAATTTTTATTAGTCATAAACTCATATCCACTATTGTCTAACAACGGAATGGAAATGATGTTTCCAATCATGCTAGGTACAGAATAAACTTGCTCTAATTCTATGCTAATGCGATCACTAACTACTAGAGTGGCGGATCCTACTGCTTCTGCCGAGATGGCCTTGCCATTCCCAAACTTTAGGACCATGTCCCCGCTACTCAGTTTTCTGCTTCTTTTCAGCACCTGCAAATCATTGCAAATGTGAGCTTCACAGCCGGTATCTAATACCCAAGAGGCAGTGTTAGTAACCACATTAACCTCAATCATAAGGATACCTTGTTTGGAGAGGAGTTTGGGGCAATCCCTCTTCCAATGCCCTTTCTCACGGCAATTGATACATATGTCATATGCCCTCGAATGTTGCTTTGAGTCAACCTTCCCTTTTCCTTTGCCTTTCCCTACTTTGGCAACGGACACTCTTAGTGTTGGTAGCTACTTTGACGGCTTTTCCCTTTCCCTTCTTCCTTTTCAACGTCCGGCACCCTTGCCTTTCGTCTTGGAAGTTGAAGCATCTCCGAACAATACCGACGCGTAGACTTTTTGGTCGTTGCCTCATATTGCACCAACATATTGATTAACTCATGAATACCCTTCTCAAGTGTGTTCATGTTGTAGTTAACAATGAATTCGTCGAAGGAAGGTGGGAGAAACTGAATGATCACATCTATGTACGTCTCGTTATCGAGCCCTGTCTTGAGGTCCTCGAGCTTTTCCACCAAGGTAAGCATCTTGACCCCATGTTTTTGTACAGAGGATCCTATGTTCTTGTACAGAGGATCCTTCGGTCATTTTTAGTTCCAAAGAACGCCTTCGTCGCGATATACCTAGTATGCCGGTCCGGGACTGCATAACAATCCTTCAGGCCAACCATAATGGAAGGGACATCGTCTAGCCTTTCATACTGCTTCTGAATCTCATTCGTCATGGAGGAAAGTATGATGCTACGGACTTTCTGGTTATCCTTATGTCAAGTCTCGAACGTCTCACGTTCTTCTGGCGTGGACCCTTCCGGCAAGGTCCTAGGGAACGGCTCGTCCATGACATAGCCTTGGTTCTCGTAATCTAGGACTATCCTCAGATTGCGCAACTAGTCGTTGTAATTGGTTCCATTAATCTTGTTGGTCTCAAGTATGGTTGATAATGGGTTCTTATACATTTTTAAATCTACATTTAAAATAACAGAGCTACGATTAGCAGAATTTTAAAAGACGGAAGTTTTGATAAATAATTAAATGCTTGGACTTTAGTCATTTAATGCTCCCACTATTTATACGAAAACACGATACTCTCAAACGTTTTTTTCGGGAAATACCCTTTCCTAGTGGGCTTGGGATCCACAGCGATTTCCCCCATACCCCGCTTTTACGATTCGCATGGGAAGTGAACGATTGAAGCGCGGTATAAATTTAAATAAACGGAATTTAAACATGCTTTTATGAAAAATAAAGAACTCGTTCAAGGGGTGTACCCTTGAAGTTCCCGGGTGTTTGGTGTATCTCATGAATTAAAAGCATACAAGAATCATGGAGGTCATAGGGTTTAAAATAAAGAGAGGGACGAAAAATTAAATCGGAATCATGGAGGTCATAGGGTGTACCCTTGGAGAGTGAGAGAGAGAGAGGCGGACGAGATTAGAGGGAGAGAGCACACGAGTTGTAGAGTGTGTGTGTGTGTGTGTGTGTGTGTGTGTGTTTGTAGATTCATCATCCTACTTATGGTGAGGGGCTAGGACTATTTATAGAGGAGGAGTTTAATTCTGTTCAAACTCCAACTCTAGAAAACTAATTTGACTAGGATTTCGACCTAGTCAAATTAATCCTAGCCATCCATCTCCCCTTTTTAATCTCAATCATTAATTTAATTTAATGGAATATTCAAAACCTATTTAAATATTCAAAAGGGCAATAAATAAATATAATAAATATAAATATTTATTCTAGGCCCATTAAATTAATTTTTTTAATAAATCTAATTTATTAGATTAATCCCTTTTATCTAATAAAAGAAATTAATTCTCTTCAAGAAAATTAAGGACCCGATTAAATCCAATTTAATCATTCAATTTCTCCAATATTTAATTCTAAATTAAATACTTAATGTATGTGGATTGTGTGTGACTCTTTAGGTTCACCTTTCAGCTAGACTTGGCCGGATTCCTAGAATCCGCCCGTTACCATGGGTGGCCATCTAGCAACAGTCGATGGCATTAGAGACTAGGTGAATATTCGGGATGAACATTTAGGCTCTAACAGTACACTTGTCCTTCTGTCTTCGGTCTCACCACTTAGGGTCTAGGGCACGGAAAATGCAGGTACCCATTTTGGACCTAAGTATCGGTCTGTCCTTAATAAACGCCACAAGGGAAAGCTTCCCTTCTGTTCAGTTAATGTGGCCACAGATTTTAGGGAATCCCGATACCCATTTTCGAGATTCCTTGACTTGGAGTTTTCCGGACTGATTCGGCGGGACTGATTTCATGAACCTACCTCCAAGCGTAGTCCTAGTCCCCGAAATGGGCTTTCAGTCCATGGGCTTTGTTTGCGTAGTGAACAGATAGATAAAGCAGTAAAGTGAACGCAAACAAAGTAATGCCAGAATGAATTTCACTTCTTTATTCATTAATAGTTTTATCAAAACACTGAAATTGTCTAGACATAGGTTACATTTTGCCCGCCAAGATTGGCTACATGGTCACCTATTCTAACACCTTTCGATGGATCTACAAGTCTCCAGACTTGGTTCTCGTTCATGGAGTCCATTTCGGTTTTCATGGCCTCAAGCCATTTCCCGGAGTCGATGTTAGACATCGCTTCTCCATATGTCTTAGGATTGTTATCCAAAAGACCGGTCGTATTTAGAAAGCCATATTCACTGGAGGTTTGGACTCTTTAGTAGACCTACGGAGGACGGGAACGTCAGTGGTGACTGTGGGTGCTGACTGTATCGGAGCCGGCGGTTCAGGGACCGGGGCTGGCTGTTCCTGAGGCTGTCCTTCATGCCTAGCATGTTGGACTTCTCGAGGTTGGTCAGCCCTTCGGGTGTCTATCCTGAATCCTCTAAGTGAGAGTTCCGCGGCTACCTCTGATGGCTGGATTCCATCACTTGATTCCTCAAGGATTAGCTCATCAGGTTGGACATCCTCTGGGAAGCCTTGCTCCAAGAATACTGCATTCCCTTAAACAAACACCTTTTGTTCCAAGAGGTTATAGAAGTAATAACCCGCAGTTTCTTTAGGGTATCCAACAAACCTGCATAAGCTAGACCTGGATTCTAGCTTATCTCCCACTAACCTCTTGACGTATGTGGGGTTACCCCACATTTTCAAGTAGTTGTAGGATGCATGCTTGCTGTGCCATATCGCATATGGCGTTTGGGTCAATACACTGGTATGCGCCAAATTTAGCAACTTGGCTGCCATTTCTAACGCATAGCCCCAAAAGGACAAGGGCAATTTGGTAAAACTCATCATGGATCGAACCATGTCCAACATGGTTCGATTCCTCCTTTCAGAGACACCATTCAATTGTGGTGTCCCGGGAGGGGTCCATTCAGATATTATACCATTTTCTTTTAGATAATTAAGGAACTCGGTACTAAGGTATTCACCGCCTCGGTCTGACCGTAGGACTTTAATTTTGCAGTTGGTCTGACTTGTACCTCATTAGGTAAACATAACCATACCGTTAATGATCATCGGTAAAGGTTATGAAGTAGGAGAACCCACCTCGGGCCTGCGTCCTTAGTGGTCCACAAACGTCTTTATGGACCAAGTCCAACAGACGTGTGGCAAGCCTGCTTTGTCCTAGAAAGGGCTTCTTGGTCATTTTCCCTCTTAGACAAGACTCACAAGTTGGTAGCTCACTCAAGTCCCCTACCTCTAGGTTCTTTGAGTCTACCAATCTTTTCATCCTATCTTGGGATATTTTACGTTTGTGTTGAGCGTTGAGAACGAAGTTCGTTTGTTGCAAGATATAGAGCCCGTTATTTAATGTACCAAGTAGATGAGCAATTCCACACCTCATCAAATAAAAGCAATTTTTATTGATCATAAACTCATAACCACTATTGTCCAACAATGGAATGGAAATGATGTTTTTAATCATACCAGGTACAAAATAAACTTGCTCTAATTCTATGCTAATACTATCACTAACTACTAGAGTAGTAGATCCTACTGCTTCTGCCGAGATGGCCTTGCCATTCCCAAGCTTCAAGATCATTTCCCCGCTACCCAGTTTTCTGCTTCTTTTCAGCACCTACAAATCATTGCAAATGTGAGCTCCACAGCCGGTATCTAATACCCAAGAGGCAGAATTAGTGACCATATTAACCTCAATCACAAATATACCTTGGTTTGAGAAGAGCTTGGGGCACTCTCTCTTCTAATGCCCTTTCTCATGGCAATTGATACATATGTCATATGCCTTCGACTGTTGCTTGGAGACAACCTTTCCCTTTCCTTTGCCTTTTCTTTCTTTGGCAATGGGAACACTCTTAGTGTTCGTTGCTGCTTTGACGGCCTTTTCCTTCCCTTTCTTCCTTTTCCAACATCCGGCACCTTTGCCTTTCTTCTTGGAAGTTGAAGCACCTCCAAGCAATACCGAAGGCATGGACTTCTTAGTCGTTGCCTCGTATTGCACCAACATATTAATCAACTCATGAATGCCCTTCTCAAGTGCGTTCATGTTGTAGTTGACAATAAATTGGTCAAAGGAGGGTGGGAGTGACTGAAGGATCACATCTATGTACGTTTCATTATCGAGACCTGCCTTCAGGTCCTCGAGCTTTTCCACCAGGGTAAGCATTTTAACCCCGTGCTCTTGTACAGAGGATCCTTCTGTCATTTTGGTTCCAAAGAACGCCTTGGTCGTGACATACCTAGTATGCCGGTCCGGGACTGCATAGCAATCCTTAAGGCGAGCCATGATGGAAGGGACATCGTCTAGCCTTTCATACTGCTTCTGAATCTCATTCGTCATAGAAGCAAGTATGACGCTACGGACCTTCCGATTATCCTTATGCCAAGTCTCGAACGTCTCACGTTCTTCCGGCGTGGATCCTTCCGGTAAGATCCTAGGGAGAGGCTCGTCCATGACGAAGCCTTGGTTCTCATAATCCAGGACTATCCTGAGATTACGCAACTAGTCGTTGTAATTGGTTCCATTGAATTTGTTTGTCTCAAGAATGGTTGAAAGTGGGTTCTTAGACATTTTAAATCTACATTTAAAACAGATTTCGCGATCAACAGAATATAAAAGACGGTGCTTTGATAAAAATTAAATGCATGGTCTTTAGTCATTTAATGCTCCCACTATTTATACGAAAACAAGGTACTCTCAAACGTGATTTTCGGAAAACCCTTTCCTAGTGGGCTTGGGATCCACAGCGATTTTTCCCATACCCCACTTTTATAATTCGCATGGAAAAAATCCTGTGGGAGGTATACCATACCATTCTCGTTCCACGAGATTCCCAAGACTATTGCCTCACCCTTTCACATGATCCCGAGGACTCCAAGCGAATCATGTTAATTGGGCGTTAGACCCGACCCAACCGACCGAGCCATAGACCCACTGTTACCCCCACGACTCATGAGACAAGTAATAGTGGTCTATTTTTCGTTCATGACACAGTGCAGCTTCTTTTAAGTACAATAACGTGCCACGACTCGTGAGACCACGCTATTGACCTAAATCAGCTTCCTCACTATGCCATGGATTGGAAGGCATGGACAAACTCCTAGAGTTCATGTCCATTTTGACTAGGGTCTAATATTTGGACATTGGTCCAACCAATGTGAGGGTAGTAAAGACCGAGATCTCATAACATAATACACCTACACATTCATCCATAATGCGTAATAAATAAATGCATCCATAGTAGTTATATGATAAATAAAAAACGCCATTCATCCATCATAATAACCACATGCAAAATTAAAGCCTAGCACGCCCCTGTTGGATGATCACGAGCCCGAATCCTATGCGATCCACTAAGCCCGCAGTGGATCTATGGTCAATCTAGGGTTGGTCCTATACTATTACATTAATAGTAACCCAATCATCATTCTGATGGGCCTTGGTCTCTTTTTTCTTTCCTCACTTCATGGAAATGCCTTGGAACCTCCAGTCTGGGCTCTCCATGTGGACCTTCTTTCATCTCCATCAATTACATAAAAAATTAAAACCTCACTCCTAATCTACTCTCATTACATATTAAAAAATAGAAACCCCAGCGAAAACCCGGGGGGAGTACATAAGGAGGGAGATAGAATGTCTTATTATTCCAAGGCAACTAGAAAGAGAGAAGGAGAAAGCAGTAAAAGAGGCACACAGGCCCAACATAAAATTAAACCATACATTCGGTCTAGGGCTCGTGATCATCCGTTTGCATCAAACACACATAATCATATGATCCAATCACATAATAATAATATGCCAATAATACATGATGACCAACCATAATTATCCAAGATAAAACAAATATATAAATGCGTAGCATGTGAAAATATGGCATAACCGTTGGTAATAATATTTTCTCGTTTTAGGAAAACCTTTCCTCATTATTTTTAAGTAACATATTCCCGGGATTCCAAATCCAATATATTTTACTTCCCAAAATAATGTCTTAAAAATTTAGGCAAAATTGAACAAAAACGAATTTTCAGAATTAATTAAAAAATTAAAACTGAAAAAATAAACAAAATAAAAATAGGGAGAAACCCTAGCAACAACGGCCGCCGCCACCGGCAGCAGCCAGCCGGCGAGCGCGCAGGCCCTTGCCTGCGTTCACGCGCGCCTGGTGGGCAACAGGCCGCGCGGCTTGGCGCTCCGGCAGGCTGTCGTGCGTGCAGGCTCCCTTGCCCGCGCGCGCGCTGGCCTACTGGTCGTCAGCCGCGCATCTGCCCTGCGCACTAGGCGTGCCCGCCGGGCGCGCGTGGAGACACCACCGTCTGCGTGCGCGCGCGCCTGGCGCCGCCAGGTGCCCCCGCGCGCGCGGACTCATGGGCGCGGACTCATGGGCGCCCCTACCGGGCGCGCGGGATTCCCTGCCCGTTTGCGCGCGCGCCCGGCCAGCGGCCCTGCCTGAGGCCCGGCCGCGCGTCCGCCTGGCGGGCTGCGCGCAGTCTAGCGCATCTGGCCAGGTGGCCGCGCGCAGGTTTCACCTGCTGCGCGCGCGGCTGCCCAGCCTCTGCACACGGCTGCGCGCGGCCAGGCTCCGGCTGGTCCGCGTGCGGCATTTCTTCGTTCTTCGTTCGATTTTCACCCCCGTTTCCCAAGAAAAAACAGAAAAATACCAACAATGCAATAATCACATAAATTAAAAGCAAGAAACGACATGCTTTAATAATCAAGAAACCAAGAATTATTTAAAACATGCCAAAAACACGTTTCATGCTTAAAACGCACATTAAACCCTAGGCCTATACACCGAACCGGGCTCTGATACCACTGAAAGATTGTGGATCGTCCTGGGGAAATAGCACGAATGCGGAAGCGCGGTATAAAATTAAAATACGAAAATTAAACATGCTTTGATAAAATAAATAAACACGTTCAAGGGGTGTGCCCTTGAACTTTCCCGGGTGTTCGGTGCATCTCATGAAATTAAAAGCCTAAACAAATCATGGAGGCCATAGGATTGAAAAATAAATGGAACGAAAAATTAAATCGGAACCTACCGATTGTCGTTTTCGTCTTCTAACTACTACTCGCGTTGTTCCCCGATTTGCTCCAAGTCTCATTCTTTAGACTCTCCAAACAGTAACTCGCAATCCACCCACGTATCTTGCACGTCGTGGTAGCGAACGAACAAGTATAATATTGGAGAGGATGAATTAATAACACGTTATTAATTAACGGTATTAATTCTCCTTTTTGATCTAATGTTCCAAGAACAAAAGAATCAAGAAGTGTTTTCTTGTTTGAGGAGAGAGAGAGAGCGGACGAGAGGGGAGAGGGAGAGCCGAATTGTGTGTGTGTGTTTGAATTTCATCACTTTTCAAATAGTGAAAGACTAGGACTATATATAGAGGAGGAGTTTAATCCTCTTTAAACTCCAACTCTAAAGAGGTATATTTTGACTAGGATTTTGACCTAGTCAAAGTCCTAGTCAAAGTAGTATTTTACCTAGTCAAATTAATCCTAGCCAACCATCTCTCCCTTTCAATCTCAACCATTAATTCAATTTAATGCATTATTTAAATCCTATTAAATATTCCAAAGGCCAAATAAATAAATATAATAAATTATAAATATTTATTCTAGGCCTATTAAATTAATCCTCTAATAAATCTAATTTATTAGATTAATTCCTTTTATCAAATAATAGGAATTAATTCTCAAAGAAAATAAAGGACCTGACGAAATCCAATTTAATCATTCCTTTTCTCCAATATTTAATTCTAAATTAAATACTTGATGTGTGTGGATTGTGTGTGACTCTTTAGGTTCACCTTTTAGCTAGACTTGGTCGGATTCCTAGAATCCGTCCGTTACCATGGGTGGCCATCTAGCAACGGTCCATGGCACTAGAGAATAGGTGAAATATCCGGGATGAACATTTAGGCTCTAACAGTACACTTGTCCTTCTGTCTACGGTCTCACCACTTAGGGTCTAGGGCACAGAAAATGCAGGTACCCATTTTGGACCTAAGTGTCGGTCTGTCCTTACTAAACGCAGCAAGGGAATCCTTCCCTTCTGTTCAATTACTGTGGCCACAGATTTTAGGGACGAGACACAGAGCATGCGTGAGACTCAACTGTCAATTCCTTTTGACAGGAGACAGATCCTTTCTTGGAAACTATTGTCACTTTGTACACCAGAGCTGCACTAGACATGGCTTATGACTACTCAAGTGCTTCTTGGCAATCCTCACCATATCTAAGATACAGACCTGATACACAGGTAAACTCAGTAGTAGCTCAAGTCAAAGGACTTGTCCTGTACCGTTGGAACCGGGAACACACGTCATACCTTGTTGACCCTACTTAAGGTCCTCCGTAAGATGGTTCCCGCGAGTCACCTCAGTCAGCTGCTCCCCAGCAGGCTAACCCACTAACAATGCTTAGACGACCTTTCTCACCCGTCGATGAAATACGACAGCAGATGCTTAGTGCAAGTCTCAAAGGGAATCCCGGTACCCATTTTCGAGATTCCTTGATTTGGAGTTTTCCGGACTGATTCGGCGGGACTGATTTCATGGACCTACCTCCAAGCGTAGTCCCACTCCCCGAAATGGGCTTTCAGTCCGTGGGCTTTGTTTGCGTAGTGAACAGATAGATAAAGCAGTAAAGTGAACGCAAACAAAGTAATGCCAGAATGAATTTCACTTCTTTATTCATTAATAGTTTTATCAAAACACTGAAATTGTCTAGACATAGGTTACATTTTGCCCACCAAGATTAGCTACATGGTCACCTATTCTAACAAGATATTGGATATCTTGTTATAAATACACAGTACGTATTTATGTGTTGGCATAATTATATTTGATGTAAATGTGCTTTGTTGTTGTTTATTTGATAAACAATAAGGATGATCACTGCCCTTTTTAGCCTATGTATGGTTTAATTTATTGTTGGGCGAGGTCTGCGTGCCTCTTGTTTTTTCATCTATCTAACGCTTTTAGCCTTGGAATAATAAGGCTTTCTTCCTCTCTATTAATGTACTCCCCCCGATTTATGATTGGGGTTTCTTTTAAGTTGTAATGAGAGTAGATTAGATTGTGAGGATTTATTTTATTAAATGTAAGCTTCCAAGGAGATGTACGTCTACCTTAGTTTGACCATAGATCCACTGCGGGCTCAGTGGATCACTTAGGAATGGGCTTGTGATTATCCTAACAGGGTGTGCTAGGCTTATTTTGCATGTGCTTAAGTTTTTTTTATGCTTTGATGTATGGTGTGTTTGGAATTCATCTTATTACATTATATATATAAATCTTGAGCATGGAAAATACTAATAATGATGAGGTCTCGGTCTTAATAAAATGAAGAACTCTCACTTGGATGGTCCAAGTAAATATTAGGCCCAAAATTGAATTAAATCAAATGGTTTGATTATTCCAAGCCTTCCATCCGTAATAATGTAATGAGGAAGGTACTTTCCTCTAAGCATGGTCTCACGAGTTGTGGCACGTTTTGGAATGAAAGAAAGCTGCATTACTGTTACGAACAA
Source organism: Sesamum alatum (assembly GCA_034509735.1). Lineage (NCBI taxonomy): Eukaryota > Viridiplantae > Streptophyta > Magnoliopsida > Lamiales > Pedaliaceae > Sesamum > Sesamum alatum. The sequence goes on along the minus strand of JACGWO010000009.1, from coordinate 23,302,888 downwards.
AGGAATATGCTCCTGTTTTCCTGTCTCACGAGTCGTGGGGGCGATAGTTGAGATATGATTTGGTTGATGGGTCAGGCCTAACGCCAAAGTAACATGATTCGCTTGGAGTCCTCGGAATCATGTGAAAGAGGTGAGGCAAAATATCTTGGGAATCTCATTGGATGAGAATGGTATTTGATACCTCCCACAAAGCTTTTTCTATGTGAATTGTAAAAGCGGGGCATGGAGAATTGCGTTTGTGGATCCCAAGCCCACTAGGAAATGGTTTTCCGAAACCCCACTTGAGAGTGGTGGGTTTTCGTAGAAATAGTGGGAGGGTTAATGACTAAAGACCATGTCATAAACTTGAATTAATATTACAATTCGTTTGCTAATTTCTGCTTTACATTTTAAATGTAGATGTCTAAGAACCCGTTATCTATGATTATGGAGACTAATAAGTTTAATGGAACAAACTACAACGATTGGCTGCGTAATCTGAGGATTGTCCTCGATTACGAAAACCAGGCTTATGTTCTGGATAAGCCATTTCCCGTAACCTTGCCGGAAGGTTCCTCGCCAGAAGAGCGTTTGACGTTCGAAAAATGGCATGAGGATGACCGCAAGGTACGCAGCTTCATAGTGGCATCCATGACCAATGAGATCCAGAAGCAGTATGATAGGATGGACCATGCCAACGCGATAATGTTCCGCTTACAGGATATGTATGCGGTTCCGGATAGGCATATTAGATATGCCGCCATAAAAGCACTTTTGGACACCAAGATGACTGAAGGATCCTCTGTACATGAACATGGGATCAAGATGCTTTCCCTTGTGGAAAAACTCGAGGATCTCAAAGTTGATCTTGATAATGATACATATATAGATGTGATCCTACAGCCTCTTCCTCCCTCTTACAACCCTTTTGTCGTGAATTACAACATGAATGGACTTGAGAAGTCCATACACGAGTTGATTAACATGTTGACCCAGTTCGAAGCAACGACCAAAAGGCCTGCACCGACGATACTGGTTGGGGAGGCTTCATCCTCTAAGGCGAAAAGCAAGAGAGCCGGACGCTGGATGTAACACCCCCTACTTTACTACACCTAGTTACCACTAATTAATCCTTCATTTTCTTAATCTCAACTTATCTTATAACGTAATATAAATTTTATCTATCAATATAACAAATATATATACAACATGAGATAATAAACATAGCCAAAAACTTTATATTTACTTCCCACCACTGTACATAACTTAAACAAAAAGATAACCAACGTCCAGCTGTCCAATATCTTACAATAAGCTCTACAATACTAGGATATTTTAATTATATAGCCCAAAACTTCCACCTTCAATGTCACGGCTGACCCACCTATTTAGTGTCACGGCACGGCTCAAGATCCAATAGTATTAGTCCGAGACCTATCTCCTGAAACGTATGTGGCAAGGAATGAGCTGCCTACTCAATAAGTATAGCCTTTCGGTCTATATATAAGTATTCAAGCAACCAGTCAAGTATAAAGTAAATATACCAACATAATCCAACATGCGACATACATTACAGTAGATAAGAAATCACATGGCTACAATACAATATTTACTCAAGACATAATAGAGGCATTTTAGTTGTTTCCTTAGGGCCCTGCTTAACCAACCTGGAGTGCATCACTCAATAAGTTTAGCCGGCTATCACCATCATCATCATCTCAATCACAATACTCCTTCCACTCTCTTTTCTTTTCTGATATTACACAGCACACAGCTCGTGTGTATCTCATCCTCATTGATATCACACAACACACAGCTCATGTGTATCCCATCATCTCCATTGATCAATGACATCACACAGCTCGTCATTGATCGTATCATGGTAAGCCATTGAGTATGCTCCCCAGTTAGTTAAGCCATCATTTCATTTAATAATCATTCACTCGTCAATACCATTCATATTTGACTTCATATCACAATCGATTATACAACCCCACAATCATTCAACCAACATCCGTGCAGCACAATCACACTTTAGCACATAATAGCAATTCCACAGATATAACGATCATCTTAATCACAATCGACACCCATAATCAAGTATATAATCAATCTATATTCATATCCTCATAATTATATATATATATATATATATCCAAAATTCAATATCAAGTTCTCACATAAGCATATAAATATATATTTATATCCAACAATTTATATTTATATACATATAAATATATATATATATATAAACCAATTAGCTATACTTACCTCAAATTTCAAAATGGTCTGTCAACACGAAAAGCTGCTCAACCTTCCACTTTATCGTCATGTCCTATAGTAAATTATAATTTATACGATCAATAACTCATAAATATCGTAAGTTCTAATTAATAATTAATATATTATATAATATTCGCATCGTTCTATTTATATAGAAATTCAACCCCCCGTTCTATTTTATTTTAAATAACTTAACTTTCTACACTTCTTAGGTATACTTTTAATTTATCAACTAACTCATACAATTCCATTTTATAAAAATCCTCATACCATTATAACTACCGGTATAATAATATTTCTAACTTAAATTATTATAAAAATCTTATAGTTTCTTAAATAACTTTTCAACAATATTTCTATTAATTCCTATCAATTCCTCACTATTATATAATATGATTAAACACCAATATATATATATATATATATATATAATTAAATATTTAGTCAATACACCCGATGAAATTGAATACATTAATTACAATAGTGATTAAATCTAGTAATTTACTTACCCAATTATAGCAATCTTATATTAAATGTGATATTTAATATAACACTAGTTTAACTAGTCAAACTCATAAAATTTTCTGATTAAATAGTAAATCGGTCAATATAAACTACATTTAGTCAATGGACTAATTACATATTATAATTATATAAATTAATAAAATTTAAAAAGTAAAAATTTCATACCTGGTTTTCGTCTTCCCGTAGGGAAATCTTGAAATTGAAATGTTGCAGAATTTTTATGTTTGTAATTTGTGTGTTTGACACTTCTCCGAATTGCCCAACTTCTTTAAAACTTGGTATTTCTGAAGCACTGCATATCAATCACAGACTATCAAACGGTGATAAGTATTTAGGTCTTCCTTATGTCATGGGTCGTATGTCAAAAAAAGAATTTTTTTCTATTATTTCTAAGGTGGAGAATCGAATCAATACATGGTATAATAAATTTCTGTCCTATGCTGGTAGAAGTATACTTATCAAGCATGTTATTAATTCTATCCCCCTCTACCACATGAATGTGTTTAAGATTCCTCAGTGTATCATACTTCGTTTAAACAGAATTAGTAAACACTTTCTTTGGAATGCGTCTAATAATAATAAGAGGAAAAGTTTAGTTAACTGGAACATATGCTGCTTACCAAAACAGTATGGTGGTCTAGGTTTTAGAGACTTAAATACTCTTAATAACACTTGCTTACTTCGTCTAGGATGGAGATTGCATATGTTTGATTCCTCTATTTGCATGTCTCTGATTAAGGCTAAATATTTTCCACATAACAACTTTTTGGAGTCCGGTGTAAAACCTTATCACAGTTATATTTGGAAGCATATTCACAAAACTATTCCTTTAGTTAAAGAATCTGTTAAATGGATCATTGGTAATGGCTCGAATGTTAATATCTGGAATGATCTTTGGATTTCGAATGGGTGTCTCGCTTCCAAAGTTTTAAATGTGCCTGTTGAAGAATAAAAATGTTGATTTTCTGATTTCTAACAATAAGTGGGATTTTATCAGCAATCCAAGAACTTCTTCCCCCTGATCTTCTTAACCTGATAGCCTCAACTCCTATTCCTATTACTCCTCAATCTGATATTCAAACATGGAGATGGAATCAATCTAGTAAGTTCTCTTTTAAAACAGCTTATTTGTGGTTAAGAGGGAGAGAAATTAATCCTTTAGTCCCTCTACCAAATTTGCCTTGGGAAAATCTTACTAAAAGTATAGCCAACCCAGAGTGGTATTTTTTGCATGGCTTCTTAGCCACAATTTCCTGCCTAATGCGAACTTTCTGTTTCAAAGAAAAAGTATCCCATCATCTCTTTGCAGTTTATGTCAACTTGAACCTGAGGATATCTCCCATTCCTTTGTTAAATGCCCGGCTTTCTCTAGAATTGCCAATTTTTTCATGACAGATACCAAACTACTTTCTTCTACTAATTTATTGCTTATTCTTCACTCCTTAAAGAACAACTTTTTCAAACAAACTCTTCTCATTAACCTTCTGTGGATCATCTGGAAATCAAGAAATGAGGCTGTGTTCAAAGGATCACCTATCAACATTAATAATATATGGAGAGAAGCTTGTCTTTTGACCAATGAATGTATGTCTTCTAAGAAGAAAAATGTTACCATAAAAAAGAATGTGATCTGTAAATGGACTCCCCCGGATGAAAATTGGATTAAACTTAATATTGATGGATCGTCTCTTGGTAATCCGGGACATGCAGGCTGTGGGGGAGTTTTCAGAGATTATAGAGGGGGTTACCTTCTTGCTTTTTTTGAGTACATTGGAATACATACTAATGTTATGGCTGAATGTTGGGCGCTAAGATCGGGTCTACAGATTGCAATTCAGAAAAACATCAAAAAACTTATTGTTGAAACAGATTCTAAAACTCTGCTTTGCCTACTTAACAGGGAGGAGGCTATGCAAGCAACACTTATCCCTTTACTCAAGGACATCAAGGCTCTCACTTTGGAGTTTGAAGAACTGAAGGCCGCCTTTTGCTACCAAGAGGGAAATCAAATAGCGGACAGCCTAGCTCGTTTTGGATCATCACAACAACATACAATGCAGATATTTTGTCCCCACCAGTTTGGATCTCCAAGCTAGTGGATCATGATTTGAACTACTCTTGTAATAGACTTACGTTTAATCCTTGTATCATGACTACTACTCTGCAATAAATAAAACATCCTCTCGGTTGACTGTTAAAAAAAAAAAATTTGTGTGTTTGACACAAACGCACACATATATATTTATTATATAATTATACATGAGGTGGTGGTGGGGTGACCCCCACCCCACTTTCTCTCTACCTATATATATTATATTATTGTTATATATATATATCTTTTATTATTATTATTATTATTATTATTATTATTATTATATATTTATAATTAATATAATTCGCTCCCAAATATTATAATGAGTTTCCAATTTATTCCGTTCAAGTTTTATCATATTCCAATTTCAACCTATTATTTATTTATAATTAAAACAAAAATTTCCTTAATAATTACTAATTAAACTCTCAATTATTTATAAAATTCTACGAACGTCACAATTCTCCCCTCCTTATAAAAATTTCGTCCCCGAAATTTAACTAACTTACCCGTTCACTTGAATAAATAGGGATATTTGTCTCTCATATGCTCCTCTACTTCCCAAGTCGCCTCTCTCGGAGAATGATGACTCCATTTTACTTTCACCATCTGTATCTCCTTATTTCTCAACTTTCTGACACTTCTATCTAGAATCTCCGTTGGCTCTTCCACATATGTCAACTCCTCATAAATCTCTATCTCTGGTTCACGGATGACGTGACTAGGATCAGATAGATATCGTCGTAGCATCGAAACATGGAAAACATCATGTATTCGTGACAACTCTGGTGGCAATACTAGTCGATACGCTAATGGCCCAATTCTTTCAATAATTTTATACGGCCCAATATATCTCGGACTCAACTTCCTTGCTTGCCAAATCTTAAGATCCCCTTCCATGGAGCTACCTTCAGAAAAACCTTATCACCTATTTCATATTCCATCTCCCTTCGGTGTTTATCCGTATAACTTTTCTGTCGATCTTGAGCTGCTTTCAGGCACTTTTTCACTATCTATATCTTTTCCACCGTTTCTTGCACCAATTCCGGACCTTCCAGCTGCCGTGATCCCTCCATATCCCAACATACTGGATTGCGACATCTCCTTCCATATAAAGCTTCATATGGGGCCATACTGATACTAGAATGAAAACTATTGTTATACGCAAACTCCATCAAAGGTAGGTGATCATCCCAGTTACCCTTAAACTCTATTGTACAAGCCCTCATCATATCTTCCAGGGTCTGAATTGTTCTTTCTGACTGCCCATCTGTCTGAGGATGAAATGCAGTACTAAAATGTAAATTTGTGCCCATTGCCCTTTGTAAACTTCTCCAAAAATGTGAGGTAAATCGAGGATCTCTGTCTGACACAATAGATACAGGCACACCATGTAGTCTCACGATCTCAGAAATATACAACTCGGCTAACTTATCCAGAGAATCACCTAGTCGTATTGGCAAGAAATGTGTTGATTTCGTCAGTCTATCTACAATTACCTAAATAGCATCATGCTTCCTAAGTGTACGTGGCAACCCCACGACAAAATCCATAGTAATCTTTCCCCACTTCCATTCTGGTATGGATAAAGGCCGAAGTTTACCTGTTGGCGCTTGATGTTCTGCTTTTACCTACTGACATGTCATACATTTGGCCACAAACTCTGCTACATCCTTCTTCATTGTCTGCCACCAGTAGTACGGTCTTAAATTTCGATACATCTTTGTAATACATCTTTGTAGTACGGCTTAAGTTGCAAGGCTGCCAACAATCCTGCCATCTGATCAACTTCCAATTTCGCATTCATATATCTCATTTCTAGCAACAATGTCAGATTGTGACTCCCCAAACTGGCTAATGTACTTGAGCTCTTTCTACTCAAAGCATCTGCTACCACGTTTGCCTTCCCTGGATGATAATCAATAGTGCAGTCATAATCCTTCAGCAGTTCTATCCATCTTCTTTGTCTCAAATTCAGTTCCTTTTGAGTCAAAATATACTTCAAACTCTTGTGATCAGTGAAAATCTGAAAATTTTCTCCATACAAATAATGTCTCCATATCTTTAATGCATGCACTATCGCGGCCAACTCCAAATCATGTGTGGGATAATTCAACTCATGAGTCCTCAACTGACGAGATGCATAGGCAATTACTTTTCCGTTCTGCATTAATACACAACCCAAACCCTGCTTTGAAGCATCCGTGTACACTACATATCCACCACTACTAGACGGTAAAACCAAAATCGCAGTTAAGGTCAGTCTTTTCTTCAACTCATCAAAGCTTCGTTGGCACTGTTCAGTCCACTGAAATACTACTCCCTTCCTCAGTAACTTTGTCAAAGGACCTGCAATTATGGAGAAGCCCTCGACGAATCTCCTATAATGCCCTGCTAACCCCAATAAACTTCGAACTTCAGTCGCATTCTTCGGTACTCTCCATTCCATAATAGCTTTCAGTTTTGAAGGGTCGGGCATAACTCCATCACCCGATATCACATGCCCGAGGAAAACTGAAAAGAATGCGTGGATCATCCCGGGAAATTGCGCGAATGCGGAAGCGCGGTATAAAATAAAATACGGAATTTAAAACATGCTTTTAAAATTAAAGAACACGTTTCAAGGGGTGTGCCCTTGAAATTTCCCGGGTGTTCGGTGTATCTCATGAATAAGCAACATACAATAATCATGGAGGCCATAGGGTTGAGAATTAAAAGAGACGAAAATATTAAAACGAGACCTACCCGTTGTCGTTTTCGTCTTCAACGGCTACACGCGTTATTCCCCGTTTTGCACCAAGATCTCGTTCTTGAGACCCTCCAAATCGTGACACACGATCCACCCACGTATCTTGAACGTCGTGCTAGCAACGAGCAAGTATAATTTATTGGAGTGGATGAATCAACAACACGTTATGAATTAACGGTATTGATTCATCAATGTTCTAATGTTCCAAGAACAAGAGAACAAGAAAAGATGTTTTCTTGGAGAGAGAGAGGGCAGACGAGAGGGAGAGAAACGAGAGAGGGAGTGTGTTGTGTGTGTGTTGGAATTTCAAGACTCATCATCCTTCAAAAGGTGCAAGGCTAGCGGTTTATATAGAGGAGGAGTTTAATCCTCTTTAAACTCCAACTCTTTAGAAGCTTAATTTGACTAGGATTTTGACCTAGTCAAAGTAGAATTTGACCTTGTCAAATTCAATCCTAGCCTTTCATCTCTCCCATTAAATCTCAACCATTAATTTAATTTAATGGAATATTTAAATCCTATTAAATATTCCAAAAGGTCAAATAAATATAATAAACGAATATTAATATTTATTCTAGGCCCATTAAATTAATTCTCTTAATAAATCCAATTTATTAATTTAATTCCCTTTATCAAATATAAGGAATTAATTCTCCAAGAAAATATAGGACCCGATTAAATCCAATTTAATCATTCCTTTACTCCAACATTTAATTCCAAATTAAATACTAGAGACTAGGTGAAATATTCGGCGATGAACATTTAGGCTCTAACAGTATACTTGTCCTTCTGTCTTTGGTCTCATCACTTAGGGTCTAGGGCACGAAAAATGCAGGTACCCATTTTGGACCTAAGTGTCGGTCTGTCCTTACTAAACGCCGCAAGGGAAACCTTCCCTTCTGTTTAGTTACTGTGACCACAGATTTTAGGGACAAGACATAGAGCATACATGAGACTCAACTGTCAATGCCTTTTGACATGAGACAGATCCTTTCTTGGAAACTACTGTCACTCTGTACACCAGAGCTGCACTAGACATGGCTTATGACTACTCAATAGTATTTTGGCAATCTCTCACCATATCTAAGACACAGACCTGATGTACAGGTAAACTCAGCAGTTCCTCAAGTCAAAAGACTTGACCTGTAACGTTGGAACCGGGAATACGCGTCCTACCTTGCAGACCATACTCAAGGTCCTCCGTAAGACGGTTCCCGCAAGTCACCTCAGTCAGCTGCTTCCTAGCATGCCAACCCACTAACACTGCTTAGACGACCTTCGTCACCCGTCGATGAAATACGACAGCAGATGCTTAGTGCAAGTCTCAAGGGGAATCTCGGTACCCATTTTCGAGATTCCTTGACTTGGAGATTTCCGGACTGATTCGGTAAGACTGATTTCATGGACCTACCTCCAAGCGTAGTCCCAGTCCCCGAAATCGATTCTCAGTCCGTGGGCTTTGTTTGCGTGGTGAACAGGTATGTAATAGCAGATATAAGTGAACGTAAACAAAGTGTTGCCATATGAACTTCACTTCTTTATTCATAAATGTTTTTATCAAACACCTGAAATTGTCTAGACATAGGTTACATATTCCCGCCAAAATTAGCTTACATGGTCACCTATTCTAACAATCTCCCACTTGACCTTTAAAGCCAATTGCCCATATGTCTAATACCCATCTTCTCAAGATGTTGCGTATGAGCGCTCTGCGACATAGGCTTTTGTCAGCGGATCTGCTGTGTTGTCTGCTGAGTTGACTCGGTCCTGAAAGATTATGAGGATCGTCCCGGGAAATTGCGCGAATGCGGAAGCGCGATATAAAATAAAATACAAAAATTTAAAGCATGCTTTAATCAAATTAAAGAACACGCTCAAGGGGTGTACCCTTGAGATTCCCGGGTGTTTGGTGTATGTCATGAGTAAACAACATGTAAATGATCATGGAGGCAATAGGGTAGAAAATTAAAGAGGACGAAAATATTAAACGAGACCTACCCGTTGTCGTTTTCGTCTTCAACAGCTACACGCGTTGTTTCCCCGTTTTGCACCGAGATCTCGTTCTTGAGACCCTCCAAATCGTGACACACGATCCACCCACGTATCTTGCACGTCGTGCTAGCAACGAACAAGTGTATATTTTGGAGTGGATGAATCAACAACACGTTATGAATTAACGGTATTGATTCATCTAAGTTCTAATGTTCCAAGAACAAGAGAATTAGAAAAGAATTTCTTGGAGAGAGTGGAGAGAGAGGGCGGACGAGAGAGAGGGGAGAGAGAGCCGAAAATGAGTGTGTGTTGTGTGTGTGTTGGAATTTCATCATCCTTCAAAAGGTCCAAGGCTAGGGGTTTATATAGAGGAAGAGTTTAATCCTCTTTAAACTCCACTTCTTTAGAAGCTTAATTTGACTAGGATTTCGACCTAGTCAAAGTCCTAGTCAAAGTAGAATTTGACCTTGTCAAATTCAATCCTAGCCTTTCATCTCTTCCATAAATCTCAAGCATTAATGTAATTTAATTGAATATTTAAATCCTACTAAATATTCCAAAAGGCCAAATAAATATTAATATTTATTCTAGGCCCATTAAATTAATTCCCTTAAATAAATCCAATTTATTAATTTAATTTCCTTTATCAAATAGAAGGAATTATTTTCTCCAAGAAAAATATAGGACCCGATTAAATCCAATTTAATCATTCCTTTACTCCAATTTTTAATTCCAAATTAAATACTAAGTGTGTGTGGATAGTGTGTGACTCTTTAGGTTCACCTTTCAGCTAGACTTGGTCGGATTCCTAGGATCCGTCCGTTACCATGGGTGGCCATCTAGCAACGGTCCATGGCACTAGAGACTAGGTGAAATATTCGGAGATGGACATTTAGGCTCTGACAGTACACTTGTCCTTCTATCTTCGGTCTCATCACTTAGGATCTAGGGCACTGAAAATACAGGTACCCACTTTGGACCTATGTGTCAGTCTGTCCTTACTAAACGCCGCAAGGGAAACCTTCCCTTCTGTTCAGTTACTGTGACCACAGATTTTAGGGACAAGACACAGAGCATGCGTGAGACTCAACTGTCAATGCCTTTTGACAGGAGACAGATCCTTTCTTGGAAACTACTGTCACTCTGTACACCAGAGCTGCACTAGACATGGCTTATGACTACTCAAGAGTATTTTGGCAATCTCTCACCATATCTAAGACACAGACCTGATGTACAGGTAAACTCAGCAGTTCCTCAAGTCAAAGGACTTGACCTGCACCGTTGGAACCGGGAATACGCGTCATACCTTGCAGACCATACTCAAGGTCCTCCGTAAGACGGTTCCCACGAGCCACCTCAGTCAGCTGCTTCCTAGCATGCTAACCCACTAACACTGCTTAGACGACCTTCGTCACCCGTCGATGAAATACGACAGCAGATGCTTAGTGCAAGGCTCAAGGGGAATCTCGGCACCCATTTTCGAGATTCCTTGACTTGGAGATTTTCGGACTGATTCGGTAAGACTGATTTCATGGACCTACCTCCAAGCAAAGTCCCAGTCCCCGAAATAGATTCTCAGTCCGTGGGCTTTGTTTGCGTAGTGAACATGTATGTAATAACCGATATAAGTGAACGTAAACAAAGTATTGCCATATGAACTTCACTTCTTTATTAATAAATGTTTTTATCAAACACCTGAAATTGTCTAGACATAGGTTACATATTCCCGCCAAAATTGGCTTACATAGTCACCTATTCTAACAATCTCCCACTTGACCTTTAAAGCCAATCGCCCATATGTCATATCCCCATATTCTCAAGATGTTGCATATGAGCGTTCTGCGACATAGGCTTTGTCAGCAGATCTGCTGTGTTGTCTGCTGAGTTGACTCGGTCCTGAAAGATTATGTGGATCGTCCCGGGAAATTGCGCGAATGCGGAAACGCGATATAAAATAAAATACAAAAATTTAAAGCGTGCTTTAATCAAATTAAAGAACACGCTCAAGGGGTGTACCCTTGAGATTGCCGGGTGTTCGGGTGTATCTCATGAGTAAACAACATGTAACTGATCATGGAGGCCATAGGGTAGAAAATTAAAGAGGACGAAAATGTTAAACGAGACCTACCCGTTGTCGTTTTCGTCTTCAACAGCTACACGCGTTGTTCCCCGTTTTGCACCGAGATCTCATTCTTGAGACCCTCCAAATCGTGACACACGATCCACCCACGTATCTTGCACGTCGTGCTAGCAATGAACTAGTGTATATTTTGGAGTGGATGAATCAACAACACGTTAGGAATTAACGGTATTGATTCATCAAAGTTCTAATGTCGTAAGAACAAGAGAACTAGAAAAGAATTTCTTAGAGAGAGTGGAGAGAGAGGGCGGACGAGAGAGAGGGGACAGAGAGCCGAAAATGAGTGTGTGTTGTGTGTGTGTTGGAATTTCATCATCCTTCAAAATTTGCAAGGCTAGGGGTTTATATAGAGGAAGAGTTTAATCCTCTTTTAAACTCCACTTCTTTAGAAGCTTAATTTGACTAGGATTTTGACCTAGTCAAAGTCCTAGTCAAAGTAGATATTGACCTTGTCAAATTCAATCCTAGCCTTTCATCTCTCCCATTAAATCTCAACCATTAATTTAATTTAATGGAATATTTAAATCCTATTAAATATTCCAAAAGGCCAAATAAATATAATAAATGAATATTAATATTTATTCTAGGCCCATTAAATTAATTCTCTTAATAAATCCAATTTATTAATTTAATTCCCTTTATGAAATAGAAGGAATTAATTCTCCAAGAAAATATAGGACCCGATTAAATCCAATTTAATCATTCCTTTACTCCAACATTTAATTCCAAATTAAATACTAAGTGTGTGTGGATAGTGTGTGACTCTTTAGGTTCACCTTTCAGCTAGACTTGGTCGGATTCCTAGAATCCGTCCGTTACCATGGGTGGCCATCTAGCAACAGTCCATGGCACTAGAGACTAGGTGAAATATTCGGGGATGAACATTTAGGCTCTAACAGTACACTTGTCCTTCTGTCTTCGGTCTCATCACTTAGGGTCTAGGGCACGGAAAATGCAGGTACCCATTTTGGACCTAAGTGTCGGTCTGTCCTTACTAAACGCCGCAAGGGAAACCTTCCCTTCTGTTCAGTTACTGTGACCACAGATATTAGGGACAAGACACGGAGCATACATGAGACTCAACTGTCAATGCCTTTTGACAGGAGACAGATCCTTTCTTAGAAACTACTGTCACTCTGTACACCAGAGTTGCACTAGACATGGCTTATGACTACTCAAGAGTATTTTGGCAATCTCTCACCATATCTAAGACACAGACCTGATGTACAGGTAAACTCAGCAGTTCCTCAAGTCAAAGGACTTGACCTGTACAGTTGGAACCGGGAATACGCTTCATACCTTGCAGACCATACTCAAGGTCCTCCGTAAGGCGGTTCCCGCGAGTTACCTCAGTCAGTTGCTTCCTAGCATGCTAACCCACTAACACTGCTTAGACGACCTTCGTCACCCATCAATGAAATACGACAGCAGATGCTTAGTGCCAGTCTCACGGGGAATCTCGGTACCCATTTTCGAGATTCCTTGACTTGGAGATTTCCGGACTGATTCGGTAAGACTGATTTCATGGACCTACCTCCAAGCGTAGTCCCAGTCCCCAAAATCAATTCTCAGTCCGTGGGCTTTGTTTGCGTAGTGAACAGGTATGTAATAGCAGATATAAGTGAACGTAAATAAAGTATTGCCAAATGAACTTCACTTCTTTATTCATAAATGTTTTTATCAAACACCTGAAATTGTCTAGACATAGGTTACATATTCCCGCCAAAATTGGCTTACATGGTCACCTATTCTAACAATCTCCCACTTGACCTTTAAAGCCAATCGCCCATATGTCTAATCCCCATTTTCTCAAGATGTTGCGGATAAGCGCTCTGTGACATAGGCTTTGTCAGCGGATCTGTTGTGTTGTCTGCTGAGTTGACTCGGTCCTGAAAGATTATGTGGATCGTCCCGGGAAATTGCGCGAATACGGAAGCGCGATATAAAATAAAATACAAAAATTTAAAGCATGCTTTAATCAAATTAAAGAACACGCTCAAGGGGTGTACCCTTGAGATTCCAGGGTGTTCGGTGTATCTCATTAGTAAACAACATGTAAATGATCATGGAGGCCATAGGGTAGGAAATTAAAAAGGACGAAAATATTAAACGAGACCTACCCGTTTTCGTTTTCGTCTTCAACAGCTACACGCGTTGTTCCCCGTTTTGCACCGAGATCTCGTTCTTGAGACCCTCCAAATCGTGACACACGATCCACCCACGTATCTTGCACGTCGTGCTAGCAACGAACAAGTGTATATTTTGGAGTGGATGAATCAACAACACGTTATGAATTAACGGTATTGATTCATCTAAGTTCTAATGTTCCAAGAACAAGAGAATTAGAAAAGAATTTCTTGGAGAGACTGGAGAGAGAGGGCAGACGAGACAGAGGGGAGAGAGAGCCGAAAATGAGTGTGTTTTTGTGTGTGTGTTGGAATTTCATCATCCTTCAAAAGGTGCAAGGCTAGGGATTTATATAGAGGAAGAGTTTAATCCTTTTTAAACTCCACTTCTTTAGAAGCTTAATTTGACTAGGATTTTGACCTAGTCAAAGTCCTAGTCAAAGTAGAATTTGACCTTGTCAAATTCAATCCTAGCCTTTGATCTCTCCCATTAAATCTCAACCATTAATTTAATTTAATTGAATATTTAAATCCTATTAAATATTCCAAAAGGCCAAATAAATATAGTAAATAAATATTAATATTTATTCTAGGCCCATTTAATTAATTCCCTTAATAAATCCAATTCATTAATTTAATTTCCTTTATCAAATAGAAGGAATTATTTTCTCCAAGAAAAATATAGGACTCGGTTAAATCCAATTTAATCATTCCTTTACTCCAATATTTAATTCCAAATTAAATACTAAGTGTGTATGGATAGTGTGTGACTCTTTAGGTTCACCTTTCAGCTAGACTTGGTCGGATTCCTAGAATCCGTCCGTTACTATGGGTGGCCATCTAGCAACGGTCCATGGCACTAGAGACTAGGTGAAATATTCGGGGATGAACATTTAGGCTATAACACTACACTTGTCCTTCTGTCTTCGGTCTCATCACTTAGGGTCTAGGGCACGGAAAATGCAGGTACCCATTTTGGACCTAAGTGTCGGTCTGTCCTTACTAAACGCCGCAAGGGAAACCTTCCCTTCTGTTCAGTTACTGTGACCATAGATTTTAGGGACAAGACACAGAGCATACATGAGACTCAACTGTCAATGCCTTTTGACAGGAGACAGATCCTTTCTTGGAAACTACTGTCACTCTGTACACCAGAGCTGCACTAGACATGGCTTATGACTACTCAAGAGTATTTTGGCAATCTCTCACCATATCTAAGACACAGACCTGATATACAGGTAAACTCAGCAGTTCCTCAAGTCAAAGGACTTGACCTGTACCGTTGGAACCGGGAATACGCGTCATACCTTGCAGACCATACTCAAGGTCCTCCGTAAGACGGTTTCCGCGAGTAACCTCAGTCAGCTGCTTCCTAGCATGCTAACCCACTAACACTGCTTAGATGCTTAGTGCAAGTCTCAAGGGGAATCTCGGTACCCATTTTCGAGATTCCTTGACTTGGAGATTTCTGGACTGATTCGGTAAGACTGATTTCATGGACCTACCTCCAAGCGTAGTCCCAGTCCCCGAAATTGATTCTCAGGCCGTGGGCTTTGTTTGCGTAGTGAACAGGTATGTAATGTTGGAATAGGTGACCAGAAAGCCAATGGGTTTGGCAATTTTGTAACCTATCCGACAACTTGATGTGAATGTAATATTATTATGTGATGAATAAGATGAGTATTCATCACCAATGGTACCTTCTTTGTTGCGCTCATCTTACATTTGTTAAAATGGTGTTTAACTTATATCGCAACAAAGCCCACAGACCATGGATAACAACTCGTGCAGTTGGGCCACGCATTGGATGGTGGTCATGAAACCAACTGATTAAGAGTTGGGTCTGAAACGTTCCAAGTCGAGGACCTCGAGACAGGGCATCAACAGTCCTATTGAGACTTGCGTCAAGAGTCGTGTTCATTAGATGAGTGCTGTGTTTCATCGGCGACAGGCGTGGGACGCCTACACGATCTTGATGGGTTGGTCGACTGGGGTCGAGCCGACTGGACTGACTCGTGGGGATCATCATATGGAAGCCTTGGAGGCTTGGTCGGTATGATTGGTTTTCCCCGGTTCCGATAGTACGGGAGTAATCCTCAGACTTGAGGGATCATGGCAGTCGCGTGCGCAGGACGGCTGTATCTTGGATCTGGCAAGAGGTAATCATTCTGTAAGATGATTATCATAAGCCTTGTCCAGTGCAGTCAGAATGTGTAGCGAGGACGGTGGATTCCAAGAAGAGGATCCGTCCCCTGTCAGTATGTGACAGAGGTATCTCCTATGCACTCGGAGACACGTTCATGCTGTTTGAAGCTGTGGCCACAGTGGTTGGTCGAACAGGGAATGGTTTCCTGTGTCGACGCAATGAAGCATACGTGGTCTCGAGTATTAAGCATAGATGCCTAGTCAAGGATGGGAACCGACGCCCAATTCCATACCCTAGACTAAGGCCGGGAGACGGTAGACGGAAGGATCGTACCCGTACGGAATCGGCGCCTAAATGTTCACGCCAATTCACCTAGTCTCTAGTGCCATGGACCGTTGCTAGACGGCCACCCATGGCAACGGGCCCTTGTGGGACACGGGCCCAAGTCTAGCTGAGGGTGAACCTAAAGGGTCACACACAAATCACCGAGGAGGTTGAGAGATCGACTTGGAGTCAATCTCGAAGGATAAAATAAGTAATTGGATTACTTAAGGGAAAGTCCATTGGATGGACGGGCCGATATTGTATTGGGCTTTCATTTAATCGGTAAATTGGATTTTCGATTAAATATGGAAAGTTGAGATGTTGAGACGTTGGATCTTTTAATTGGATTAAAAGATCAACAGGAATAATTTAAGTGGACATTAAATTGGATTTAATATTGGGTTCGTCGTAATTGGATTACGATAAAACCCGGTCCGTTAAATTATACCCGAGAGGAGAAATAATTCCTAATTTGGGATGGGAAGAAGTTGGACTTCTTTCCTTAATTAAACATGGCCGACACGCTCCCTTGGAGGAAGCAAAACCAGCCATGTTTCATGCTAGGTGGTATGTTGACTTATCTCTTTTGGAAAGAGACAAATCAACTCCAATCAAGCTCTTCCCTTTTGGTATGATTTGATCATACCATAAATTTTGGTAGGCTTGATTGATGAATTGATGGTGATTGATTGGAATGAATCTAGACATCCTTGGATGAACCTAGACACATTCTAATAATCACATTAATTATGTATATATAGGAGTATATACAACACCAAGCATAAGGGATTCATTATTCATCTTTTTCTAGGAAAAAGAGAAGACAAAAATCCTCTCCTCTCTCTCAAAATTTCGTGCTCCCTCCCTCTTTTACACTTGTGTTCTTCACTTGATTTTGAATCAAGAAGAAGAACAAAGTAAGTTTAAGAGAACACTAATTCATAGTGTTCTTCTCTTAAACCGATTCCTTCCTAAACCCGTTCTTTTCTAGCAAGAAGAACGTGTGTTTCTTCCGGTGTGGTGTGGATCACCTTTGGAGAATCCATACGTTTGGATTTCGTGAGCATTCCGGAGAAGGAACAACGCAAGTAGCCGGGAGCATACGCTAAACAATCAAAGGTAACGATTTATTACGCTTTGATTTATTTCATTTATATATCTATGCCCTATGTGTTTAAATATATGTTTTAATATTTACACATCCTACATCGAACGCCCGGTTGAGCACCCAAGGGTACACCCCTTGGGATTCGCGTATTTTGAATTTGATTTATATTTACGCACTTTTCTCGCTTTTCTCGCTTCCGCTCGCGCTCCCGGGCGGATCCGCTTGTCCTTCAAGTGGTATCAGAGCTCGGTTCGATGTAAGGGGCATAGATCTATGTGTTTGGCATGATCTACTTGCTTTTAAATGGCTTTATTGGAATGTTAGATTACATAAATATATGAATAATATGATGATTCAATTGTTTGGATTTAATGAACTTTTGGCATGCTTAATTTTGTTAGATTGGATCTAAAATTTCATGCTTATTTTCAGAATAATATTAATGTTATTGTGCTGAAACAGTTTTGAAAAACGAAAAAAAAAAAAAAATTGGGATCGGCCGGCAGCGGCCGCGCGCGGCACAGAGCGCGCGGGCGGCCGGCCAGCACAACGGCTGGGCCGTTTTGTGCCGTTTTTCGACTTTTTTCGGAAAATTCGATTTTCTGTATTTTCTGTACAATATTCTGAAAATATGTTAATTTTGCATTTTTGATTTTGGGATAATTGGACTATTCCTGAATTAAATTTGCTTAATTAATTTGGGATTAATACATGCATTGGATGCATTGTTTAATATGTCCATTAAATTTAAAATTTGAATTTTGCATATTATTTGTATATTTATGCTTTTGTGATGTTGGACATCACTTGGGAATTTGGAATATCCATTGATTATTTATGCATGATTATTTGGAATAATTATGTTATGTGAGTTGATGGAATCAACATCGGATGATCACAAGAGCCCTAGACCTTATGTATGGATGAATGTATGATCATTTATTTTCTGTTGGGTGGGGCCTGCGTGCCTCTTGTTTTTGGGACTATCATCTCCCAAATTTTCAGCCTCATGATGTTAAGGCTTGTTTTCTTTATTACCGATGTATTACTTTCAGTTGTAATGAGAGTAGATAGGATTGGTGAGGTTTCAATTTTAACAAGCAATTGGAGTCGGAGACCCCAAGGAGGAGCATCAAGGCGTGAAACAAGAAGCACTTCAAGGCCCATTGGAATGACAATGGGTTTATTATTATTGTAATAATTTAGGACCACCCTAGACAGACCATAGACTCACTGCGGGCTCAGTGGGTCCCATAGGTTGGGCTTGTGATCATCCTAACAGGGGTATGCTATGTTTTCTGCATGTGGCGTATTTATTTATCGCTTTAAATATTGGATATTTATGCATGCTAAAACTCAATAATGTGATGAGGTCTCGGTCATACACAAACTCTCATTTGGTTGGACCAAATTAAATATTAGGCCCAGAACGGACTTAGATCAAAATGGTATTTTGGTCTGTCCGAGCCTTCCATCCACAACAATGTGGTGAGGAAGCTACCACTACCCAAGTGTGGTCTCACGAGTCGTGGCACACTTGGACTAGGGGAAAGCTGCACTATTGTTGTGAACAAAAAGACTGCGCTCGCTGTTTCCCTGTCTCACGAGTCGTGGGGGGCGACAGTTTGAGGCATGATTTGGTTGATGGGTCGGGCCCAACACTGAGTAACATGGTTCGCTTGGAGTCCTCGGGACCATGCGAATAAGTGAGGCAAAATATCTTGGGAATCTCATTGGGTGAGAATGATATTGGATATCTCCCACAAGGTCTTCTTCATGTGAATCGTAAAAGCGGGGCATGGAGATTACGCTTATGGATCCCAAGCCCACTAGGAAATGGTTTTCCGAAACTCCGCTTGAGAGTGGCGGACTTTCGTATAAATAGTGGGAGGGTTAAAGACTAAAAGACCAAGTCTTCAAGTTGAACAATAATATTACCATCATCTGCTAATTTCTGCTTTACATTTTCATTAATGTAGATATGTCTAAGAACCCGTTAACTATGATTCTTGAGACTAACGAATTCAACGGAACGAACTACTCGGACTGGCTGAGAAACCTGAGGATTGTCCTCGGTTTCGAGAACCAAGGCTACGTCTTGGACGAGCCGCCACCGAGCGACTTACCGGAGGGGTCCATGCTTGAAGAACGTTTGACGTTCGAGAAATGGCATGAGGACAACCGGAAAGTACGCAGTATCATATTGGCTTCGATGTCTAACGACATCCAGAAGCAGTATGAGAGGTTGGACAACGTCTCCGCAATAATGCTCCACATGAACGAGGTTTATGCGGTTCCGGATAGGCATATTAGATATGCCGCCACAAAAGCATTCTTTGAAACTAAGCTTGCTGAAGGAGCGTCTGTACAAAGTCATGGGATCAAGATGCTCTCCCTAGTGGAGAAACTCGAGGACCTTAAAGCTGGGCTTAACAATGACACGTACATTGACGTGATCCTCCAGTCGCTTCCTCCATCCTATGACCCGTTTGTTGTAAACTATAACATGAACGGACTTGAGAAGTCTATTCATGAGTTGATCAACATGCTGGTCCAATACGAGGCAACGACCCACAAGTTGGCGTCGGCAGTATTGATAGGAGAGGCTTCGACCTCCAAGGCGAATGGCAAGAGGGTCGGACGCTGGAAGAGGAAGAAGGGCAAAGGGAAGACGGTTGTGGCCCCTGCTCACGCTCCGGGCGTCCCTGTTGCTCCGGTTGGACCGAGCAAAGGGAAAGGGAAGGCCCGTGGTTCTCAGCGGTCCAAGGCAAATGATGTCTGCATGCATTTCCAAGGGAAAGGGCATTGGAAGAGGGAGTGCCCACAACTCCTCTCCAACCCAGGTGTGTTTGTGGTTGAAGTTAATATGATTACTAATTCTGCTTCATGGGTATTGGATACCGGGTGTGGTGCTCACATCTGCAATGATTTGCAGGCACTGCAAAGAAGCAGAAGGCTAACCAAGGATGAGATGATCCTGAGGCTAGGCGATGGCAAGGCCGTTGCTGCGGAGGCCGTAGGATCACTAGAGTTAGCCATTAGTAGTCATGTTAGGATTGTACTGAACGACTGTTTCAATGTACCTAGCATGATTAAAAACATTGTTTCCATCCCGGTCCTTGATAAGGAGGGATATGAATTTACCATCAATAAAAACGTTGTTTTCATTATCAAAGATGGTATTTCTCATCTGCTTGGTACATTGGTCAACGGTCTGTACATGCTTCAACAGTCTAATTGGATTATGACTGCAGAACACAAACGAAAACGTGATGATCATAATAACGCACAGATATGGCATGCGAGGTTAGGTCATATCTCTAAAGATAGGATAAGAAGGTTGGTGGACTCAAAGAGTCTAGAAATAGACGATTTGGACAAACCTACCGACCTGCGAATCCTGTCTAAAGGGAAAGATGACCAAGAAACCCTTTGTTGGACAAAGTACGCTAGCCAGTGGTCTGTTGGATTTGATCCATACAGATGTCTGTGGTCCACTAAATACTCAGGCTAGAGGTGGGTACTCGTACTTCATAACCTTTACCGATGATCACTCACGGCATGGTTATGTTTACCTGATGAGGTACAAGTCTGAAGCCTTTGGAAGGTTTAAGGAATACAGTCTTGAAATAGAGAACCAAACCGATCGAAAGATCAAAGCCCTTCAGTCGGACCGAGGTGGAGAGTATTTGAGTGGTGAGTTTACTGATTATCTAAAAGAGAATGGGATTCTCTCTCAGTGGACTCCTCCTGGAACACCGCAGCTTAATGGTGTGTCTGAAAGGAGGAATCGGACCTTGTTGGACATGGTCCGATCCATGATGAGTTTTACCGAACTACCCCTTTCCTTCTGGGGATACGCTCTTGAGACGGCGGCCAAAGTTTTTGAACTTGGCGCCATCTAAAAGGGTATCCCAGACGCCATATGAGATATGGCATGGCAAGCCTGCCTCCTACAAATACTTGAAAGTGTGGGCTGCCCCGCATATGTCAAGAGATTAGTGGGAGATAAACTGGACTCGAGGTCTAGTTTATGCAGGTTCATCGGCTATCCGAAAGAAACTGCGGGGTATTATTTCTATGATCCCTCCGAGCAAAAGGTTTTTGTCTCGCGAAACGCAGTGTTCTTGGAAAAAGGTTTTCCATCGGATAGTCGACGCGATGAGGTACTCCTTGAGGAATCAAGTGAGGTACCCCAAGAGGAGGCAGTGACATCTGAGCCAGAAATTCCCACTGATATTGTTCCAGTCCTCCGTAGGTCGGCCAGATTATCCCATGCACCTGATAGGTATGGATTTCTGGGCCTGACCGGTCAGTTGGATAATGATCCAAAGACGTACGGAGAAGCGATGTCGGACATCGATTCGAACAAGTGGCTTGAGGCCATGAAATCCCCTATGCTTCAGCCGTAGGCAGCATACAGTATGTTGTTCAATGCACTAGACTTGATGTGGCTTTCGCTTTGAGCGTAACAAGTCGATATCAGTCGTGTGCCGTGGAGGCACACTGGAGTGCAGTCAAGACTATCCTGAAGTGCCTGAAAAGGACTAAGGACATGCTCTTGATCTACGGTGGTGGAGAATTGATACTGGAAGGCTATAGCGACGCTAGCTTCCAGTCGGATGACGATGATGCCAAGTCTCAGTATGGTTTTGTATTTAGACCAAATGGTGGCGTGGTTACTTGAAAGGGTTCCAAGCAGGCTACCACGGCGGACTCCACCATAGAGTTTTGAATACATAGCGTCTTTGGAAGCTGCTAAGGAGTGGTTTGGTTGATGAGCTACATCCAAGGGTTGGATGTAGTACCTTAGCATTGCTAAGCCTGTAATTATCTTTTATGATAACAACGGGGCGATAGCGCTAGCAAAAGTACCGAGATCTCATCACGATCCAAGCATATTCTTAGACGCTACCATCTACGTTGAGAGATGGATAGCAGGAGTGACGTTCGGTTGGACCGAGTCAGCTCCGCAGAAAACATAGCAGATCCACTTGCTAAGCCCATGTCGCAAGTTGCCCATACTCACCATCTGAATAAGAGGTTCGAGGTCAATGGGTGATTGGCTTTAAGTCAAGTGGGAGATTGTTGGAATAGGTGACCAGAAAGCCAATGGGTTTGGCAATTTGTAACCTATCCGACAACTTGATGTGAATGTAATATTATTAAGTGATGAATAAGATGAGTATTCGTCATCAATGGTACCTTCTTTGTTGCGCTCATCTTACATTAGTTAAAAAGGTGTTTAACTTATATCGCAACAAAGCCCACAGACCATGGATAACAACTCGTGCAGTTGGGCCACGCATTGGATGGTGGTCATGAAACCAACTGTATAAGAGTTGGGTCTGAAACGTTCCAAGTCGAGGACCTCGAGACAGGGCATCGAGTCCTATTGAGACTTGCGTCAAGAGTCGTGTTCATTAGATGAGTGCTGTGTTTCATCGGCGACAGGCGTGGGACGCCTACACGATCTTGATGGGTTGGTCGACTGGGGTCGAGCCGACTGGACTGACTCGTGGGGATCATCATATGGAAGCCTTGGAGGCTTGGTCGGTATGATTGGTTTTCCCCGGTTCCGATAGAACGGGAGTAATCCTCAGACTTGAGGGATCATGGCAGTCGCGTGCACAGGACGGCTGTATCTTGGATCTGGCAAGAGGTAATCATTCTGTAAGATGATTATCATAAGCCTTGTCCAGTGCAGTCAGAATGTGTAGCGAGGACGGTGGATTCCAAGAAGAGGATCCGTCCCCTGTCACTATGTGACAGAGGTATCTCCTATGCACTCGGAGACACGTTCATGCTGTTTGAAGCTGTGGCCACAGTGGTTGGTCGAACAGGGAATGGTTTCCTGTGTCGACGCAATGAAGCATACGTGGTCTCGAGTATTAAGCATAGATGCCTAGTCAAGGATGGGAACCGATGCCCAATTCCATACCCTAGACTAAGGCCGGGAGACGGTAGACGGAAGGATCGTACCCGTACGGAATCGGCGCCTAAATGTTCACGCCAATTCACCTAGTCTCTAGTGCCATGGACCGTTGCTAGACGGCCACCCATGGCAACGGGCCCTTGTGGGACACGGGCCCAAGTCTAGCTGAGGGTGAACCTAAAGGGTCACACACAAATCACCGAGGAGGTTGAGAGATCGACTTGGAGTCAATCTCGAAGGATAAAATAAGTAATTGGATTACTTAAGGGAAAGTCCATTGGATGGACGGGCCGATATTGTATTGGGCTTTCATTTAATCGGTAAATTGGATTTTCGATTAAATATGGAAAGTTGAGATGTTGAGACGTTGGATCTTTTAATTGGATTAAATGATAAACAGGAATAATTTAAGTGGACATTAAATTGGATTTAATATTGGGTTCGTCGTAATTGCATTACGATAAAACCCGGTCCGTTAAATTATACTCGAGAGGAGAAATAATTCCTAATTTGGGATGGGAAGAAGTTGGACTTCTTTCCTTAATTAAACATGGCCGACACGCTCCCTTGGAGGAAGCAAAATCAGCCATGTTTCATGCTAGGTGGTATGTTGACTTGTCTCTTTTGGAAAGAGACAAATCAACTCCAATCAAGCTCTTCCCTTTTGGTATGATTTGATCATACCATAAATTTTGGTAGGCTTGATTGATGAATTGATGGTGATTGATTGGAATGAATCTAGACATCCTTGGATGAACCTAGACACATTCCAATAATCACATTAATTATGTATCTATAGGAGTATATACAACACCAAGCATAAGTGATTCATTATTCATCTTTTTCTAGGAAAAAGAGAAGACAAAAATCCTCTCCTCTCTCTCAAAATTTCGTGCTCCCTCCCTCTCTTACACTTGTGTTCTTCACTTGATTTTGAATCAAGAAGAAGAACAAAGTAAGTTTAAGAGAACACTAATTCAGAGTGTTCTTCTCTTAAACCGATTCCTTCCTAAACCCGTTCTTTTCTAGCAAGAAGAACGTGTGTTTCTTCCGGTGTGGTGTGGATCACCATTGGAGAATCCATACGTTTGGATTTCGTGAGCATTCCGGAGAAGGAACAACGCTAGTAGCCGGGAGCATACTCTAAACAATCAAAGGTAACGGTTTATTACGCTTTGATTGATTTCATTTGTATATCTATGCCCTATGTGTTTAAATATATGTTTTAATATTTACACATCCTACATCGAACGCCCGGTTGAGCACCCAAGGGTATACCCCTTGGGATTCGCGTATTTTGAATTTGATTTAAATTTATGCGCAATTTCCTCGCTTTTCTCGCTTCCGCTCGCGCTCCCGGGCGGATCCGCTTGTCCTTCAAGTGGTATCGGAGCCCGGTTCGATGTAAGGGGCATAGATCTATGTGTTCGGCATGATCTATTTGCTTTTAAATGGCTTTATTGGCATGTTAGATTACATAAATATATGAATAATATGATGATTCAATTGTTTGGATTTAATGGACTTTTGGCATGCTTAATTTTGTTAGATTGGATCTAAAATTGCATGCTTATTTTCAAAAATAATATTAATGTTATTGTGCTGAAACAGTTTTGAAAAACACAAAAAAAAAAAAAAAAAAAAAAATTTGGTCGGGCCGGCAGTGGCCGCGCGCAGGCGGGCGCCTGCGCGCGCTGTGCGCAGCCGGCCACTGCTGGCCGAGGGCCAGCGCGCGGCACACGCGCGCGCTGCCCTGTGCGCGCGGGCGGCCGGCCAGCACAACAGCTGGGCCGTTTTGTGCCGTTTTTCGACTTTTTCCGGAAAATTCGATTTTCTGTATTTTCTGCACAATATTCTGAAAATATGTTAATTTTGCATTTTTTGATTTTGGGATAATTGGATTATTCCTTGAATTAAATTTGCTTAATTAATTTGGGATTAATACATGCATCGGATGCATTGTTTAAAATGTCCATTAGATTTCAAATTTGAATTTTGAATATTATTTGTATATTTATGCTTTTGTGATGTTGGACATCACTTGGGTATTTGGAATATCCATTCGTTATTTATGCATGATTATTTGGAATAATTATGTTATGTGAGTTGATGGAATCAACATGGGATGATCACAAAGCCCTAGACCTTGTGTATGGATGAATGAATATTTATTTATTTTCTGTTGGGTGGGGCCTGCGTGCCTCTTGTTTCTGGGACTATCATCTCCAGTATTTTCAGCCTCATGATGTTAAGGCTTGTTTTCTTTATTACTGATGTATTACTTTCAGTTGTAATGAGAGTAGATAGGATTGGTGAGGTTTCAATTTTAACAAGCAATTGGAGTCGGAGACCCCAAGGAAGAGCATCAAGGCGTGAAACAAGAGCACTACAAGGCCCATTGGAATGACACTAGGTATATTACTATTGTAATAATTTAGGACCACCCTAGACAGACCATAGACTCACTGCGGGCTCAGTGGGTCGCATAAGTTGGGCTTGTGATCATCCTAACAGGGGTATCTATGTTTTATGCATGCGGCGTTTTTTATTTATCGCTTTAAATATTGGGTATTTATGCATGCTAAAACACAATAATGTGATGAGGTCTCGGTCACACACAAACTCTCATTTGGTTGGACCAAATTAAATATTAGGCCCAGAACGGACTTGGATCAAAATGGTATTTTGGTCTGTCCGAGCCTTCCATCCACAGCAATGTGGTGAGGAAGCTACCACTACCCAAGTGTGGTCTCACGAGTCGTGGCACACTTGGACAAGGGGAAAGCTGCACTATTGTTGTGAACAAAAAGACTGCGCTCGCTGTTTCCCTGTCTCACGAGTCGTGGGGGGCGACAGTTTGAGGCATGATTTGGTTGATGGGTCGGGCCCAACACTGAGTAACATGGTTCGCTTGGAGTCCTCGGGACCATGTGAATAGGTGAGGCAAAATATCTTGGGAATCTCATTGGATGAGAATGATATTGGATATCTCCCACAAGGTCTTCTTCATGTGAATTGTAAAAGCGGGGCATGGAGATTACGCTTGTGGATCCCAAGCCCACTAGGAAATGGTTTCCCGAAACTCCGATTGAGAGTGGCGGACTTTCGTATAAATAGTGGGAGGGTTAAAGACTAAAAGACCAAGTCTTCAACTTGAACAATAATATTACCATTATCTGCTAATTTCTGCTTTACATTTTTTAATAATGTAGATATGTCTAAGAACCCGTTAACCATGATTCTTGAGACTAACAAATTCAACGGAACGAACTACTCGGATTGGCTGAGAAACCTGAGGATTGTCCTCGGTTTCGAGAACCAAGGCTACGTCATGGACGAGCCACCACCGAGCGACTTACCGGAGGGGTCCACGCCTGAAGAACGTTTGACGTTCCTGAAATGGCATGAGGACAACCGGAAAGTACGCAGTATCATACTGGCTTCGATGTCTAACGACATCCAGAAGCAGTATGAGAGGCTGGACAACGTCTCCACCATAATGCTCCGCATGAACGAGGTTTATGCGGTTCCGGATAGGCATATTAGATATGCCGCCACAAAAGCATTCTTTGGCACCAAGCTCGCTGAAGATAGGATAAGAAGGTTGGTGGACTCAAAGAGTCTAGAAATAGACGATTTGGACAATCTACCGACCTGCGAAACCTGTCTAAAGGAAAAGATAACCAAGAAACCCTTTGTTGGACAAAATACGCTAGCCAGTGGTCTGTTAGATTTGATCCATACAGATGTCTGTGGTCCACTAAATACTTAGGCTAGAGGTGGGTACTCGTACTTCATAACCTTTACCGATGATCACTCACGGTATGGTTATGTTTACCTAATGAGGTACAAGTCTAAAGCCTTTGGAAGGTTTAAGGAATACAGACTTGATGTAGAGAACCAAATCGGTCGAAAGATCAAAGCCCTTCGGTCGGACCGAGGTGGAGAGTATTTGAGTGGTGAGTTTACTGATTATCTAAAAGAGAATGGGATTCTCTCTCAGTGGACCCCTCCTGGAACACCGAAGCTTAAGGGTGTCTCTGAAAGGAGGAATCGGACCTTGTTGGACATGGTCCGATCCATGATGAGTTTTACCGAACTACCCCTTTCCTTCTGGAGATATGCTCTTAAGACGGCGGCCAAAGTTTTGAACTTGGCGCCATCTAAAAAAAGGTACCCCAGACGCCATATGAGATATGGCATGGCAAGCCTGCCTCCTACAAATACTTGAAAGTGTGGGGTTGCCCCGCATATGTCAAGAGATTAGTGGGAGATAAACTGGACTCGAGGTCTAGTTTATGCAGGTTCATCGGCTATCCGAAAGAAACTGCGGGGTATTATTTCTATGATCCCTCCGAGCAAAAGGTTTTTGTCTCGCGAAACGCAGTGTTCTTGGAAAAAGGTTTTCCATCAGATAGTCGACGCGATGAGGTACTCCTTGAGAAATCAAGTGAGGTACCCCATGAGGCGGCAGTGACATCTGAGCCAGTGGTTCCCACTGATATTGTTCCAGTCCTCCGTAGGACGGCCAGAGTATCCCATGCACCTGATAGGTATGGATTTCTGGGCCTGCCGGTCAGTTGGATAATGATCCAAAGACATACGGAGAAGCGATGTCGGACATCGATTCGGACAAGTGGCTTGAGGCCACGAAATCCGAGATGGACTCTATGGGTACAAACAAGGTTTGGACCCTAGCACATCCACCAAAAGGGGTTAAACCCGAAGCTGGAACATACATTTTGATGAAGTCATACGGGGATATGATTTCATCAAGAACGAGTCCGATCCTTGTGTATACAAGAAGATCAGTGGGAGCTCAGTTGCGTTTCTGGTGCTTTACGTGGATGACATCTTGCTCATTAGGAATGATGCTAAGATGTTGGGTACCACTAAAGCTTGGTTGTCAACACAATTCTCCATGAAGGATATGGGCGAGGCATCCTACATCCTTGGCATCAAGATCTACAGGGATAGATCTAAAAGGATGTTAGGAATGGCCCAGTCCTCGTACATTGAGAAAGTCTTGAAGAGATTCAAGATGGAGAACTCAAAATGAGGATTCCTTCCAATGAGGCATGGAATTAAGTTATCCAAGAAGCAGTCTCCTAAGACTGATGAGGAGCTTAAAAGGATGTTGGACATCCCCTATGCTTCAGCCATGGGCAGCATACAGTATGTTGTTCAGTGCACTAGACCTGATGTGGCTTTCGCTTTGGGCGTAACTAGCCGATATCAGTCGTGTGCCGGGGAGGCACACTGGAGTGCAGTCAAGAACTATCCTGAAGTACCTGAAAAAGGACTAAGGACATGTTCTTGATCTACGGTGGTGGAGAGTTGATACTGGAAGGCTAATAGCGACACTAGCTTCCAGTCGGACGACGAAGATGCCAAGTCTCAATTTTGGTTTTGTATTTAGACTAAATGGTGGCGTGGTTACTTGGAAAGGTTCCAAGCAGGCTACCACGGCGGACTCCACCATACAGTTTTGAATACATAGCGGCTTTGGAAGCTGCTAAGGAGTGGTTTGGTTGATGAGCTACATCCAAGGGTTAGATGTAGTACCTAGCATTGCTAAGCCTGTAATTATCTTTTATGATAACAACGGGGCGATAGCGCTAGCAAAGGAACCGAGATCTCATCACGATCCAAGCATATTCTTAGACGCTACCATCTACTTAGAAAGATGGATAGCAGGAGTGACGGTCGGTTGGACCGAGTCAGCTCCGCAGAAAACATAGCAGATCCACTTGCTAAGCCCATGTCGCAAGTTGCCCATACTCACCAATCTGAATAAGAGGTTCGAGGTCAATGGGGTGATTGGCTTTAGGTCAAGTGGGAGATTGTTGGAATAGGTGACCAGAAAGCCCAATAGGTTTGGCAATTTGTAACCTATCCGAAAACTTGATGTGAATGTAATATTATTATGTGATAAATAAGATGAGTATTCGTCACCAATGGTACCTTATTTGTTGCGCTCATCTTACATTTGTTAAAATGGTGTTTAACTTATATCGCAACAAAGCCCACAGACCATGGATAAACAACTCGTGCAGTTGGGCCACGCATTGGATGGTGGTCATGAAACCAACTGATTAAGAGTTGGGTCTGAAACGTTCCAAGTCGAGGACCTCGAGACAGGGCATCGAGAGTCCTATTGAGACTTGCGTCAAGAGTCGTGTTCATTGGATGAGTGCCGTGTTTCATCGGCGACAGGCGTGGGACGCCTACACGATCTTGATGGGTTGGTCGACTGGGGTCGAGCCGACTGGACTGACTCGCGGGGATCATCACACGGAAGCCATGGAGGCTTGGTCGGTATGATTGGTTTTCCCCGGTTCCGATAGTACGGGGGTAATCCTCAGACTTGAGGGATCATGGCAGTCGCGTGCAC
This sequence comes from Sesamum alatum, assembly GCA_034509735.1. Taxonomy (NCBI): domain Eukaryota; kingdom Viridiplantae; phylum Streptophyta; class Magnoliopsida; order Lamiales; family Pedaliaceae; genus Sesamum; species Sesamum alatum. The sequence goes on along the minus strand of JACGWO010000009.1, from coordinate 23,273,095 downwards.
AGGACGGCTGTATCTTGGATCTGGCGAGAGGTAATCATTCTGTAAGATGATTATCATAAGCCTTGTCCAGTGCAGTCAGAATGTGTAGCGAGGGGACTGTGGATTCCAAGAAGAGGATCCGTCCCCTGTCTGTATGTGACAGAGGTATCTCCTATGCACTCGGAGACACGTTCATGTTGTTTGAAGCTGTGGCCACAGTGGTTGGTCGAACAGGGAATGGTTTCCTGTGTCGACGCAATGAGCATATGTGGTCTCGAGTATTAAGCATAGATGCCTAGTCAATGATGGGAACCGACGCCCAATTCCATACCCTAGACTAAGGCCGGGAGACGGGTAGACGGAAGGATCGTACCCGTACGGAATCGACGCCTAAATGTTCACGCCAATTCACCTAGTCTCTAGTGCCATGGACCGTTGCTAGACGGCCACCCATGGTAACGGGCCCTTGTGGGACACGGCCCAAGTCTAGGCTGAGGGTGAACCTAAAGGGTCACACACAAATCACTGAGGAGGTTGAGAGATCGACTTGGAGTCAATCTCGAAGGATAAAATAAGTAATTTGGATTACTTAAGGGAAAGTCCGTTGGATGGACGGGCCGATATTGTATCGGGCTTTCATTTAATCGGTAAATTGGATTTTCGATTAAATATGGAAAGTTGAGATGTTGAGACGTTGGATCTTTTAATTGGATTAAAAGATCAACGGGAATAATTTAAGTGGACAATTAAATTGGATTTAATATTGGGTTCGTCGTAATTGGAATTACGATAAAAATCCGGTCCGTTAAATTATACCCGAGAGGAGAAATAATTCCTAATTTGGAATAGGAAGAAGTTGGACTTCTTCCCTTAATTAAACATAGCCGACATGCTCCCTTGGAGGAAGCAAAATCAGCCATGTTGCATGCTAGGGTGGTATGTTTGACTTTGTCTCTTTTTTCGAAAGAGACCAAATCAACTCCAATCAGCTCTTCTCTTTCTGTATGATTTGATCATACCATAAATTTTGTAGGCTTGTTGAAGAATTTGATATGGTGATTGATTGAATGAATCTAGACATCCTTGGATGAACCTAGGACACATTTCCAATAATCACATTATTATGTATATATATAGAATATACAACACCTAGCATAAGTGATTCATTATTAATCTTTTTCTAGGAAAAAGAGGAAGACAAAAAATCCTCTCCTCTCTCTCAAATTTCGTGCTCCCTCCCTCTCTTACACTTGTGTTCTTCACTTGATTTTTGAATCAAGAAGAAGAACAAAGTAAGTTTAAGAGAACACTAATTCATAGTGTTCTTCTCTTAAACCGATTCCTTCCTAAACCCGTTTCTTTTCTAGCAAGAAGAACGTGTTGTTTCTTCCGGTGTGTGTGGATCACCTTTGGAGAATCCATACGTTTGGATTTCGTGAGCATTCCGGAGAAGGAACAACACTAGTTAGCTGGGAGCATACGCTAAACAATCAAAGGTAACGGTTTATTACGCTTTGATTGATTTCATTTGTATATCTATGCCCTATGTGTTTAAATATATGTTTTAATATTTACACATCCTACATCGAACGCCCGGTTGAGCACCCAAGGGTACACCCCTTGGGATTCGCGTATTTTGCATTTGATTTAAATTTACGTGCAATTTCCTCGCTTTTCTCGCTTCCACTCGCGCTCCCGGGCGGATCCGCTTGTCCTTCATTAGGATCGTTATCCAAAAGATCGGTCGCACCTAGAAAGCCATATCTCACTGGAGGTCTGGACTCTCTAGTGGACCTACGGAGAACGGGAACGTCAGTGGTGACTGTGGGCGCTGACTGTATCGGAGCCGGCGGTTCAGGAACCGGGGACTGGCTGTTCCTGAGGCTGTCCTTCATGCCTGGCATGTTGGACTTCTCCCGAGGTTGGTCAGCCCTTCGGCTGTTAATCCTGAATCGTCTAAGTGAGGGTTCCGCGGCCTCCTCTGATGGCTGGATTCCATCACTTGATTCCTCAAGGAATCAGCTCATCAGGTTAGATATCCTCCAGGAAGCCTTTGCTCCAAGAATACTGCATTTCTTGAAACAAACTACCTTTTGTTCCAAGGGTCATAAAAGTAATAACCCGCAGTTTCTTTAGGGTATCCAACGAACCTGCATAAGCTAGACCTAGATTCTAACTTATCTCCCACTAACCTCTTGACGTATGTGGAGCTACCCCACACTTTCAAGTAGTTGTAGGATGCAGGCTTGCCGTGCCATATCTCATATGGCGTTTGGGTCAATGTACTAGTAGGCGCTAAATTCAACAATTTGGCCGCCGTTTTCCAGTGCATAGCCCCAAACAATAAGGGCAATTTGGTAAAACTCATCATGGACCGAACCATGTCCAACATGGTTTCGGTTCCTCCATTCAGAGACACCATTTAACTGTGGTGTTCCTGGAGGTGTCCATTCTGATATTATACCATGTTCTTTTAGATAATCTTAGGAAACTCCGTACTAAAGGTACTCACCGCCTCGGTCCGACCGAAAGGACTTTAATTTTTGCAGTTGGTTTGGTTCTCCACTTCAAGTCTGAATTCTTTTTAAACCTCTCAAGAGCTTCAGACTTGTACCTCATCAGGTAAACATAAACCATACCGCGAATGATCATTGGTGAAGGTTATGAAGTAGGAGAAACCCACCTCGGGCCTGCGTCCTTAGTGGTCCACATACGTCTGTATGGACCATATAAGTCCAACAGACCTGTGGCAAGCCTGCTTTGTCCTACAAAGGGCTTCTTGGTCATTTTCCCTCTTAGACAGGACTCACAAGTTGGTAGATCGCTCAAGTCCCCAACCTCTAGGTTCTTTGAGTCTACCAACTTTCTTCATCCTATCCTCGGATATGTGACCTAGCCTAGCGTGCCACAGACGTGCGTTCCCGTTATTATCTAATTTTCGTTTGTGTTGTGCATTGAGTACGAAATTCGTTTGTTGCAAGATATAGAGTCTGTTATGCAATGTACCAAGTAGATGAGCAATTCTACACCTCATCAAATAAAAGCAATTTTTTATTGAATTCTAAACTCATAACCACTATTGTCCAACAATGGAATGGAAATGATGTTTTTAATCATACTGGGTACAAAATAAACTTGCTCTAAATCTATGCTAATACTATCAACTAAATAACTAGAGTGGCGGATCCTACTGCTTCTGCCGAGATGGCCTTGCCATTTTCCCAAGCTTCAGGATCATGTCCCCGCTACCCAGTTTTCTGCTTCTTTTGAACACCTGCAAGTCATTGCAAATGTGAGCTCCACAGCTGGTATCTAATACCCAAGAGGCAGAACTAGTGACCATATTAACCTCAATCACACATATACCTTGGTTCGAGAAGAGTTTGGGGCACTCTCTTCTTCCAATGCCCTTTCTCACGGCAGTTGATACATATGTCATATGCCTTCGACTGTTGCTTGGAGACAACCTTTCCTTTCCTTTGCCTTTTCCCCTCTTTGGCAATGGGAAACACTCTTAGTGTTCGTAGCTGCTTTGACGGCCTTTCCCTTCCTTTTCCTCTTCTTCCAACGTCCGGGCACCCTTGCCTTTCGTATTTGAAGTCGAAGCACCTCCAAACAATATCGAAGGCGTGGACTTCTTAGTCGTTGCCTCGTATTGCACCAACATATTGATCAACTCATGAATGCCCTTTCTCAAGTGCGTTCATGTTGTAGTTTGACAGATAAATTGGTCAAAGCAGGGTGGGAGTGACTGAAGGATCACATCTATGTACGTTTCATTGTCGAGACCTGCCTTTTAGGTCCTCGAGCTTTTCCACCAGGGTAAGCATTTTAAACCCCGTACTCTTGTACAGAGGATCCTTCTGTCATTTTTGTTCCAAAGAACGCCTTGGTCGCGGACATACCTACTATGGCCGGTTCCGGGACTTCATAGCAATCCTTAAGGCGAGCCATAATGGAAGGGACATCGTCTAGCCTTTCATATTGCTTCCTAAATCTCATTGGTCATCGAAGCAAGTATGACGCTACGGACCTTCCGGTTATCCTTATGCCAAGTCTCGAACGTCTCACGTTCTTCTGGCGTGGATTCCTTCTGGTAAGGTCCTAGGGAGAGGCTCGTCCATGACGTAGCCCTTGGTTCTCGTAATCTAGGACTATCCTGAGATTGCGCAACCAGTCGTTTTATTGTTCCATTGAATTTGTTTGTCTCAAGATGGTGGAAAGTGGGTTCTTAGACATTTTTAAAATCTACATTTTAGAAAAACAGCGCGCGCAGCAGAAAATAAAAGACGGTGGTTTTGATAAAAATAATTAAATGCATGGAACTTTAGTTATTTAATCCTCCCACTATTTTATACGAAAATACGGTAACTCTCAAACGTGATTTTCTCGGGAAATCCTTTCCTAGTGGGCTTGGGATCCATAGCGATTTTTTCCCATACCCCGCTTTTACGATTCGCATGGAAAAGATCCTGTGGGAGGTATTCACACCATTCTCGTTCCACGAGATTCCCAAGATTATTGCCTCACCCTTTCACATGATCCCGAGGACTCCAAGCGGAATCATGTTAATTGGGCGTTAGACCCAACCAATCGATCGAAGCCACAGACCCACTAGTACCCCCACGACTCGTGAGATAGGTAGCAGCAGCCCATTTTTCGTTCATGACATAGTGCAGCTTTCTTTAAGTACAATAACGTGCCACGTGAGACCACGGCTATTTGACCAAAAGCAGCTTCCTCACTATGCCATGGATTGGAAGGCATGGACAAACTCCTAGAGTTTATGTCCACTTTGTCTAGGGTCTAATATTTTGACCTCCGGTCCAACCAATGTGAGAATAGTAAATGACGAGATCTCAAAATAAATAAATATCTACACATACATACCATAATGCGTAAATAAACCATCCATAGCAGTTATAATGATAAATGAACAACCTCATTCATCCATCATCAATAAAACCACAATGCAAAATTAAAGCCTAGCACGCCCCTGTTGGATGATCACAGAGCCCGAATCCTATGCGACCCACTGAGCCCGCAGTTGGATCTATGGTCAATCTAGGGTTGGTCTATTCTAATTAACATTAATAGTAACTCAATCCCATCATGTTTGATGGGCCCTAGGTCTCTTTCTCTTTCTTCACTTCATTGGAAAACTCCAAGGGACCTCCTGTCTGGGCTCTACCATGTGGTCCTTCCTTCTTCTCCACCAATTACAAAAATAGAAACCTCACTCCTAGTCTACTCTCATTGCATATTAAAAAAAATAGAAACCCCAGCGAAAATCCGGGGGGAATACATAAGGAGGGAGGTAGAATGCCTTATTATTCCAAGGCAACTAGAAAGAGAGAAGGAGAAAGCAGTAAAAGAGGCACACAGGCCCAACAGAAAATAAACCATACATCCGGTCTAGGGCTCGCGATCATCCATTTCCATCCAACACACATAATCACATGATCCAATCATATAATCGCAAATATACCAACAAACACATGATTTTCAATCAAAAATATTCCAAGATAATAAATGAATATGTGGCATGACGTGTGAAAAATAAAACACAAATATTGGTAATAATATTTTTTTTTCGTTTTAGGAAAAATCTTTCCTCATTATTTTAAGTAAAATAACCCCGGGATTCCAAATCCAATTTATTTTACTCCTAAAATAATGTCTTTAGAAAAAATAAGCATAATTCAACCAAAAATGATTTTTCAGAATTAATTCAAAATTAAAACTGAAAATAATTAAAAAAAAGAAAAACACTGCTAGGGTTTTGAAACCCTAGCAGCAGCGGCCGCCGCCGGCAGTGGCCCGCCGGCGCGCAGGCGCTGCCTGGCCGGGCGCGCGCGCAGGCCCCTTGCACGCGTGCACGCGCGCCCTGGCATGCGGCAGGCCATCGCGTGCGCAGGCTCCCCTTGCCCCGCGCGCGGCGCTGGCCTGCTGGCTGTCGGCCGTGCCGTGCGCAGTGCCGCGCGCAGACGTGCACTGGGCACGCCTGCCAGGCGCGCGCGCAGACTCCTCCGTCTGCGTGCGCGCGTGCCTAGCGGCGCTGCCCAGAGTCCGTCCGCGCGCGGACTCTCAGGCGCAAAACCTTACGCGCGCGCGCACGCATGAGCGCGCCGCCTGCCGGCAGCCCGCGGCCAGCCCTCCCGGCTGGTCGGCTCCGTCATTTCTCGTTTTTCGTTCAATTTTTTCACCCCGTTTCCCAAGAAAAAATAGAAAAATACCAACATTCAGATATTCACACGAATTAAAAGCAATAAAACCGACATGCTAAAAATCAAGAAAAAATCAGATTTAATATAAAACATGCCAAATATCACGTTTCATGCTTAGAACGCAAATAAACCTTAGGCCTATACACCGAACCGAGCTCTGATACCACTGAAAAGAAATCGGTGGATCGTCGTCTGGGAATTGCGCGAATGCGGAAGCGCGATAAAATTAACAATAAAAAAATTAAAGCATGCTTTTAATTTAAAAGAACACGCTCAAGGGGTGTACCCTTGAGGTTCCCGGGCGTTCGGTGTATCTCATGATCATGTAATATGTAACGAAATCATGGAGGCCATAGAGTTGAAAATAAAGAGGGACGAAAAATAAAACGAGACCTACCCGTTGTCGTTTTTGTCTTCAACGGCTACATGCGTTGTTCTCCGTTTTGCACCGAGATCTCGTTCTTGAGACACTCCAAATCGTTACACACGATCCACCCACGTATCTTGCACGTCGTGCTAGCAACGAACAAGTATTTTTGGAGAGGATAGATCAATCACATGTTATGAATTAACGGGACTAATCTTCCTTAGTTCTAATGTTCCAAGAACAAAAGAACAAGAAATAATTTTCTTGGAGAGTGAGAGAGAGAGGGGCGGACGAGATGTACGAGAGGGGAGAGTGTGTGTTGTGTGTGTGATTTCAAGAATCATCATCCTACAATAGTTGGAAGCTAGAGGTATTTATAGAGGAGGAGTTTAATCCTCTTTAAAATCCAACTCTAAGAACCCTAGTCAACCAAATCCTAGCCTTCCATCTCCCTTTCCATCTCAACCGTTGATTTAAATTTAGTGGAATATTTAAATCCCATTAAAATATTCCAAAAGGCCAAATAAATATAATAAATAAATATTAATATTTATTCTAGGCCCATTAAATCAATTCCCTTAATAAATCCAATTAATTTAATTCCCTTTATCAAATAGAAGGAATTAATTTCTCCAAGAAAATATAGGACCCGATTAAATCTAATTTAATCATTCCTTTTCTCCAATATTTAATTTCAAATTAAATACTAAGTGTGTGTGTGGATAGTGTGTGACTCTTTAGGTTCACCTTTCAGCTAGACTTGGTCGGATTCCTAGAATCCGCCCGTTACCATAGGTGGCCATCTAGCAACGGTCCATGGCACTAGAGACTAGGTGAAATAATTGGGAATGAACATTTTGGCTCTAACAGTACACTTGTCCTTCTGTCTTTGGTTTCATCACTCAGAGTCTAGGGCACGGAAAAAACAGGTACCCATTTTGGACCTAAGTGTCGGTCTGTCCTTACCAAACGCCGCAAGGGAAACTTTCCCTTCTGTTCAGTTACTATGGCCACAGATTTCAGGGACAAGACACAGAGCATACATGAGACTCAACTGTCAACACCTTTTGACAGGAGACAGATCCTTTCTTGGAAACTACTGTCACTTTGTACACCCGAGCTGCACTAGACATGGCTTATGACTACTCAAGAGTATTTTGGCAATCTCTCACCATATCTAAGATACAGACCTGATGTACAGGTAAACTCAGCAGTTCCTCAAGTAAAAGGACTTGACCTGTACCGTTGGAACCGGGAACTCACGTCATACCTTGCTGACCATACTCAAAGGTCCTCCGTAAGACGGTTCCCGCGAGTCACCTCAGTCAGTTGCTTCCTAGCATGCTGACCCACTAACACTGCTTAGACGACCTTCGTCACCCGTCGATGAAATACGACAGCAGATGCTTAGTGCAAGTCTCAAAGGGAATCCCGGTACCCATTTTCGAGATTCGGTAAGACTGATTTCATGGACCTACCTCCAAGCGTAGTCCTAGTCTCCAAAATTGATTCTCAGTCCGTGGGCTTTGTTTGCGTAGTGAACAGATATGTAATAGAAGATATAAGTGAACGTAAACAAAGTGTTGCCATATGAATCTTCACTTCTTTATTCATAAATGTTTTATCAAACACCTGAAATTGTCTAGACATAGGTTACATATTCCTGCCAAATTGGCTTACATGGTCACCTATTCTAACAGGTCCATCCGGACGTCACCTCTTCCTACCATTTTCTCTAAAGAAGATGGTAGCGTCTAAGAATGTGTTTGGAACGGTGGATGAGATCTCGGTTCCTTGCTTGCGTTATTGCACCGTTGTTATCACAGAAGATGACAACAGGCTCGGCGATGCATGGCACCACACCCAAATCTTGGATGTAGTTTCTCATCCAAACCGCTTCCTTAGCAGCTTCTGAAGCTGCTATGTATTCAGCCTCTGTAGTGGAGTCAGCAGTGGTTCCTTGCTTGGAACTTTTCCAAGCCACTACTCCTCCATTGAGTTTGAATACGTAACCCGATTGAGACTTGGCATCATCGTCATCAGACTGGAAGCTAGCGTCGCTAAAGCCTTCCAGGATCAGCTCTCCGTTGCCATAGACCAAGAATATTTCCTTAGTCCTCCTTAGGTACTTAAGGATGCCCTTAACAGCATTCCAATGTGCTTCTCCTGCGCAGGACTGATATCTGCTTGTTACGCTCAAAGCGTATGCAATGTCAGGCCTAGTGCAGTGGACCGCATATTGGATGCTACCTACGGCAAAAGCATAGGGGATGACTTTAATCCTTTCAAGTTCCTCATCAGTATGTGGGGACTGTTTCTTGGACAACTTGATCCCATGCCTCATGGGAAGGAATCCTCGTTTGGAGTTGTCCATTCGATATCTCTTTAGGACTTTCTCCATGTACGAGTTTTGGGTGAGTCCTAACATCCTTTTAGATCTGTCCCTGACAATCTGGATGCCTAGGATGTAGGAGGCTTCACCCAAGTCCTACATGGAAAACTGGGTTGACAACCATGCTTTTGTGTTTCCTAACATTCTAACGTCATTACCTATGAGTAGAATGTCATCCACATAAAGCACTAGTAACACTATTGAGCTCCCACTGACCTTCTTGTATACACAAGGGTCGGATTCATTTTTGATGAAGTCATAACCCCGTATTACTTCATCAAATCGAATGTTCCAACTTCGGGATGCTTGTTTGAGGCCATAGATGGACTTCTGGAGACGACAGACTTTCTGTTCTTCTCCAGTGACCGTGAAACCCTCCGGCTGATCCATATAGATCTCTTCTTCAATGAAACCGTTGAGGAAGGCCGTTTTCACGTCCATCTGCCATATCTCATAGTCATACCATGCTGCTATGGCCAGCAGGATCCGAATGGACTTAGCCATGGCTACTGGCGAGTAGGTATCCTCAAAAATCGACCCCGGGTCGTTGAGTGTATCCCTTAGCTACAAGCGTAGCCTTAAAGGTTGTGACTTCTCCATCAACGCCAAGTTTGCGCTTGTAGACCCACTTACAGCCCACTGGCTTAACATCTTTCGGTGGATCTATAAGACTCCAGACTTGGTTCTCGCTCATGGAGTCCATTTCGGCTTTCATGGCCTCAAGCCATTTCCCAGAGTCGATGTCAGACATCGCTTCTCCATATGTCTTAGGATCGTTATCCAAAAGATCGGTCGCTCCTAGAAAGTCATATCTCACTGGAGGTCTGGACTCTCTAGTGGACCTACGGAGGACGGGAACGTTAGTGGTGACTGTGGGCGCTGACTGTATCGAAGCCGGCGGTTCAGGAACCGGGGCTGGCCGTTCCTGAGGTTGTCTTTCATGCCTAGCATGTTGGACTTCACGAGGTTGGTCAGCCCTTCGGGTATCGATCCTGAATCCTCTAAGTGAGGGTTCCGCGGCTATACCCGATGGCTGGATTCCATCACTTGATTCCTCAAGGATCAGCTCATCAGGTTGGATATCCTCCGGGAAGCCTTGCTCCAAGAATACTGCATTCCTTGAAACAAACACCTTTTGTACCAAGGGGTCATAAAAGTAATAACCCGCAGTTTCTTTAGGGTATCCAACGAACCTGCATAAGCTAGACCTAGATTCTAGTTTATCTCCCACTAACCTCTTGACGTATGCGGGGCTACCCCACACTCTCAAGTAGTTGCAGGATGCAGGCTTGCCGTGCCATATCTCATATGGCGTTTGGGTCAATGCACTGGTAGGCGCCAAATTCAGCAACTTGGCTGCATAGCCCCAAAAGGATAAGGGCAATTTGGTAAAACTCATCATGGACCGAACCATGTCCAACAGGGTTCGATTCCTTCTTTCAGAGACACCATTTAATTGTGGTGTTCCGGGAGGTGTCCATTCTGATATTATACCATGTTCTTTTAGATAATCTAGGAACTCCGTACTAAGGTATTCACCGCCTCGGTCTGACCGTAGGACTTTAATTTTGCAGTTGGTCTGGTTCTCCACTTCAAGTCTGAATTCTTTAAACCTCTCAAGAGCTTCATACTTGTACCTCATTAGGTAAACATAACCATACCGTGAGTGATCATCGGTAAAGGTTATGAAGTAGGAGAACCCACCTCGGGCCTGCGTCCTTAGTGGTCCACATACGTCTGTATGGACCAAGTCCAACAGACCTGTGGCAAGCCTGCTTTGTCCGACAAAGGGCTTCTTGGTCATTTTCCCTCTTAGACAGGATTCACAAGGTGGTAGATCACTCAAGTCCCCAACCTCTAGGTTCTTTGAGTCTACCAACCTTTTCATCCTATCTTGGGATATGTGACCTAGCCTAGCGTGCCACAGACGTGCGTTCCCGTTATTATCTAATTTTCATTTGTGTTGAGTGTTGAGAACGAAATTCGTTTGTTGCAAGATATAGAGCCCGTTATGCAATGTACCGAGTAGATGAGCAATTCCACACCTCATCAAATAAAAGCAATTTTTATTGATTCTAAACTCATAACAACTATTGTCCAACAATGGAATGAAAATGATGTTTTTAATCATACAAGGTACAAAATAAACTTGCTCTAAATCTATGCTAATACTATCACTAATCACTAGGGTAGCGAATCCCACTGCTTCTGCCGAGATGGCCTTGCCATTCCCAAGCTTCAGGATCATGTCCCCGCTACCCGGTTTTCTGCTTCTTTCCAACACCTGCAAGTTATTGCAAATGTGAGCTCCACAGCCGATATCTAATACCCAAGAGGCAGAATTAGTGACCATATTAACCTCAATCACATAAATACCTTGGTTCGAGAAGAGTTTGGGGCACTCTCTCTTCCAATGCCCTTTCTCACGGCAGTTGATACATATGTCATATGCCTTCGACTGTTGCTTGGAGACAACCTTTCCCTTTCCTTTGCCTTTCCCCTCATTGGCAATGGGAACACTCTTAGTGTTCGTAGCTGCTTTGACGGCCTTTCCCTTCCCTTTCTTCTTTTTCCAACGTCGGGCTCTTTTGCCTTTCGTATTGGAAGTAGAAGCACCTCCAAACAATACCGAAGGCGTGGACTTCTTAGTCGTTGCCTCGTATTGCACCAACATATTGATCAACTCATGAATGCCCTTCTCAAGTGCGTTCATGTTGTAGTTGACGATAAATTGGTAAAAAGAGGGTGGGAGTGACTGAAGGATCACATCTATGTACGTTTCATTATCGAGACCTGCCTTTAGGTCCTCGAGCTTTTCCACCAGGGTAAGCATTTCAACCCCGCGCTCTTGTACAGAGGATCCTTCTGTCATTTTAGTTCCAAAGAACGCCTTGGTCGCAACATACCTAGTATGCCGATCCGGGACTGCATAGCAATCCTTATGGCGAGCCATTATGGAAGGGACGTCGTCTAGCCTTTCATACTGCTTCTGAATTTCATTCGTCATCGAAGCAAGTATGACGCTACGGACCTTCCGGTTATCCTTATGCCAAGTCTCGAACGTCTCACGTTCTTCTAGCATGGATCCTTCCGGCAAGGTCCTAGGGAGAGGCTCGTCCATGACGTAGCCTTGGTTCTCATAATCCAGGACTATCCTGAGATTGTGCAACCAGTCGTTGTAATTTGTTCAATTGAATTTGTTTGTCTCAAGAATGGCTGAAAGTGGGTTCTTAAACATTTTAAATCTACATTTAGAAAACAGCGCGCGATCAGTAGAAAATAAAAGACGGTGGTTTGATAAAATAATTAAATGCTTGGTCTTTAGTCATTTAATCCTCCCACTATTTATACAAAAATACGGTACTCTCAAACGTGATTTTTGGGGAATCCTTTCCTAGTGGGCTTGGGATCCACAGCGATTTTTCCCATACCCGCTTTTACGATTCGCATGGAAAAAATCATGTGGGAGGTATTCCATACCATTCTCGTTCCACGAGATTCCCAAGATTATTGCCTCACCCTTTCACATGATCCCGAGGACTCCAAGCGAATCATGCTAATTGGGCGGTAGACCCAACCCATTCGACCGAGCCACAAACCCACTGGTACACCCACGATTCGTGAGACAGGTAACAGCAGCCCATTTTTCGTTCATGACATAGTGCAGCTTCTTTTAAGTACAATGACGTGCCACGACTCGTGAGACCATGCTATTGACCTAAAACAGCTTCTTCACTATGCCATGGATTGGAAGGCATGGACAAACTCCTAGAGTTCATGTCCATTTTGTCTAGGGTCTAATATTTCAAAATTGGTCCAACAAATGTGAGAGTAGTAAATGACCGAGATCTCATAATAAATAAACATTCACACATTCATCCATAATGCGTAAATTAAACCATCCATAGCAGTTATATGATAAATTAAAAACCCATTCATCCATCATAATAACCACATGCAAAATTAAAGCCTAGCACGCCCCTGTTGGATGATCACGAGCCCGAATCCTATGCGATCCACTGAGTCCGCAGTGGATCTATGGTCAATCTAGGGTTGGTCCTACACTATTACATTAATAGTAATCCAATCATCATGCTGATGGGTCTTGGTCTCTTTTCTCTTTCTTCACTTCATGGAAAACTCCAAGGGACCTCCCGTCTGGGCTCTCCATGTGGTCCTTCCTTCTTCTCCACCAATTTCAAAAAAAGAAACCTCACTCCTAGTCTACTCTCATTACATATAAAAAAATAGAAAGAAACCCAGCGAAAACCCGGGGGGAGTACATAAGGAGGGAGGTAGAATACCTTATTATTCCAAGGCAACTAGAAAGAGAAAAGGAGAAAGCAGTAAAAGAGGCACACAGGCCCAACCGAAATTAAACCATACATTCGGTCTAGGGCTCGTGATCATCCATTTCCATCCAACACACATAATCACATGATCTAATCACATAATTACAATATACCAACAATTCATGATTTCCAATCATAATTATACAAGATAAGAAATAAATGAATATGTGCGTAACGTGTGGAAAAAAATAAAACATAAATATTGGTAATAATATTTTCTCATTTTAGGAAAACCTTTCCTCATTATTTTAAGTAAAATAACCCCGAGATTCCAAATCCAATGTATTTTACTCCTAAAAATGTCTTTAGAAAATTAGGCATAATTGAACCCCAAAAACGATTTTTCAGAATTAATTCAAAATTAAAACTGAAAATAATTAAAAAAAATAAAAGAAAACACTACTAGGGTTTAAAAAACCCTAGCAGCAGCACCGGCCGCCGCCGCCGCCGCCGTCAGCGGCCTGCCGGCGCGCGCGCAGGCGCTGCCTGGCCGGGCGCGCGCGCGTAGACCCCCTGCCTGCGTGCGCACGCGCCTGGCCGGCAGCGTGCTGGCCTGCTGGCTGCCGGTCGCGCCCTTGCCCTGCGCAGTGCGCGCGCAGACGTGCACTGGGCACGCCTGCCAGGCGCGCGCGCGCAGACTCCTCCGTCTGCGTGCCCTCACACCTGCGCGCAGCCACCCTGGCTGCGCGCGGCCCCTGCGCGACCGACTGGACGGGCGCGCGTAGACTTCCCTTGCCTGCGCGCGTCTGCCCTGCCGGTAGCGCGCGGCTGTGCGCGGCCAGCCCTCCCGGCTGGCCGGCTGCGACGTTTCTCGTTTTCCGTTCAATTATTCCACCCCGTTTCCCAAGAAAAATAGAAAAATACCAATATTCAGAAAATTCACACGAATCAAAAGCCATAAAACGACATGCTTTAAAATAAAGAAAATCAAGATTTAATTAACAACATGCCAATATCACGTTTCATGCTTAAAACGCACATAAACGCTAGGCCTATACACTAAACCGGACTCTGATACCACTGAAAGAATATGTGGATCGTCCCGGGAAATTGCGCGAATGCGGAAGCGCGATATAAAATAAAATACAAAAAATTTAAAGCATGCTTTAATCAAATTAAAGAACACGCTCAAGGGGTGTACCTTTGAGATTCCCGGGTGTTTGGTGTATCTCATGAGTAAACAACATGTAAATGATCATGGAGGCCATAGGGTAGAAAATTAAAGAGGACGAAAATATTAAACGAGACCTACCCGTTGTCGTTTTCATCTTCAACAGCTACACGCGTTGTTGAGACCGAGATCTCGTTCTTGAGACCCTCCAAATCGTAACACACGATCCACCCACGTATCTTGCACGTCGTGCTAGCAACGAACAAGTGTATATTTTGGAGTGGATGAATCAACAACACGTTATGAATTAACGGTATTGATTCATCTAAGTTCTAATGTTCCAAGAACAAGAGAACTAGAAAAGAATTTTTTGGAGAGAGTGGAGAGAGAGGGCGGACGAGAGAGAGGGGAGAGAGAGCCGAAAATGAGTGTGTGTTGTGTGTGTGTTGGAATTTCATCATCCTTCAAAAGGTGCAAGGCTAGGGGTTTATATAGAAGAAGAGTTTAATCCTCTTTAAACTCCACCTCTTTAGAAGCTTAATTTGACTAGGATTTTGACCTAGTCAAAGTCCTAGTCAAAGTAAAATTTGACCTTGTCAAATTCAATCCTAGCCTTTGATCTCTCCCATTAAATCTCAACCATTAATTTAATTTAAATGGAATATTTAAATCCTATTAAATATTCCAAAAGGCCAAATAAATATAATAAATAAATATTAATATTTATTCTAGGCCCATTAAATTAATTCCCTTAATAAATCCAATATATTAATTTAATTCCCTTTATCAAATAGAAGGAATTATTTTCTCCAAGAAAATATAGGACCCAATTAAATCCAATTTAATCATTCCTTTACTCCAATATTTAATTCCAAATTAAATACTAAGTGTGTGTGGATAGTGTGTGACTCTTTAGGTTCACCTTTCAGCTAGACTTGGTCGGATTCCTAGAATCCGTCCGTTACCATGGGTGGCCGTCTAGCAACGGTCCATGGCACTAGAGACTAGGTGAAATAATCGGGGATGAACATTTAGGCTCTAACAATACACTTGTGCTTTTGTCTTCGGTCTCATCACTTAGAGTCTAGGGCATGGAAAATGCAGGTACCCATTTTGGACCTAAGTGTCGGTCTGTCCTTACTAAAACGCCGCAAGGGAAACCTTCCCTTCTTTTCAGTTACTGTGGCGACAGATTTTAGGGACAAGACACAGAGCATACATGAGACTCAACTCTCAATGCCTTTTGACAGGAGACAGATCCTTTCTTGGAAACTACTGTCACTCTATACACCCGAGCTGCACTAGACATGGCTTATGACTACTCAAGAGTATTTTGGCAATCTCTCACCATATCTAAGATACAGACCTGATGTACAGGTAAACTCAGCAGTTCCTCAAGTCAAAGGACATGACCTGTACCGTTGGAACCGGGAACTCACGTCATACCTTGCTGACCATACTCAAGGTCCTCCGTAAGACGGTTCCCGCAAGTCACCTCAGTCAGCTGCTTCCTAGCATGCTGGCCCACTAACACTGCTTAGACGACCTTCGTCACCCGTCGATGAAATACGACAGCAGATGCTTAGTGCAAGTCTCAAAGGGAATCCCGGTACCCATTTTCGAAATTCCTTGACTTGGAGATTTTCGGACTGATTCGGTAAGACTGATTTCATGGACCTACCTCCAAGCGTAGTCCCAGTCTCCGAAATCGATTCTCAATCCGTGGGCTTTGTTTGCGTAGTGAACAGATATGTGATAGCAGATATAAGTGAACGTAAACAAAGTGTTCCCATATAAATCTTCACTTCTTTATTCATAAATGTTTTATCAAACACCTGAAATTGTCTAGACATAGGTTATATATTCCTGCCAAAATTGGCTTACATGGTCACCTATTCTAACAGGACGGACACCAGGCAACGCCGCCAAGCGCGTGCGCACGCAGACGGAGGTGTTTGCGCGCGCGCGCCCGGCAGGCGTGCCCAGTGCACGTCTGCGCGCGTACTGCGCAGGCACAGATGCGCGGCTGGCGACCAGCAGGCCAGCGCGCGCGCGAGGCACGGGAGACTGCGCGCGCGACGGCCTGCCGGAACACTAGGCCGAGTAGCATGCTGCCGGCCAGGCGCGCGCGCACGCAGGCAGGGTCCTGCGCGCGCGCGCCCGTCCAGGCAGGGCCTGTGCGCACGCCGGCGGCGGCGGCCGGTGCTGCAGCTAGGGTTTTGAACCCTAGTATAGTTTTCTTTTTATTTTTAATTTATTTTCAGTTTTAATTTTGAATTAATTTTGGAAAAAAAATTCGTTTTTTTTGGGTTCAATTTTGCCTAATTTCCTAAAGACATTATTTTAGGAGTAAAATATATTAGATTTGGAATCCTGGGGTTATTTTACTTGAAATAATGATGAAAGGTTTTCCTAAAATGAGAAAATATTGTTACCAAAATTTGTGTTTTATTTTTCACATGTTACGCACATGTTCATTTATTTCTTATCTTGAATGATTGTGATTGGAAATCATGAATTGTTGGTATATTGTAATTATGTGATTAGATCATGTGATTATGTGTGTTGGATGGAAATGGATGATCACGAGCCCTTGACCGAATGTATGGTTTTAATTTTCTGTTGGGCCTGTGTGCCTCTTTTACTGCTTTCTCCTTCTCTCTTTCTAGTTGCCTTGGAATAATAAGGCATTCTACCTCCCTCCTTATGTACTCCCCCGGGTTTTCGCTGGGGTTTCTATTTTTTTAAAAATGTAATGAGAGTAGACTAGGAGTGAGGTTTCTATTTTTGTAATTGGTGGAGAAAAAGGAAGGACCACATGGAGAGCCCAGCGGGAGGTCCCTTGGAGTTTTCCATTAAGTGAAGAAAGAGAAAAGACACCAAGGCCCATCAGCATGATGATTGGGTTGCTATTAATGTAATAGTATAGGACCAACCCTAGATTTACCATAGATCCACTACGGGCTCAGTGGGTCGCTTAGGATTCGGGCTCGTGATCATCCAACAGGGGCGTGCTAGGCTTTAATTTTGCATGTGGTTATTATGAATGGGTTTTTATTTATCATACAACTGCTATGGATGGTTTAATTTACGCATTATGGATGGATGTGTGAATGTTTATTTATTTTGAGATCTCGGTCATTCACTACTCTCACATTGGTTGGACCAATGTTGAAACATTAAACCCTGGACAAAATGGACATGAACTCTAGGAGTTTGCCCATGCCTTCCAATCCATGGTTTAGTGAGGAAGCTGTTTTAGGTCAATAGTGTGGTCTCACGTCATGGCACGTTATTGTACTTAAAAGAAGCTGCACTTTGTCATGAACGAAAAATAGGCTGCTGTACCTGTCTCACAAGTCGTGGGGGTACCAGTGGGTCTGTGGCTCGGTCGATTGGGTTGGTCTAACGCCCAAATAGCATGATTCGCTTGGAGTCCTTGTTAGAATAGGTGACCATGTAAGCCAATTTTGGCGGGTATATGTAACCTATGTCTAGACAATTATGGGTGTTTGATAAATCATTGATGAATAAAGAAGTGAATTTCATTTGGCATTACTTTGTTTGTGTTCACTTTTCTATATCTGTTCACTACGCAAACAAAGCCCACGGACTGAGAATCAATTTCGGGGACTGGGACTACGCTTGGAGGTAGGTCCATGGAATCAGTCTTCCCGAATCAGTCCGAAAATCTCCAAGTCAAGGAATCCCGAAAATGGGTACCGGGATTCCATTTGAGACTTGCACTAAGCACCTGCTGTCGTGTTTCATCGACGGGTGACGAGGGTCGTCTAAGCAGTGTTAGTGGGTTAGCATGCGAGGACGCAGCTGACTGAGGTGACTCGCGGGAACCGTCTTACGGAGGACCTTGAGTATGGTCAGCAAGGTATGACGTGTATTCCCGGTTCCAACGGTACAGGTCAAGTCCTTTGACTTGAGGAATTGCTGAGTTTACCTGTACATCAGGGCTGTATCTTAGATATGGTGAGAGATTGCCAGAATTCTCTTTGGTAGTCATAAGCCATGTCTAGTGCAGTTCTGGTGTGCAAAGTGACAGTAGTTTCCAAGAAAGGATCTGTCTCCTGTCAATAGGTTTTGGCAGTTGAGTCTCATGTATACTCTAAGTCTTGTCCCTAAAACTGTGGCCACAGTGACTGAACAGAAGGGAAGGATTCCCTTGCGGCGTTTAGTGAGGACAGACCGACACTTAGGTCCAAAATGGGTACCTGCATTTTCCGTGCCCTAGACTCTAAGTGATGAGACCGAAGACAGAAGGACAGGTGTACTGTTAGAGCCTAAATGTTCATCCCTGAATATTTCACCTAGTCTCTAGTGCCATGGACCGTTGCTAGATGGCCACCCATGGTAACGGAAGGATTCTAGGAATCCGACCAAGTCTAGCTGAAAGGTGAACCTAAAGAGTCACACACTATCCACACACATTTAGATATTTAATTAAGAATTAAATATTGGAGTGAAGGAATGATTAAATTGGATTTAATCGGGTCCTTTATTTTTCTTGGAGAAATAATTCCTTCTATTAGATATAAGGAATTAAATTGATAAATTAGATTTATCAAAGGGATTTATTTAATAGGCTTAAATAATATTTATATTTATTTTAGCCTCTTGGAAATATTTAAATAGGTTTTAAATATTCCATTAAATTAAATTAAATCAACGGTTGAGATCAATGGGAGAGATGGATGGCTAGGATTGTTTTGACTAGGTCAAAACACTACTTTGACTAGGACTTTGACTAGGTCAAAATCCTAGTCAAATTAGAGTTCTTAAAAGAAGGAGTTTAAAGAGGATTAAACTCCTCTTCTATATAAACCCCTAGCATCCTACAAGTTGAAGGATGATGAATCTCCAACACACACACAACACACACACACGGATTCTCTCTCCCTCTCTCTCGTCCGCCCTCTCTCTCTCACACACTCCAAGAAATTATTTTCTTTGTTCTCTTGTTCTTGGAACATTAGAACTTGATGAATCAATACCGTTAATTCATAACGTGTTGTTGATTCATCCACTCCAACATATTAACTTGTTTCGTTGCTAGCACGACGTGCAAGATACGTGGGTGGATCGTGTGTCACGATTTGGAGGGTCTCAAGAACGAGATCTTGGTGCAAAACGGGGAACAACGCGTGTAGCCGTTGAAGACGAAAACGACAACGGGTAGGTCTCGTTTTAGATTTTCGTCCTCTTTTAATTTCCAACCCTATGGCCTCCATGATTTGTTTTATGTTATTTATTCATGAGATACACCGAACACCCGGAAAATTTCAAAGGCACACCCTTTGAAACGTGTTTTAATTTAAAAGCATGTTTAAATTCCGTTTTAATTTTTTAATTATACCGCGCTTCCGCGTTCGCGCTTTTCCCGGGACGATCCACAATTCCTTTCAGTGGTATCAGAGCCCGGTTCGGTGTATAGGCCTAGGGTTTATGTGCGTTTTAAGCATGAAACGTGTTTTGAGCATGTTTTAATTGAATCTTGATTTTCTTGATTATTAAAGCATGTTGTTTTATTGCTTTTAATTCGTGTGAAATTCTGAATATTGGTATTTTTCTGTTTTTTCTTGGGAAACGGGAAAAATTTGAACTAAAAACGAGAAACGCCACAGCCGGCCAGCCGGGAAGGCTGGCCGCGCGCAGCCGAGCGCTGCCGGCAGGGCAGACGCGCGCAGGCAAGGGTAGCCTGCGCGCGCCCGCCCAGCCGGCCGCGCAGGGGCAGCGCGTGCGCAAGGGGCGCTTCCAGCCGCGCGCGCGGGCAGACGAGGGTGTCTGCGCGCGCGCGGCCGGAAGTCGCGCTCATGCGCGCGCACGCGCGCGCAAGGCTGTCGGGCGGAGAGCCCGCGCGCGGACGGCACCAGGCGCACTGCCAGGCGCGCGCGCACGCAGACGGAGGCGTCTGCGCGCGCGCGCCCGGCGGGCGTGCCCAGTGCGCGTCTGCGCGCGCGCGCCCGGCGGGCGTGCCCAGTGCGCGTCTGCGCGCGCGCGCACTGCACAGCGCAGGCACGCGGCTGGCGACCAGCAGGCCGGCGCGCGCGAGGCAGAGGAGCCTGCGCGCGCGACGGCCTGCCGGAACACCAGGCCGCGCAGCGCGCTGCCGGCCAGGCGCGCGCGCACGCAGGCAAGGGGCCTGCGCGCGCGCGCAGGGGCGGCAGGCTGGGCCTGCTGCCCTGCGCGCACGGCCTGCCGGCTGCTGCCGGTGGCGGCGGCCGGCGGCTGCTGCAGCTAGGGTTTTCTGAAACCCTAGCATTATTATTTTTTATTTATTATTTACTTTTCAGTTTTAATTTTGAATTAATTCTGAAAATTCGTTTTTTGGGTTCAATTTTGCCTAAATTCCTAAAGACATTATTTTAGGAATAAAATAAATTGGATTTGGAATCCCGGGGTTATTTTACTTAAAATAATGAGGAAAGGTTTTCCTAAAACGAAAAAAATATTATTACCAATATTTTTGTTTTATTTTTCGCACGTTGCGCACATGATCATTTATTTCTGTTTTGGATTATTATGATTGGAAATCATGAATTATTGGTATATTGTAATTATGTGATTGGATCATGTGATTATGTGTGTTGGATGGAAATGGATGATCACGAGCCCTAGACCGGATGTATGGTTTAATTTTCTGTTGGGCCTGTGTGCCTCTTTAACTGCTTTCTCCCTCTCTCTTTCTAGTGCCTTGGAATAATAAGGCTTTCTACCTCCCTCCTTATGTACTCCCCCCGGGTTTTCGCTGGGGTTTCTATTTTTTAATATGTAATGAGAGTAGACTAGGAGTGAGGTTTCCATTTTTTGTAATTGGTGGAGAAGAAGGAAGGACCACATGGAGAGCCCAGACCGGAGGTCCCTTGGCGTTTTCCATGAAGTGAAGAAAGAGAAAAAGAGACCAAGGCCCATCAGCATGATGATTGGGTTACTATTATTGTAATAGTATAGGACCAACCCTAGATTGACCATAGATCCACTGCGGGCTCAGTGGGTCGCATAGGATTTGGGCTCGTGATCATCCAACAGGGGCGTGCTAGGCTTTAATTTTGCATGTGGTTATTATGATGGATGAATGGCTTTTATTTATCATATAACTGCTATGGATGGATTTTATTTATGCATTATGGATGAATGTATGGATATATTATGAGATCTCGGTCATTCACTACTCTCACATTGGTTGGACCAATGTTGAAATATTAGACCCTAGATAAAGTGGACATGAACTCTAGGAGTTTGTCCATGCCTTCCAATCCATGGCATAGTGAGGAAGCTGTTTTAGGTCAATAGCGTGGTCTCACGAGTCGTGGCACGTTATTGTACTTAAAAGAAGCTGCATTGTGTCATGAACGAAAAATGGGCTGCTGTTACCTGTCTCACGAGTCGTGGGGGTACTAGTGGGTCCATGGCTCGGTCGATTGGGTCGGGTCTAACGCCCAATTAGCATGATTCGCTTGGAGTCCTCGGGATCATGCAAAAGGGTGAGGCAATAATCTTGGGAATCTCGTGGAACGAGAATGGTATGGAATACCTCCCACAGGATCTTTTCCATACGAATCGTAAAAGCGGGGTATGGGAAAAATCGCTGTGGATCCCAAGCCCACTAGGAAAGGATTTCCCGAAAATCACGTTTGAGAGTACCGTGTTTTCGTATAAATAGTGGGAGGATTAAATGACTAAAGACCAAGCATTTAATTATTTCATCAAACCACCGTCTTTATTTTCTGCTGATCGCGCGTTGTTTTCTAAACGTAGATTTTAAAATGTCTAAGAACCCACTATCAACCATTCTTGAGACAAACAAATTCAATGGAACAAATTACAACGACTGGTTGCGCAATCTCAGGATAGTCCTAGATTACGAGAACCAAGGCTACGTCATGGACGAGCCTCTCCCTAGGACCTTACTGGAAGGATCCACGCCAGAAGAACGTGAGACGTTCGAGACTTGGCATAAGGATAACCGGAAGGTCCGTAGCATCATACTTGCTTCGATGACCAATGAGATTCAGAAGCAATATGAAAGGCTAGACGATGTCCCTTCCATTATGGCTCGCCTTAAGGATTACTATGCAGTCCCGGACCGGCATACTAGGTATGTCGCGACCAAGGCGTTCTTTGGAACTAAAATGACAGAAGGATCCTCTGTACAAGAGCATGGGGTTAAAATGCTTACCCTAGTGGAAAAGCTCGAGGACCTAAAGGCAGGTCTCGATAATGAAACGTACATAGATGTGATCCTTCAGTCACTCCCACCCTCCTTCGACCAATTTATCGTCAACTATAACATGAATACACTTGAGAAGGGAATTCATGAGTTGATCAATATGTTGGTGCAATACGAGGCAACGACTAAGAAGTCCACGCCTTCGGTATTGTTTGGAGGTGCTTCAACTTCCAAGACGAAAGGCAAGGGTGCCGGACGTTGGAAAAAGAAGAAGGGGAAGGGAAAAGCCGTCATAGCAGCTACGAACACTCAGAGTGTTCCCATTGCCAAAGAGGGGAAAGGCAAAGGAAAGGGAAAGGTTGTCTCCAAGCAACAGTCAAAGGCATATGACATATGTATCAACTGCCGTGAGAAAGGGCATTGGAAGAGAGAGTGCCCCAAACTCTTCTCAAACCAAGGTATATATGTGATTGAGGTTAATATGGTCACTAATTCTGCCTCTTGGGTATTGGATACCGGCTGTGGAGCTCACATTTGCAATGATTTGCAGGTGCTGAAAAGAAGCAGAAAACTAAGTAGCGGGGACATGATCCTGAAGCTCGGAAATGGCAAGGCCATCTCGGCAGAAGCAGTAGGATCCGCCACTTTAGTAATTAGTGATACCATTAGCATAGAATTAGAGCAGGTTTATTTTGTACCTAGTATGATTAAGAACATCATTTCCATTCCATTGTTGGACAATAGTGGTTATGAGTTCAGAATCAATAAAAATTGCTTTTATTTGATGAGGTGTGGAATTGCTCATCTACTTGGTACATTGCACAACGGGCTCTATATCTTGCAACAAGCGAATTTCGTTCTTAACGCTCAACACAAACGGAAATTAGATAATAACGGGAACGCACGTCTGTGGCACGCTAGGCTAGGTCACATATCCCAAGATAGGATGAAAAGGTTGGTAGACTCAAAGAACCTAGAGGTTGGGGACTTGAGTGATCTACCAACTTGTGAGTCTTGTCTAAGAGGGAAAATGACCAAAAAGCCCTTTGTAGGACAAAGCAGGCTTGCCACAGGTCTGTTGGACTTGGTCCATACAGACGTATGTGGACCACTAAGGACGCAGGCCCGAGGTGGGTTCTCCTACTTCATAACCTTCACCGATGACCATTCACGGTACGGTTATGTTTACCTGATGAGGTACAAGTCTGAAGCTCTTGAGAGGTTTAAAGAATTCAGGCTTGAAGTGGAGAACCAGACCAACTGCAAAATTAAAGTCCTACGGTCAGACCGAGGCGGTGAATACCTTAGTGCCGAATTCCTAGATTATCTAAAAGAAAATGGTATAATATCGGAATGGACACCTCCCGGAACACCACAGTTAAATGGCGTCTCTGAAAGGAGGAACCGAACCCTGTTGGACATGGTTCGGTCCATGATGAGTTTTACCAAATTGCCCTTATCGTTTTGGGGTTATGCATTAGAAACGGCAGCCAAGTTGTTGAATTTGGCGCCTACCAGTGCATTGACCCAAACGCCATATGAGATATGGCACGGCAAGCCTGCGTCCTACAACTACTTGAAAGTGTGGGGTAGCCCCGCATACGTCAAGAGGTTAGTGGGAGATAAGCTAGAATCCAGGTCTAGCCTATGCAGGTTCGTTGGATACCCTAAAGAAACTGCGGGTTATTACTTTTATGACCCTTTGGAACAAAAGGTATTTGTTTCAAGGAATGCAGTATTCTTGGAGCAAGGCTTCCCAGAGGATATCCAACCTGATGAGCTGATTGAGGAATCTAGTGATGGAACTCAGCCATCAGAAATAGCCGCGGAAACCTCACCAAGAGGATTCAGGATTAATGAACGGAGGACTGACCAACCTAGAGAAGTCCAACATGCTAGGCATGAAGGACAACCTCAAGAAAGGCCAGTCCCGGTCCCTGAACCGCCGGCTCCGATACAGTCAGCGCCCACAGTCACCACTGACGTTCCCGTCCTCCGTAGGTCCACTAGAGAATCCAGACCTCCAGTGAGATATGGGTTTCTAGGTGCGACCGATCTTCTGGATAACGATCCTAAGACATACGGGGAAGCGATGTCTGACATCGACTCCGGGAAATGGCTTGAGGCCATGAAGACCGAAATGGACTCCATGAGCGAGAACCAAGTTTGGAGACTCGTAGATCCACCGAAAAGTGTTAAGCCAGTGGGCTCTAAGTGGGTCTACAAGCGCAAACTCGGCGTTGATGGAGAAGTCACAACCTTTAAGGCTAGGCTTGTAGCTGAGGGATACACTCAACGACCCGGGGTCGATTTTGAGGATACCTACTCGCCAGTAGCCATGGCTAAGTCCATTCGGATCCTGCTTGCCATAGCAGCATGGTATGACTATGAAATATGGCAGATGGACGTGAAAACGGCCTTCCTCAACGGTTTCGTTGAAGAAGAGATCTATATGGATCAGCCGGAGGGTTTCACGGTCACTGGAGAAGAACAGAAGGTCTGTCGTCTCCAGAAGTCCATCTATGGCCTCAAACAAGCATCCCGAAGTTGGAACATTCGATTTGATGAAGTAATACGGGGATATGACTTCATCAAAAACGAATCCGACCCTTGTGTATACAAGAAGGTCAGTGGGAGCTCTATAGTGTTCCTAGTGCTTTACGTGGATGACATTCTGCTCATTGGTAATGACGTCAGAATGTTAGGAAACACAAAAGCATGGTTGTCAACCAAGTTTTCCATGAAGGACTTGGGTGAAGCCTCCTACATCCTAGGCATCCAGATTGTCAGGGACAGATCTAAAAGGATGTTAGGGCTCACCCAAAACTCGTATATGGAGAAAGTCCTAAAGAGATATCGAATGGACAACTCCAAACGAGGATTCCTTCCAATGAGGCATGGGATCAAGTTATCCAAGAAGCAGTCCCCGCAGACTGATGAGGAACTTGAAAAGATGAAAGTCATCCCCTATGCTTCTGCCGTAGGTAGCATCCAATATGCGGTCCATTGCACCAGGCCTGACATTGCATACGCTTTGAGCGTGACAAGCAGATATCAGTCCTGTGCAGGAGAGGCACATTGGAATGCCGTTAAGGGCATCCTTAAGTACCTTAGGAGGACTAAGGAAATGTTCTTGGTCTATGGCAATGGAGAACTTATTCTGGAAGGCTTTAGCGACGCTAGCTTCCAGTCTGATGACGATGATGCCAAGTCTCAATCGGGATATGTATTCAAACTCAACGGAGGAGTAGTGGCTTGGAAAAGTTCCAAGCAAGCAACCACTGCTGACTCCACCACTGAGGCTGAATACATAGCAGCTTCAGAAGCTGCTAAGGAAGCGGTTTGGATGAGAAACTACATCCAAGAGTTGGGTGTGGTGCCTAGCATCGCCGAGCCCGTTGTCATCTTCTGTGATAACAACGGTGCAATAGCGCAAGCAAAGGAACCGAGATCTCATCACCGTTCCAAACACATTCTTAGACGCTACCATCTTCTTAGAGAAATGGTAGGAAGAGGTGACGTTCGGATGGACCGAGTCAACTCAGCAGACAACACAGCAGACCCGCTGACAAAGCCTATGTCGCAGAGTGCTCATACGCAACATCTTGAGAAGATGGGGATTAGGCATATGGGTGATTGGCTTTAAAGGTCAAGTGGGAGATTGTTAGAATAGGTGACCATGTAAGCCAATTTTTGGCGGGTATATGTAACCTATGTCTAGACAATTATGGGTGTTTGATAAATCATTGATGAATAAAGAAGTGAATTTCATTTGGCATTACTTTGTTTGTGTTCACTTTTCTATATCTGTTCACTACGCAAACAAAGCCCACGGACTGAGAATCAATTTCGGGGACTGGGACTACGCTTGGAGGTAGGTCCATGGAATCAGTCTTCCCGAATCAGTCCGGAAATCTCCAAGTCAAGGAATCCCGAAAATGGGTACCGGGATTCCATTTGAGACTTGCACTAAGCACCTGCTGTCGTGTTTCATCGACGGGTGACGAGGGTCGTCTAAGCAGTGTTAGTGGGTTAGCATGCGAGGACGCAGCTGACTGAGGTGACTCGCGGGAACCGTCTTACGGAGGACCTTGAGTATGGTCAGCAAGGTATGACGTGTATTCCCGGTTCCAACGGTACAGGTCAAGTCCTTTGACTTGAGGAATTGCTGAGTTTACCTGTACATCAGGGCTGTATCTTAGATATGGTGAGAGATTGCCAGAATTCTCTTTGGTAGTCATAAGCCATGTCTAGTGCAGTTCTGGTGTGCAAAGTGACAGTAGTTTCCAAGAAAGGATCTGTCTCCTGTCAATAGGTTTTGGCAGTTGAGTCTCATGTATACTCTAGGTCTTGTCCCTAAAACTGTGGCCACAGTGACTGAACAGAAGGGAAGGATTCCCTTGCGGCGTTTAGTGAGGACAGACCGACACTTAGGTCCAAAATGGGTACCTGCATTTTCCGTGCCCTAGACTCTAAGTGATGAGACCGAAGACAGAAGGACAAGTGTACTGTTAGAGCCTAAATGTTCATCCCTGAATATTTCACCTAGTCTCTAGTGCCATGGACCGTTGCTAGATGGCCACCCATGGTAACGGAAGGATTCTAGGAATCCGACCAAGTCTAGCTGAAAGGTGAACCTAAAGAGTCACACACTATCCACACACATTTAGATATTTAATTAAGAATTAAATATTGGAGTGAAGGAATGATTAAATTGGATTTAATCGGTCCTTTATTTTTCTTGGAGAAATAATTCCTTCTATTAGATATAAGGAATTAAATTGATAAATTAGATTTATCAAAGGGATTTATTTAATAGGCTTAAATAATATTTATATTTATTTTAGCCTCTTGGAAATATTTAAATAGGTTTTAAATATTCCATTAAATTAAATTAAATCAACGGTTGAGATCAATGGGAGAGATGGATGGCTAGGATTGTTTTGACTAGGTCAAAACACTACTTTGACTAGGACTTTGACTAGGTCAAAATCCTAGTCAAATTAGAGTTCTTAAAAGAAGGAGTTTAAAGAGGATTAAACTCCTCTTCTATATAAACCCCTAGCATCCTACAAGTTGAAGGATGATGAATCTCCAACACACACACAACACACACACACGGATTCTCTCTCCCTCTCTCTCGTCCGCCCTCTCTCTCTCACACACTCCAAGAAATTATTTTCTTTGTTCTCTTGTTCTTGGAACATTAGAACTTGATGAATCAATACCGTTAATTCATAACGTGTTGTTGATTCATCCACTCCAACATATTAACTTGTTCGTTGCTAGCACGACGTGCAAGATACGGGGGTGGATCGTGTGTCACGATTTGGAGGGTCTCAAGAACGAGATCTTGGTGCAAAACGGGGAACAACGCGTGTAGCCGTTGAAGACGAAAACGACAACGGGTAGGTCTCGTTTTAGATTTTCGTCCTCTTTTAATTTCCAACCCTATGGCCTCCATGATTTGTTTTATGTTATTTATTCATGAGATACACCGAACACCCGGGAAATTTCAAAGGCACACCCTTTGAAACGTGTTTTAATTTAAAAGCATGTTTAAATTCCGTTTTAATTTTTTAATTATACCGCGCTTCCGCATTCGCGCTTTTCCCGGGACGATCCACAATTCCTTTCAGTCCTCGGGATCATGTGAAAGGGTGAGGCAATAATCTTGGGAATCTCGTGGAACGAGAATGGTATGGAATACCTCCCACAGGATCTTTTCCATGCGGATCGTAAAAGCGGGGTATGGGAAAAATCGCTGTGGATCCCAAGCCCAGTAGGAAAGGATTTCCCGAAAATCACGTTTGAGAGTACCGTGCTTTCGTATAAATAGTGGGAGGATTAAATGACTAAAGTCCATGCATTTAATCATTTTTATCAAACCACCGTCCTTTATTTTCTACTGATCACGCGCTGTTTTCTAAATGTAGATTTAAAAAATGTCTAAGAACCCACTTTCAACCATTCTTGAGACAAACAAATTCAATGGAACAAATTACAACGACTGGTTGCGCAATCTCAGGATAGTCCTATATTACGAGAACCAAGGCTACGTCATGGACGAGCCTCTCCCTAGGACCTTACCGGAAGGATCCACGCCAGAAGAACGTGAGACGTTCGAGACTTGGCATAAGGATAACCGGAAGGTCCGTAGCGTCATACTTGCTTCGATGACGAATGAAATTCAGAAGCAGTATGAAAGGCTAGACGACGTCCCTTCTATAATGGCTCGCCTTAAGGATTGCTATGCAGTCCCGGACCGGCATACTAGGTATGTCGCGACCAAGGCATTCTTTGGAAGTAGAATGACAGAAGGATCCTCTGTACAAGAGCACGGGGTTAAAATGCTTACCCTGGTGGAAAAGCTCGAGGACCTAAAGGCAGGTCTCGATAATGAAACGTACATAGATGTGATCCTTCAGTCACTCCCACCCTCCTTTGACCAATTTATCGTCAACTACAACATGAACGCACTTGAGAAGGGCATTCATGAGTTGATCAATATGTTGGTGCAATACGAGGCAACGACTAAGAAGTCCACGCCTTCGGTATTGTTTGGAGGTGCTTCGACTTCCAATACGAAAGGCAAAGGTGCCGGACGTTGGAAAAAGAAGAAAGGAATGGGAAAGGCCGTCAAAGCAGCTACGAACACTAAGAGTGTTCCCATTGCCCTTTGTAGGACAAAGTAGGCTTGCCACAGGTCTGTTGGACTTGGTCCATACAGACGTTTGTGGACCACCAAGGACGCAGGCCCGAGGTGGGTTCTCCTACTTCATAACCTTTACCAATGATCATTCACGGTATGGTTATGTTTACCTAATGAGGTACAAGTCTGAAGCTCTTGAGAGGTTTAAAGAATTCAGACTTGAAGTAGAGAACCAGACCAACTACAAAATTAAAGTCCTACGGTCAGACCGAGGCGGTGAATACCTTAGTACGGAGTTCCTAGATTATCTAAAAGAACATGGTATGATATCAGAATGGACACCTCCAGGAACACCACAGTTAATGGTGTCTTTGAAAGGAGGAATCGAACCCTGTTGGACATGGTTCGGTCCATGATGAGTTTTACCAAACTGCCCTTATCCTTTTGGGGCTATGCACTAGAAACGGCGGCCAAGTTGTTGAATTTGGGGCCTACCAGTGCATTGACCCAAACGCCATATGAGATATGGCACGGCAAGCCTGCGTCCTACAACTACTTGAGAGTGTGGGGTAGCCCCGCATACGTCAAGAGGTTAGTAGGAGATAAGCTAGAATCTAGGTCTAGCTTATGCAGGTTCGTTGAATAGCCTAAAGAAACTGCGGGTTATTACTTTTATGACCCTTGGAACAAAAGGTGTTTGTTTCAAGAAATGCAGTATTCTTGGAGCAAGGCTTCCCGGAGGATATCCAACCTGATGAGCTGATCCTTGAGGAATCAAGTGATGGAATCCAGCCATCAGAGGCAGCCACGGAACCCTCACTTAGAGGATTCAGGATAAACAGCCGAAAGGCTGACCAACCTCGAGAGGTCCAACATGCTAGGTATGAAGGACAGCCTCAGGAACGGCCAGCCCCGGTTCCTGAACCGCCGGCTCCGATACAGTCAACGCTCAAAGTCACCACTGACATTCCCGTTCTCCGTAGGTCCACTAGAGAGTCCAGACCTCTAGTAAGGTATGGCTTTCTAGGAGTGACCGATCTTTTGGATAACGATCCTAAGACATATGGAGAAGCGATGTCTGACATCAACTCCGGGAAATAGCTTGAGGCCATGAAAGCCGAAATTGACTCCATGAGCGAGAACCAAGTCTGGAGTCTTGCAGATCCACCGAAAGGTGTTAAGCTAGTGGGCTGTAAGTGGGTCTACAAGCGCAAACTTGGCGTTGATGGAGAAGTCACAACCTTTAAGGCTAGGCTTGTAGCTAAGGGATACACTCAACGACCCGGGGTCGATTTTGAGGATACCTACTCGCCAGTAGCCATGGCTAAATCCATTCAGATCCTGCTCGCCATAGCAGCATGGTATGACTATGAGATATACCAGATGGACGTGAAAACGGCCTTCCTCAACGGTTTCATTGAAGAAGAGATCTATATGGATCAGCCGGAGGGTTTCACGGTCACTGGAGAAGAACAGAAAGTCTGTCGTCTCCAGAAGTCCATCTATGGCCTCAAACAAGCATCCCGAAGTTGGAACATTCGATTTGATGAAATAATACGGGGTTATGACTTCATCAAGAACGACTCCGACCCTTGTGTATACAAGAAGGTCAGTGGGAGCTCAATAGTGTTTCTAGTGCTTTATGTGGACGACATTCTACTCATTGGTAATGACGTTAGAATGTTAGGAAACACTAAAGCATGGTTGTCAATCCAGTTTTCCATGAAGGACTTGGGTGAAGCTTCCTACATCCTAGGCATCCAGATTGTCAGGGACAGATCTAAAAGGATGTTAGGACTCACCCAAAACTCGTATATGGAGAAAGTCCTAAAGAGATATCGAATGGACAACTCCAAACGAGGATTCCTTCTCATGAGGCATGGGATCAAGTTGTCCAAGAAACAGTCCCCGCAGACTGATGAGGAACTTGAAAGGATGAAAGTCATCCCCTATGCTTCTGCCGTAGGTAGCATCCAATATGCGGTCCACTGCACTAGGCCTGACATTGCATACGCTTTGAGCGTAACAAGCAGATATCAGTCCTGCGCAGGAGAGGCACATTGGAATGTTGTTAAGGGCATCCTTAAGTACCTAAGGAGGACTAAGGAAATGTTCCTAGTCTATGGCAATGGAGAACTAATTCTAGAAGGCTTTAGCGACGCTAGCTTCCAGTCTAATGACGATGATGCCAACTCGCAATCGGGGTACATATTCAAACTCAATGGAGGAGTAGTAGCTTGGAAAAGTTCCAAGCAAGCAACCATTACTGACTGCACCACAGAGGCTGAATACATAGCAGCTTCAGAAGCTGCTAAGGAACCGGTTTGGATGAGAAACTACATCTAAGAGTTGGGTATGGTGCCTAGCATCGCCGAGCCTGTTGTCATCTTCTGTGATAACAACGGTGCAATAGCGCAAGCAAAGGAACCGAGATCTCATCACCGTTCCAAACACATTCTTAGACGCTACCATCTTCTTAGAGAAATGGTAGGAAGAGGTGACGTGCGGATGGACCGAGTCAACTCAGCAGACAACACAACAGATCCGCTGACAAAGCCTATGTCGCAGAGCGCTCATACGCAACATCTTGAGAAGATGGGGATTAGACATATGGGCGATTGGTTTTAAAGGTCAAGTGGGAGATTGTTAGAATAGGTGACCATGTAAGCCAATTTTGGCAGGAGTATGTAACCTATGTCCAGACAATTTCAGGTGTTTGATAAAACATTTATGAATAAAGAAGTGAAGATTCATATGGCAACACTTTGCGTACGTTCACTTATATCTGCTATTACATATCTGTTCACTACGCAAACAAAGCCCACGGACTGAGAATCGATTTCGGAGACTGGGACTACGCTTGGAGATAGGTACATGAAATCAGTCTTACCGAATCAGTCCGAAAATCTCCAAGTCAAAGAATCTCGAAAATGGGTACCGGGATTCCCTTTGACACTTGCACTAAGCATATGCTGTCGTATTTCATCGACGAGTGACGAAGGTCGTCTAAGCAGTGTTAGTGGGTCAGCATGCTAGGAAGCAGCTGACTGAGGTGACTCGCGGGAACCGTCTTACGGAGGACCTTGAGTATGGTCAGCAAGGTATGACGTGAGTTCCCGGTTCCAACGGTACAGGTCAAGTCCTTTGACTTGAAGAACTGCTGAGTTTACCTGTACATCAGGTCTGTATCTTAGATATGGTGAGAGATTGCCCAAATTCTCTTGAGTAGTCATAAGCCATGTCTAGTGCAGCTCGGGTGTACAGAGTGACAGTAGTTTCCAAGAAAGGATCTGTCTCCTGTCAAAAGGCATTGACAGTTGAGTCTCATGTATGCTCTGTGTCTTGTCCCTAAAATCTGTGGCCACAGTAACTGAACAGAAGGTAAGGTTTCCCTTGCGGCGTTTAGTAAGGACAGACCGACACTTAGGTCCAAAATGGGTACCTGCACTTTCCGTGCCCTAGACTCTAAGTGATGAGACCGAAGACAGAAGGACAAGTGTACTGTTAGAGCCTAAATGTTCATCCCTGATTATTTCACCTAGTCTATAGTGCCATGGACCGTTGCTAGATGGCCACCCATGGTAACGGACGGATTCTAAGAATCCGACCAAGTCTAGCTGAAAGGTGAACCTAAAGAGTCACACACTATCCACACACACTTAGTATTTAATTTGGAATTAAATATTGGAGTAAAGAAATGATTAAATTGAATTTAATCGGGTCCTATATTTTCTTGGAGAAAATAATTCCTTCTATTTGATAAAGGGAATTAAATTAATAAATTGGATTTATTAAGGGAATTAATTTAATAGGCCTAGAATAAATATTAATATTTATTTATTATATTTATTTGGCGTTTTGGAATATTTAAGAGAATTTAAATATTCCATTAAATTAAATTAATGGTTGAGATTTAATGGGAGAGATCAAAGGCTAGGATTGAATTTGACAAGGTCAAATTCTACTTTGACTAGGACTTTGACTAGGTCAAAATCCTAGTCAAATTAAGCTTCTAAAGAGGTGGAGTCAAATTAAACTTTTCCTCTATATAAACCCCTAGCCTTGCACCTTTTGAAGGATGATGAAATTCCAACACACACACAACACACACTCATTTTCGGCTCTCTCCCCTCTCTCTCGTCCGCCATCTCTCTCCACTCTCTCCAAGAAATTCTTCTCTAGTTCTCTTGTTCTTGGAACATTAGAACTTAGATGAATCAATACCGTTAATTCATAACGTGTTGTTGATTCATCCACTCCAAAAATATACACTTGTTCGTTGCTAGCACAACGTGCAAGATACGAGGGTGGATCGTGTGTCACGATTTGGAGGGTCTCAAGAACGAGATCTCGGTGCAAAACGGGGAACAACGTGTGTAGCTGTTGAAGACGAAAACGAAAACGGGTAGGTCTCGTTTAATATTTTCGTCCTCTTTAATTTTTCTACCTTATGGCCTCCATGATCATTTACATGTTGTTTACTCATGAGATACACCGAACACCCGGGAATCTCAAGGGTACACCCCTTGAGCGTGTTCTTTAATTTGATTAAAGCATGCTTTACATTTTTTGTATTTTATTT
The DNA here is from genome assembly GCA_034509735.1 of Sesamum alatum. Classification (NCBI taxonomy): domain Eukaryota; kingdom Viridiplantae; phylum Streptophyta; class Magnoliopsida; order Lamiales; family Pedaliaceae; genus Sesamum; species Sesamum alatum. Next base: position 23,239,251 of record JACGWO010000009.1, on the reverse strand, counting down.
TATATCGCGCTTCCGCATTCGCGCAATTTCCTGGGACGATCCACATATTCTTTCACGTCCGCGCGCGGACTCACTTGCCTGCAGCCGTGCGCGCGCGCGCGCGCGCATGAGCGTGCCTGTCGGGCACGCGCGCACAGACACCCTCGTCTGCATGCGCGCGCGCCTGCACGACCGGCTGGGCGGGCGCGTGCAGGCTTTCCTTGCCTGCGCGCATCTGCCTTGCCGGCAGCGCATAGCTGCGCGCGGCCCAGCCCTCCCGGCTGGCCGGTTGTTGTGTTTCTCGTTTTCCGTTCAATTTTTCCACCCCCGTTTCCCAAGAAAAATAGAAGATACCAATTTGCAGAAATTCACACGAATTGAAAGCAATAAAACGACATGCTTTAAAATCAAGAAAATCAAGATTTAATTAAAAAAAATGCCAAGATCACGTTTCATGCTTAAAACGCACATAAACCCTAGGCCTATACACCGAACCGGGCTCTGATACCACTGAAAAGAATGTGTGGATCATCTCGGGAAATTGCGCGAATGCGGAAGCGCGGTATAAAATAAAATACGGTAAAACCAAAATCGGTGTTGAGGTCAGTCTTTTCTTCAACTCATCAAAGCTTCGTTGGCACTGTTCAGTCCACTGAAATACTACTCCCTTCCTCAGTAACTTTGTCAAAAGACCGGCAATTATGGAGAAGCCCTCGACGAATCTCCAATAATACCCTGCTAACCCCAAGAAACTTCGAACTTCAGTTGCATTCTTCGATACTCTCCATTCCATAATAGCTTTCACTTTTGAAGGGTCGGGCATAACTCCATCACCCGATATCACATACCCGAGGAAAACTGAAAAGAATGCGTGGATCGTCTCGGGAAATTGCGTGAATGCGGAAGCGCAGTATAAAATAAAATACGGAATTTAAAACATGCTTTCAAAATTAAAGAACACGTTTCAAGGGTGTGCCCTTGAAATTTCCCAGGTGTTCGGTGTATCTCATGAATAAACAACATACAATAATCATGGAGGCCATAGGGTTGAAAATTAAAAGAGACGAAAATATTAAAACGAGACCTACCCGTTGTCGTTTTCGTCTTCAACGGCTACACGCGTTGTTCCCCGTTTTGCACCAAGATCTCGTTCTTGAGACCCTCCAAATCGTGACACACGATCCAACCCACGTATCTTGAACGTCGTGCTAGCAACGAGCAAGTATAATTTATTGGAGTGGATGAATCAACAACACGTTATGAATTAACGGTATTGATTCACCAATGTTCTCATGTTCCAAGAACAAGAGAACAAGAAAAGATGTTTTCTTGGAGAGAGAGAGGGCGAACGAGAGGGAGAGAAACGAGAGAGGGAGTGTGTTGTGCGTGTGTTGGAATTTCAAGAATCATCATCCTTCAAAAGGTGCAAGGCTAGGGGTTTATATAGAGGAGGAGTTTAATCTTCTTTAAACTCCAACTCTTTAGAAGCTTAATTTGACTAGGATTTTGACCTAGTAATAGTCCTAGTCAAAGTAGAATTTGACCTTGTCAAATTCAATCCTAGCCTTTCATCTCTCCCATTAAATCTCAACCATTAATTTAATTTAATGGAATATTTAAATCCTATTAAATATTCCGAAAGGCCAAATAAATATAATAAATGAATATTAATATTTATTCTAGGCCCATTAAATTAATTCCCTTAATAAATCCAATTTATTAATTTAATTCTCTTTATCAAATAGAAGGAATTAATTCTCCAAGAAAATATAGGACCCGATTAAATCCAATTCAATCATTCCTTTACTCCAACATTTAATTCCAAATTAAATACTAAGTGTGTGTGGATAGTGTGTGACTCTTTAGGTTCACCTTTCAGCTAGACTTGGTTGGATTCCTAGAATCCGTCCGTTACCATGGGTGGCCATCTAGCAACGGTCCATGGCACTAGAGACTAGGTGAAATATTCGGGGATGAACATTTTAGGCTCTAACAGTACACTTGTCCTTCTGTCTTCGGTCTCATCACTTAGGGTCTAGGGCACGGAAAATGCAGGTACCCATTTTGGACCTAAGTGTCGGTCTGTCCTTACTAAACGCCGCAAGGAAAACCTTCCTTTCTGTTCAATTATGTGGCCACAGATTTTAGGGACAAGACACAGAGCATACATGAGACTCAACTGTCAATGCCTTTTGACAGGAGACAGATCCTTTCTTGAAAACTACTGTCACTCTGTACACCAGAGCTGCACTAGACATGGCTTATGACTACTCAAGATTATTTTTGCAATCTCTCACCATATCTAAGACACAGACCTGATGTACAGGTAAACTCAGCAGTTCCTCAAGTCAAAGGACTTGACCTGTACCATTGCAACCGGGAATACGCGTCATACCTTGTAGACCATACTCAAGGTCCTCCGTAAGACGGTTCCCGCGAGTCACCTCAGTCAGCTGCTTCCTAGCATGCTAACCCACTAACACTGCTTAGACGACCTTCGTCACCCGTCGATGAAATACGATAGCAGATGCTTAGTGCAAGTCTCAAGGGGAATCTCGGTACCCATTTTCGAGATTCCTTGACTTGGAGATTTCCGGACTGATTCGGTAAGACTGATTTCATGGACCTACCTCCAAGCGTAATCCCAGTCCCCGAAATCGATTCTCAGTCCGTGGGCTTTATTTGCATAGTGAACATGTATGTAATAGCAGATATAAGTGAACGTAAACAAAGTGTTGCCATATGAACTTCACTTCTTTATTCATAAATATTTTTATCAAACACCTGAAATTGTCTAGACATAGGTTACATATTCCCGCCAAAATTGGCTTACATGGTCACCTATTCTAACAAAAACCACCTGATTTATCCAGAATTCACATTTGCTTAGTTTAGCATACAACTCTTTCTCCTTCAAGATCTGTAACACTATCCTCAAATGTTGTTCATACTCCTCCCCGCTCCTCGAGTACACCAAAATATCATCTATAAAAATAATAACAACTGATCCAGGTACTCGTGGAATGTACGATTCATCAGTGCCATAAACGTTGCCGGTGCATTTGTTAACCCAAATGGCATTACCAAGAACTCATATACGGTGCAATAGAAATCGGGGCAACTCTTGGAAGAGTTTCTATCGTAAAGTCCACTTCCCTATGTGTGGCAAACCTGGTAAGTCATCAGGGAACACTTCAGGAAAATCTCTCACTATAGGAATTTCCTCCAACGTGAGATTAACCTTCTCTGCATCTATCACATGAGCTAGATATGCTACACATCCTTCTAGCATTAATCGTCTTACCTCCATGGTTGATATTACACAAACTGGCACTACCTGTCGCTCCCCCACGAATACTACTTTTGGCTGGCCGAAAGATTCAATCGTCACTTTCCTTTTTATAACAATCAACCACTGCTTTTATGTTGTGCTAACCAATCCATCCCCAAAATTACATCAAAATCCTTCAAATTCATCACTATGAGATCCACAGGCAAATTTACATCTCCAATCCTCACCAAACTCCCCTTCCTAACACTATTCACTACTACACCCCCTCCCACAGGTAGATAAACCATCAAATTATATCCCAAAGGACTATTCTCACCTGGTATTTTTTATGCAAATTTTGATGATATATATGAATGCGTGGAGCCAGGATCAATCAAAACATAAGCCTCAACATCAAATAACAAGATCGTACCTGATATTATGTCATTGGAAGCTGGAGCTTCCTTTCTAGTCATGTTGTATATTCTTGCTTGGGTCTGTCTCTGAGTGACTTGTGCTCTGGACCCCCTCGTACCCCCATCAGCAGTGTGGTCACCATCTCTGTTACCAGTGCCTCTACCCCTACCTCTGCCTCTGCCTCTCTCAACTCCTCAGCCACTACTCCCAATGCTGCTTTGACTTTGGGTCCCTCTGGACACACTTCCACCTAAACTCGTGGTCTGACTGGGACAATCCGTAGATATGTGTCCTCTACCTCCGCAGTTATAACAAATCCTGGGTATAGCATCTAGTCCCCAACACTGTCCTGAATGTCGCCTCCCACAAGTAGAACTACTAGAAGTGAAAGCTGACCCCCTGCTGTAACTCTGTCCAGCTCCCCTACCTGATCCAATAGAAGGCATAGTAAATGAACTGCGCTCGATCGAACCTCTATTGAAACACGTTGATCCACTAAATCTCGGTCCACTACTTCCCTGGAAAGCAGGTCCACCGCGCGAAAAGTTCCCTCCTCCTGCAGAAAATGAACGACCCGTTCCCCTCTTGGTCAACCTACTCGACTCCCCCACTGCATATGTCAATTTTCTCTTTTCTTCCATGTTATTCTTCTCTTCGGTTACAGCCTCTTCCATTCGAACCGCTGACTTGACAAGAGTTTTGAAATTCGTAATTCTAACTGCCAAACCCTTTTTTTATCTCCGGTCATAGCCCCTGCTCAAAACGGTAACAATGATCCTCCTATGTCGCTATTGCTTCTGGTGCATACTTGGCTAATGCAGCAAAACGAAGTTCATATTCTGCCACTGTCTGATCATCCCCTTGCACTAAGTTTAGAAATTCCATCCTCTTCTTATCTCGGTACATCTTGGGTCTATATTTATCATCGAACTCACTCTGAAACTCAGCCCAAGTTATCTCTCTTGGCTCATATGCCCTCTTTACGGACCTCCACCAAATCAAGGCATTCCCCACGAACAATGAAACAACATACTTAAGTCGATTCTCCGGAGTACAGTTCACTAAGTTCAGCACATCTTCGACCTTTTTCCCACCATCTCTCAGCAATCTCAGGATCTAAGGTACCCTCAAATTCAGCAGCTCCCATCTTTCTAATTCTTTCATAATTACGATCAATTGTAGCAACTGCTAGTGCTGGCGCTGGAGCAGGTGCATGCGCCTGTGCAAGAAATTGTGCTTGGGCTTGTGCTTAGGCCTGGAGGGCCATCTGAAGAATCTGTGCAAATTCTGGTGGTAACCCCACCGCTGGAGCACCACCGGGAGGAATAGGAGCATCACCACCAACACCCTCTCGACCTATCTCCACCCCACCTGCACTCGCAGGTGCAATAGAGCCCTCTTCGGACTCCCCTGATGCTTCCCTACCAGCTACTAGGTCAGCATGTGCACCTTGAGAAGCCATCCTACATTAGACAATTCAGTCATTAGACAATTTAGTCCATTATACTTACCTCAAATTTCAAAAATGGTCTATCAACACGGAAAGCTGCTCAACCTTCCACTTTATCGTCACGTCCTATAGTAAATTATAATTTATACGATCAATAACTCATAAATATCGTAAGTTCTAATTAATAATTAATATATTATATAATATTCGCATCGTTCTATTTATATAGAAATTCAACCCCCCCGTTCTATTTTATTTTAAATAACTTAACTTTCTACACTTCTTAGGTATACTTTTAATTTATCAACTAACTCATACAATTCCATTTTATAAAAACTCCCATACCATTATAACTACCGGTGTAATAATATTTCTAACTTAAATTATTATAAAAATCTTATAATTTCTTAAATAACTTTTCAATAATATTTCTATTAATTCCTATCAATTCCTCGCTATTATATCATATGATTAAACACCAATATATATATATATATATATATAATTAAATATTTAGTCAATACACCCGATGAAATTGAATACATTAATTACAATAGTGATTAAATCTAGCAAATCTAGTAATTTTACTTACCCAATTATAGCAATCTTATATCAAATGTGATATTTAATATAACACTAGTTTAACTAGTCAAACTCATAAAATTTTTCGATTAAATAGTAAATCGGTCAATATAAACTACATTTAGTAAATGGACTAATTACATATTAATAATTATATAAATTAATAAAATTTAAAAAGTAAAAATTTCATACCTGGTTTTCGTCTTCCCGTAGGGAAATCTTGAAATTGAAATATTGCAGAATTTTTATGTTTGTAATTTGTGTGTTTGGCACAAATGCACACATATATATTTATTATATAATGATACATGAGGTGGTGGTGGGGTGACTCCCACCCACTTTCTCTCTACCTATATATATATAATATATATATATAATATTATATTATTGTTATATATATATATCTTTTATTATTATTATTATTATTATATATTTATAATTAATATAATTCGCTCCCAAATATTATAATGAGTTCCAATTTATTCCGTTCAAGTTTTATCATATTCCAATTTCAACCTATTATTATTTATAATTAAAACAAAAAAAATTCCTTAATAATTACTAATTAAACTCTCAATTATTTATAAAATCCTACGAACGTCACACTGGAAGAGGAAGAAGGGAAAGGCAAAAGCCGCTGTTTAGCGCTCAGAGCGCTCCTGTTGCCCCAGTGGGGATGGGCAAAGGAAAGGGAAAGGTTGGACCGCAGCAATCGAGGGCAAACGATGTTTGCATGCATTGCCATGGAAGAGGGCATTGGAAGAGGGACTGCCCCAAGCTCCTCTCCAATCTAGGTATGTTTGTTATTGAGGTTAACATGATTTCTAATTCTGCTTCTTGAGTATTGGATACCGGCTGTGGAGCTCACATTCTGCAATGATTTGCAGGTGCTGGAAAGAAGCAGAAAGCTAAGTAGGGACGAGGTCGTGCTGAGGCTAGGTGATGGCAAGGCTATTGCTGCTGAAGTTGTAGGTCTAGTCCACTTAGTTGTTAGTGATCAAGTTAGGATAGAACTAAAAGATTGCTATTATGTACCTAGCATGATCAAGAATAACATTGCAATACCGTTGTTGGACAATGCTGGTTTTGAGTTCATGATCAATAAAAATTGTTTTTATTTGATGAAGAATGGTTCTTCACATGTGCTAGGTAAACTTCATAATGATATTTATATTCTTCAACAGCGTGATCTGATCATGACTGCTCAAAAACAAACGAAAAATGGATAATCAAGAAAACGCACAGATTTGGCATGCAAATCTAGGTCACATCTCTCAAGACAGGATTTAGGAGGTTGGTGGACTCCAAGACTCTAGAAATAGATGATTTGGACCATCTACCGGCCTGCGGTCTTGTCTAAAAGGGAAAATGACAAAGAAGCCCTTTGTTGGACAAAGCATGTTTGCCAGTGGTCTGTTGATTTGATCCATTCAGATCTCTGTCGGCTACTAAATACACAGGCCAGAGGAGGGTTTTCTTACTTCATAACTTTTACCGATGATCACTCACGGTATGGTTATGTTTACCTTATGAGGTACAAGTCTGAGGCCTTTTGGAAGGTTTAAAGAGTTCAGGCTTGAAGTTGAAAACCAAACTAGTCGCAAAATTAAAAGCCCTTCGGTCGGACCGAGGTGGTGAGTATTTGAGTGGGGAATTCTTGGATTACTTAAAAGAGAATGGGATTCTCTCTCAATGGACTCCTCCCGGAATGCCATAACTGAACGGCGTCTCTGAAACGAGGAATCAAACTTTGTTGGACATGGTTCGATCCATGATGAGTTTTACCGAACTGCCCTTATCCTTCTGGGGTTATGCTCTTGAGACGACAGAAAGTTATTAAACATGGCGCCTTCTAAAACTGTGGCCCAGACGCCATATCAGATATGGCATGGCAAGCCTGCTTCTACAAGTACTTGAGAGTGTGGGGTAGCCCTGCATACGTCAAGAGACTAGTGGGAGACAAACTGGACTTGAGGTCTACTTAGTGCAGGTTCGTGGTTATTCTAAGGAAACTGCGGGGTATTATTTTTTATGATCCTTCCGAGCAAAAGGTTTTTGTCTCGAGAAACGCAGTGTTCCTAAAAAAGGATTTTCCAACGGATACCCATCATGAGGAATTGCTCCTTGAGGAATCAAGTGAGGCAATACCTCAAACGGATGCAGCGACATCATCTACACCTATAGTTCCCACTGACGATATTCCTGTCATCCAAAGGTCGACTAGAGTTTCCCATCAACCTGATAGGTACGGGTTTCTGGGTCTGATCGGTCAGTTGGACAATGATCCAAAACCTACAGAGAAGCGATGTCCGACATTGATTCGGGAAAATGGGTTGAGGCCATGAAATCTGAAATGGACTCTATGAGTTCAAACAAGGTTTGGACCTTAGTAGATACACCTAAGGGTGTCAAACCCGTCGGGTGTAAATGGGTCTACAAACGTAAGCTTGGAGCTGGCGGGGAGGTGACTACCTTCAAGGCCAGGCTTGTGGCAAAAGCTTATACTCAGCGGCCTGGGGTCGATTTTGAGGAAACCTATTCGCCCGTAGCCATGGCTAAGTCCATTCGGATTATGCTTGCCATAGCTTCATGGTATGACTATGAAATATGGAAAATGGACGTGAAAATGGCCTTCCTTAATGGATTTGTTGAGGAAGAGATCTATATGGATCAGTCGGAGGGTTTCACATCTGTTGGGGAAGAGCAGAAGGTCTGCCATCTCCAAAGGTCCATCTATGGTCTCAAACAAGCTTCCCGAAGTTGGAATATCCATTTTTATGAAGTCATAAAGGGTTATGATTTCATCAAGAAAGAGTTTGACCCTTGTGTATACAAAAAGGTCAGTGGGAGCTCAGTTGCCCTAGTGCTTTATGTGGACGACATCTTACTCATTGGGAATGATGTAAAGATGTTAGGTGACACTAAAGCATGGTTGTCCACACAATTCTCCATGAAGGATCTGGGTGATGCTTCCTACATCCTAGGCATCAAGATTATCCGGGATAGATCTAAAAGGATGTTAGGAATGACCCAAACCTCGTATGTTGAGAAAGTCTTGAAGAGATTCAAGATAAAAAAACTACAAACGAGGATTCCTTCCTATGAGGCATGGGGTTAAACTGTCCAAGAAGCAGTCTTCTAAGACTGATGAGGAAGTTAGATGGATGTTAGACATCCCCTATGCTTCAACCGTAGGCAGCATACAGTATGTTGTGCAGTGCACAAGTGAAGACAAGCGGATCCACCCAAGAGCGCGAGCGGAAGCAAGAAAGCATAAATCAATACGTAATTTAAAATTAAATCGCATATAAAGTGAAATCCCAAGGGGTGCACCCTTGGGTTCTCAACCGGGCGTTCGGTGTAGGATGTGTTAATATCAAAAACGTACATAAAACACATAGGGCATAGATGAATAGTAAAGATCTACTAAAGCGTAATAAATCGTTACCTTGTATATTTCACGTGTGCTCGGGTACTTGCGTTGTTCCTTCACCGGAATGCTCACAAATCCAAATGTATGGATTCTCCAAAGGTGATCCACACTACACCGAAAGAAACTCACGTTCTCCTTGCTAGAGGAAAACGAGTTTACAAAGGAATTGATTTAAGAGAAGAACACTATGAATTAGTGTTCTCTTAAATCTACTTTGTTCTTCCTTTTTTATTCAAAATCAAGTGAAGAACACAAGTAGAAATGTGGAGGAATTGCCGAGAGTTAGAGGGAGAGGACCGAATTTTGCTTCTTCTTTTTCCTTGAAAAAGATGAATTATGATTCACATATGCAAGGTGATGTATATACTCCTATATATACACAGTTAATGTGATTATTGGAATGTGTCTAGGTTCATCCAAGGATGTCTAGATACATTCCAATCAATCACCATTAATTCTTCAATCAAGCGTACCATATTTTATGGTATGATCAAATCATACCAAAAAGGGAAGGGCTTGATTGGAGTTGAGTTGTCTCTTCCCAAAAGAGATAAGTCAACATACCACCTTGCATGAAACATGGCTGATTTTAGCTTCCTGCAAGGGAGCATTTCGGCTATGCTTAATTATGGGAAGAAGTCCAACTTCTTCCTATTCAAAAATAGGAATTATTGCTCCTCTCGGGTCAAATTTAACGGACCGGGTTTTATCGTAATCCAATTATGATGAACCCAACATTAAATCCAATTTAATGTCCACTTAAATTATTCCCGTTGATCTTTTAATTCAATTAAAAGATCCAACATCTCAACTTTTCATATTTAATCGAAAATCCAATTTACCGATTAAACGAGGATCCGATACAATATCGGCCCGTCTATCCAATGGACTATCCCTTAAGTAATCCAATTACTTATTTATCCTTCGAGATTGACTCCAAGTCAATATCTCAACCTCCTCGGTGATTTGTGTGTGACCCTTTAGGTTCACCCTCAGCTAGACTTGGGCCCGTGTCCCACAAGGGCCCGTTACCATGGGTGGTCGTCTAGCAACAGTCTATGACACTAAAGACTGGGTGAATTGGCGTGAACATTTAGGCACCAAATTCGTACGGGTACGGTCCTTCCGTCTACCATCTCCCGGCCTTAGTCTAGGGTATGGAATTGGGCATCGGTTCCCAGCCTTGACTAGGCATCTATGCTTAAAACTCGAGACTACGCATGCTTCATTGCGTCAACACAGGAAACCATTCCCTGTTCGACCAACCACTGTGGCCACAGATTTAAACAGCATGAACGTGCCTCCGAGTGCATAGGAGATACCTCTGTCACATATTGACAGGGGACAGATCCTCTTCTTGGAATCCACCGTCCTCGCTACACATTTCGACTGCACTGGACAAGGCTTATGATGATCATCTTACAGAATGATCACCCCTTGCCAGATCTAAAATACAGCCGTCCTGTGCACGCGACTGCCATGATTCCTCAAGTTTGAGGACTACTCCCGTACTATCGGAACCGGGAAAATCTAATCATACCGACCAAGCCTCCAAGGCTTCCATATGATGATCCCCGCAAGTCAGTCCAGTCGGCTCGATCTTAGTCGACCAACCCATCAAGATCGTATAGGCGTCCCACGCCTGTCGCCGATGAAACACGACACTCATCCAATGAACACGACTCTTGATGCAAGTCTCAATAGAACTCTCGATGCCCTATCTCGAGGTCCTCGACTTGGAACGTTTCAGACCCAACCCTAAATCAGTTGGTTTCATGACCATCATCCAATGCGTGGCCCAACTGCACGAGTTGTTAACCGTGGTCTGTGGGCTTTGTTGCGATATAAGTAAAAACACCATTTTAACAAATGTGAAATGAGCGCAACAAAGTAAGCACCAAAAGTGACGAATACTCATTTTATTCATCACATAATAATATTACATTTACATCGAGTTGTATAATAGGTTACAAATCGCCAAACCTATTGGCTTTCTGGTCACCTATTCTAACAACAATGCCGATGTTGCTTTCGCTTTGAGCGTTACGAGCAGATTGAAAAGAATGCGTGAATCGTCCCGGGAAATTGTGCGAATGCGGAAGCGCGGTATAAAATAAAATACGGAATTTAAAACATGCTTTTGAAATTAAAGAACACGTTTCAAGGGGTGTGCCCTTGAAATTTCCCGGGTGTTTGGTGTATATCATGAATACACAACATACAATAATCATGGAGGCCATAGGGTTGAAAATTAAAAGAGACAAAAATATTAAAACGAGACCTACCCGTTGTCGTTTTCGTCTTCAACGGCTACACGCGTTGTTCCCCGTTTTGCACCAAGATCTCGTTCTTGAGACCCTCCAAATCGTGACACACGATCCACCCACGTATCTTGAACGTTGTGCTAGCAACGAGCAAGTATAATTTATTGGAGTGGATGAATCAACAACACGTTATGAATTAACGGTATTGATTCATCAATGTTCTAATGTTCCAAGAACAAGAGAACAAGAAAAGATGTTTTCTTGGAGAGAGAGAGGGCGGACGAGAGGGAGAGAAACGAGAGAGGGAGTGTGTTCTGTATGTGTTGGAATTTCAAGAATCATCATCCTTCAAAAGGTGCAAGGCTAGGGGTTAATATAGAGGAGGAGTTTAATCCTCTTTAAACTCCATTGGACTTTGACTAGGTCAAAGTCCTAGTCAAAGTAGAATTTGACCTTGTCAAATTCAATCCTAGCCTTTCATCTCTCCCATTAAATCTCAACCATTAATTTAATTTAATGGAATATTTAAATCCTATTAAATATTCCAAAAGGCCAAATAAATATAATAAATGAATATTAATATTTATTCTAGGCCCATTAAATTAATTCCCTTAATAAATCCAATTTATTAATTTAATTCCCTTTATCAAATAGAAGGAATTAATTCTCCAAGAAAATATAGGACCCGATTAAATCCAATTTAATCATTCCTTTACTCGAACGGTGGTGGAGAGTTGATTCTGGAAGGCTACAGCGACGCTAGCTTCCAGTCTGATGAGGATGATGCCAAGTCTCAATCTGGATTTGTATTCAGGCTGAATGGTGGAGTGGTGGTTTGGAAAAGTTCCAAGCAGGATACTACAGCTGATTCCACCACGGATTCTTTCATCATCGACGGGTGACGAGGGTCGTCTAAGTAGTGTTAGTGGGCCGGCCTGCTGGGGAGCGGCTGATTGAGGTGACTCGCGGGAACCGTCTTGCGGAGGACCTTGAGTAGGGTCGGCTAGGTATGACGTGAGTTCCCAGTTCCAACGGTGCAGGTTAAATCCTTTGACTTGAGGAATTGTTGAGTTTACCTGTACATCGAGACTGTATCCTAGGTATGGTGAGAGATTGCCAAATTGCAGTTGAGTAGTCATAAGCCATGTCTAGTGCAGCCACGGTGTACAACGTGACAGTAGTTTCCAAGAAAGGATCTGTCTCCTGTCAAGGGTGTTAACACAGTTGTGTCTCACAATACTCTGTGTCTCGTCCCTAAAATCTGTGGCCACAGTAACTGAACATAAGGGAAGGCTTCCCTGCGGCGTTTGATAAAGGACAGACCGACACTTAGCTCCAAAATGGGTACCTACATATCCGTGCCCTAGACCCTAAGTGGTGAGACCATAGAAGGAAGGATAGATGTACCGTAGAGCCTAAATGTTCATCCCCACGCATATTCACCTAGTCTCTAGTGCCATGTACCGTTGCTAGACGGCCACCCATGGTGACGGGTGGATTCTAGGAATCCAACCAAGTCTAGCTGAAGGTGAACCTACAGAGTCACACACAATTCGCACACATGACGTATTTAATTTGGAATTAAATATTTGGAGAAATGGAACGATTAAATTGAAAGAATATGTGGATCGTCCCGGGAAAATTGCGCGAATGCGGAAGCGCGGTATAAAATAAAACAAGCGGAATTTAAAACATGCTTTTAAATTAAAGAACACGTTTCAAGGGGTGTGCCCTTGAAATTTCCCGGGTGTTCGGTGTATCTCATGAATAAATAACATGTAAGCAATCATGGAGGCCGTAGGGTTGAAAAAATAAAAGAGGCGAAAACGTAAACCGAGACCTACCCGTTGTTGTTTTCATCTTCAACGGCTACACGCGTTGTTCCCCGTTTTGCACCAAGATCTCGTTCTTGAGACCCTCCAAATCGTGACACACGATCCACCCACGTATCTTGCACGTCGTGCTAGCAACGAACAAGTATGTAATTTTTTGGAGTGGATGAATCAACAACACCTTATGAATTAACGGTATTGATTCATCAATGTTCTAATGTTCCAAGAACAAAGAACAAGAATTATTTTCTTGCTAAGAGAGAGAGGGGGCGGACGAGAGGGGAGAGGGAGAGAGTTGTGTGTGTGTTGGAATTTCATCATCCTTCAAAAGGTGCAAGGCTAGGGGTTTATATATAGAGGAGGAGTTTAATCCTCTTTAAACTCCAACTCTTTAAACCTTAATTTGACTAGGATTTTGACCTAGTCAAAGTCCTAGTCAAAGTAGAAATTTACCTTGTCAAATTCAATCCTAGCCTTTCATCTCTCCCATTAAATCTCAACCATTAATTTAATTTAATTTAATGGAATATTTAAATCCTATTAAATATTCCAAAAGGCCAAATAAATATAATAAATAAATATTAATTTTTATTTTAGGCCCATTAAATTAATTCTCTTAATAAATTCAATTTATTAATTTAATTCCCTTTATCAAATAGAAGGAATTAATTCTCCAAGAAAAATATAGGACCCGATTAAATCCAATTTAATCATTCCTTTACTCCAATATTTAATTCCAAATTAAATACTAAGTGTGTGTGTGGATAGTGTGTGACTCTTTAGGTTCACCTTTCAGCTAGACTTGGTCGGATTCCTAGAATCCGTCCGTTACCATGGATGGCCATCTAGCAACGGTCCATGGCACTAGAGACTAGGTGAAATATTCGGGGATGAACATTTAGGTTCTAACAGTACACTTGTCCTTCTGTCTTTGGTCTCATCACTTAGGGTCTAGGGCACGGAAAATGCAGGTACCCATTATGGACCTAAGTGTCGGTCTGTCCTTACTAAACGCTGCAAGGGAAACCTTCCCTTCTGTTCAGTTACTGTGGCCACAGATTTTAGGGACAAGACACAGAGCATACATGAGACTCAACTGTTAATGCCTTTTGACAGGAAACAGATCCTTTCTTGGAAATTACTGTCACGCTGTACACCAGAGCTGCACTAGACATGGCTTATGACTACTCAAGAGTATTTTGGCAATCTCTCACCATATCTAAGATACAGACCTGATGTACAGGTAAAGTCAGTAGTTCCTCAAGTCAAAGGACTTAACCTGTACCGTCAGAACCGGGAATACACGTCGTACCTTGCTGACCATACTCAAGGTCCTCCGTAAGACGGTTCCCACGAGTCACCTCAGTCAGCTGCTTCCTAGCATGCTAACCCACTAACACTGCTTATACGACCTTCATCACCCGTCGATGAAATACGACAGCAGATGCTTAGTGCAAGTCTCAAGGGGAATCTCGGAACCCATTTTCGAGATTCCTTGACTTGGAGATTTCCGGACTGATTCGGTAAGACTGATTTCATGAACCTACCTCCAAGCGTAGTCCCAGTCCCCGAAATCGATTCTCAGTCCGTGGGCTTTGTTTGCGTAGTGAACAGATATGTAATAGCAGATATAAGTGAACGTAAACAAAGTGTTGCCATATGAATTTTCACTTCTTTATTCATAAATGATTTATCAAACACATGAAATTATCTAGACATAGGTTACATATTCCCGCCAAAATTGGCTTACATGGTCACCTATTCTAACAATCTCCCACTTGACCTTTAAAGCCAATCGCCCATATGTCTAATCCCCATCTTCCTAAGATGTTGCGTATGAGCGCTCTGCGACATAGGCTTTGTCAACAGATCTGTTGTGTTGTCTGTTGAGTTGACTCGGTCCATCCGAACGTCACCTCTTCCTACCATTTCTCTATAAAGATGGTAGCGTCTAAGAATGTGTTTGGAACGGTGATGAGATCTTGGTTCTTTTGCTTGCGCTATTGCACCGTTGTTATCACAGAAGATGACAACAGGCTCGGCGATGCTAGGCACCACACCCAACTCTTGGATGTAGTTTCTCATCCAAACCGCTACCTTAGCAACTTCTGAAGCTGCTATGTATTCAGCCTCTGTAGTGGAGTCAGCAGTGGTTGCTTGCTTGGAATTTTTCCAAGCCACTACTCATCCATTAAGCTTGAATACGTAACCCGATTGAGACTTGGCATCATCGTCATCAGACTGAAAGCTAGCGTTGCTAAAGCCTTCCAGGATCAACTCTCCATTGCCATAGACTAAGAACATTTTTCTTAGTCCTCTTTAGGTACTTAAGGATGCCCTTAACAGCATTCCAATGTGCCTCTCCTGCGCAGGACTGATATTTGCTTGTTACGCTCAAAGCGTACGCAATGTCAGGCCTAGTGCAGTGGACCGCATATTGGATGCTACCTACGGCAGAAGTATAAGGGATGACTTTCATCCTTTCAAGTTCCTCATCAGTCTGTGGGGACTGTTTCTTGGACAACGTGATCTCATGCCTCATGGGAAAGAATCCTCGTTTGGAGTTGTCCATTTGATATCTCTTTAAGACTTTCTCCATATACGAGTTTTGGATGAGTCCTAACATCCTTTTAGATCTGTCCCTGACAATCTGGATGCCTAGGATGTAGGAGGCTTCACCCAAGTCCTTCATGGAAAACTGGGTTGACAACCATGCTTTTGTGTTTCCTAACATTCTAACGTCATTACCAATGAGTAGAATGTCATCCACATAAAGCACTAGGAACACTATTGAGCTCCCACTGACCTTCTTCTATACACAAGGGTCGGATTCGTTCTTGATGAAGTCATAACCCCGTATTACTTCATCAAATCGAATGTTCCAACTTCGGGATGCTTGTTTGAGGCCATAGATGGACTTCTGGAGACGACAGACTCTCTGTTCTTCTCCAGTTATCGTGAAACCCTCCGGCTGATCCATATAGATCTCTTCTTCAACGAAACCGTTGAGGAAGGCCGTTTTCACGTCCATCTGCCATATCTCATAGTCATACCATGCTGCTATGGCGAGCAGGATCTGAATGGACTTAGCCATGGCTACTGGCGAGTAGGTATCCTCAAAATCGACCCCGGGTCGTTAAGTGTATCCCTTAGCTACATGCCTAGCCTTAAAGGTTGTGACTTCTCCATCAACGCCAAGTTTGCGCTTGTAGACCCACTTACAGCCCACTGGCTTAACACCTTTCGGTGGATCTACAAGTCTCCAGACTTGGTTCTCGCTCATGGAGTCCATTTCGGTTTTCATGGCCTCAAGCCATTTCCCGGAGTCGATGTCAGACATCGCTTCTCCGTATGTCTTAGGATCGTTATCCAAAAGATCGGTCGCTCCTAGAAAGCCATATCTCACTGGAGGTCTGGACTCTCTAGTGGACCTACAGAGAACGGGAACGTCAGTGGTGATTTTGGGCGCTGACTGTATCGGAGCCGGCGGTTTAGGGACCGGGGCTGACCGTTCCAGAGGTTATCTTTCATGCCTAGCATGTTGGACTCCTCGAGGTTGGTCAGCCCTTCGGCTGTCTATCCTGAATCCTCTAAGTGAGGGTTCCCCGGCTACTTCTGATGGCTGCATTCCATCACTTGATTCCTCAAGGATCAGCTCATCTGGTTGGATATCCTCCGGGAAGCCTTGCTCCAAGAATACTGCATTCCTTGAAACAAGTACCTTTTGTTCCAAGGGGTCATAAAAAGTAATAACCCGCAATTTCTTTAGGGTATCCAACGAACCTACATAAGCTAGACCTAGATTCTAGCTTATCTCCCACTAACCTCTTGACGTATGCAGGGCTACCCCACACTTTCAAGTAGTTGTAGGACGCAGGCTTGCCGTGCCATATCTCATATGGCGTTTGGGTCAATGCACTGGTAGGCGCCAAATTCAACAATTTGGCTGCCATTTCTAGTGCATAGCCCTAAAAGGATAAGAGCAATTTGGTAAAGCTCATCATGGCCCGAACCATGTCCAACAGGGTCCGATTCCTCCTTTCAGAGACACCATTTAATTGCGGTGTTCCGGGAGGTGTCCATTCTGATATTATACCATGTTCTTTTAGATAATATAGGAACTCGGTACTAAGGTATTCACCGCCTCGGTCTGACCGTAGGACTTTAATTTTGCAGTTGGTCTGGTTCTCCACTTCAAGTCTGAATTCTTTAAACCTCTCAAGAGCTTCAGACTTGTACCTCATTAGGTAAACATAACCATACCGTGAATGATCATCGGTAAAGGTTATGAAGTAGGAGAACCCACCTCGGGCCTGCGTCCTTAGTGGTCCACATACGTCTGTATTGACCAAGTCCAACAGACCTATGGCAAGCTCGCTTTGTCCTACAAAGGGCTTCTTGGTCATTTTCCCTCTTAGACATGATTCACAAGTTGGTAGATCACTCAAGCCCCCAACCTCTAGGTTCTTTGAGTCTACCAACTTTTTCATCCTATCTTGGGATATGTGACCTAGCCTAGCGTGCCACAGTCGTGCGTTCCCGTTATTATCTAATTTTCGTTTGTGTTGAGCGTTAAGAACGAAGTTCGTTTGTTGCAAGATATAGAGCCCGTTATTTAATGTACCAAGCAGATGAGCAATTCCACACCTCATCAAATAAAAGCAATTTTTATTGATTCTAAACTCATAACCACTATTGTCCAACAATGGAATGGAAATGATGTTTTTAATCATACTAGGTACAAAATAAACTTGCTCTAATTCTATGCTAATGCTATCACTAATCACAAGAGTCGCGGATCCTACTGCTTCTACCGAGATGGCCTTGCCATTCTCAAGCTTTAGGATCATGTCCCCGCTACTTAGTTTTCTTCTTCTTTTCAGCACCTGCAAGTCATTGCAAATGTGAGCTCCACAGCCGGTATCTAATACCCAAGAGGCAGAATTAGTGACCATGTTAACCTCAATCACAAAAATACCTTGGTTCGAGAAGAGTTTGGGGCACTCTCTCTTCCAATGCCCTTTCTCACGGCAGTTGATACATATGTCATATGCCTTCGACTGTTGCTTGGAGACAACCTTTCCCTTTCCTTTGCCTTTCCCCTCATTGGCAATGGGAACACTCTTAGTGTTCGTAGCTTCTTTGACGGCCTTTCCCTTCCCTTTCTTCTTTTTCCAACGTCCGGCACCTTTGCCTTTCATTTTGGAAGTTGAAGCACCTCCAAACAATGCCGAAGGCGTGGAAGTTTTAGTCGTTGCCTCGTATTCCACCAACATATTGATCAACTCATGAATGCCCTTCTCAAGTGCGATCATGTTGTAGTTGACGATAAATTGGTCAAAGGAGGGTGGGAGTGACTGAAGTATCACATCTATGTACGTTTCATTATCGAGACCTGCCTTTAGGTCCTCGAGCTTTTCCACCAGGGTAAGCATTTTAACCCCGTGCTCCTGTGTTAGAATAGGTGACCATGTAAGTCAATTTTGGCGGGAATATGTAACCTATGTCTAGACAATTTCAGGTGTTTGATAAATCATTTATGAATAAAGAAGTAAAAATTCATATGGCAACACTTTGTTTACATTCACTTATATCTGCTATTACATATCTGTTCACTACGCAAACAAAGCCCACGGACCGAGAATCAATTTCGGGGACTGGGATTACACTTGGAGGTAGGTTCATGAAATCAGTCTTACCGAATCAGTCCGGAAATCTCCAAGTTAAGGAATCTCGAAAATGGGTACCAAGATTCCCCTTGAGACTTGCACTAAGCATCTGCTGTCGTATTTCATCGACGGGTGACGAAGGTCGTCTAAGCAGTGTTAGTGGGTTAGCATGCTAGGAAGCAGCTGACTGAGGTGACTCGCGGGAACCGTCTTACGGAGGACCTTGAGTATGGTCAGCAAGGTACGACGTGTATTCCCGGTTCCGACGGTACAGGTTAAGTCCTTTGACTTGAGGAACTACTGACTTTACCTGTACATCAGGTCTGTATCTTAGATATGACGAGAGATTGCCAAAATACTCTTGAGTAGTCATAAGCCATGTCTAGTGCAGCTCTGGTGTACAGCGTGACAGTAATTTCCAAGAAAGGATCTGTTTCCTGTCAAAAGGCATTAACAGTTGAGTCTCATGTATGCTCTGTGTCTTGTCCCTAAAATCTGTGGCCACAGTAACTGAACAGAAGCGAAGGTTTCCCTTGCGGCGTTTAGTAAGGACAGACCGACACTTAGGTCCATAATGGGTACCTGCATTTTCCGTGCCCTAGACCCTAAGTGATGAGACTGAAGACAGAAGGACAAGTGTACTGTTAGAACCTAAATGTTCATCCCCGAATATTTCACCTAGTCTCTAGTGCCATGGACCGTTGCTAGATGGCCACTCATGGTAACGGACGAATTCTAGGAATTCGACCAAGTCTAGCTGAAAGGTGAACCTAAAGAGTCACACACTATCCACACACACACTTAGTATTTAATTTGGAATTAAATATTGGAGTAAAGGAATGATTAAATTGGATTTAATCGGGTCCTATATTTTCTTGGAGAATTAATTCCTTCTATTTGATAAAGGGAATTAAATTAATAAATTGGATTTATTAAGGGAATTAATTTAATGGGCCTAGAATAAATATTAATATTTATTTATTATATTTATTTGGCCTTTTGGAATATTTAATAGGATTTAAATATTCCATTAAATTAAATTAAATTAATAATTGAGATTTAATGGGAGAGATGAAAGGCTAGGATTGAATTTGACAAGGTCAATTTCTACTTTGATTAGGACTTTGACTAGGTTAAAATCCTAGTCAAATTAAGCTTCTAAAGAGTTGGAGTTTAAAGAGGATTAAACTCCTCCTCTATATATAAACCCCTAGCCTTGCACCTTTTGAAGGATGATGAAATTCCAACACACACACAACTCTTCCCTCTCCCCTCTCGTCCGCCCCTCTCTCTCTTAGCAAGAAAATAATTCTTGTTCTTTTGTTCTTGGAACATTAGAATATTGATGAATCAATACCGTTAATTCATAACGTGTTGTTGATTCATCCACTCCAAAAAATTACATACTTGTTCATTGCTAGCACGACGTGCAAGATACGTGGGTGGATCGTGTGTCACGATTTGGAGGGTCTCAAGAACGAGATCTTGGTGCAAAATGGGGAACGACGCGTGTAGCCGTTGAAGACGAAAACGACAACGGGTAGGTCTCGGTTTACGTTTTCGCCTCTTTTATTTTTAAACCTTATGGCCTCCATGATTGCTTACATGTTATTTATTCATGAGATACGCCGAACACCCGGGAAATTTCAAGGGCACACCCCTTGAAACATGTTCTTTAATTTAAAAGCATGTTCTAAATTCCGCTAATTTTATTTTATACCGCGCTTCTGCATTCGCGCAATTTTCCCGGGACGATCCACATATTCTTTCAATTTAATCGTTCCATTTCTCCAAATATTTAATTCCAAATTAAATACGTCATGTGTGCGGATTGTGTGTGACTCTTTAAGTTCACCTTCAGCTAGACTTGGTTGGATTCCTAGAATCCACCCGTCACCATGGGTGGCCGTCTAGCAACGGTCCATGGCACTAGAGACTAGGTGAATATGCGTGGGGATGAACATTTAGGCTCTGCAGTATATCTATCCTTCCTTCTACGCTCTCACCACTTAGGGTCTAGGGCACGGATTTGTAGGTACCCATTTTGGAGCTAAGTGTCGGTCTGTCCTTTACCAAACACCGCAGGGAAACCTTCCCTTATGTTCAGTTACTGTGGCCACAGATTTTAGGGACGAGACACAGAGTATTGTGAGACACAACTGTGTTAACACCCTTGACAGGAGACAGATCCTTTCTTGGAAACTACTGTCACGTTGTACACCGTGGCTGCACTAGACATGGCTTATGACTACTCAACTGTAATTTGGCAATCTTTCACCATACCTAGGATACAGTCTCGATGTACAGGTAAACTCAACAATTCCTCAAGTCAAAGGATTTAACCTGCACCGTTGGAACTGGGAACTCACGTCATACCTAGCCGACCCTACTCAAGGTCCTCCGCAAGACGGTTCCCGCGAGTCACCTCAGTCAGCCGCTCCCCAGCAGGCCGGCCCACTAACACTACTTAGACGACCCTCGTCACCCGTCGATGATGAAAGAATCGGGTACGGCCCGAGAACGCAACGGAAGCGTAAAAACGTAAATTTAAGACATAATTTAAACCAGATTCAAAGGGGTGTTCCCTTTGAAGTTCCCGGGCGTTTGGTGTTTGTCAAAGCATAAACAACAAAATAAAACATGCTGGACATTTGGCTCAAAAGGAGAAGAAGAAAGTTACACAAAAATATAAAAGGAAACCAACCTTTGTTCGTTTATGTAGAACGGGTTCGTGCGTTGTTCCTTTCTTTTCCTTCTTCGTTCGTCCACTTGAGAGATCAAACTAGAACTCCTCTAATGCATTCCACACCACACTATGGATTTATTTCTACTCTATTGCTAGATAGAAAATAGAAATAAAGAAGAAGAAACAATTCCAAAGAAAGCACTATCGATTAGTGTACCTTGTAATATTTTTGTTCAATCTTCTTTAAGAAGTATGAACACTAAAAAAGAGAATTTTCAGAGAGTATTTTGGCCTAAAAGCTCCAGCAAAAATGAAGCAAGTTAAGTGAATAGTGTCTAGCAAAGTAGTTTTGTGTATGTAGAATGTAGTGTTCAAAAAACCACCTACAAAAGTAACCTCCAAGGCAACTTCCACATACACACACTTCTAGCACATCCACTACACATGATAGTAAGAGAAAAACCACCCATAAATCAGCATAATTTCGTGCACATCATGTACATATGTGGAAGAGTTGAAACTCCTCCTTAACTAGCTTCAACATGCATGAAAAAATGGACTTGGACCTTTATATTTTTGGACTTGTATTTAATCAAATTAAATAAAGTCCAAACATGTATCCATTGGGCATTAATTAACCTAATTAATTTCAATCCAATTGAAGCCCAATTATTTATTTAATCCAATTAAATAAACATAAGTCCTAATTAAGAATAATTGATCCAATCAACTATTCTAGCCAATATCCAATAAATTAATCCAATTAATTTAAAGGTCCTTAGTCCAAAAAATTAACTAATCCAATTAATTAATTCTTGGACCATCCATCAAATGGATATCTCAATAAATGATCCAATCATTTATTTTATCTCTTGAATAAATTTAGAATCCGATTAAATTTATTCAGTTTTTCTAGAATTAATTTCAAATTAACTCCGCCAAATCCAAAGTGATTTGTGTGTGACTCATTAGGTTCACCCTCAGCTAGACTTGGGCTTGTGTCCAACACAATTGATCAATTAAATCCAATTTAATTCAGCCCTCTGGGTATCTGTCCTGATTCCCCTAAATGAAGGATCCGCGGCTTCCACTGATGACTGGTTTCCATCACTTGATTCCTCAAGGATCAGTTCATCAGGTTGGATATCCTCTAGAAAACCTTGTTCCAAGAATACTGCGTTCCTTGAAACAAATACCTTTTGTTCCAAGGGATCATTAAAGTAATAACATGCAGTTTCTTTAGGGTATCCAACGAACCTGCACAAGCTAGACCTAGATTCTAGCTTGTCTCCCACTAGCCTCTTGACATATGCGGGGCTACCCCACACTTTCAAGTAGTCGTAGGACGCAGGCTTGCCGTGACATATTTCATATGGTGTTTGGGTCAATACATTGGTTGGCGCCAAATTTAATAACTTGGTCGCAGTCTCCAATACGTAGCCCCAAAAGGACAAGGGCAATTTGGTAAACTCATCATGGATCGAACCATGTCTAATAGGGTTCGATTACTCCTTTTAGAGACGCCATTCAACTGTGGCGTCCTGTGAGGTGTCCATTCAGATATTATACCATTTTCTTTAAGATAATCAAGGAACTCAGTACTAAGGTACTCTCCGCCTCTATCTGACCGTAGGACATTAATTTTGCAGTCGGTTTGGTTCTCAACTTCAAGTCTGAATTCTTTAAACCTCTCAAGAGCTTTAGACTTGTACCTCATAAGGTATACATAACCATATCGTGAATGATCATCGGTGAAGGTTATGAAGTAGGAAAATCCACCTCGGGCCTGCGTCCTTAGTGGTCCACATACGTCTGTATGGACCAAGTCCAACAAACCTGTGGCAAGCCTGCTTTGTCCTATAAAGGGCTTCTTGGTCATTTTCCCTCTTAGACAGGACTCACAAGTTGGTAGCTCACTCAAGTCCCCTACCTCTAGGTTCTTTGAATCTACCAATCTTTTCATCCTGTCTTGGGATATGTGACCTAGTCTAGCGTGCCACAGTCGTGCATTCCCGTTGTTATCTATTTTACGTTTGTGTTGAGTGTTTAGAACGAAGTTCGTTTGTTGTAAGATATAGAGCCCATTATTATGTGTACCAAGCAGATGAGCAATTCCACACCTCATCAAATAAAAGCAATTTTTATTGATCATAAACTCATATCCACTATTGTCTAACAACGGAATGAAAATGATGTTTTTAATCATACTAGGTACATAATAAACTTGCTCTAACTCTATACTAATACGATCACTAACTACTAGAGTGGCGGATCCTACTGCTTCTGCCGAGATGACCTTGCCATTCCCAAGCTTTAGGATCATATTCCCGCTACCAAGTTTTCTGCTTTTTTTCAGCACCTGCAAATCATTGCAAATGTGAGCTCCACAGCCGGTATCTAATACCCAAGAGGCAGAGTTAGTAACCATATTGACCTCAATCACAAAGATATCTTGGTTCGAGAGGAGTTTGGGGCACTCTCTCTTCCAATGCCCTTTCTCACGACAATTGATACATATGTCATATACCCTCGGCTGTTGCTTGGAGACAACCTTCCCCTTTCCTTTGCCTTTCCCCTCTTTGGCAATGGGAACACTCTTAGTGTTTGTAGCTGCTTTGACGGCTTTTTCCTTTCCCTTCTTCCTTTTCCAACATCCGGCACCCTTGCCTTTCGTCTTGGAAGTCGAAGCATCTCCAGACAATACCGATGGCGTGGACTTTTTGGTCGTTGCCTCGTATTGCACGAACATATTGATTAACTCATTAATGCCCTTCTCAAGTGTGTTCATGTTGTAGTTAACAATAAATTGGTCGAAGGAGGGTGGGAGAGACTAAAGGATCACATCTATGTACGTCTCGTTATCGAGGCCTGCCTTTAGGTCCTCGAGCTTTTCCACTAGGGTAAGTATTTTAACCCCGTGCTCTTGTACAGAGGATCCTTCAGTCATTTTAGTTCCAAAGAACACCTTCGTCGTGACATACCTAGTATGCCGGTCTGGGACTACATAGCAATCCTTAAGGCGAGCCATAATGGAAGGGACATCGTCTAGCCTATCATATTGCTTCTGAATCTCATTCGTCATTGAGGCAAGTATGATGCTACGGACTTTTCGGTTATCCTTATGCTAAGTCTCGAACGTCTCACGTTCTTCTGGCGTGGATCCTTCCGGCAAGGTCCTAG
Organism: Sesamum alatum; assembly: GCA_034509735.1. Classification (NCBI taxonomy): domain Eukaryota; kingdom Viridiplantae; phylum Streptophyta; class Magnoliopsida; order Lamiales; family Pedaliaceae; genus Sesamum; species Sesamum alatum. The sequence goes on along the minus strand of JACGWO010000009.1, from coordinate 23,214,488 downwards.
GGAACGACTTGTCCACGACATAGCCTTGGTTCTCGTAATCGAGGACTATCCTCAGATTGCGCATCCAGTCGTTGTAATTTGTTCCATTGAACTTGTTGGTCTCAAGTATGGTTAATAATGGGTTCTTAGACATTTTAAATCTACATTTTAAAAAACAGAACTCGCAATCAGCAGAATTTAAAAGGCGGAAGTTTTGATAAATAATTAAACTCTTGGTCTTTAGTCATTTAATGCTCCCACTGTTTATACAAAAACACGATACTCTCAAACGTTGTTTTCGGAAAACCTTTCCTAGTGGGCTTGGGATCCACAGCGAATTTTCCAATACCCCGCTTTTATGATTCGCATGGGAAGAATCCTGTGGGAGGTATGCCATACTATTCTCGTTCCACGAGATTCCCAAGATACTTGCCTCACCCTTTCACATGATCCCGAGGACTCCAAGCGAATCATGCTAATCGGGCGTTAGACCCAACCCAATCAACTGAATCATAGACTCTGCTACCTCCACGACTCGTGAGACAGGTAATAGTGGTCTACTTTTCGTTCATGACACAGTGCAGCTTCTTTTAAGTACGATAGACGTGCCACGACTCGTGAGACCATGCTATCGACCTAAATCAGCTTCCTCATTATGCCATAGATTGGAAGGCATGGACAGACTCCTAGAGTCCATGTCCACTTTGTCTAGGGTCTAATATTTGGACATTGGTCCAACCAATATGAGAGTTGTAAATGACCGAGATCTCATATGTATATATAAACACATTTATCCATAATGCGTAAATAAATAAATTGCATCCCATAGCAGTTATACGATAAATAAAACCATTCATTCATCATAACAGCCACATGCAAAATTAAAGCCTAGCACGCCCCTGTTGGATGATCACGAGCCCGAATCCTATGCGGCCCACTGAGCCCGCAGTGGATCTATGGTCAATCTAGGGTTGGTCCTACACTATTACATTAATAGCAACCCAATCATCATTCTGATGGGTCTTGGTCTCTTTTCTCTTTCAACTCTTCATGGAAACGCCTTGGATCCTCCATTATGGGCTCTCCATGTGGACCTTCTTTCTTCTCCACCATAATGCATAAAAGTAAAATTCTCACTCCTATTCTACTCTCATTACATATGTAAAAGAAACCCCAGCAAAAACCCGGGGGAGTACATACGGAGGGAGAAAGAATGCCTTATTATTCCAAGGCAACTAGAAGGGGAGAAGGAGAAAGCAGAAAGAGGCACACAGGCCCAACATAAAACTAAACCATACATTCGGTCTAGGGCTCGCGATCATCTATTTCCATTAAACGCACATAATCACATGATCGAATCACATAAATACATGCAAATATTCCATGATATTACAGATCACATCAATCCATGATAAATAAATGCGCTACGTATGAAAAATATGGTACAACCGTTGGCAATAATATTTCTCGTTCAGGAAGACCCTTCCTCATTATTGTAGGTAAGTTATTCCTGGGATTCCAAATCCAATAAACTTAACCTCAAAAATAATATTCTTAAAGAAAATATGCAAAAATTAATTAAAATGAATTTTCAGAATAATCCGAAAAATTAAAAATAACGAGAAAACGACGAACGTCAACCAACCGCTGCCACCGGCAGCAGTCAGCCGGCGTGCATAGGTCAGCAGTCCCAGCCTGCTGCCTCTGCGCACGCAGGCAGGCAAGGCGGCAGCACTGCGCACGCCCGGGCGCGCTGGCAGGTTGCTGCGCATGCAGGCACCTCTGCCCGCGTGCGCCAACCTGTCGGCCGCGCGCGCACGCAGAGACCATCATCTGCGTGCGCGCAGCCTTCCTGCACGCCAATCGTGCGCGCGCGCGCCTAGTGGTGTTGCCTCATGCACGCGCTCGCACACGGCATCCCTGGCCGTGCGTTCCGGCGCACAGGCTGCCCTCGACGTGTTGGCGAGCGCGCGCGCATGCGGGCAGGGTGTGCGTCCGGGCGCGCAGGCTGCCCTCGACGTGTTGGCCTAGCGCACGCGCGCGGGCTTCCCTGCCCGCATGCGCATGCGCCCGGCCACCCGTCTGCGCCTGTCGCTCGGCCACGCAGCCGGTGGCCCAGATCTGCGCGCGCCATGCGTGCCTGGCGAAGGCAGCCGCGCGCAGGCTCCCCTGCCTGGGCGCGTCCGTCTCGCTTGAGCACATAGCGCGCACGGTCAGCCACCGGCTGGCCGCGTGCTGCGTTTTCTCCGTTTAATTCGATTTTGCCCCCGTTTCCCAAGAAAAACAGAAAATACCAACAGCACCAAAATCATACGTAATTGAAAGCAAGAAAACGACATGTTTTACGATAAAAATATCAAGAAATAAATTAAAACATGCCAAACACGTTTTCATGCTTAAAACGCACACAAAACCCTAGGCCTATACACCGAACCAGGCTCTGATACCATTGAAAGCCTTGGGTAGGCGTGTGGATCGTCCCGAGAGTAGCGCGAATGCGGAAGCGCGGTATAATTTAAATTACAAAAATTTAAACATGCATAACATATATTAAAATAAACTCGTTCAAGGGGTGTGCCCTTGAAACTCCCGGGCGTTCGGTGTATCTCATGAATAATAAAAGGCATACATAGAGATCATGGAGGTCATAGGATTCGAAAATAAAGAGGACAAAAAAGATAAACCGGAAACCTACTGATTGTCGTTTTCGTCTTCTAACCGGTACTCGCGTTGTTCCCCGATTTGCTCCAAGATCTCGTATAGGAGACCCTCTAATTCGTGACACGCAATCTGCCCACGTATCTTGAACTTCGTGCTGGCGAAAGAACAAGTATTATTTTGGGAGAGGACGGATCGATCAAACGTTAATAATTTAACGAGATAAACCCTCCTATGTTCAATTGTTGAAGAACAAAAGAACAAGAAAATAATTTTCTTGGAGAGAAAGAGAGAGGCGCGGCCGAGAGAGGGAGACGAGAGGACAAGTGTGTGTGTGTGTGTGTGTGTGTGTGTGTTTCAAGATTCATCATCTTCTTCAATGTGTGTGCTAAGGAGTATTTATAGAAGAGGAATCATTTTCCTCTTCAATCTCCTACACTTTAAAAACTCCTCTACAACTAGGATTTGGTCAAATCCTAGTCAAAATCAAGCTTCTTTGGTCAAACCAATATTAGCCATTGATCTCTCCCTTTTAATCTCAACCTTTAATTTAATTTAATGGAATATTAAAATCCTATTTAAATATTCCAAGGGCAATAAATAAATATATTAAAAATATAATTATTTATTCTAAGCCCATTAAATTAATTTTCTAATAAATCTAATTTACTAGATAAATCCCTTTAACTAATAAAAAAGAATTAATTCTTTTCAAGAAAATAAGGACCCGATTAAATCCAATTTAATCATCTCATTTCTCCAAATATTTAATTCTAAATTAAATACTTTATGTGTGTGGATTGTGTGTGACTCTTTAGGTTCACCTTCAACTAGACTTGGTTGGATTCCTAGAATCCACCCATTACCATGGGTGACCATCTATCAACGGTCCATGGCACTAGAGACTAGGTGAATATACGGGGATGAACATTTAGGCTCTATAGTATATCTATCCTTCCGTCTACGGCCTCACCACTTAGGGTCTAAGGCACGGATAATGCAGGTACCCATTTTGGACCTAAGTGTCGGTCTGTCCTTTACTAAACGCCGCAAGGGAAACCTTCCCCTCTGTTCAGTTACTGTGGCCACAAATTTTAGGGACAAGACATAGAGCATTTGTGAGATACAACTGTCAATACCATTTGACAGGAGACAGATCATTTCTTGGAAACTACTGTCACTTTGTACACCGGAGCTGCACTAGATATGGCTTATGACTACTCAAGTGCATCTTGGCAATCTCTCACCATACCTAAGATACAGTTCCGATGTACAGGTAAAGTCAGTAGTTCCTCAAGTCAAAGGACTTGACCTGTACCGTTGGAACCGGGAACACGCATCATACCTAGCCGACCCTACTCAAGGTCCTCCGTAAGACGGTTCCCGCGAGTCACCTCAGTCAGCCGCTTCCCAGCAGGCCAACCCACTAACACTGCTTAGACGACCTTCATCACCCGTCGATGAAATACGACAGCAGATGCTCAGTGCAAGTCTCAAAGGAAATCTCGGTACCCACTTTCGAGATTCCTCGACTTGGAGATTTCCAGACTGATTCGGCAGGACTGATTTCATGGACCTACCTCCAAGCATAGTCCCAGTCCCTGAAATGCGTTTTCAGTCTGTGGGCTTTGTTTGCGTAGTGAACAGTTATAAAGCAGATGAAGTGAACACAAACAAAGTAAATGCCATATGAATATCACTTTTTATTCATTAACAATTTATTAAAACCTCGAAGTTGTTCATACATAGGTTACAATTCGCCTACCAAGATTGGCTACATGGTCACCTATTCTAACATACTCGTACTTCATAACCTTTACCGATGATCACTCATGGTATGGTTATGTTTACCTGATGGGGTACAAGTCTGAAGCCTTTAGAAGGTTTAAGGAATACAGACTTGAAGTTGAGAACCAAACTGGTCGCAAGATCAAAATAATTCAGTCGAACTGAGGTGGAGAGTATTTAAGTAGTGAGTTCATTGATTATCTAAAAGAGAATGGAATTCTCTCTCATTGGACTCCTCCTGCAACACCACAATTGAACGGTGTGTCTGAAAGGAGGAATCGGACCTTGTTGGACATGGTCCGGTCCATGAGTTTTACCAAAATCCCCTTGTCTTTCTAGGGAGGCGCTCTTGAGAAGGTGGCCAAACTTTTGAACATGGCGCCATCTAAGAAGCTATCCCAGATGCATACGAGATATGGCATGGCAAGCCTGCCTCCTAAAAGTACTTGAAAGTGTGGGGAAGCCCTGCATACGTCAAGAGATTAGTGGGAGATAAACTGGACTCCGGGTCTAGTTTATGCAGGTTTGTCAGATATCCAAAAGAAAATGTGGGGTATTATTTCTATGATCCGTCCGAGCAAAAGATATTTGTCTCGCAGAATGCAGTATTCTTGGAAAATGGTTTTTCATCGGATAGTCAACGCGATGAGGTGCTCCTTAAGGAATCAAGTGAGGTACTCCATGAGACAGCAGCAATAACAAACTTCCCGAAGCTGGAACATACATTATGATGAGGTCATATGGGGATATGATTTCATGAAGAACGAGTTCGATCCTTGTGTATACAAGAAGATCAGTGGGAGCTCTATTGCATTCCTTGTGATGTAGGTGGATGACATCTTGCTCATTGGAAATGATGCTAAGATGTTGGGAACCACTAAAACTTGGTTGTCAACACAATTTTCCATGAAGGATATGGGCGAAGCATCCAACATCTTTAGCATCAAGATCTACAGGGATAGATCTAGAAGGATTTCAGCAAGGCCCCAGTCCTTGTGTAGTGAGAAGGTCTTGAGGAGATTCAAGATGGAGAACTCAAAACAAGGATTCCTTCCTATGAGGCATGGAATTAAATTAGAACTCAAATGGAGGCCCTAGGGTAAATGGAAGAACAAACAAACGTAAAATGAAAATGTATCCTTATAGTTTTCCCGCCGGCTACACGTATATTGTAAGTCTCCACCGCTTAGGCTCCACGTAGAGCACCTCCAAAGAATGTCCACGTAGTTCGCCAAAATACATTGATGCCCTCGTGCTAGCAAGAGATCTAAAAGGGAGAACAATTGACCAAACGCTATTGTTTAACGAGATGGACGAGAGAGAGAGAGAGAGAGAGAGAGAGAGAGGGAGAGGAAGGCGGCGGCTAGGAGAGCTAGGGACAAAATCTTTTTTTTTTTTTTTTTTGTGTGTGTGTGTGTGTGTTTGTTTGTTTGAGTATTTATATATCAAGTATATATATCCTACTCAAACTCTTCCATTAAGAGGCACATCATAAGCACCTACTAGTAATTTGACCTAGTAAAATTCACTTTTAGGTTTAATCCTAGCCATCCATCTCAAACCCCATTGATAAAATCTCGTCCATCCATCCTTGATGGGCTTTATGGACCGGACTCATTTAAATCTAATTTAAATAGTCCAAAGGTCTAATGGACTATGTATTAAATTTAATTTAATACTTGAGCCAAGTAATTAATTTCAACCTTTTAATCTAATTAAAAGGAAAAGTCCAACTTTTTAAATCTATAAATTTAATTTATTAATTAAGCCCGACTTATCTAATTAATTGATGATGGCTTGTCATTCCAAAAAGATCAATTTAATCCAATTAAATTGTCTCATCTCCCGGAATTAATTTCAAATTACTTCCTTCCTTTCCAGTTAATTGTGTAAGACTCTTTAGGTTCATTCTCAGCTAGACTTGGGCTACTCCTAATCCGTAATCGAAATTTTTCCATTACCATGGCTAGCTGTCTAGCAACGGTCCATGATACTAGAGACCAGGTGAATTTATGGTGTGAGCATTTAGGCTCACGAATGAATACAAGTACAGTCCTTCTGTTTTCAGTCTCCTGGCCATGGAATTAGGGTCGATTTTCATCCTTGACTAGGTAACAATACATGCGGCTTTGAGACATATGTTTACCCTACTAGAACGTCACGAGGATCCCATCCCACCGTTCAGTCACTGTGGCCACAGATTCTCAAGGAAAAATAGTCTCAGAGCATATAGGAGACATCACTGTCAGAATGCTGACGAGAGGCGGATTCTTTCTCGAAAACACACCGATCTTAGTACACAATCTGACTGCACTAGATAGGGCTTATAGCAACCATGTCTTTCAACATAGCAGTTGCTTGCCAAATCTAAGATGCAGGCATGGTGTGCTTGAGACTGTTGTGGTTCCTCAAGTACGAGGACCAATCTCGTACTATCGGAGCTGGAAACGTCAATCACACCGACTAAGCCCCTTTACGCTTCATATGTGGCGTTTCCAGCGAGTCACCTCATTCAGTTAACTCTGAGCCGACCAACCCGCTAATATTTCATGGACATCCCACGTCACCCACCGACGAAACACGGCTGCAATCCTTAGTGCAAGTCGCATACGGACTCTCGATACCCAATCTCAAGGTCCTTGACTTGGAGAGTTTCAGACCGACCCACAGAAGCTGGTTTTCATGACTGCCAACCTATGCGCAGTCCAGCTTCTTGGATTTCTCACATCCGGTCTGTGGGCTTTGTTGTGCAATGAACTGTAATAGATATGAGAGAAGTGAACACAACAAAGTACTATACGCCGAGGAAAATATCACTTAATATCCAATGCGTAAATACTATATTATGTCAACACTGTCAGAAACTAGTTACATAAGCCCAATAAAATTGATTTCACGGTCACCTATTCTAACAGATTATTGATTCTACTTCCTAGGTATTGGATACCTGCTTCGGAAGCTCACTTCTGCAAATGATTTGCAAATGATCGTAAAGAGTAGAAGGCTATGACAGATGGTCATAAGGCTAGGCGATAGCAAGGTTATTGCTGCAGAAGCTATAGGACTAGATGGGCTTAGTTGTTAGTAATCATGTTAGGATAAGATATAATTGTGTAACCTAGCACGATCAAAGTTGTGTCTTTCTTATTGTTGGACAATTTGGAATACAAGTTGATCGATAAAAATTTCTTTTATTTGAAGATGAGTCTGCCGGGATATCTACACAATTATTTTACTCTATCCCACAAATAGATTTTGTTTGCTCAAAATGAACTGCATGATGGATAATCAAGATAAAACTTACAAAATCTGGCATATAAAGTCGACCATATTCTTTTAGTCAGGATAAGGAGGCTGGTAAATTCAAGGAGTCTAGAAATAGATAAACTGAGTTTACTAAACTTACAAATCCTTTCTGAGAAGGAAGATGGCGGTAAAGCTCTTTATGGGACAAAGTACGCGTGCCAAGTGGTCTATTGAATTAGATCCAATCAGACATTTGTAGGTCATTAAATACACAGAATCAGTAGGGGGTTCACAAGTGTAAGGACCTTTGGAAGGATCGGGGAATTAGACTTGAACTAGAGCACCAAAATTGATTGCAAAAATATACCCTTCAATTGGATCAAGGTAGCGTGTATGTAGTAGGGGTTCTTAAATATCCAAATGAGAAAGGAATTCTCACTTAGTGGAACTCTTCCCATGAGGACCATTGTTAGACGGTATCTGATAAGGAAGAAGTCGAACCTTGTTGGACATAATTTGGTTGGTGTTTCACCAAGCTACCTTGGCCCATTTGACATGGACTTTTCAAAAGTCGCCGAGTTGAAAAGCACAGCATTTTCTTAAAAGCCGTAATCCAGGCACCATATTAGATATGGTTTGGCAAGCCTATATTCCACAAAGCACTTGAGTATATAGTCCTATTTACGTCAAGAGACTAGTGGGAGGCAAACTAGGTTTGCAGGTTCATAGGTTATGCCAAAAGAAATTGGGATTCAGAGAATGACCAACGCTAGGGGTTGCTCCTTATGAAATCAAGTAGAGCAACACTTCAGTATAATAAAGCAAACGTCATTGTTAATCAATTCACCTACTGACTACATTCCAGCCCTCCTAGGGACGGTCCAAAAACCCTAGGTACCTGTAAGGTATGGGTTCTCGGATTTGACCGGTCAATTGGAATATTTCCAAAAGACATATGGAGAAGCGATGTTGGACATCATAATTGGATCAATGGCTTGGAGTCGTGTGATCCATCATGAAACTCAAATTGGATTTGAGATTTTGTGCAACTAGAATGTTTGTTTTGACAAACTCACAGTTAGTAACGAGCACTAGTGTCAATGAAAGGATAATTGTGTTCCAAGTATCACGTGTGTAACGTCTTAATTTGTTTAGAATGAAGTTAAGATGTTACGAAATACTGAAGCACGAGTATTACTCACGCAATTTTCCATGGAAGGAATTGGATTCATGTCCACAAGGTCAAGTTGTGCAAGACTCAGTTACCATAGACTAATGAGGAAGCTTAGATGTTCGACATCCCTTACGTCTTTGCCGTAGATAACATAGGAATGTTGTTCGATGCATCTGACCTGATGTTGTTCTACCTTAAGCATAACAATGGAGATCAGGGGTGCACCGAGGAGGCAGTAGACAATTATTCGAAACTTTCTTTAATAGCTTAATAAGGATTAAAGAAGTGTCTTGACGCACATGAATGGAGAGTTGATTCTGGAAGGCTATAGCAATACTACCTTCCAAAATCAAGTGAATAATGTTTTAATCTCAATACCTATGCACGTTCGGATTCAATGATGAAAGTGGTGGCTTGGAAAGATTCCAAATGGGATACCACGTTTTACCATGAAAGTCGAGTGTAAGGAGACTTTGGAAGTCTTTTCTGGAAAGTAGTTTAGATGGAAAAATTTACACCAAATGGTTGGGTGATATGCCTTGCATAGTCGAGCTAGTAGTGACCTTAGAGGATGACAACTGGGCAATGATATAAGCTAAAAGCGCCTGAGATCTCATCAGAAAATCCATAGAAAATTCTTAGACTCCACCATCTGCTTGGAGGGATGTGACGTGCGGTTGGACTGTATCACGTTGGCAGACGTAGTAATAGACCCGTCAGACCATGTCGATATCCCAGATTGCTCATAATCAGTTAATCTGAAAGACATGGGTTATTGGCTTTAGGTCAAGTGGGAGATTATTGAAATAAGTGAATAGAAAGCCATAGGGATTTGCGGTTTTGAGAACTATTCAACAATCTTTATTAAAAGTATAAGGTTCGACAACAGACACATTTCAATAATCACATTGATGATGTATATATATGAGTATACAATCATCAACAAAAGGATTATTATTATTCATCTTTTTCTAGGAAAAAGAAGAAGAACTCTCATATCTCTCTCTCACACACTCTCGGCCGCCCCTTGCTTTCTCTCCCTTTCACTTTGTTGCTTCATTGATCTAGGCTCAATTGTAGAATAAAGCTAGATCCAGAAGTATATACTAATACGATAGTGCAATCCTTTTCTGATCTCATCTTCTTAGGTCCATTTTCTCTAGCAAAAAACGCGTGACTTCTCCCCGTCTGGTGTGGACTACATTAGAGGATTCATACGTTTGAATCTTGGTGAACGTTTGTCATCCATTTGAAAGGAGACAAAGCTAGTAGCAGTGAACGAAAGATAACTACAAAGGTGACCACCGTTTATTTATATGTAGTTCTCTTTATGATTGTCTATGTGCCCTATATGATATACTTGCTTTACGTTGTCATATTCGACATCGAACGTTTGGTTGAGGACCCAAGGGTATACCCCTTAGGACGTTTTATTATTATATGCGTTTTAAATATCGTTAATTCTGCATGCTCACTTTCCGTGTGCGCTCCAGGGCGGATCCGCTTGTCCTTCACCAACTAAATAGATCAACAGTACATGAGAAGATGACAATTCTAGCTAATCAACTGTATATGCTCAAAAATCAGAGAGAGATTTAGAGTGTGTGTAGTTAGTCAGTTGTAGAAGAAATGAAATGGAATAAAAACAACATGCAACACACACACACATATATATATATAAGATCATTTGGAACAGCGGGTGGAACAGTGTTGGAGCGACAAATACAACCGTTAAAATATAGTTGTTAGACTAAACAACTCATTATTAGAACAATCTTTGTAACCCATAATTGCTTTCGTTGAGAAGCCGTACCAATAGCAACGGCTTTTGTAGCGGCCCAATAGTATTACAAATTATAACTATGTTTTACACGGAAATGGAACTGATACTTTCGTAAACATAGCCGTTACAAATAGAATGTCCCAAAAACAGTTGCAAATGTGGAACGCCCTCCATTTTGTACCAGGTTTTGTAACAGACATGTCGTACGACAAATGTGTAATGGCTTTTTAAATGATTTTGGATATTTTGTTTCATAGTTCACTTAGTCGTTACAATCCAAAACGAGCCGTGCCAAAAGATATTTCAAACTTGTAACGGCCTACAATTTGTAACCCTTTATGAACAACGTCCGTTAAAATGGTTTTGAAACGGCCTTTGTCATTCTGTCGTTACAAAAAGCCCAAAATCATTTCATCAGCTACATGACATCAACAACTAGTATCCGCTTCAAATTGATTACAATTTCGTTTCTAATTGAAACGAAATTAAAATCATTCTAACATGACCATTACAAATCTCGTATTTTTTTTTTATTTTGCTAATTCTCTCAAGAACAATTTTTTAGACACATAACTTTTCATTCTTGCACAATAATGAGTCAAAAGAAACTACAAGCAGATGATCATGATCTAATTTTAATATTATTTCAAATAATTAATAAATATATTCCAACTGCACATCCTTTAATTATTTCAAAACTCATTCACATTTGGAATGCTTTAACTCATTCTGTATTTTATTATTTTTTAATTATATTGATATTTATCGAATATTGATGTATTGCGCAATTTATTTAGAAATTGATGTAATTATGTAATTACGGAACAAGAAAACACTGTTATGGAAATGCCCCATTCTACTCCATACTGTCACATGCGAGAAACAAAACATGTACATTGGCACAAAGCTGATTTCGTTTTTTATTGATGACAAGAAACTTGACAGATGAAAGGGGTTAAAACAGACTCAAAAGGACGAAAAAGAAAATGTTTTCTTTCAAATTTTCATGTAAAAATATACCAACTAAAATAAAACTCACTGTGAGAATAATAATTGGAAAATTCCCCATAAAAAACAAAAATAAAAAAACAATACAATCCAGAACTTTTAAAGACAATAATGAGACATGACTGTCCGACGCTAGAAACAAGTATAATATAAAAACGCAGAAATAATCTCGTGTTTATTTGAACGGCTCCCATGCATAATAAGTAGAGAAATCAGTTATATTTAAAGTTCGGCGTCAAGCTCCAAAACAAGATCATGGGGTCCAAAAATAGACGCCAAAATTACCCCTTTTCGCTGGGGGAGTTGGTTAATCTTTTCAAGATCATCGGCACTTAGCGCCCAATCGAATATTTGAAGATTTTCTCTCATCCTCTCCTTGTTGTAGCTCTTTGTGACAATGCTCACTCCGTGCTCATACGCCCATCGCAGCGCTACCTGCGCAGTTGTCTTTCCCTTGGCTTTGGCAATGTCTGCTAGCACATCACTTTCTACAATTCTGTTGTCTCCCCATTTAGTATTGTTTGCTCCCAAGGGAGAGTAGGCACTAATGTGAACACCTCTTGCCTTGCAGAACTCCCTCAGCTGCTTTTGCTGCCAAACAGGGTTCATCTCCACCTATACAACATGGAAAAGGTTCCAGAATTGTCCTTGTGTTGTGTGATTTGTGTTTAAATTATCTTCAATAAATCATCGGAATATGTAATGTCACGAAATAAATTGAGAAAAGCTTGAAATTTATTAATAGAAAGTCACAACATATGTCGTTGTCCTTAAGTCATGAATGACTTTTGATGTGCACAAATTAACAATGATGATTCCATGACAAACCCCTGTATTTCACAATATTGTCTCATTCCACATGCACAATAGCGAAAAGATTAAAAATCAAGGGTAAATTACATCTACCTCCCCTAAAGTTTGGCATAATTACAAATACCCCCCTGTTGTTTGAAAAATTACAAATACCCCCCTGAGGTTTGTAATTTTTAACCAAAGGGCTAAACTTGACAATTTTGCCCTTGAACTTTTTATTAAAATTATAGAAAAATCAGTCAAGGCGAATTGCATTATTGTTCCTCTGTGTAAAAAACTTAAGAAATCTCTCCCTACACATTATAGTCCAAAAAAAATTTAAGAATTAAATAAAAATAATTTAGTGTATAAGGGCATTTTGGTCAGTTCATCCATAAAAATTAATAGAAATGGGTTATTTGTTAGACGGTTACAAACTTCAGGGGGGTATTTGTAATTTTTCAAACAACGAGGGGGTATTTGTAATTATGCCAAACCTCAGGGGAGGTAGATGTAATTTACCCAAACATCAATCCTTAGTCACCCGCCATAAGGAAAAATTGTAATTTTCATCCTGTAATTTAGGGGGTTGGCAATTTTGATCCTGTACGAATTGATTTTTATAATTTAGTCATGTAACTTTAAAAATTTGGCAATTTTGGTCCTTTTTGGCCCGGAAAGCGCATCTGTTGGGCACGTGACCTTGACAATTGGGGCTTTCTGGCTAGATGAAACCAAAATTGCCACCCCCACCCTAAGTTACAGGACGAAAATTACAACTTTTCCCTAACAAAATCCTACTATTTGCTGAAAATTCCATTTTTTACTCCTCATAAAAAAAAATAAATTAATAATATCTACAATTGAAAAATTATAGCCTTAAAAAATATATTTTTCAAGCCTTGTAAATCAACATGCCTTCAGCATGAGATTTGACGAAGGTTGTGTTGAAAAAATAAACTATAAAAGTATTATTTTACTACAAATTCACCTATTTTTACACTTCTGAGAAAAAATAAATGAACAAAGTTCATACTTCAAAAAATTAGAGCCATAAAAATTTAATTTTCAAGCACTGTAGATCAACATGCCCCAGCATGGGTGTGTTAAGGGAAGTGTTGAACAAATAGACTACAAAAACTCATTTATATTGCTAATAATTTTACATTTTTTACTCATAAAGAAAATAAATTGATAACGTCTTTTAATTGAAAATTTAGAGCCTTGAAAAAATATTTTTCAAGCTTTACAAATTACAAGTATACTACAAAAATATTATTTTTTACTAAATATTCACCTATTTTTTATCCCACTCAGAGAAAATAAATTAATAGTCTATTACTCAAAAAATTAGAGCCATAAAAATATATCAGACCCCGCAGATCAACATACCCTTAGGATAGGGCGTGCCGAGGGCAATGCTGAACAAAGGGTCTAAAAATAGAAAATTGCAATTTTCATCTGTAGCTTTAGGGTGGCAACTTTAGTCCTGCACGAATTGATTTTCGCAACTTAATCCTGTAACTTTGAATAATTGGCAATTTTAGTCCTTTTTTGCTGGAAAAAAACACATGTGCCAGACACATGACGTTTAAAATTGGGGTTTTCCAGCCAGATGGGACCAAAATTGTCAAGTTTTCAAAGTTACACGACTTAATTGTGAAAATCAATTAGGAAGGGAGTGTTTGTAAAAACTTCTACTTCTAAAAAAGTGATTGTTGTAGAGAAAGTTGAAAGTTAAAGCAGAATTAAAAGTGGATAGTATTTGGAAAAAAAGTGAAAAGTAGAAAAAAGTTAAATTAGGAAGTGTTTGGGGAAAAGTGCTTATTGGAAGAGCTTAACTAGTAAATGACTTTTTTATCCCTAAAATAAAATATTTTGTAATAACAAAATTGCAAAATGAGAGAATGTAATTCGGCTGAGAAAATATTTTTTTATTTTGCAAATTTATTCACTTTGTTAGTTTACTAATTTATTCAAGAAATTCATTTACAATAATATATGTTAAATATACTTTAAAATGTCAACTCCTTGTTCATTGCATTTTAGGGGAAAGACTCAACACACAAATTTCTGTTTTGTTAAAAGTACATTTGTATATACGTGTATGAGAATTGCTCATTTTGTAGAAAGTTGAGAAGTTGAAGAATTATTCATCAATCGTTCAGTTTGCTAGAAATATGATGAATAATGAATAAGGATATTTTTGTGATATTAGAAATATAATAAGGATAAAATTGTCTCAACTCAACTTCAATTTATTTACGAAAAAGCCAAAGCAGCTAGAAGCACCCCCCAGGGTGCTTTCAATTTTTAGCTCAAAAGTGTTTTTTTTTTAAAGTCTCAAAAGCAAAAGTTGTCATACCAAACACCCTAAAAGTACTTTTTTTGTCCCAAAAGTTGAAAAGCACTTCTGAGAAGCGTGCGCAAACACTCCCTAAAATTGCCTCCACTTTATGTTACACGACGAAAATAGCAATTTTCCCCATCATAAACAGTAAAATTAATTAAATAATATTAAAAAAATAAAAAATTACAAAAATAGAGTTGTTTTAAAAAGATTTAAAATTATGGGTGAAGCCGGGGTATTTAACCCCGGTTTCAACACAATTTTTTAAAAAATAATCAGAAACCGGGGTAACCACCCCGATTTCTGTGCAAATCCCCGCTTCATTAAATGTATGCATTTGCATGCACACATGTATGTGTGCATGCATTTACATATACTTATAAAAATAAACTTTTAATTATTAATTAATAAAAAATAATTTTTAAGTTATGTATTGAATATTGAATATTTAATATTTATATTTATTTGTGTATAAAAAATTAACAAAGTATTATGTGACATTATCGAAGTAACGATGTCAATTATTTTTCTTAAAATAATTATTATCAAAATTTATTTTTAATTAAAAATATTAATTTTAATTTAATAATAATATTATTAATATTGTGTACAAAAAAATTGACAACAATGATATTGCGTAACTTCAGTTAAAGTAACGACCATATTTTGTTAGAACCGTTGTCCGAAATATACAAAAATAAAATTTCAAAGTAGTAACAAAATATGGCTGTTAATTCAAGTAAAAATTTGATAATAGTATTATTATTTAGTTTGAGTAAAGTTATGCAATTATTTTTAATTTTTTGTACATAATATTAATAATATTATTTTTAAATTAAAATTAATATTTTTAATTAAAAATACATTTTGATAATAATTATTCTAAAAAAATGATTGGCGCTGTTACATCGATAAAGTCACACAATACTTTGTTAATTTTTTTACACAATATAAATAAAAATATTAAATATATTATTAAATGTTAACTTAAAAGTTGTTTTATTATTAATTATTAATTTATTTTTAAGGGGTGAAATTACTTTCTAAATCAATAATAATACATTATCTCATGGTACTACATAAATAAACAACAAAGAAAAGGGTGCTGAAATAGAAAGACGGTAAAATTAATTAAATAATATAAAAATAAAATTTAACAAAAAAGTGTGAATTGTAGGCTTTTAAATATCTAGTTTGAGTAAAATCACGCAATTATTGATAATTTTTGGTACACCATATTAATAATATTATCATTAAATTAAATTAATATTTTTAATTAAAAATACACTTTGATAATAATTATTTTAAAAAAAATTATTGGTGTCGTTACCTCGATAGAGTCACATAATACTTTGATAATTTTTTATACACAAATAAATATAAATATTAAATATTAAATATTCAATATATAACTTAAAATTTATTTTTTATTAATTAATAATTAAAAAATTATTTTTATAAGTATATGTGCATTTGCATGCACACATGCACACATTTAATGAAGCCGGTCGTTGACCCCGGCTTCATTTAATTTGCACATTTCTGATTTTGTTTTAAAAAAATTGTGTTGAAATCGGGGTTAAATAATCCGGTTTCACCCATAATTTTAAACCTTTTAAAACAATTCCATTTTTATAATTTTTTATTTTTTTAATATTATTTAGGGTAAATTACATCTACCTCCCCTGAGGTTTGGCATAATTACAAATACCCCCTGTTGTTTGAAAAATTACAAATACCTCCCTGAGATTTGTAACCGTCTAACAAATAACCCATTTTCATCAATTTTTATGGGTAAACTAACCAAAATGCCCTTATGCACTAAATTATTTTTATTTAATTCTTAAATTGTTTTTGGCCTATAATGTGCAGGGAGAGATTTCTTAAGTTTTTTATAAAGAGGAGCAATAATGCAATTTGCCTTGAACGATTTTTCTATAATTTTAATAAAAAATTCAAGGGCAAAATGGTCAAGTTTAGCCCTTTGGTTAAAAATTACAAACCTCAGGGGGGTATTTGTAATTTTTCAAACAACAGGGGGGTATTTGTAATTATGGCAAACCTCAGGGGAGGTAGATGTAATTTATCCTATTATTTAATTAATTTTATCATCATAAACTCTAAAATACTTTGGATATGAAACCATCAGAAATTCAACTTCTATGTCAAGAATTTTGTATGAATTTCTCAAGTTGCTAAATGAAGAAAGGTAAGGAGCCTTCAAATAATTGCAAAGAATTTCAAAACACTTATTAAATCTCGTCATTTCACAATCAAATCATTATAATAATAAAACCATAAATTCTGAATGAATCTCAAATTAAACAGGCACAGTAACAGTGCACACAGTTTGTAGGTAGATACTAGATACTGACTTGGTTGACTGCTGGAGGAATTTTGGCGCTTGAGAGGAGTTCCTCCATCATTTTGCAAGAGAAATTACTGACTCCAATGCCTTTTGTGAGCCCCAAATTCTTGCACTCTTCCATGCCTTCCCACACACCCTTCACATCCAAAGGCCTTATAACTTCCGCCGCAACTGGAATTCTACGGATCATCTCTGTCAGCCTCACTGGCTGATGTATCAGGTACATATCAACATACTCCAACTGAAGATTTCTGCATTCCCAAACATCAAATCACAACCCAGATCGACTGAAATCCCATATTTTTGAATTGGAGACAAAATTGAATAAAGAATTAAAAACCCAACAAAGAAACAATTAATTACTGGAGGCTCATTCTGCAAGCAGGGACGATCTGCGCTCGGTCAGCAAAACTCGCCCACAACTTGGTAGTGATGAAGAGCTCGTCGCGGGATTGGATGAGTCCGACGCGCAGGGCTTCGGCGATGGCTTCGCCAAGCGGCTTTTCGGAACCATAAACAAAGGCGGTGTCGAAGTGGCGGTATCCGGCCTTCATCGCCTCCAATATAGCTGCCTTTGCCGTTTCGATGTCGGCAGGCGGATACGAGCATGTTCCCATGCCGATGACAGGCATCGGCTTCTCGCAACCGCTCAAACTCAGTGTTGGTATTGCTGCACCATCCATTTTCAACTCTTTTCAACTCTGCTTAGCAAACGCCCACACTTCTCTGCATATATGTAATAAGTTTCTTGGCGGATTTTTTGCTCCATTTTTTAAAATATAAGGAGTAAATTGCTTAGTTATTTTTTTACATGGAGTTTTCTGCACATTTTTTATATCACAATGGGGGTAATTGCGTTTTTCCTTATAAAAGATGCCAAGACCTCCTAACAAAAGTAATCAATTTACCTTTCTACTCATAATATGTGGCTAAAAAAAAACTAAAAAAAAAATATGAAAATTTGAAAGACTAAAAAGACCAAATTGACGCTCTATATGTGTAGAAATGAACAGACGCTTTAAACTAAAAAGACAAAATTGTTGGGAATATTTTTTGCTACTATTAAAATATCACAAAGGATGTAAATACTATATTTATGTTACAATAATGATATGTTTGTACGATTGAATTATGAGAATATATCTCATAGAATATTTAGTTAAATTACATAATATAGTCTACATATATAGTTTTATAGTGTATAAATATGTTCAAAAAAAAAAAAGTAGTGTATATATACATTAAGAGTTAAATTTATTTTGACTGATCTAATTAATTTATTAATTAATAATTATTCTATATATAATACTTTAAATATGTTAAATATATTAAACTATTTACTCTTATGATTTAATTTAATTATAAGAACAACTCACATCCATAAGTGTGTGAAATGTATAAAGATAGTTTGATAAAAAAAAAATATAATTATTTGACTTGCAATAAGTCAACTAGGGGCAAAAATGGATTTTCATTCAATTTTTCTGCTGATATCAACAAATTTATCAATTTTATTAATTGAAAATTCTATTTGTTGGATGGAAATAAAAGTAAGGGTACTAGGCGTAATCTCCAACCACAGAGGGTCTACATGTAATTACACCAAACCTCATGGGAGGGGAGTGTAATTATCCCTTTAAATTTTGTATAGGTTTTTATGTGAAATGAGAATATGATTGGATTAATTAATGAGATTGTGTCTTATATTGAATTGTGTTGTTAATTCAATAAATTTACAAAGATAATACGTATAAACAAACATGTTATATTGTTTGAAAAATTGAAAACTAAAAATGAAGAGACAAACCGACCTTATGTTTTGAATAATTACATGGTCCTTCCATTAGATATGAAGTAAGTTTACATATACATATTGCGGTTTAAAAAATTATATCAAGTACTTTTAATGTTTGTTTTTGTCTAACAAATAGATCCTTTCATTGAACAAAATTGAAATTTTTTTATATCAATAAAAAATTAAATAAAAATTCATTTTTTCCACCGATTGACTTTTTACTTACATATTACAAGTCAAGAAATTCTACTTTCATGACCAATAAGGGCGAAAATATATCTTCATAGGTGCATTAGTATGTGAAAATGTATAAGAGTAGTTTGATCAAATAAAGATTTATTTCACCTGTAATAAATTAGTAATAAATTAATTTGGGAAATATGTGAATATATTTTTTCTTTTTGATAATATTAACAAATTCGGTGATTTTGATATAAAATTGTCAAATTATTTGAAGAAAACAAACCACAAGATATTAGATATAATTTTTTAAATTATATAAAATTTAAATATAATTATATTAAATTTCAGGATAAAGTAGTTTTAACTATCCCTAATGTTTAATGTTTCCCATGACCGAACTTTTTTATTGAGCAGGTTTTCTAGATGCCTCCAACTTTGACTATTATAAGTCTATAACCTCTATTGAGCAGGTTTTCTAGAGCAGGCTAACTAATTAATGAAGTGAAATAGGGCTTCTTTCACATTAAAAATACCCGAGTTCGGAGGAAAGGGAAATGCATTACTGATGTTGTCTATTATTAAAGGAAGTTTCTTTATTCAATGAAATAGTACTCAACAGTCAAGATTTTGGACCTAATTTGTTGTTTATATAATTTATGGCACACTTTACGTGTGTAACTTTTATAATACTATTTAAAATATAAATTTTATAAATTTTATTATTTAATAAAATATATATAAAATAATAAATTTATGAAAAAATGATGATAAAAAAAAAAGATGAATGAAAATTAAAAAAATAGTTATTAAAAGATAAAGGGGAGTGGGAAATTAGATGAGAAAATAAAAAAAATAAATTAAATAATAAAAACAGACCAAAAAAGAGAGAAACACTAAAGAGGTGTTCTCCCATAATATATACTAGAGGTATGTGGCACACTCGAGGTGTGTGCAAAAATATTTACTTGGTTTTTTTTATAAATAAAGCAAAATAAATATAATATTTAAATTTATCCGAGAGATTACATAAATGTTAAGAAAAAACAATAATATAAAATGACTGAGATAAAAATATATAATTTTGAAAGAGAAAATTTTGAAGTGAGAGAAAAAAAAATAGCTAACACTAAATAATTATTTACAAAGGTAGTTTTATAGTTGGAGATAGTGGGGTGGGGGTTTTGAAGATTGGGTGGATGAGAAGTTAATAAATAAATTAATAAATTAATTTAAATATTAAAATTGAGACACCAATTCACCCCTTTTCAATTATATATAGTATAGACTAGTAATGTCGTTACACTCGAATGTGTGTGCACAATTAATTTAAAAAAATTAAAAATAATTAGTTTTATAAAGTACATTAATTAGATTTAAAAATATTAAAAATATGAAAAATAATGAAAGAAAATGAGAGAAGAAAAAGGGATGTGGAAATTGATAAGAGAGAAGATGGGAAGTTCAGAAGAGGGAGAAAATTAATAAGTTGAGAAAAGAGAAAAAAATAATGAAATATTAAAAAATTAAAAATTGACAGACCAATTAATCGAAGAGACCAATAAGGTGCTCTTCAATTATACTAGCCGTCGTAGCACACTATTCCTACGTGCATATAATAAATATTTTTTTACGTTTTAAAATATATTATAAACTAGCATGGACCCCATGCTATGCACGAAAATTTATAAATTCAATAATATTTTCACAAATTTTAAATTGCATAATGGTATATGTCATATTTATTTTACCGTCTTACTATATACAATAGTGAAAACATATTTGTACAAAAGTCAATATTGAATTCTTTATAATGTTTATTTACAAAACCTTTTGAAATAACAATTGAATATTATTATATTTTGAGAAAAATAATTTTATCAATTTCAAATGCTATATATATTTGCTTATTCAATTAATTGGCATGGATCCTGTGATATACCCGAAAATTTATAAATTCAATAATATTTTCATAAGATCTAAATTCCATAATGATATAAATGTCGTGTTTAATTGACCGTCTTACTATATACAACAGTGAAAACTTATTTATACAAAACTCAATATTGAATTATTTAGGAAGTTTATTTACAGAACCTTTTGAAAATAACAATAGAATACTATTATATTTTTACACATTGAGAAAAATAATTTTATCAATTTCAAATACTACATATATTTTCTTACTGAATTAATATATTTTTAGTAAAATCAAAATATATTAAAATACATTATTTAAAAGATTGTATCCTATTACCCTGTGGTATAAACTCCTCTAAAAAAGTACGATTCGTCATAAATAAACATTTAATAAGTTTCTGAAAGTATTTCCTCCATTAAAAATATTAACAATATCTGAAACTAATAAATAAGTAAAGAGATATATAAATATTTCTAATTATACGCTAACAATACAAACAATAAGAAATTCATAACGGTACAGACATAACATATAATAGCAATAATACACATAATAAAAAATTTATAATTCTTGGATTCGTGCCCATTAATTATCATAGATACTTTAAGATAATTGAATTACTTTTTAATGAATAATTAATTCCTTTTATTATATTGAATTTCCAACATGAATCAAATTTTGACTTGATATTATACTTATTAATTGCTTATAATTTTATTTTATCTTCATGTCAGTTTAATTTGCTTATGATGGACCAAAGAATAAAAATGTTAATTTGCTCATAAATTTAACAATAAGTTACATTTTTGGTCCCTATAGATTGGGTCAATATCAATTTTGGTCCCTAAATTCAGGCACAATTTTGGTCCATAATCTTTACGAATTGTTATGATATTTCGATCCAACTATTAAAATTAAAAATATTAAGTTAGGAGGGAACCAAATGGACCAAAATCATAATCAATTTATAAAAGTTTGGGACCAAAATTGTGCCTCAAAAATTTTAGAGACCAAAATCTTAATAATTTGTAATAATTAGAGACCAAAATCATATTTCAAAAGTTTCAAGGACCAAATTGATTTGGATCCGAAGTATATCAATTGAGGGTTATTTTTGGCATTATAAAAAAGTGGTGCGATGGCGTCATTAACCGTCATTTGTGAGTAAAAAAGAGTTTTTTTTTATATATATAATAGTATAAATAAAAGTATAGATATATAGATATAATAATAATATATAGAAAAATATAGATATAGATATAGATAAAGATATAAATATGAGGTGAGAGAGTGAGACCACCGCGCGATGCGCGAATTTAAATTGCAATGGTTCTGCATTAAAAGGAAGTTAATTAGAGGAAACGTGGCTACGAAATTTTCACTTAAAATTACACAGTTGAACTCCGATATACAGAAGACGAAATATAGAATACCAACACACAAAATATTGAATTATAAAAAATAGTAACAAAACGCACTATACCAAAGTGGCCTTGACACAAGGCACCAAAGAGTCAAAACAACAACGTTTATCCGACCTTTTTGTTTGACACAATATTACTATCTTGACGTGCTCTGTATATATGTTTCAATTGAATTAATGCAACTACTTTAATGCGGGTATTTGCGTCCTAAAATTTTTGTTTCTGCATTTTACATGTGTTTGTTTGTGTTCGATTGTCCAATTTTTCATTTTTCATATCTGTTCAGTTGTATAACAGTAAGTTCAATTATAATTACTATTAACTTTAACTATAGAAAATCATCACATATTGATGGTACAAAAATAATATTCCACTAGTAATTCTACTAGAACAAATTCTCCCCTTTTTATAATGAATTACCATCTATTTATACTAAATGCATCGTGAATGTGGGGAGGCGTAAAGACGATTTAGTCCCCCAACCTGGGGCTTTTCTCTAGTGTACCTCAAGGAAATCTTAGTTTCGGGGCTTTTTGTGCCTCAAGGAAGCCTTAGCTTCAGGGCATATATTTTATGTGCCTCAAGAAAGCTTTAACTTCGAAGCATTTCTTTTGTGTGCCTTAAGAAAACCTTAGTTTCGGAGCATTTCTTTTATGTGTCTCAAGGATGCCTTAGCTTCGGAGCGTTTCTTTGATTTTTATTTAGCTCATTACGCCATATTTGGGGACGTGCTTGTTGTGACGATCATTCTTCACGATATGTGTATTTCCCCTTTTTGTTTTTTAACTATTGTCACGTCGCATATTTAGCTCAAAATTTTTTTTTTTAGAATGTTGTGCTAATAATGCTATGTTGTGCAGTTCGACCTTTTGAAAATTTAATTATGGGAATATGTTAAAGAAAGAGAGTCAAAAAACCGCACACAGGTGGGGGAGAGTCGAGAAATCCCCGTACCATCTCCCCTTCAAAACAAAAATAACTCTTTTATTATGTTTTTTTTTTTTGTCAGATGGATGCTCCTATCCTCTGTCAGAGGTCATCTATACAATCATATGAGTCTTATAACCAATACTACCATCTACCAACGTATATATATACAAAGACTGCTATGCTTTTCCATCTGCTTTCTACTGTCTGTCAAGCTATAACTAAAACTAGGCCAAGAGTACTACAATATATTACAATAAAGACATCACAGTTCATCACAGTTTAGTTGTGTTTCTGACATCATAGTTTGCACCTTGCTTTTCTTAGAGTTTCCATCTCTCATTGTTTCACCACTTCATATATGGAACAAATTTCTCCACTCTTTTCTTGACCACAATTCTTGCCTTGCTCTCTCCAAGAAGAGGTTAAGAAAAATCAAGAACAGACGCCGGCGGTTGCACCACCGCCCGCTATACTACGTACTGAGACGACGGATGTCGGCGGCTGCGGAGGGAAAAGATTCTGGCAGCGGCGATTATTCGAAATCGAAGAGTAGATCGGAGAAGAAAAGGTTGTCGGAAGTTGGTGCGCCGAAGATCTGTTGGGACAACGGAGGAACGGTGGTGAGATGCTGGCGTGCGAGGAAGGTCCGTCGCTCGTTTGAGTGAGAAGCGGCCGGACGTGGAGCGGGCGGAAAAACCAAAAGATGGACTAAATCCGGGGCCTGTCGTAAATGTTGACGAAAATGAGATTAAGTCGGACCGAATTGCTCGCCAGGGGGCGGGGAGTCCAACGGTCCAATGGTCCAAATTGGCTTTTTTTGAAGCTATTTCTTTTTATATTTTCATATCTTCCAAAAATATAAATAATTTTGTTCTTAAATATATTTATATCAATACCAAATACCAGAAAAATAAAAAGAATATATTACAAAGATTAATATTCTAAATTTTATTTTTGCATATTTAGATATCTACATGAATATAAATACCAAGCAATTACAATAACCTATAATTTTTAAATTAATTTAAATTATTATTTAGTTTAAATATTTAA
The DNA here is from genome assembly GCA_034509735.1 of Sesamum alatum. Classification (NCBI taxonomy): domain Eukaryota; kingdom Viridiplantae; phylum Streptophyta; class Magnoliopsida; order Lamiales; family Pedaliaceae; genus Sesamum; species Sesamum alatum. Next base: position 23,190,039 of record JACGWO010000009.1, on the reverse strand, counting down.
ATATATCCAATATATTGTAGACAAAATTATTAATTAAATATCTAATAATTATTATAATTATCTAAAATTATTCTTAATTAACTGAAATATATATTAATAAATATAATTAAGTTAATTAAAAAGATTTTTTAAAAAAAAAAAACTGGGGCGGTGGCCGCATAGAGGGGCGACTGCCGCCGCTCATACACAGAAGCTGGTCTGGGCGATGGTGTCTCCGTTGGCCTCTTTCTTTTTCCTGGGTGACGGCGACGTCGCCATCTGCGGGTAGGAGTGTACGCGGTGCGGGTTGGGCCAAATTAGGTAATTTTTCGGCTCAACCCGATGTTTGTGGTTTTTGAAAAACTTAGCCCAAGTCCAGCCCGACAATCATTAAACCGCACTTTGCGGTCTAATTGAGTTGGGGCGGGTTGGGGCGATTTTTACGGTTTTTAGTATAAAGTCAATCATCTATACAATGCAAAATGAAAAAGAAAAAAGTAAAGTTCAACTATTCTAAATACATAAAATTTGTAAGTTCAAGATACATATTTTGAAGTCACAAATAAAATTCTACATACAAAATAAATTAATAACATTCACTATATGATTCTCTCTCAAGTTTCAAATAATATTTTACAAAATAAAAGCCACAAGGCATTGAAGAGTTTGAACTTCGAAAACTCTTTGTTTCCTTTCTTATCTAATTTTTACTTCTTAAGTTTTGATTATTAAAAAAAGTATCTATTTATATAATAAAATATTATTATACAATGATAATATATTATTATATGATACATACATATTATACTAATTTACCGCAAAGGAAGCGGAGAAAATATTTTATGAGTTTAATAATAAAAGAAGATTTTTAGTTTTTAATGGAAGAAATAAGAAAATTTGAGGAATAAATAAAGATTAACACTATAAATTGAAAATATAATGATAGTTTACATATTTTTATTAATCGATTATATATAAAATTTAAAGGACTAAAAACATGTGTATATTAACTTAATGTACTTGTAGGAATATATAACGTTATGTTCTTTTTTTTTGGTATAATTTAGTTGGAACACAATAAGTAGAAATATAAAGATGTGAGAATTAAAAGGATATTATTTAAAATAAAATAAGAGTTTAAGATGAATATAAAACAAATTACAACACTACGATGATGTAAGCTATTTTAAGTTTTTGCATTTATTATTTTCATAAAAAATATAGAAAATTATCAAGAACCAAGAATTAGTTGAATAATTGATTTTATTTACATATGTATTAATTTATACATATATTATCAATACCGATAAAAAATATCATAATTGTTATTATTATCTTGAACATTAATTTATGTAGTATCAAAACTTATATATATATATTTATAAAGAATTATAGTTTTTTTAAATTATCACTATTATTGCGGTCGAGCGCGGGCTATACGGTCCACATAAGTATAAAAACCAAACCCGATTGCTAAATTGTAATTTTTTTTTACTAGCCCAAGACCAACCCAACCCACCCTTAGCCCGCTAATTGTGGTGCGGTTTGGGTTGGGCCGGTCGGTTGGGGCGGCCTGACGGTTTGATTGAACACCCCTATTTGCGGGGGACAGCGTGGGCAGGGGTTTTGGAGGGGGTAGGCGATGAGGGTGGGGGCGGTGGGGGTGGGGAGGGGGTAGGCGGCAGGGGTGGGAGTAGGGTTTTCTGTTTTTTTGTTTTTTTTTGAAATTTTTATATATAAAATAATAATTTTTTTTATTGCTAATTATTTGATATATATAATATAAGTTGTTGAATCTAGACCTTTCATTTTTTTTTTAAATATCTAACAGTACAGATTAATTGAGTAGATCTGACGGTTATTATATAATCAAAGAAGATCCAACGGTCATTAAAATAAGAAATAATATATAATAAAAAGGTCATAACGGTCATATGTAAAAAAGTTAATGCCGTTAAGTCAATTTAACAAAAATGGGCGATTGAGCTATATTAATAAAACGAAGGGGAGTTTTTTAGCCTATTTTTAAAATATAGGGGGGTTTCTAGTTGAGTTTTTAAAACACAGTGGATTTTTATGCAATTAAGCAAAAAAGATATTATGATCCCTTCACTTGTTGGTGAATCTATATACACACACACATATATATATATACATCATTAAGGTAATTATTGGAATGTGTCTAAGTCCATCTAAGGGATGTCTAGATACATCCCAATCAATTAACAATCAATTTTCAATCAAGCCTACCACTATACAAGGTATGATCAAATAATACCAAGTAAAGGAGGCTTGATTGGAATTGATTTGTTTTTTTTTTCCAAAACGAACAAGTCAACCATCCAACAAAGCCCTCATGGCCGATTTTGTGTTCCCAAGAAGAAGCCAAAATCGGCCATCCATGTATGGGAGGATTCCAACTCCTCCTAATTCTGATAGTGGAATTAACATCTCTCTCGAACCAAGATTTAATGGATCAGGCTTCGAAGTAATCCAATTATAGCAAGCCCAAGAATTAAATCTAATTTAATTCATGGTCCAGTCAAATAAAGACCATTGATCTTTTAATCCAATTAAAAGATCCAAGCTCATAATCTCCCAATAATTGATAAATCCCATCTATCAATTAACCATGGGCCCGATACAATATTGGACCGTCCATCCAATGGATCATTCCATATATAATGCAATTATTTATCATCTTCCGAAATTGACTCTAAGTCAATTCCCTCACCTTCTCGGTGATTTGTGTGTGACTCTTTAGGTTCATCCTAAGTTAGACTTGGGCTTATGTCCAACAGAAGCCCGTTGTCATGGGTGACCGTCTAGCAATTGTCCATGGCACTAGAGATTAACGAATGTTGGCATGAAAATTTAGGCTCCCGATTTCATACAGGTACGGTCCTTCTGTCTATCGTCTCCCGGCTTTAGTCTAGGGTATGGAATTGAATGTGGGTTCTCATCCTTGACTAGGCAGCTATGCTCAAGACTCAAAACTACTCATGCCTCATTGCATCGACACAGGAAACCATTCTCTATTCGATCAACCATTATGGCCACAGCTTCAAGCAACATGTACGTGTCTCCGAGTGCATAGGAGATACTTCTGTCACATGCTGACAGGGGACGGATCCTCTTTTGTGAAACCCATCGTCCTCGCTATACATTCTGACCGCACTGAACAAAGCTTATAATGAACATATCCACGACATGATCACCTCTTCCCAGATCAGAGATACAACCATCGTGTGCGCGTGATTGTCGTGGTTCCTCAAGTCCGAGGACTAGTCCCGTACTATCAAAATCAGAAACTCCAGTCATACCGACCAAGCCTCCAATGCTTTCATATGACGGTTCCACGAGTCAGCTCAGTCGGCTCGATCCTAGTCGATCAACCGACTAAGATCGTATAGATATCCTACGTCTGTCGCCAATGAAACACAGAACTCATCCAATTAATACGACTTTTAGTGCAAGTTTCAATAGGACTCGATACCTTGTCTTGAGGTCCTCGACTTGGAACGTTTTAAATCCAATCCTTATTCAGTTGGTTTCATAACCACCAGACAATATGTGGCCCAACTGCATGAGTTGTTAATGTGATCTATGGGCTTTGTTCTGATATATGTAAATAAACATTAACATACAAGAATGAGCACAAAAAAGATAACACCAGTGGTAACGAACATTTATTTTATTCATTAATATTACGATACATTGAGTTGTCAAATAGATTACATAAAGGTCAATCTAATTGGCTTTCTGGTCACCTAATCTTACAATCTCCCACTTGACCTGTGATTGGCCTCAAGTCCATCTTATCCAGATGCTGAGTATGAGCAATTTGCGACACTGGCTTAGTAAGTGGATCTGCTATGTTTTCTGCTGAGCTGACTCGGTCTATCCAAACGTCACCTCTGCTAACCATCTCTCTAAGTAGATGGTAGCATCTAAGAATGTGCTTTGATCAATGATGAGATCTCGGTTCCTTTGTTTGTGATATGGCCCCATTATTATCACAGAGGATAACTACTGGCTTAGCAATGCTAGGCACTACACCCAACTTGATAAGGATAGGACGTGAGACCCATTGGATATAGTGATCCAAGAACCAAACGTATAAAAATAGGCAGCGGAAATCCCAGATCGATGATCTAGTTTGATCGTACCTGGAGCTTGAAAGAACCTTGACTCGTTGGCTATATGGACAGCCAAGAACTTTGGTATGGTGAACGCCACAAGATATCGCTCATGTATCTTGATAACTTCTAAACAATTGAAACCCCACAAAGAGAATTCAACCTCATAAGAAGAAAGTTTATATTAATTCAAAGTCTAATTTTTACAATGATAACCATGGCCTTTTATAGGCTTCAAATGGATGCTCAAGGGTCTCAAGAGTTAATTCTACCATTGGAACTCTATGAGCTTTAAAGGGACACTTATTGACCACATTAACATTACTTAGGAAAACTAGAATGACTTTTTGACTACTATGATTACTCTAGGCCTTCTAATGCTGAAAATAAATTAATTTAGACAAAAATAATGGACTCTCTTTTTGGGCTTGGTGGGTTGGACGAATTTATGGCCTCCTTTTCTTCAAATGAAGTCTTCAAACCTTGAGCCCAACTATTTAGATGCATTCTAGCCCATATACTTGAAGAATATTCATCATTAGACCTTCTATTGATCTCTCATGCATTGGCTCGTTGATTTCATCAATGAGAATCATCAAAGCTTTGTTAATTTTCTCAGCTCTTGCCCTCGTATTTGGAACCCCATTAATTTTCAAAGGATCTTGCTTGCTTTGAGTTGTAAACTTCGGATGGTCCCCATCACAACTCTTGGATGTAGTTCTTCATCCAAACCGTCTCCTTAACGACTTCCGAAGCCGCTATGTACTCAAAATTTTTGGTGGAATCCACTGTGGTAGCCTACTTGGAACTCTTGCAAACCACACCACCATTAAGTTTGAACACAACACCAGACTGGGACTTGGCATCGTCGTTGTCCAACTGGAAGCTAGCGTCGCTGTAGCCTTCCAGTATCAATTCTCCACCACCGTAAATCAAGAATATATCCTTAGTCCTTTACAGGTATTTAAGAATGGTCTTCAACGCACTCCAGTGTGTCTCCCCAGCATACACCTGATATCAACTTGCTACGCTCAAAGCGAAAGCCACGTCATATCTAGTGCACTAGATAGCATACTGAATGCTTCCTACGACTGAAACATAGGGGATGTCCAAACATCCATTTGAGCTCCTCATCAGTCTTAGGAGACTATTTGTTACACATCTTAATTCCATGCCTCATAAGAAGGAATCCTCGTTTTGACTTTTCCATCTTGAATCTCTTGAAGACCTTCTCAATATACGAGGACTGGGTCATTCTTAACATCCTTCTACATTTATCCCTCTAGATCTTGATGCCAAGGATGTAGGAAGTCTCACCCATACCCTTCATGAAAAATTGAGTTGACAACCAAACTTTAGTGCTGCCCAACATTTTGGCACCATTCCAAATAAACAAGATGTCGTCCACATAAAGCACAAGGTACGCAACTGAGCTCCCACTTGTCTTTTTGTATACACAAGGATCAAACTCATTTTTGATGAAATCATATCCCGTATGACTTCATCAAAATGCATGTTCCAACTTCGGAAGCTTGTTTGAGGCTATAGATGGACCGTTTTGAGACGACATACTTTCTGCTCTTCTCCAACAGATGTGAAACCCTCCGATTCATACATGTAGATCTATTCCTCTACGAAACCGTTAAGGAAGGTGATTTTCACGTCCATCTTTCATATTTTCATAGTCATACCAAGTTGCTATGGCGAGTAGTATCTCAATAGATTTAGCCATTACTACAGGCAAGTAGGTTTGCTCAAATTCGACCCCGAGTCATTGAGTATAACCCTTCGCCACAAGCCTAGCATTGAAGGTTGTAACCTCGCCGCTGTCAGAATAGGTGACCAGAAAGCCAACTGGATTAGCGATTCTGGGTACTATATAGCCATCTTTATTAGAGTAATATTGACTTGATTAATATAGTAAGTATTCAACCATGGCATTATGTGTTTGTTATGCTTACTGATTACGTTAAACAACGTTTTAACGTCACAACAAATTCCCACAGACCATATGGATAACCCATGTAGTTGGGCTACGCATTAGATGAAATTTATGAAACCAACTTCTGAGGGTTGGTATGAAATGTTCCAAGTCGAGGGCCTCGAAACAGGGCATCGAGGGTCCTATAGAGACTTGCACTAAGGATTGTATCCATTGGATGAGTATCGTGTTTCACCAGTGACAAACATTGGATGTCTATGCAATATTAGTGCGTGAGTTGACAAGGGTCAGTTGATTGAACTGACTCATGGGAATCGTCATATGGAAGCTCTGGAGGCTTGGTCGGTATGACTAGAATTTCTAGCTCCGATTGTACGAAATTAGTCCTCGAACTTGAGGATAATGGCAGTCACATGCATATGATGGTTGTATGTAGGAACTAGCAAGAGATGTCCGTATCTAGGATACGCTCATTATAAGCCTTATCCAGTGCAGTCGGAATATGTAATGAGGACGATGGATTCCAAGATAGGATCTGTCACCTATCAGTATATGACAGTCAAGTCTCCTATGCGCTCTAAGACAGTTTAAGCTCTTTGAGTCTGTGGCCATAGCGATTGGTCGAATAGGGAATGGTTTCTTATGTCGATCAATAGAGCAAATGTGTCTCAAGTTATCGAGCATAGTTGTCTAACCCAGGACGGAAACCGACGCCCAATTATATGCCCTAGACATAGATCGGGAGATGGATAATGGAAGGGCTATACTCGTATGGAACTCAGGAGCCTAAATGTTCACGGCAATATTGACCTAGTCTCTAGTGCCATGGACCGTTGCTAGACGGCCACCCATGGTGATGGGCGTTTTTCAATTAATGGTTAATTGGAAAACAAATTATTAATTTGAATTTAATTGATCAATTGTGTTGGACACAAGCCCAAGTCTAGTTGAGGGTGAACCTAATGAGTCATACACAAACTACTATGGACTTGGTATAATTAATTCTAAAAGAAGCGAATTAATTTATTGGGTTAAAGTAATTCAAGAGAGAAAATAAATGACTGGATTATTTATTGAGAACTTCATTTGATGGATGGTGCAAGAATTACTTAATTGAATTAGTTAATTTTGGACTAAAAACCTTTAAATTAGTTGGATTTCCAACCCTCAAAAGTTGGTTTCATAGCTATCATCCAATGCGCAACCCAACTACATGGTTATCCAATTGGTTTGTGGGCATTTGTTGTGACGTTAAAATACCGTTTAACGTAAAGATTGCTAAATAGTACCCAAAACCGCCAATCCAATTGGCTTTTTGGTCACCTATTCTAACAATCTCCCACTTGACCTAAAGCCAATCACCCATGTCGCTCAGACTTATCTGAGCATGAGTAATATGCGATATCGAGCTCGGTCTCACGGGTCTACCTTGTTTCTACAAAGATGATGCGGTCCAATTACACACCACCTCTCTATACCATTGCTCCAAGCATATGGTACTGTCTAAGAATTTTTCTTGAATCCGTGATGAGATCTCGGTCCTTTAGCGTGCGCTACAACCATGTTGTTATCCTCCAAGGTGTAACGTGCGTATCGGCCCGGGAGAGGCACGGGATGAACGTAGTAAAAACATAAAGCGTAAAACAACGGAATTTAAAGCATACATCATTCATGCATAGCATATGAAGGGGTGTGCCCTTGATTCTCCCGAGTATTCGGTGTATCTCATGTTCAAGAAAGTACACAACATGGAGGCCATAGAATTTAGGAACAAGAAACGTAAAGAGAGAACATTACCCTCATAGTCGATTTCGTTTGGCTACACGCATTGTTCCCCATTTTGCCACAAAGATCTCAAACTAGAGACCCTCTAAATCGTCCACATGCTTCACCAAATAGTAACGAACTCTCATGCTAGCAAGAAGTTATTTGAGGGGTCAAGAGACATCGATATAATGCTATTTAATTAACGCTATCGACGTCTCCTATGTTCTACCTTGAATAAATCAAGAAGAACAAAGGAAAATTCTTGGAGAAGTGAAGAGAGGTGGAAAAGAGAGAGAGAGAGAGAGAGAGAGAGAAGAGAGAGAGAGAGAGAGAGAGAGAGAGGTGAGATGGCATAATATTTAGAGATTAGTGTGGGTGTGTGTGTGTATTTTGAGTATTTATAGAAAAAATGTTTTCCAATTCCTACTCAAACTCTCTTTAAAGAGGCACACTTTGACTAGGATTTTGACCTAGTGAAATCCTAGTCAACCAAGACTTTGATTAAGTCAAACTTAATCATGGCCTTCATTTTATCAATCTCTAGATCAAATCTCGTCCATCCATTTTTGATGGGATTTATGGAATGTGTCTATTTAATTCTAAATTAAATAGTCAAAAGGTCCAATGGACTCTATATTAAATCCTATTTAATATTCCAAGCCTGACTAATTAATTCACCATTTTAATCTAATTAAAAGAAAAGCCCATGCTTATTAGATCCATCAATCCAATTTATGAATTTAAGCCCGATTAATCCAATTAATCCATGACGGCTTAATTCTCCAAAAAGTATAATTTAATCCTATTAAATTAAACATTCTCCAGGAATTAATTCCAAATTAACTCCTTTCACATCCGGTGAAGCGGGTGTGACTCTTTAGGTTCACCCTTAGCTAGACTTGGACCTACTTCTTGTTATCTCATAACCAAAGTAGTCTGTCACTATAGGTGGCCGTCTAGCAACGGTCCATGATACTAGAGACTAGGTGAATATGTGGTGTGAACATTTAGACTCCGAGTTACATACAGGTACGGTCCTACTGTCGCCTATCTCCTAGCCTTAGTCTAGGCATGGAATTAGGATGTCGGTTCCCATCCTTGACTTAGGCATCTATCCTTCAAACTTGAGATAGGTTTTACTCTATGATTAACGTAGGAAATCCTTTCCCACTCCATCAAGTGCTATGGCCATAGACTTTGAGAGTCTAAACCATTTCAGAGCGCATAGGAGATCTCATTGTCATAATATTTGACAGGGGACAGATTCTTTCTTGAAATCCACTGTCCTCTCTACATACTACAACTACACTAAACAAGGCTTATGATGGATACAACAGTCGTATGTAAGTGACTATCGCGATTTCTCAAGTCCGAGAACTAATCCCGTACTATCGAACCCGGGAATACAAGTCATACCGACCAAGCCCGTGTGGCTTCCATATGACGATTCCCGCGAGTCACCTCAGTCAGCCGACACCCTTGACAACTACCCACTAATTTTGCATAAACGTCCAACGTCTGTCACCGGTGAAACACAGTACTCATCCAATGAATGCAATCCTTAGTGCAAGTCTCTATAGGACCCTCAATACCCAATCTCGAGGTCCTCGACTTGGAGTGTTTTGGATCGATCTACAGAAGTTGGTTCCATGACCGCCATGCTATGCGCAGTCCAACTTCTTGGATCCATATGTCCGGTCTGTGGGCGTTTGTTGTGGCATCGAAACTACATTCAATGCTCGAAATAAGCACAACAAACTCATCGTTGCCAATGATGAATCCTTACTACATTCATCAATATAATATTACTTTTGTTCAAAGATTGATGAATGGTTCTCTGGACAGCCAACCACATTGACTTTCTGGTCACCTGTTCTAACAATCTCCCACTTGACCATTAAGTCAATTACCCACTATGTTCAGAACGCTCTGAGCATGAGTAATCTACGATACCGACTAAGGTCTTGTGAGTCTACTATATTTCCTTGCCGAAGCGACATGGTCTAACTGTGTTACCTATATCCACCATCGTCGCCTAGAGATTGTGGTTGTCTAAGAATTTTTCGTGGATCTTGTGATGAGATCTCGGGCCATAACTTTTGCCATAGCTTGGTTTTCCGCCATCTAGGCGACCATCGGCTTGGCCGTGCTAGGCACCATGTCCATCCTATGGACACGGTTTTCATCCATAACCACTATCCAATGCAATCATCATTGAGCTTAACTGTGCATACCTTTGAGACTGATCGTTTTTCATTATGCTCTTGAAGCTAGTATCGCTTTAGCCCTCCAAAACAACTCTCCACAGATGGTGCATCGAGATCACATCTTTAGTCCTTATTCAGGTACTACGGATTGTTCTTGATTGTTGTCTTCAACCCCTCAGAGCATTACCGATTTCTGTTGAGTCATGCAACAAGCATACTCAACATCGCATCCCATGCACCGAGTAAACATATCGCATGTTTATCTAGGGTTAAGACGTAGGGGATACTCAACATCCAAGCCTTCTCATTAGTCTACCGTGACTAAGTCTTGAATGGCTTAATGCTTTATTCATGGTATCTAAGGTTTCTCATCAGTCTAATCACGACTGACTCTCGAACAACTTATCCCTCTACATATATGAGTTTTCTCATCAGTCTATCATGACTGAGTCTTCGAAAAGCTCAATTCACGATTGTATGTGGGAACCCTCAAAATGTCATTGAGAATTTTTGTGAGTTACGGTTGTGTTTTAGTGAGTCCTAACGTCTTGTATTCATCCATGATGAACAAGATATTATGCACTTAAACACTTGGAACAAAATTTCTACTCCCATTTATCACCTACGTCTTTCAAGACCGAGTCATACACCGTATGAGCTCGTCAAAATGATTATTCCAGTTATGCGTTTTTTCAAACTTTGTTTGAATTTCCTAGCAGATTCTATGGCTCCTCTCCATAATTCCACTGGATGAGAATTCCACTCTCATCTGGATCTCCAAGAACTTCCACTAAATACACGCCCCTTCGATCCAATCGAAGGGCTTAGTTTTGCAACCAGCTTGGTTCACCACTCCAAGTCTATTTCCCCGACCTACATAAGGTCCTTAGACTTGTGAACCCTTTCTTGGTCATGTGTATTCAGTAACCTACGGATGTCTAAATAGATCCAATTCAATAGACTTTTGGCAAGCCCACTTTGTCCAACAAAGAAGCTTTACTGCCTTTCCATCTCAGAGAAGACTTGTAAGCTAGTCGACTGAAATTGTCTATCGCTAGACTCTTTGAATCTTCCAACTTCCTAGTCCTTAACTAAAGGAAAAACCATCGTGGCTTATGGATGCCAAATTCGTAAGTTTATCTTGATTATCCATTTTAATCATTTGATATTGAGTACTCATAATCCTATTATGGGATAATGTTTAAGGATAATTATGTATCCCACCTAGCAGACAAGAATAGCCATTCTTTGTCAAATAAAATAATTTTATTGATCAAACGTATGTAATTCAAAAAATTGTCCAACAGTACATAAAAAACATACTTCGATCATGCTAGGTTACATAATTCGCATCAAACTCTATCCTAACATGATCACTGCTATGCTAAGCCTAACTAGTCCCCAGTCTCTTTAGCAATAGCCCTGCCATCGCTAAGCCTTAGGACCTGTCTTGGCTTTCTACTCATCACAACTTGCAAACCATTCGCAGATTATGATTAACTGATATCCAATACCAAAGGGTAGAACAATAATCATGTTGGTACTCAATTCAAATATACCTTCATTGGAGAGGAGCTTAGGACACTCCCTCTTCCAATGTACCTTTTCGCGGCAGTTAATGCACACATCTTTTGGAATCTATGACTTTGACTGCCGATCCCTCTTCCTCTTTCCTTTACCTCTGCCCAGCGGTGTAACATGATCACTCGAAGTGCTAGCAGCGACTGATGTTATCTTAGCTTTCTTCCTCTTCCAGTGTCTGGCACCCTTGTCTTTCGCTTTTGAGGTCAAAGCCTCTACCACTAGTACCACCGGTGCAGATTTTTCAATCGTTGCCTCGTACCGGATCAACACATTTATCAACTCATTAAGGTCTTTCTCAAGCTCATTCATGTTATAGTTGACAATAAATGGGTCGAAGGAGGCAGAAAGAGACTGAAGGATCACGTCGATATACGTTTTTTTCAAGATCAACTTGGAGATCTTTGAGCTTCTCCACAAGGGATAGCATCATCACTCCATGCTCTTGTACATACGACCCTTCTGTCATCTTAGCTCCGAATAATGCCTTCGTTGCAACATATCTAACATGCCAGTCCGAGATCGGATAGATATCTTGCAAGTGAAGCATAATCGAGCCGACATCATCTAGCCTATCGTACTGCTTCTAGATCTCGTTAGTCATCGAGGCCAGTACGATGCTGCGGACCTGCCGGTGGTCAGCATGCATCTTCTCGAACGGCAAGTGTTGTTTAGGCATTGACCCATCCGGAAGGCATGAGGAAGATCCTTATCTAGAATGTAAGTCTGGTTCTCGAAATCTAAGTCTGTCTTAAGATTTTGTAGCCAGTCGTTGTAGTTTGTTCCATTAAATTATTAGCCTCTAGTATTGGCGTTAGTGGATTCTTAGACATCTTCTAGATTATAGTAATATTATGTTCAAGTGAAAACTTGGTCTTTAGTCATTAACCTCTCCCACTATTTTTGCGAAAGCCTATCACTCTCAAATGGGATTCCGGAAAACCATTTTCTAGTTGGCTTGAGGTCCACAAATGGAATTCTCCATGCCCCGCTTTTACGATTCACACGGAAAAAGGCTTTGTGGGAGGTAACCAATACCATTCTCATCCAATGAGATCCCCAAGTTATTTTGCCTTGCCTCTTCACATGATCCCGAGGACTCCAAGTGAATCATGTTACTCAGTGTTAGACCCGACCCATCAACCAAAAGAATATCTCAACTATCACCCCCCACGACTCGTGAGACAAGGAAATAGGAGCATATTCCTTTGTTCATAACAATACCGTAGCTTTCTTCCATTCTAAACATGCCACGACTCATGAGACCACGAATGGGTGCAAATAGCTTCCTCACTACATTGCTATGAAAGGAAGGCTTGGATTTAAATCAAATTATTTGACTTTTTAATCCATTAATGGGCCTAATTTTTACTTGGACCATCCAAGTGAGAGTTAAGTTTAGTTGTGACCGATACCTCATCAATAAAAAGTTTTGCATGCTTGAGTTTTAACATTGAATATAAAGAGATGCATTCCAAACACATCATACATCAAATATTAAAACATACACCACATGCAAAAATAAGCCTAGCAAGCCCCTGTTGGATGATCACAAGCCCAATCTTATGTGATCCACTGAGCCCACAGTGGATCTATGGTCAATCTAAGGTAGCCTACACTATTACAAAGTTATAACCCATTATCATTCTAATGGGCTTTGTAACACCTGTTCATTCTTTTGGACTCTCCATCGTGGGCTCTGTCCAACGAGCCTCTTCTTTGGCCTCCACCGCCATGGAAGTGCTTCCTTACAATTTATTTCAAAAAATAAATCCTCACCAACCTAACTACACTCATTACAACTTAAATAAGAAACCCCGATCATAAGTTGTGGGGAGTACAAAGGGTGGGAGAAAGCAAACCTTATTATTTCAAGGCTAAAGAGAGAGAGAGAGAGAGAGAGAGAGAGAGAGAGAGAGAGAGAGAGAGAGAGAGAGAGAGTAATAAAACAAAGAGGCACGCAGGCCTCACCCAACAAAAAAATTAAACCATACATAAGGCCATGGGGCGTTGTGATCATCCCCATTGTTTATCCATTAAACAATTAATACACATTTATATCAAGTACAAACATGTCCAATAAATAAATACATCCAATGCATTTATTAAATTGATATCCAATATCATCAACAACAACATAATTATATGCAGAAAAATATATATTAATCATGCACTTAAAAATGGATATCAAGTATCATACATCCAATGTACCAAAAAAAAAAAATTTGGAAATCGTTTTCAAATTAATCAAGGCACAATTTAATTTTAGAAAAATTCAATTTAACTAAAATTGAAATTAGCCAAAATTAATCATTTCAGAAATTATGCAGAAATGTGAAAAATCCAATTTTTCGGGTAAAAACGGCAAAAACGGCCCAGCTGTTCGAAACCGGCCGGCCGGGAGCACAACCGGCCTCGCGGGTGTGCGCGGCCGCTGGTGCGCGCGCGGCCGACCACAACGCAGCGTGTGGGCAGGGTCGGCCGGCAGCTACTGTGCTGCAAGTTTTTTTTCACCCCATTTTTTTTTTAAATTTCTACATTAAAACTGAAACTAAAACATGTATTTACAGAAAATTTAATTTTAAAAAAAATGCATGGATATCCATAATTAAAAGAAAAATTAACACATATTCTTCTAAACACATAATCGTGCTTAAATCATAAAGCATGCTTTCCAAAAGCAAATTAAACATGTTGAACATGCTCATCACATAAAACCATGTTATTCCTAAAGCCACAACACCGAACCGGGCTCTGATACCACTGAAAGAATCGTTAAGGCCCAGGAACGCAGCGGAAGCGTAAAATAAAAGAAATTTAAAATGATTTCAAAGGGGTGTTTCCTTTGAGTTCACGGGCGTTCGGTGTATTCAAAAGCATCATAATATAACTAAAAACATGCTTGAACATGTGGCTAGAGGAGGATTCAAAAAAGTACAATAATTAAATCGGAACATTACCTTTTTTCGTTTCACATGTAGAACGGCAACAAACATTGATTCCTTTTTCGTTCACCTTAGAATTCAAATTAGAACCCCTTTGATTTGTCCACACCACACTTATGGAAGCAAATCTAGACCTATTGCTAAGTAGAAGCTAGATCAAGGAAGAAACGAAAAATGTAGTACCCTATTGATTAGTGTATACGTATTTATCATATTCTCATATTGAATCTAATTCAATGAGAACTCAAAAATGGAGAAAAAATGGAGGAAATTTCGTGGCTTAGTGAGAGGGGAGAGCAAGTTAGGGAGTTGAAAAGTGTATACATGTCTTGTGTGTAGTGTAATGAAATTACATACAAAACTAGTTATTTTCAAAATAACTTCTACACACTATGCACGACATGTGCACCACTACCCGTCATGGTAAGCCACATCATTGCTTACATGGAGGATTTTCAACTGCTCTTCAACTTGCATCAAACCTTTGAGCTTGAGTTTCAAGTCATGGACCGATTTTGACCGGTCTTGATTTAATCAAATTAAATCAAGTTCGATCAAGATCTATGTGTTCCATATTAATCCAATTACTATTAAACCTTATTGAAATTCAAAAGTTTATTTAATTCAATTAAATAAACATAAGCTCAAGCACTAATTAATTGATCCAATCAATTAATTAAACCAAATCCAATAAATTAATCCAATTAATTTAAAGGTGTTAAGCCAAAAAATTAATTAATCCAATTAATTAATTCTTAGGCCATCCATCTAATGGATTTTCCCAATAAATGATCCAATCATTTATATTCTCCTTGAATTAATTTAATCCAATTAAATTAATTCGCTTCTTCCAGAATTAATTCCAAATTAATTCCACCACTTCCATAGTGATCTGTGTGTGACTTTTTAGGTTCACCCTCAGCTAGTCTTGGGCTTGTGTCCAACACAATTGATTAATTAAATCTAATTTAATTAATTATTTCTGATTAACCATTAATCAGAAACGCCCGTCACCATGGTTGGGCGTCTAGCAACCGTCCATGGCACTAGAGACTAGGTGAATATTGGCGTGAACATTTAGGCTCTGAGTTCCATACAGGTACAGTCTTCCATTGACCATCATCTGGCCTTAGTCTAGGGCATGGAATTGGGCGACGGTTCCCATCCTGAACCAGGCAACCATGCTTTATACTTGAGACGCGTTTACTCTATTGATCGATCTATGGAACCATTCCCTACTCGACCAATCGCTACGGCCGTAGACTTGAAGAGTCTAAACCATCTCCGAGCACATAGGAGACGTAGCTATCAAATGCTGATAGGGGACAGATTCTCTCTTGGAACCCACCGTCCTCACTACATACTCCGACTGCACTGAACAAGTCTTATAATGACCATATCGAAGACACGGTCATCTTTTGCCAGATCCAAGATACAACCTTCATATGTATGCGACTGCTATGATTCCTTAAGTCTGAGGACTAATCTCGACTATCGGAACCAGGAATACTAGTCATACCGACCAAACCTCCATGGCTTCCATATGATGATTCCCGCGAGTCAGTTCAGTCAGTCGACTACCTTGCAAACCGACCCACTAACATTACATAGATGACCTACGTCTTGCACCGATGAAACTCGGCACTCACCCAGTGAATGCAAATACTTAGTGCAAGTCTCTATAGGGCACTCAAGGCCTAGTCTCGAGGTCCTCAACTTGGAACATTTCAGACCGACCCTCAAGGAGTTGGTTTCATAGCCGCCAACCTATGTGCAGCTCATTTGAATGGGTTAAACAAATCGGTCTGTGGGCATTTGTTGTGACATTGAAACGCCGTTCAATGTGAGTAGTAAGCACAACAAACACATTTTGCCAATGATGAATACTTACTTTATCCATCAATATAATATTACTTTGATAAAGATCGACGAATAGTTCCCAGAACAGCCAATCTAATTGACCTTTTAGTCACCTATTCTAACAATATCCCACTTGACAACAAAGTCAATTACCCATGTTGCTTAGAGTCTTCTGAGTAAGAGCAATCTGCGATACTGGCTCGATCTTGCGAGTCTACTATATGTCTCTGTCCAAGTAACACGGTCCAACCATGTCACCTCTTCCTACCTTTGCTGCCTGCAAATGGTGGTTATCTAAGAATTTTTCATGGATCTATGATGAGATCTCGGGCCCTAATGCTTTTGCCAAAGCCTAGTTGTTCGCCTCTAAGGTAACTACTGGCTCGGTCGTGCTAGGTACCACATCCATCCTATGAATGCGGTTTTCAATCCAAACCACTTTCCAGAAACGACTTCCAAAGTCGTCATACATTCGGCTTTCATAATGACATGTCGTGGTATCCAGCTTGAAACCTTTTCAAGCCACCATACTCACCATTAAGTCCAAATGTACATACATATTGAGACTAAATATTATTCACATGATTTTGAAAGCTAGTATCGCTATGGCCTTCCAGAATCAACCCTCCACAAATGTGTATCAAGAACTTTTCTTTAATCCTTATCCAGGCATTAAAGACAATTCTTAACAGCTGTCTACTACTTTCTCGGCACAAGTCCAATAACCGTTGTTATGCCCAAAGCATACATATTATCAGGCCCAATGCACGAACAACATTTTCATGCTGCCTAATAAGACGTTGGGGATGTCAAACATCTAAGCTTTCTCATCTGTCTACCGTGACTGAGTCTTGAACAGCTTACCCGTATAAAGGAATTCAATTCCTCTCATGGAGCATTTCGTGAACAACGCCCGTGTTTCAGTGTTTCCTAACATCTTAAATTCATTCCAAATGAATAAGACGTTATATACACTAAACACTTGGATTAAAACTATCCTCCTACTAACCTTAAAGCCCGTTACTGATCGAGTCATACTCCGTATGAACTCGTTAAAATGAATATTTCAGTAACACAAAATTTCAAACCCAGTTTGAATTTTCATGACGGATCCAATAGCTCTAAGCCATTGCTCCGAACCCGATATCCAACGTCGCTTCTCCTTGTATCTTTTGGATGATAATCCAATTGACCTGACATGCCTAGAAACCTATACCTCTCAAGTAACCAAGGTATTCTGGTTATTCCTAGGAGGATCATTATTCTGCATTAAACCTGCACAAATGTGACACCCAACCTAATTTATCTCCCACTAGTCCCTTGACGTATGTGGGACCATTCCATGTACTCAAGAACTTTGTAGGATACAAGTTTGCCAAACCATATCCTATATGGCAACTACATCATGAATATTAGAAAATGCCATGCTTCTCAACTTGGCAACCTTTCAAATCCATGTCTAGACGGTTTAAGGTAATCCAGTGAAACCCCGATCGAAGCAAGTCTAACAAGGTTCGATTTCTCCCTTATCAGAGACCATTTCTCCCTTATCAGAGACCATTCAACCATAGTCCTTACAGGAAGAATTCCACTGAATGAGAATTCTATTCTCATCTGGATATTCAAGAACTCCCACTAAATACACGCCCATTCGATCCAATCAAAGGGCTTAATTTTGCAACCAGCTTGGTTCACCACTCCGAGTCTAATTCCCCAAACCTACATAAGGTCCTTAGACTTGTGAACCCTTACTTGGTCATGTGTATTCAGTAACCTATGGATGTCTAAATAGATCTAATCCAAGAGACTTTTGCCAAGCCCACTTTGTCCAACAAAGAAGCTTTACAATCTTTCCATCTCAGAGAGGACTTGTAAGCTAGTCGGCTCAAATTGTCTATCGCTAGACTCTTTAAATCTTCCAACTTCCTCGTCCTTAACTAAAGGAAAAACCATCCTGGCTTATGGATGTCAAATTCATAAGTTTATCTTGATTATCCATTTTAATCATTTGATATTGAGTACTCATAATCCAATTATGGGATACTGTTTAAGGATAATTATATATCCCGCCTAGTAGACAAGAATAGCCATTCTTTGTCAAATAAAGCAATTCTATTGATCAAATGTATGTAATTAAAAAAACTGTCCAACAGTACATAAAAACATACCTTGATCATGCTAGGTTACATAATTCCCATCAAACTCTATCCTAACATGATCACTACTATGCTAAGCCCAACTAGTCCCTAGTCTTTTCAGCAATAGCCTTGCCATCGCTAAGCCTTAGGACCAATCTTGGCTTTCTACTCATCACCACCTACAAACCATTCGCAGATTATGATTAGCTGGTATCCAATACCAAATGGTAGAACAATAATCATGTTGGTACTCAATTAAAATATACCTTCATTGGAGAGGAGCTTAGGGTACTCCCTCTTTCAATTTCCCTTTTACCAGTAGTTAATGCACACATCATTTGGAATCTATGACTTCGACTGTCGAACCCTCTTCCTCTTTCCTTTACCTCTGCCCAGTGGTGTAACATGATCACTCGAAGTGCTAGCAGCGGCTGATGTTGTCTTAGCTTTCTTCCTCTTCCAGCGTCCTGCACCCTTGCCTTTCGCTTTTGAGGTCGAAGCCTATAACACTAGTACCACCAGCATAGATTTTTCAATCGTTGTCTCGTACCGGACCAACACATTTATCAACTCATGAAGGTCTTTGTCAAGCTCATTCATGTTATAGTTGACAATAAATGGGTCGAATGAGGCAGGAAGAGACTGAAGGATCACGTCGATGTACGTCTTCTTCAAGATCAATTTGGAGGTCTTTGAGCTTCTCCACAAGGGATAGCATCATCACTCCATGCTCTTGTACAGACGACCCTTCTGTCATCTTAGCTCCGGATAATGCCTTCGTTGCAGCGTATCTAACATGCTGGTTCGAGACCGTATAAATATCTTGCAAACGAAGCATAATCGAGCCAACATCATCTAGCCTATCGTACTGCTTTTGGATCTCGTTAGTCATCGAGGCCAGTATGATGCTGCGGACCAGTCGGTAGTCATCATACATCTTTTCGAACGACAAGCGTTCTTGAGGCATTGACCCATCCGGTAGGCCTGAGGAAGATCCTTATCCAGAATCTAAGTCTGGTTCTTGAAATTCAAGACTATCTTAAGATTTCGCAGCTAGTCGTTGTAGTTTGTTCCATTAAACTTTTAGCCTCTAGTATTGGCGTTAGTGGATTTTTAGATATCTACATTCAAAATGTAAACAAAAAAACATTCAAAATCCCGTACTATCGGAACCGGGAACACCAGTCATACCGACCAAGCGTCCAAGGCTTCTATATGACGATTCCAGCGAGTCAGTTCAGTCAGTCGACTACCTTGCCAACTAAATCACTAAAATTGCATAGACAACCTACGTTTGGCACCGATGAAACTCGGCACTCACCCAGTAAATACAATACTTAGTGCAAGTCTCCATAGGGAACTCGAGGCTTAGTCTTGAGTTCCTCGACTTGGAACATTTCAGACCGACCCTCAAGGAGTTGGTTTCAAGCTGCCAACCTATGCGCAGCTCAACTCAATGGGTTTAACGAATCGGTCTGTGGGCATTTGTTGTGACATTGAGTAGTAAGCACAACAAACACATTTTGCCAATGATGAATACTTACTTTATCCATCAATATAATATTACTTTTATAAAGATCGTCGAATAGTTCCCAGACTAGACAATCTAATTGACTTTCTGGTCATCTATTCTAACATGTAATACTTAGTGCAAGTCTCAATAGGACACTTGATGCCCAATCTCAAGGTCCTCGACTTGGAACGTTTCAGACCAACCCTCAGAAGTTGCTTTTATAGCCGCCATCCAATGCGCAACCCAACTACATGGGTTATCGAATTGGTCTGTGGGCATTTATTGTGGCGTTGAAACGCCGTTCCACATTAGTAGTAAGCACAAAAAACAAAATGTCAGTGATGAATACTTACTCTATTAATCAGGATAATATTATATTAATAAAGATTGATGAATAGTTTCTAAAACCGCCAATCCAATTGGCTTTCTGGTCACCTATTCTAACATGTGTCTCTTTGAGAATTTATGGGAAAGGAATTCTCCTATTCCTTTTCAAACTCTTATTAAGAGGCATCCATTGACTAGGATTTTGACCTAGTTAACTTAGGCTAAAGACTAAGTCAAACTCTAATCTTGGCCATTAATCTCTCCATTCAATCTCGTCCATCCATCACTTGATGGATTTCATGGAATAGTTAAATCTTATTTAAAATAATCCATTGGGCTTCTAATAATTAAATAATTATTTTGAGCCAATTTCCTCAATTCTGATAAATCCTATTTATTAGTTAATTCCATTCAATCTAATTAAAAGAATTAAAAATCCAAGAAAAAAGGAACCAATTTAATCTAATTAAATTGTTCCATCTCCCAGAATTAATCCCAAATTAATTCCTCCGTTACCGATGGTTTGTGTGGGACTCTTTAGGTTCACCCTCAACTAGACTTGGCCGAATTTCCAATCATCCTATGATGGGAATTCGTTCGTCACCATGGGTGACCGTCTAGCAACGGTCCATGGCACTAGAGACTAGGTGAATATTATGGCGTGAACCTTTAGGTTCTTTAGTACGCTTGTCCTTCCGTCTACCACCTCACAGCTATAGTCTAGGGTATGGACCTTGGATGTTGGTACCCATTCTTGACTAGAGCCTTGGCTCGTCCACACCAATCGTCACAGGGATCTTTTCCTACTGTTCAGTCACTGTGGCCACAGATGTACCGGAGGACGAGTCTCAAAGTGTAAGTGGGACATCACTGTCAATTCTTTTAACAAGAGACAAATCCTCTATTAGGACCTACTGTTCACACTACACACCTTAACTGCACTAGATAGGGCTTATGACAAAAAATGATAAAGAATTGATGATTAAAAATCAAGTAAAAGAATAGATTGAACACGGAATATATTTGTTGTAGTTATGTGAGCAGTCTGTGAGCTTGAGAGGATAGAAACTTATTACCTTGTACCAGTGAAGGGGACTGATATTTACAGAGAAAGTCCCCCCGATCGTGAGGAATCTCATTTCCCTTATCTTTAGGAGGGTAGATGTAAGTCTTCTCAAAATCCCAAGGGAGAGGTTGTCCTATAACGTCGGAGGCAGTTGAGAGAGGATCTTATCCTAATTGGTAAGGGCAAGCAGTCATTATCCCCGCTTTCTTGCGCAGGGTGTTTGAGAAAAACCGGGCTTCATCTTTCTTGGATTTTAACTTGAGGGGCCATCCCAGGCTTCTTCTTGCCATCTTGGCCCATGCTGTTATCCAGGCATCCGAGAGGGCCTGGTCTGTCCCTCCTCTAGGCTAGGTTATAGCTTCTTGGACTTCACTTATCTATAATTCCTACCCATTAAGGAATTTTGCAGCTTCCTCTTTGGATCTGGATGTTTCCTTTGGCCCCTAACAGGGCCTTCATGTGTTATAGGCTTTTCTCCTTGGTCAAACCATTTCTTACATATCATTGATCATGTCTCAAATTTTTAGTAATTTCACAGCAGAACTTTTAATATTAGATAAGAGAATTGATTCTTTTCTTTTTTATTTAGTCCAAACTCTTTTTTTATTAAACACAATCCAAATCTTTTTGAAATTATAAAAAATACTAAACACTTTTTTTTTTTTTTTATCTTATATTTTCGAACATGCGGATATGTATCCAACACAGGTCCAAGCTGTATCCAGTACTGCACCGAATAAATTTTAAAATGTCCGTGCATTATAGCCTAAATTTGCAGGATATATTGATTATCATTTCCCACCTGATGTATACTAGAATCTTGCATTAATCTAAATGCCCAACAGAATTATCCTATATAAAAAGATATTATCAAATTAATTTATCTCTTTCTCTCTATTTTTTTTTGGGTTTTCTTTTTTCACTAACCTCTTTATTTTTTAATTTTGCCCTCCCTCGTTACTCATCTCACTTTTCTTATCTAGTGTTTTATTTTTTCTATCTTTTATTATTTTTTATTTTTAATTATTTTATTTTATTTTATTTTATTTCACTTATTATAAATTAATAAATACTTAGATAACAAAATATTTTATAACAAATTTTAATAAATATTAATAATTTTAAATTAGAAAATTAAATACACAGTGAGTGTGCAGATGGTGCTAGTATATTAATTGTTGTTGATGAAGTAAATTTATGATATAATTATAAAAACTTTATTCCAACAAAATAAAGAAATTAACTTATATGACTACCCCAAGTTCTGATTAATAAAACTGGATCTGACAATCATTATTATAATCTTGAATATGGATGGCATTCTTGTAAAACTGAGGCTGATCTTGCGAGCAAATTCACTTAAATTAATTTCTAAAAAGGGTTGTTGTAGAATCCAGTTAATTCAATATACATTATATTTTTATAAATAAATGTTTGTTATGTACGACTATATATACACCACCAACAATAAGAGCTGCTCTCATTCTTCCTCACACTTAAAACGTGAGAGCAGTGGGTGGGTCAAGAAAATCGTGTGTGAAACGGAGGGAGATATGAAGGAGGGAGTCTCTGCAGAAACGCAACTGGGGAGAGAAGGGGTGACAGTGACCCTCAAAGATTTGAAGGAGAAAATGGCAAATTTTTCGGAAGAAAGAGATTGGGATCAGTTCCACAGCCCTAGAAATCTACTTCTAGCCCTGGTTCTTATCATCTCCTGCTCTCTGCTACCGTTAAAATTCTTTCCATTTCGTGGTTTTTCATGACATTTTGTGTGTGTATATGTGTGTTTCTTTTTATCTGGGTTGCGGTTTCATGTGAAATGTGGCTTTCAGCCTGGCTTAAAAACCCTTGAGAAATTCTCTTCTTTTTCTTTTTGTAATTAGACTATCAACTTTGCAAGCATCATGAATTGAATTTCTGCTGTTTTTGGCTTCTCTTTAAAGGCGGGCGAAGGTGTTTCCCATTTGTTTTCCCGTTTGAGTACCAGCAAGAAATAACATGCTGTCTCTTTTTAAGTATCTGTTTCATACCATGCAAATAAAGGAATTATGATATTTGGTTTATTCTCTGTGTAATCTTTTCCTGGATTTATCATGATCTGTCGTTACATTTGGATTATTGATCCTCTTTTGCAAGTTTTCCACCCCTTTAGCCCGTATCCATTTTGCGTATTGGATAAAGATTCAGTCTTCCCAATCATTTCCTAACTTTTGCAGCAAGAAATTTGTTTTTTTGAGGTGTTGGTGGGTGGTGGGGTTGGGGGAGGGAAGCACATTGTCTTTCTTATGTTGTGAAGTTTGATATAGTACTAGAGCTGGGACATAGTCTTTCTTGACTGGTCGTAGTTCGCTCCTCTTCCTGCAAATTCTGAAGATACAAAATAAGTTTATATTTTGTTTAGTACTTGCCCATAAGAAGACAACTTTTGTCAAAAATGTTTTTCAATGTATAATTAACTTTTGATGAAATGTGTTAGGTATAGCTAACAAGGATAGTTGGAAAGTCCTTTATCATGTTCAGCTCTCTATGTACCTAGACTTGGGATGGAGAGAAAAAGATGAGATGAGTGAGCGTTTTTAGAATGTTTGGAATGTCTAGTCTTGTATTTTAAATTACTGTATAATAAATTGAAATATATTCAACTTTATGTTCTGAAAAAAAAAGAAAAAAAACATTTGCAAACATTTAGAATATCTTTTGTTATCTTTTATACAGCATAAAGATAAAAACAAACAAAGTCAGTGTATTTTGTCATTTTTTTATGTTTCCTAGAATATAATTATACCACTGCAGTCAGAGAACACTGTCTGAAGTAACATCATGACAGCATCAGGCCAAATTAAAGTTCCCTTTCAGCCACACAAGAATCAACTTTTACTTCATTGTTTTATCCAAAGTGGCACCACTATTGCTGTTTGAGTCTTTTTATGCTCTTGCTTTCTTCTAGTATTTATCCCCTTTTTTAATTGCATGCTTTCTTGATTCTGTCAGGTGGGTGAAGTGGGAGAGTTGTCTGAGATTTTCCAGTGGAAAGGTGAGGTCCCAAGAGGCCTCCCTGATTGGCAAGAACAAGAGAAGCTGCACTTGGGTGAGGAGCTTTCTGATGTTTTGCTTTACCTTATTAGGTTGTCTGATGTTTGTGGCATTGATCTTGAGAAGGCTGCTCTCAGAAAGCTAGAACTCAATGCCAAAAAATACCCAGTTCACCTTTGCAAGGGCTCTTCTCAAAAGTATTATCAGATACATAACAGCAAGGATGATGTGCCTCAGAATGGTGTCTAGATATTGTTCATGAATATGCTCTTTAAAAGGCTTTCTCTTTTGTTGTAATTGGTTGTTGTGTCTTTGTTGGATATTGATTTCAAGTGATAGTTTAGGTGGTTGCCTTTTGAGAGCTACATCACTTTTATTTCTTGTCATGCCTCTTTGGTTCTATGGCAATTACTATTCAAGAAATCATTGGTTGCTGTTAAAGTAGATTGTGTTGTGGTAGAGAAGTTTAGGGCAAACTTTGATGCATTGAGGTGGAGCATACACTGTTGTGGTAATGCAAATGTGATGCACAAGGCAAGAATTTCTTTGGCATGGGGTCAAAGCATATTTGCATAATAATAGGTGAAATCAAAAGAATTTGTATGAGACTATTGACTCCATGTATTTTTAGATTGGGGTAAATTATAAATACATAATTAAGATTTTTCGTAATCATAAATACATTTTTAAATATTTTTAGATTGGTTAAGTTATAAATACATAATTAAAACTTATTGTAATTATAAATACATTTTTGTTAGATAGAAAATCTTAAATTACGTTATTTGAAGTTTGTAAAATCTTACAATATGTGTTGAAGGAATGATAAGTACAAAAATGCCCTCACTCTTTTTTGTCAACAAGATAAATGAAAAATATATATTTTTAAGAAGACCTAAAAAAAAACAGTTTGATGAAATATCAAGAATTTGCACCCTACCACATACACCATCAGATTGTTGTTCTTTTAGGGTTCGTTCGGTTCAAGTGAAAGAAAACGAAAAGTGAAAGGGGGAGGGGAAGTGAAAAGGCAAGACGAAGGAAAAAAAATAATAATTTTCGTGCAAGAGAAAAAAAGTAATAGTTTTCGTTCAAGTTGTTTGGTACGATTGAAAGGGGAGTAAATCTCAAATACTTCTCCTTATTTGGTACGAGAAGAATAAATTGAAAAGAAAAGATTAATTTTTATAATTTTACTGATTAACACTTTCTCCTTATTTTGTATTAGAAAATAAACAGATTAATCTTATACTAAAATAATTTTTAGTATATCAAATAATTAAAAATCCTATTAATAAAAATATTTATCAAACAAGAATAAGAATATTTTTTTATCAATAAAAAATATTGATCAAATAAGAACAAGAATAATTTGTATCAATAAAACTTTTCATCAAAATGAATATTGTTCTTTCATTTTTAACTATTCAAGTTAAATAAAATAAAGTACTGCCAATGCCCTCAAATAAAAAATTTAACTTTAGATTGGTTATCTTTTTTTCAAAGACTATGTACCGGTATTATCAGCGGTAATGAGAAAAAAATTGGAGGAAAATTATGTATATGGGTAACAGCGTAAATGAAAATAAAACATGTACTTTTTTATCTTTTTGGCCTTATACCTTCACTTTTTTCGTTCAATTTCGGACGGAAACAAATTGAATTCGGGAGGACTTTCATATGCATCCTGTTTTACTTCCCCTTCATGTATACCAGACACAAAACGTATTCTTATACCTTCATTTTTACTTGCACTTCTCTTATACACTCACTTTTCACCCAGAGGGTTTGTTGGAAATAATGCACATATGCGTCACACATTAATACATATTGCACACGATGAGTTCCAATGATTACCTCAATACTTTGGTTTGTCAATACATAGAGAAATTAGTCAGTGAATCCCGGACCTTTGTGGGTCACCTACAAGCTTCCTACGATCTCATGGATCTGCAAGCATGTCCCTTCCAAGCCTTTTCACGAGCACCTTCTACTCACTCCAAGCGGATCGCTACCAAAGCTATCCACCCAAGTTTACACACCTTAAACCCACGGAAACGTTTTGTGATTCCCCAAAAGAGAATAGAGAGAGTATTTAGCGAGAGGCTTTCAGAGAATATACGTAGAATTGAATATCTTTGGATCCATAGAAGCACCCTATTTGTAGGTGTGCACAAGAGGAGTCCTCATCCCAATACAAAGTATAGGAGACTACAAACTCTATACTCAAGAGAAGTCCCCCCTAACCACAAGTTTAGGAGACTTCAAAACTCTTAAAATATGGAGTATATCCAATATCTCCCACTCATACATATTTGGCATAGCCTCTCAAATCCAAAATTTCTCATCTCTCATCCCCTCTTTCATACAAGGAGTAAGGCGTGCGACCAAGCGAGAAAAAAGAAATGTGATGAGAGTTATATTAAGTCATCATCAAAACTAACATAACTCTTCAACTCCAAAAACTCGCTATGTACCCCAAACCTTGTGGTCGCACTTGATCAAGCATCTGTAGATCCCTCATCGAATAGATGGGGCATGCTTGACCCTCTCAAATATGCTTCTACGTTCATGACTAGTCAAACGTTTTCCAACTTAGTTGCACGGGCTATGAACAGTAAAACATAAGTGCGTCACCAACTTAGTTCTTCCTCAGCCTCTCACATTAATCAGTTTGGCCTTGAAAGCTTTCCTAGACAGGCTCCGACAGATCGGATTAGTCGTGGCCATTGGCTAACATGCTAAAGTAGCATCATCAAGCTTACGCCTCATGATATGGTCCAGAGTACCAAAGTGTACAAGAAATTGTATGCTCACACAGTGACAAAGCAGGGACGTATTCAATCACTCTTCATAGTAGGTTGTCTTAACGCGCATGTAGTATGAATACATGTTATAATGGAGCTCCCGCTCAACTTAGGTATGTCGCTGCTCTTAACATCATATGAACTTGAGTTCAATCGCTATCCAAGTACCTAACTTGCATACCACCAGACAGACACCCTCTTAATATCATCTAGCGGTTCGAACGTTCAGCTGTAAACAGGATTTTATGAAGTTTGGGCATACTTCATAGTCGATCATACATGATCTGCTCCTAGCTCTTTTACAAAAGGAGACTTTGATTATAGATTAACCTCCATCACCTATAAAGTGTGAAGGCAATCATTCACATGACTCATGTTAGAATAGGTGACCAGAGAGTCAATGGTATTGGCTGTTCTGAGAACCATTCGTCAATCTGTGAACAAGTAATATTATGTTAATAAATGTAGTAAGGATTCATAGGTATGAGTTTGTTGTACTTACTGCTTGCATCGTTACGATGTCACAACAAACGCCCACAGACTGAAATAACATTTCGGAAAATTGGAACTACGCTTGGAGGTAAGTTCATGAAATCAGTTTCGCCGAATCAGTCTGAAATACTCCAAGTCAAAGGAATCTCGAGACAGGGCATCGAGAATCCATTTGAGACTTGCACTAAGCATCTGCTGTCGTGTTTCATCAACGGGTGACGAGGAGCGTCTAAGCAGTGTTAGTGGGTCGGCTTGCTGGGGAGCGGCCGACTGAGGTGACTCGCGGGAATCGTCATATGGAAGCTACTCGGGCTTGGACGGTATGACTCGTATTCCCGGTTCTGATAGTACGGGATTAGTCCTCGGACTTGAGGATCACGGCAGTCCCCTACATACTAAGGCTGTATCTTGGATCTGGTGAAATTTGATCGATTATATCACATGGTCATCATAAGCCTCGTCTAGTGTAGTCGGAGTATGTAAGAACGGTAAATTCCAAGATAGGATCTGTCCCCTGTCAAAGGATATGACAGCAAGATCTCCTATGCGCTCGGAGATGGTTTAGACTCACAAAGTCTATGGCCATAGCACTTGATGTAGTGGGAAAGGATTTCCTACGTTGAGTTAAACCTATCTCGAGCATTATGCATAGTTGCCTAGTCAAGGATGGGAACCGACCCCTAGACTAAAGGCCGGGAGACAGGCGACAGTAGGATCGTACCCGTACGTATCGAGCGTCGGTAGGACCGCACCTGCGTATAACTCGGAGCCTAAATGTTCACACCATAAATTCACCTAGTCTCTAGTGCCATGGACCGTTGCTAGATGGCCACCCATGGTAACGGACTACTTTGGTTATGAAATAACAAGAAGTAGGTCCAAGTCTAGCTGAAAGGTGAACCTAAAGAGTCACACCCGCTACACCAAATGAAAGGGAATTAATTTGGAATTAATTCCGGGAGAAGGTTTAATTTAATGGAATTAAATTATACTTCTTGGAGATTTAAAGCCTCGATGAATTATTTGGAATAATCGGGCTTAAGTTCAAAAATTAGATTTATGAATTTTATAAAGCATGGGCTTTCCTTTTAATTAGATTAAAAGGGTGCATTAATTAATTAGTGGGCTTGGTATATTAAATAGGATTTGATATAAAGTCCATGGGACTATTTAATTTAGAATTAAATAATCCCATTCTATGGAATTAATTAATGGGCTTGGTATATTAAATAGGATTTAATATAAAGTCCATGGGACTATTTAATTTAGAATTAAATAAGTCCTTTCCATTAATTAATTAATGGGCTTAGTATATTAAATATGATTTAATATAAAGTCCATGAGAATATTTAATTTAGAATTAAATAGGCCCATTCCATAAAGCCCATCAAAATGGATGGACAAGATTTGATCTAGAGAATGATGAGATGAAGGGCCATGATTAATTTGACTTAATCAAAGCCTAATTTGACTAGGATTTGACTAGGTCAAAATCCTAGTAAAAGTGTGTCTCTTTGGAAGAGTTTGAGAAGGAATAGGAAATTCCATCTTCTATAAATACTCAAAAAAACACACACTCACACCTACTATTCTCTACAACTCTCATCTCTCATCTCTCTCAAGATTTCGTCCATCCCTCTTTCTCCTCTCCAAGAATTCTATTTTGTTCTTCTTGATTTTATTCAAGTTAAGAACATAAGAGACATTGATTTCGTTAATTCATAGCGTGCACGATGTATCTTCTCCCCAAAATAATTTCTTGCTAGCACAAGGGTTGTTTGCTTTCCGGTGGAGCGAGTGAGATGATTTAGAGGGTCTCTTCTGTGAGATCTTGGTGCAAAACAGGGAACAATGCATGTAGCTGAAACGAAGACAAAACTACAACCGGGTAGGTTCTTTAATTTCGTTTTTTTTTTCGGTTTCAATTCTATGGCCTCCATGTTGTGTTTTATTGAACATGAGATACACCGAACGCCCGGGAGAATCAAGGGCACACCCCTTGATTCGTTTATGTATGTTTTGCATTATTTAAATTCCTTTTAATTATGCTTTGTAATTTTTATTACGCACTATTTCGCGCTTCCGCTATACGCGTTAATCTCCCGGGCCGATCCACACAATCTTTCAACTCACTCATGCAAAGTGATCTTTCTAAGCCTCATCCTGCTCGCTATCACAACGCCAAGGTGATTACCCGTGTGAGTGGGTCAATCTTAGCCTGGTGACAGTCACACATATATATAGAATAGACACAACACTCTAAAAAAGCAAGAATCACATATTCTTATTGATTAAAAAAAAAAGTATTCTTATAGGCTCAAAACTTAAGTCCTACGCAGTCCCATACTACTCACATGCCTTTGAAATGTGTCTCTACACAATGACTTAGTAAAGCGATCTGCAATCATATTCCCTAATAGGAATATGCCTGAGAACCACTTGCCCTTGCACAATACTATCATGAATGATGTGATTGAAGGAAAGTGGATCAGCCCAGGAACGTGACGGAAGCGCGATGGAGATAAAATACGTGTGGAATAAAAGAATTTAATTCGCGTTCAAGGGGTGTACCCTTGAATGTTCCTGGACTATCGGTGTATAAACATAAAATATAAACATATAATAACCAAGCGTTCATGGCTATAGAATAAAGAAGAAACCGAGAGCATAAATGTAAATCATAATACCTTTCTTGATTTTGTATTTCGATCGGCTACACGCATTGATTCCTCCCAACATTTATCCACATGAGGTCCTAACGTAGAGACCCACTAAAGTCGTCCACACCACACCGGGAGAGATCTTATTTTTTCTTGCTAGAGAAAAACGGATCCAGATGATGAAATCGAAGAAGGGATTATACTATAAAATTAGTGTTCCTTCTTGATCTTACTTTGTTCTTCAATTGATCCTAAATCTATGAAGCAACAAAGAGAATTTATAGAGAGAGAGGAGCCAAAAATAGCTTGAGAGAGTGTGTAGAGAGTGTTCTGGTTTTTCCTAGAAAAAGATGAATAATTAAATCTTGTCTTTGATGATAGTATATACACATGTATATACTTTATTATCATGATTATTGGAATGTGTCTAGGTTCATCCAAGGATGTTTAGATACATTTCAATCAATCCCCATTAATCATCAATCAAGCCTATCATTTCATAAGGTATGATTTAATCATACCAATTGAAAAAGGCTTGAATTGATTTGTCTTTTTCCAAAAGAGACAAGTCAACTTGTCATCAAAAGCCTTCATGACTGCTTTTAGTGCTTCCAAAAGAAGTAATTTTCGGCCATCCTCTTTTAGAAGAAGTCCAACTTCTTCTAATTCTAAAAGTGGAATTAACTATGACGATTTTCGCGTGTTAGTTTAGTCAGTCGACCACCTTATCAACTAACCCACTAAAATTGCATAGACGACTTTCGTTTGTCGCCGATAAAACTCGACACTCACCCAGTGAATGCTGTACTTAGTACAAGTCTCAATAGGACACTTGATGCCCAGTCTCGAGGTCCTCGACTAGGAACGTTTCAGACCAACCCTCCGAAATTGCTTTCACAGCCGTCATCCAATGCGCATCCCAACTACATGGGTTGTCCAATTGGTCTGTGGGCATTCGTTGTGATGTTGAAACGCCGTTCAACGTTAGTGGTAAGCAAAACAAAACATAGTGCCAGTGATGAATACTTACTCTATTCATCAGGATAATCTTGTGATGAGATCTCGGCCCAATAAGCTTTAGCCATAGCCTAGTTGTCAACTTCCACGGAAACTACTGGCTCGGTCGTGCTAGGCACTACATCCATCCAATGGGTGCTATTTTAATCCGGACCACTTTTCATAAACGACTTCCAAAGTCATCATATTCCGACTTTCATGGTGAAACGTTGTGGTATCCTGCTTGGAACCTTTCCAAGCTACCACATTCAACATTAAGTCCGAACATACATAAGTATTGAGACTAAATATTGTTCACATGATTCTAGAAGCTAGTATCGCTATAGCCTTATAGAATCAACTCTCCATAAACCGTGCATCGAGAACACTTCTGTAATCCTTATTCAGGACTTAAAGATTGCTCTCAACTGTTGTCTATTGCCTCGTCGGTACACGCCTGATATCCGTTGTTATGTACGATGCATAAACAACATCAAGCCCTGTGCACCGAACATCATACCCATGCTGCGTACGACAAAGACGTAGGGGATGAAAAAACATCTAAGCTTCCTGATTAGTCAATTGTGACTAAGTTTTGGATAGCATGGCCCTATGAATGTGAATCTAATTTCTTTCATGGAAAATTGTGTGAACAATGTGTTCCTAGTGTTCCCTAACATCTTAATTTCATTCCAAATGAATAAGACTTTACACACTTAACACTCGGAACACAACCACACTCCCACTGACCCTAATGCTCGTTATTGATCGAGTCATACATCGTATGGGTTCGTCAAAAGGAATATTCCAACCCAGATAGAATTTCAAGACATATCCCGCGGCTCGAAGCCATTGATCCAATCTCGATATCCAACATTGCTTCTCCATATATCCTTTGGATCATGCTCCAATTAACCGGTCGGATCCAGAAACTTGTACCCATCAGGTATCTAAGGTATTCTGGTCATTCCTAGGAGGACTGGAATATAGTTAGTGAAAAATAACTTGATGTTTGCATTATTTTGCACTAGACCTGCACAAATCAGACACCGAGTCTAGTCTATCTTCTTACTAGTCCCTTGATGTATGCAAGATAATCCCACATACTTAAGAACTTAATAGGATACAGGCTTTCCAAACCATATCCAATATGGTAACTAGATCATGACTTTAAGAAAGTGCCATGTTTCTCAACCTGGCAACTTTCAAGTCCATGTCTAGATGGGCTAAGATAACTTCAGTGAAATACCAAGTGAACCAAGTCTAACAGGGTTCGTTTTCTCTCTTATCAGAGACCATTCAACCATGGCTGCTTCAAGAAGAATTTCACTGATTTAGAATTTCATTCTCATTTGGATATTCGAGAACTCCCACAGAATACACGTCCTCTTGATCTAATCAAAAGGTAACCAATTTGATTCACCATCCAAGTCTAATACCCCGAACCTACCAAAGGTTCTTAGACTTGTGAATCCTCTTTTAGTCTTGTGTATTCAATAACCTTACAGATATTCTTTTTGGATCCAATCCAATAGGCTATTGGCACTACCACTAAATACACACCCCCTCGATCTAATCGAAAGGTGACCAGTTTGGTTCACCACTCAAAGTCTAATTCCCTGAATCTACCAAAGGTTCTTAGACTTGTGAACCTCTTCTGGTCCTGTGTATTCAGTAATCCATAGAAGTCTTTTTGGATCCAATCCAATAGACTATCGGCAAGCCCACTTTGTCTAACAAAATGACTCTTTAGTCTTTTCCTCCTCAGAGAAGATTTGCAAGCTAGCAGATCCAAATTATCTATTGCTAGACTCTTTGGATCTTCCAACTTCCTCATCTTTAACTAAAGAAAACTGACCTAGCCATGGATGTGAAATCCGTAAGTTCGTCTTGATTGTATCTATTTTAGTCATTTTTTTTTGAATACTCATAATCTAATTATGGGACAGTGTTAAGTGTTTATGTACCAAACCTAGCAGACAAGAATCGCCATTCTTTGTCTAACAAAAGTAATTTTATTGATCAAATTATTGTATCCAAAATTGTCCAACAATAAATGGAACATATATTGATCATGTTAGGTTACATAATTCCCACAAACACAATCTTAGCATGATCTCTAATAAGCCTAACTAGTCC
This sequence comes from Sesamum alatum, assembly GCA_034509735.1. Lineage (NCBI taxonomy): Eukaryota > Viridiplantae > Streptophyta > Magnoliopsida > Lamiales > Pedaliaceae > Sesamum > Sesamum alatum. Next base: position 23,156,448 of record JACGWO010000009.1, on the reverse strand, counting down.
TTAGTCTTTGCAGCAACAGTTTCGCCATTGCTAGACCTTAAGATCGTCTGTCTTAGCTTTCTATTCATTATCATCACCTCCGAACCATTCACAGGTTATGAACGACTGGTATCCATTTCCAAAGAATAGAATGGTGATCATGTTGATACTCAATTCAAATGTCACCTTTATTGGAGAGGGGCTTTAGGAAACTTTCTCTTCCAATGTCCCTTTTCTCGCAGTTAATGCAAACACCGTTTGGAACCTATGATTGCCGAACCTTTTTCCTCTTTCCTTTACCCCGCCCAGAGGTGTAATAGGAGCACTCAAAGTGCTGGCAGCCGCTGATGTTGTCTGAGCCTTCTTCCTCTTCCTGCGTCCGGGATCCTTGCCTTTCGCTTTAGAGGTCAAAGCCTCCTCACTAGTACCGTCGGCGCAAAATGTTCAATCGTTGCCCCATACTGGACCAACATTTTTATCAACTCATGAAGGTCTTTCTCAAGCCCATTCATATTGTAGTTGACTATAAATGGGTCGAGTGAGGGGAGAAGAGACTAAAGGATCACGTCGATGTACATCTCTCTTCCGAGATCAACTTGGAGGTCTTTGAGCTTTTCCGCAAGGATAGCATCATAACTCCATGCTATTGTACTGACGATCCTTCTATCGTCTTTGCTCCGAAGAATGCCTTCGTTGCAGCATATCTAACATGCCAGTTTGGGACCGCATAGACTTGTTGCTATCGAGGCATCATTAGCTAACATCCTCCGACCTATCACACTGCTTCGGGATCTCATTATCCATGGATGCCAGTATGATGTTGCGGACTTTCGAATTGTCACCAAGCCTCTTCTTGAACGTCAAATATTCTTTGGACGATGACCCTTCTGGCAAGGTCTGAGGAAAAGTCTTATCCAGAATGTAAGTCTAGTTCTTTGAAATCTAAGACCATCTTAATATTTCACAGCCAGGTGTGGTAATACGTTCCATTAGACTTATTAGTCTGAAGTATAAGGGTTAGTGGATTTTTAGACATCAACAGTTAAACAGAAAAATATTCAGTAGATTATAACAATATTATGTTCAAGTTAAGACTTGGTCCTTTAGTCATTTACCCCTCACACTATTTCTACGAATGCCCATCACTCTCAAATGGGGTTTCGGAAAATCATTTTCTAGTGCGCTTGGGATCCACAAGCGCAATTCTCCATGCCCCACTTTTATAATTTACATGAGAAAAACCTTGTGGGAGGTATCTAATACAATTCTCATCCGATGAGATTTTTAAGATATTTTACCTCACCTTTTCACATGATCCCCAGGACTCCAAGCAAATCATGCTACTCGATGTTGGCCCGACCATCAACCAAATCATACCTCAACTGTCGCCCCAACAACTCGTGAGACAAGGAAAGAACGAGCGTATTACTTTGTTCACAATAATGGTGCAGCTTTCCTCCATTCCAAATGTGCCACGATTTGTGAGACCACACTTGGGTAGCGGTAGCTTTCTCACGACATTGTTATGGATGGAAGACTTAGATAGATCAAACCATTTGACCCAATTCCATCGTGGGCTTAATATTTTAACTTGGCCCTACCAAGTGAGAGTTCGAAATTATTGACTGAGACTTCATCACATTAATATTTTGCATGCATAAATATTCAATATTATAAAGCATTTAAATTAATGCATCACATGTAAGTAAACCTAGCATACCCCTGTTGGATGATCACGAGCCCAACCTATGCGACCTACTGATCCCGTAACGAGTCTATGGTCTGTCTAGGGTGCTCCTACACTATTATAACAAATTAACCCAATGTCATGCCAATGGGCCTTGTACTCTACTTGTTTCGCCTTGATGTCTCACTTTGAGGCTCCGTCCAACGTAAGCCTCCTTTTTCTTCGTGGGCTTGCCTTATCATTACAAGAGAAATGGAATACATGGAATATAAAAGAAAAAAAAGACAAGCCTTAACATCATGAGGCGAAAGTGGGAGATAATAATTCCAAAACAAGAGGCACGCAAGCCCCACCCAAAAGGAATTTAAAACTATATATAGGTTAATGGGCTTCGTGATCATCACTTGTTAATCCAATTAACAAAACACAATAGAACTACATATCCAATATAATTATTTTCCAAATAATACAAATCAATCTTTCCATAACATAATTAAATGCGAAAAAATACATGTCAAAAATACAATTAAAAATGGATATTAGAAACCTCGTACAACCCATGCATATATATATATATATATTTGTGTTTGGAAACCATTTCCAAAATAATATTAGGCTATTTAATTTTAGGAAAAATCATTCTCAACTAAAATTAAATCAGCCATAAATTAAATATTTCAGAAAAAATATGCAGAATACCATAAAATCAAATTTTCTGGACGAATGGCGAAAAAACGACCCAACCGTTCGTGGCCGATTTTTTTTATTCTACACATAAAAAACTGAAACAAATACCCGAATTTCAGAAAATTTAATTTTCTAAAATCACCCAAATATCCATGATTAATCAACATAATTAAACATGCAAATTTCAATAAATAATTATGAAAATTAAAACTAATAAACATATACTTTTAAAACCGATCTAAACACGTTGAACATGCTTGAACACGTAAAACATATAATCTATAGCCACATACATTGATCCGGGCTCTGATACCACTTGAAGGAAAGTGGATCAGCCCGGGAACATAGCGGAAGCACAGTGGAGATAAAAAACGTGCAAAATAAAAGAATTTAAATCGCGTTCAAGGGGTGTACCCTTGAACGTTCTCGGGCTATTGGTGTATAAATGTAGAATATAAAGATATAAAATAACCAAGCGTTCGTGGCTATAGAATAAAGAAAAAACCGAGAGCATGAATGTAAACCAGAATACCTTTGTCGATTTTGTATTTCGATTGGCTACACGCGTTGATTCCTCCCGATGTTCATCCACTCGAGGTTCCAACGTAGAGACCCTCTAAATTCATCCACACCACACCGGGAGAAATATCGTTTTTTCTTGCTAGAGAGAAATGGATCTAGAGGATGAAATCAAAGAAGGGATTACCTTATCAAATTAGTGTTCCTTCTTTATCTTACTTTGTTCTTCAATTGATCCTAAATCAATGAAGCAACAAAGAGGATTTAGAGAGTAGAGAGAGAGGAGCCGAAAATGGTTTGAGAGAGTGTGTAGAGAGTGTTTCTTTTTCCTAGAAAAAGATGAATAATAAAATTCAAGTCTTTGATGATAGTATATACACATATGTATATATATATTTTATTAATGTGATTATTGGAATGTGTTTAGGTTCATCAAAGGATGTCTAGATACATTCCAATCAATCCCCATTAGTCATCAATCAAGCCTACAATTTCATAAGGTATGATTTAATCATACCAAGTGAAAGAGGCTTAATTGGAATTGATTTGTCTCTTTCCAAAAGAGACAAGTCAACTTATCATCAAAAACCTTCATAGCTGATTGTAGTGCTTCCAAAAGAAGTAATTTTCAGCCATCCCCTTTTAGAAGAAGTCCAACTTCTTCTAACTCCAAAATTCGAATTAACACCTCTCTTGGGCCAAGACTTAATGGATCGGATTTTATTGTAATCCAATTACGATAGCCCAGGAATTAAATCTTGTTTAATTCATGGTCCTATTAAATAATTTCAATGTATCTTTTAGTCCAATTAAAAGATCCAAGTTTCGATTATCTACTTAATCAATAAATCCCATTTACCGATAAAATGAGGGCCTGATACAATATCGGCCCGTCCATCCAATGGACAATCCATAAGTAATCCAATTACTTATCATCCTCTGAAATTGACTCCAAGTCAATTCGTTCACCTCCTTGGTGATTTCTGTGTAACCCTTTAGGTTCACCCTCAGTTAGACTTGGGCTTGTGTCCAATAGGAGCCGTCACCATGGGTGGCCGTTTAGCAACGGTCCATGGCATTAGAGACTAGGTGAATGTTGGCGTGAACATTTAGGCCCCGATTCCGTATGGGTATGGTCCTACTATCGACCGTCTCCCGGCCTTAGTCTAGAGTATAGAATTAGGCGTTGGTTCCCATCCTTGACTAGGCGTCTATGCTTAATACTCAAGATGTGTTTAATCTATCGATCGACGTAGGAAACCCTTTCCTACTCAATCAATTGCTATGGTCATAGACTTTCAGAGTCTAAACCATCTCAGAGCGTATAGGAGACATCACCGTCATATACTGACGGGGGACAGATCCTATCTTGTAATCCACTGTCCTCGCTACATACTCCAACTGCACTGGACAAGTCTTATAATGACCATCTTACAGAATGATCACCTCTCGCCAGATCCAAGATACAGTATTCGTATCCACGTGACTACTAGGATTCCTCAACTTCGAGGACTAATCCCGTACTATCAGAATCGAGAATTCTAGTCATACCGACCAAGCCTCCAAGGCTTCCATATGATGATTCCCGCGAGTTAGTTTAGTCAGTCGACCACCTTGTCAACTAACCCACTAGAATTGTATAGACGACCTTTGTCTGTCACCGATGAAACTTGACACTCACCCAGTGAATGAAATATTTAGTGCAAGTCTCAATAGGACACTCGATGCCCAGTCTCAAGGTCCTCGACTTGGAATGTTTCAGACCAACTCTCAGAAGTTGGTTTCATAGCCGCCATCCAATGCGCAACCCAACTACATGGGTTATCTAATTGGTCTGTGGGCATTTGTTGTGACATTGAAAGGCCGTTCAACGCTAGTGGTAAGCACAACAAACACTGTGCTAGTGATAAATACTGACTCTATTCATCAGGATAATATTACTGTAATAAAGATTGACGAATAGTTCCCAAAACCGCCAGTCCATGGTCACCTATTCTAATAGTGATATCTGGTATCTATATGCTTGGTTCTCCCATAGTACTTGGGCTTGGGGTCCTTTGCATATGCTATAGTGGCTTTTTTTATCACAACAGATAGCCTCTTGGATTGCTGATGTACAAGCCATATAATCTGCTTCCATGGTGGACAAAGAGATGCAAGGTTGTTTCTTGCTGCACCAAGTGATATCAGTGCCTCCTAACAAAAATGCATATCCCAATGTGGATTTGCATTCATCTCTGTCCGCCGATCCATCAACATCACTGTATCCAACTAGCTTTAAACTTCCCCCATGGTAGCACAAAGCTAGATCACTTGTTCCTTTTAGATATCTAAGTATTCTCTTGACTACTACCCAATGGTCGGGTCCAAGATTGCTTTGATACCTGCTCACCATTCCAACTACAAAGCACAGGTCTGATTGAGTATACATCATAACGTACGTCAAATTTCCTACAGCGCTAGCATATGCAACCTTAGCCATGCGTTTCTTTTCTTCTTCTGTCTTAGGGCACAATTCTCTGCTTAAAACACAACTTCTATCCATGGGTGTGTCAAGGATTAGCATTGTGCATCGCAATCGATCTATGATCCTTTTGATATAAGTCTCTTGAGACAAGCTCAAAAGTTTCTTAGAGCGATCTCGATGTATCTTAACACCAAGTATGTACTCAGCTTCTACCATGTCTTTCATCTCAAATATTGAGGACGACCACTTCTGAGTGGCGACAATTATCTCCATGTCATTACCTGCCAACAAAATGTCGTCCACATACAGAGAAAGAATCAAGAACTTCTATCCACTTCTTTTGACATACATACAATGATCCTCCTCGACCATCATGAAGCCTATCGAGGTGATAGCTCGATGAAATCGGTAGTACCACCTGGATGATTCCATCTGAAATAGTTCCAGATCTAGGTGGACAACAATGGCTAGGAGTAGGCGAATAGCGACAAACCTCACCACTGGGGAGAATGTCTCTTCATAATCTATACCTCTTGTTAGGTATAACCCTTTGCTACTAATCAAGCTTTCAATTTGTTGAACTTCCATCTGCGTTACGTTTGGCCTTTAGAATCCACTTGTTCCCAATGGTTTTACGCATAGCTGGAAGATCAACTAGCTCCCAAATATTGTTTTGTAGCCATAGAGCACATCTCTTCTTCCATTACATTTATCCACTCTTTTGCATTCGCTGAAGTCATAGCTTCTTCATAAGTAGCTGGTTCATCCACATCCACAGAAGCACACACAAAGGAGTCCCCCTTAATATCGTATCGACGATGGGGTATTCTCCAAGTTTGCTTCTTCGCATATGTGGATTTGAGAGTTATGTTCCTCTAGTGAACAACTCCCACTTAATCTGAGGTTGCTTTCATTATTCCCGTCAATTGCTAGGTAAGAATGTGGAGTCTCACCCTCGCCAGGGATAGCTATGCTGCTTGAGGATGACTTCACTTATGCTCGGAAATGCTCCTCGATGAAATTTACATCGCGGGAGTCAATTTCAGTCATTCCTCTATTAGGGTGTTAACCGTACATCACATGGCCCTTGGAGTGCTTACAATATCTGATAAAGATAATTTTGCTTGCTCTAGGACCTAATGTCCATGTTTATGAGAAATACTATGAACAAACCCTGCCTATCCCCATGGGCGTAAGCCTTCTAAGTTGGGCTTTCTGCCATGCCATAGTTCATAGGGAGTCAAGGGAACGGTTTTGGAGGGCACACGGTTTAAGATGTAGGCAACAATCAAAATTGCATCTCCTCAAAATGATATTGGAAGATTTTCTTGCGCCATTATTGATCTGGCCATTTCCAGAAGTGTACGATTCCTTCTTTCTGCAACCCCATTTTGTTGCGATGTATGTGGAATCTTTTTATTGTTTTATGATTCCTTTTTCCTCACAAATTTGCTTGAATTGCTCAGAAAGTTATCCTCGCCCTCTGTTTGTTCTTAGAACTTTAAGTTTCGTATCTCTTTGATTCTCAACCTCAGTTAAGAATTGCCTAAAACATGCAAGTGTTTCTGATCGGTGAGATAAGAGAAATACTGACCCATAGCACGAATAATCATCAATGAAAGTGAGAAAATAATATGCATCAAGATGTGCTCTCACATTCATTGGCCCGCATATGTCGGAGTGGGCTAACTAATGGGTGAGTAGCCCTCTTAGCCTTCCCAAAAGGCTTTCGACAGGGCACATGGAGGAAGGTTGACTTTAACGAGAGAACCTAATAGGCCTTCTCGAGCTAACTTAGTCATCCTTTTTTGTCCTATGTGTCCCAATCTCGCATGCCAATTATCAGAGATATTATCAACAAAAGAAGCAACATAAGAAATGCATTCATTTGCTAACTCTAGCATGAAAATACTGTTGTTCATAAATCCTATTCCATAGAGGTCTCTGCCAAAATAGATTGACAAACCCATCTGTTCAAATAGAAAAGAAAAACCATGTTCCATCAATCATGTAACTGAAAGTAAATTACATCGAGTGCTAGGTGTGTATTGATATCACCAAGGAGTAGCTCCGCCCAGTGCTAAGCTTGATGGTATGAACCAATTCCAAGGACCTCTTCTTTTGCGCCATTTCCCATAACAATGTAATAGTTGCATGCTGGAAATCAATGGCAATCTACAAATCCCTCGATTCCTTGGCCCATGTTTTGTTGTGACTTTATCTACAATCCAACAAAGGAGAGAATTAGCCACAAAAACACGTGAGCATACAAAAGACCTTGGAGAGCTTGGGTTAAGTCCTACCTTCTCTGGCTCAGTGCAATCACGGGCAAAGTAACCTATCTTTTGACAGTTATAGCACTTGGCCTTTTCCACGTCTTCTTTTCGCCCCGTTTTCCCCAGCGACGCTTCATAGCCTTGTCATCTTGTGGGGACAAGTTCTAGCTTTGGCTTTGGCTCTGTCTTGCACCAGTCGGTTTATTCCAACACTTGCCTTTATGGGGCTTGCGCTAACCGGCATATGTGATAAGGGCAGCCTATTGAGCACGTTTAGATTCTTTACGGTCAGCCTCAAGTTTCGGATAACTGACGACACTGTCGATCATTTTTATTTGCTCATTGTGCGTTAGCACCAGCTTCACATGTCCCCAAGTCTGCTCAGGTAGTGACTTCAAGACTGCCAGAACTTGTTGTTCATCACTGAGCATAATACCAGCATTCTTGAGTTCTCGAATCATATCATTCATCACATCAAGATGTTGGATCACTGAGTGTTTTGGATCAAGAACGTATTGATTGAACCAAAGGGTTAGTGCCCTTAGTCTCGTAGCCGAAATGCTACCACACACGACTTTGAAAACTTCCCATAACTCACTCTTTTGTAGTTGGGTACTTCTCATATTCACGGATCAGATTATTGTGCATGCAGCTTAGCATAGTAAAACGCGCACTTAAATCTTGATCCAAACACTTATTGTACGTGTCCAATTCACGACAATATTAGGCAGTTTGTCCATTTTCAGGCTCTATTAGCTCAGGCATGCTAGTGGTGAGATGATTAAGAATCTTTTTGTGATGCAAGAAATGCTGAATTTTTCTATGCCACATTGCTAAGAATCTACTAACACATATACTATAGGCTAATAAATATGTTGGAACAAACTACAACGACTGGCTGCGAAATCTAAGATTAATTATAAGATAGTCTTAGATTTCGAGAACAGACTTACATTTTGGATAAGGATCTTCCTCAAAACCTTGCTGGAGGGTCAACGTCTCAAGAACACTTGGCGTTCGAGAAGTTGCATGCTGAACACCGGCAGGCCAGCAGTGTCGTACTGGCCTCAAGGAACGCATAGATTTCACGATAGTGTATCTAACATGCTTCGCATGCAAGAAATCTATGCGTTCCTTGACAAGCATGCTAGATACACTGCAGTGAAGGCATTTCTTGGAGCTAAGATGACAGAAGGGTTGTCTGTACAAGAGTGTGGAGTGATGATGCTATCTATTTGGAGAATCTCAGAGACCTCCAAGCTTATCTTGAAAAAGAGACATACATCGATGTGATCCTTCAGTCTCTTCCTCCCTCCTTCGACCTATTTTTATCAATTATAACATGAATGGGCTTGACAAAGACCTTCATGAGTTGATAAATATGCTGGTCCAGTACGAAGCAATGATTGAACAATCTACTCCAACAATACTAGTAGGAGAGGCTTCAACCTCTAGGGCGAAAGGTAGGGGTGCTGGATGCCAAAAGAGGAAGAAGGCTATGACAACATCAAGTGCTACTAGCACTTTGAGTGCTCCTGTTATACCGTTGGGCGGGGGTAAAGGAAATAGGAAGAGGGTTCGGCAGTCAAAGATTCATAACGATGTTTATATTAACTGTCGAAAAGAGGGACATTGGAAGAGGGAGTGTCCTAAGCTCCTCCGTAATGAAGGTAACATTTCAATTGTGTATTAACATGAGTATTGTTCTACTCTTTGGTATTGGATACCAATTAAAATCATAATCTGCAATTGCTTTGCAGGTGATGATAAGGAGTAGAAAGCTAAGACGGATTGTCCTAAGATTTATCGATAGTAAGGCGGTTGATGTAAAGACGAGGGACTAGTTAGGCTTAGCATAGCAGTGGTCATGTTAGGATAGAGTTTGATAGGAATTATGTAGCCTAACATGATTGAAGTATGTTTTAATTTAGGGTGAATTACGATAACCTCCCTTGAGGTTTGGCATAATAACGGACATCCCCTCATTTTTTCTAAAATTATAAATACTCCCCCAGGTTTGTAACCATCTAACAAATAATCTATTCCCATCCATTTTTATGAGGGAGCGACCAAAATGTGCTTATGCAAACCGAATTATATTTTAAAATTTTTTGAATTTTTTTGGACTAAAATGCGAAGGGACAGGTATCTTACGTATTTTACAAAGAGGAGCAATAATATAATTTGCCTCGGCTAATTTTTCTACAATTTTAAAAAAATCAAGGGTAAAATGGACAATTTCAAGGCTTTGGTTAAAAAACCTCGGGGGGGAGGGGGGTATTTGTAATTTTTATAAAAAATGACGAGGTATCTATAACTATGTCAAACCTCAGGGGAGGCTATTGTAATTCACCCTTTAATTTACTGTTGGACAGTTTCTTACATACGTTTGATCCATAATATCGGTTTTATTTGACAAAGAATGACAATTCTGGTCTACTAGGTTGGAAGTACTCAATATCAAATGATTAAAATAGATAATCGAGATAAACTTACGGATTTGGCATCCATAAGCTAGGATGGTTTTTCTCTAGTTTTAAGGATGAGAAAGTTAGAAGATTCAGAGAGTCTAGCGATAGATAATTTGAGTCGACTAGCTTACAAGTCCTTTCTGAGAAGGAAAGACCGCAAAGCTATTTTGGTCGACAAAGTGGGCTTGCTAATTGTGTATTGGATTGGATCTAATAAAACATCTGCAGGTTACTTAATCCATAGGGCCAGACGCGGGTTCACAAGTCTAAAAACCTATGGTAGGTTTCGAGAATTAGAGTTGGAGTGGTGAACCAAATTAGTTGCAAAATTAAGCCTTTCGATGAGATCAAAAGAACGTGTATTTAGTGGGAGTTCTTGAATATTCATATGATAATGGAATTTTCACTTAGTGGAAGTCTTCCTGAATGGATCATGGTAGAACGATCTCTTGATAAAGGGAAAAATCAAACTTTGTTGGACTGGGTTCGATCGGGTTTCACTAGATTAGGTTAACCCGTCTAGACATGGACTTGAAAAGTTGCCAAGTTAAGAAACATGGCATTTTCTGATAGTCATGATCTAGTTTACCATATCAGATATGGTGTGGTAAGGCTGTATTGTGACAAAGTACTTGGGCATGTGGGATGGTCCTGCATATGTCAAGGACTTGTGTGAGACAAATTAGACTCAGTGTCTGATCTGTGCAGGTTTAATGCCGAATAATGCAAACATCATTTTTAATCATATTATTATTCAACTGACTATATTCCAGTCCTCTAAGGAATGACTAGAATATCTTAGATATATAAGAGGTACGGGTTTTTGGGTCTGTCTGGTTAATTAGATTATGATCCAAAAAAGACACAAGCAGAAGCAATGTCGGACATCGGGATCGCATAGCTTGGAGCCGTGGAACCCATCGTGGAATTCAAACTAGGTTTGAGATTTCATGTAATTGGAATATTCATTTTGACGAGCTCATATGGAGTATGACTCGATCAATAACGAGTTTTAAGGTCAATGGGATAAAGTTGTGTTTTGAGTGTCTAGTGAGCGAGAAAATGACGGCACCACCATCGGTCACCAAAAGTCCAAGTCGACTCCTTTGTGTTTCTGCCGGAGGTCAAGCCTCTGGGATCCGTCAAGGCCTTCTTCCTTGGTGGCGTGGGTTGATTCTGTCGTTTCTTTGTAGTTTGTAATAGCATTTGACAATCAACACCAGTGATGCGATTCAGTAGCTCTAATCTTATTGTTCATTGTGGAAGACCATTTAGTGCAAAAGATAAAACTAATCCAAAAAAATACAAATACAAATTAAAGTTCCTGAAAAATCAGATAAAGCTCTTGAAAAGCTCACAACCAAAAATAGGTAATAAAACTAAGGTCTTAATTCTTTTTAATGATAGTCCTCCTAAAGAGGAAATTTCTTCCCCTGAAGGCTGAAGAGAATCATGTCCCTAAAATAATGAGATTTCAATACAGTATTCACAATAAAGTGAGATAAAATTGTCGACTGCGTATTTGCATTCAAGATTGCTTTGATATCACCAACGGTGATAATTAAATTGAATCACAAATTGTCAAAGAATGCTATCATATTTTTTTTTTAAATACATCAATATTTTTTAAATAAACCGAAAAATTTTAAATAAATAAAGAAAGAACACACTACTATTAAAAATAAATTAAATATGTACATCCATAGAATTCAAACTTATAACTTTCAATTGTGATACCTCAAAGTCACCACTCAAATAAAAAATCATTGGTTAATTTTGACATATCTTGTGGTACCAAATATTAGTTAAAGATCTATTGTAGTAGTATATCCAATAATCAAATACCCATCAATCACATCTGGTCTATCAAAAAATTGAATCAGAATCATCCTACACCGAAACCACGCGGTCTATATTAGCCTACCACAATCTCACACTATAATCACAATCATGGGACACGATCTGAGCCCTATGATTCAACCCATCCACTACGACGTCTACGGTGATTTCCCGCGTCTTGACGGACCCCACCTCTATTTAAACGGACGCTTTTGTTTTTATGACGTGTAATACTTTTCGTATTTATAAAGAAAAATAACAATGGAATTTCAAGATTGTGATGTGGGATGATGATATATTTACTTAAATAATTACAAAAATTCAATTAGTACCCGGATTTTGTCATTAATATCATTTGATACATGAGTAATTACAAATAACTTAGTTAGTGCTCGAGTTTTATCATTAATGTCACTTTGATACCCAAATTCTTGTTTTTATTAATTTTTCTATTATCTTTTTTATGTAATGATCATTTTACCCTTAGATAATAAATAACTAAATATAAAGAAAATTGAATCAAATTTAATCAGATTTTTTAATTTTCATTTTTTGAATTTTAATATTATACTTGATAATATAAATGTTTTATTAAGTTATTTTTTCTACTTACTTTATTTATCAATATTCATAAGATAACTCATTATAATGAATAAATCAATATTCTCATGAATATTGATAAATAAAGTGAGTAGGAAAAAATAAATCAATAAAATATTATTATCAAGCACAATACTCAAATGTAAAAAAATAAAATTTAGAAAATATCCTTCAATTTTATTTAATTATTTTTGGTATATTTATTATTTATTATCTAAGGGTAAGATGGTCATTATATACAGAAGACTAGGTTGCACATGAAAAGGAAAGGGGTTACGACGAATGCCCTGTTGAGGAAGAGAAAGGGGTTGTTTGCAGGTAAGTGATAATAGAAAATTAATATAAAAACATATAAATTGGGTACCAAAAATGGCATTAATAATAAAACTCTAGTATTAAGTAAGTCATTTGTAATTACTGGGATAAATGCAATAATGGTCTTCAAACTTTGGCACTTATGCAGTTTTGGTTCTTAAATATTTTTAGGTTGCACTTTTAGTCCCCAAACTATTATCTTTTTGGCAGTTTTGGTCCTTCTGTTAACTTAACCGTTAAAGTTAACGGAAATTTCATTTTTAGTTCCAAAATTGTCATTTTACTCCCAGTTTGTACTAGTTTTCAAATTTAGTCCAATCATTTTTTCCATTTTTCTTCAAATTTCAAGAGAGAAAAATAAATTAAACAACAAAATTTATGTATAATTTTACTATAACACTGTCAATAACCTATTAACCTATAATATATGTAACGCAAAAAACAACATAAATACTGAAAAATAAACATCATTGCATTAATTAAACATCGAGACAATTTAACATAACATTCCACAATCTCAAACATTAATAGATTATGAACTATTGAATTTGAGATTATGATATAACATTCCACAATCTCAAACATAACATAACATTCCAAAACAATATTTTAGTAAGATTATATAGAAATTTTGTTGCTAAAATTAATCTTTTTTTGTTTTTTCTCTCTTGAAGTTTGAAAAAACTTGAAAAAAATAAGCGCATTGGACTAAAATTTGAAAACTAGTACAAAATGGGAGTGAAGTGACAATTTTTGGCACTAAAAATGGAACTTCTATTAAATTTAACGATTAAGTTAACGGAAGGACGAAAACTGCCAAAAAATAATAGTTTGAGGACCAAAACTGCAACTTAAAATTTTTAAGGACCGAAACTGCAGAAGTGTCAAAATTTGAGGACTAAAATCGCAATTATCCCTTTAATTACTCGTATACCAAAGTGATATTAATGATAAAACTTGGGTACTAATTGAGTTATTTGAAATTACTTAGGTACCAAAGTGACATTAATGACAAAACTAGGGATTAATACGAATTTTACTCCTTTTCCTCATTCTTTTCAATCTCTCTTCTGCAGTGTTTAAATGATATTGTAGATCAATTCAGCCATGCCCCTTGAAACTCTTTGTAAAGGATGAAGATTGAAATGACTCATCTTGCTGAAAATTTTGTGATAAAGAAAATGCTAGCAGTGGTTGATCTTGATGATGCAGTGGCAAAGGCACTTGAAGCCTTAAGGAACCTATACATGGATTCAACAACGAATAAAGTGTTGGGTGCGGAAGCTATGATAGGTGAAAATGTAGGATATTATGAAAGAAAATACTTGAGTAGCAACATCTCACTTACTTTTACAATTTTACTTGCATCACCCTTCTTTTACTTTACTTGACTTCTTTTCTCTCTTTTTTCTTACTTCACTTACTTGACATATCACGCAATACCTATTTATAGTGTTGAATAGAATATCCTAGAACCTAGGAATACAATGAGATAGTCAAGATAAATTTAATCTTCATCACACTTCCAATGCAAATTACTTTTCCAAAGGTTGAAAGCTTTTTCCAAAGTTTGAACATCAACTTGAATGTCTCTTCACTTGCAACTCTTTTTCAAGAAGGTCAAGATGACAAATTAATGCCTTTGAACACTCCTCCTTAATTTGTTATCTTGAATTGCTTCTTGAATGTTTCGTACTTGTCAAAGGTAACTGCTTTTGTCAAAATATCAGCTGGTTGATCATGGGTGTTGATGAACTTTACGAAGATTTCACCTTCATTCACTAACTCTGGGATGAAGTGATGCCGAAGTTTGATGTGCTTGGATCTTGCATGGGAGACTGGACTTTTGCCATAGCTATGCGGATATATTATCACAAAAAATTATGGTTGGCTCATTTTGCTCAAACTTCATAACTTTCAAAATTCTCCTACGCGAAGTTGCTTCGCATGTTGCGTTCATGGCTGTAATATACTCAACTTCAGCTGAAGATAATGCAACAGATTTTTGCTTTCTTGAAATCCATGATATCACATTCGTGCCAAGGCAAAAAGTGTACTCAGAAGTACTTTTGCGATCATCAATGGACCCGGATCCAACCCAGTCACTGTGGGTGTAACCAACAAGCTTGCAAATTTCTTCATTTCTGAATTCAACACCTTAATTCTTTGTACCCTTTAATTACCTTAAAATCCTTTTTGTTGCTGAAAAGTGAGTTTTACTTGGTTCATTCATGAACCTAGAGAGAAGGCTTACTAAATGAGTGAATGCAATGATCCGATCAACTTCCTGTAGAGAGAAGGATCAATTTTCTCAGCATCTTCATGAACATGAAGCTTCTAATTTAACGCTATCGGAGTTGAGATTGGCTTGCAATGATTCATATTTAACTTTTTGAGAAGATCATCAATATACTTCTTGTGACAGAAATTTTTTTCATGGGCTTTATTCACTTGGATTCCGAGAAAATATCTCATGAGGCCGAGATCGGTTATCTCAAACTTTTCCATCATTTTCTTTCTAAAACCTTCCACCAATCTTGAAGTTGTGCCAAAGTAGATAAGATCATCCACGTATAGGCAAACTATGAGAAAATCATTGCCAACTTTACGCACGTAGAGGGAAGATTCACTTAAGTTGCGATTAAAGCCACTTTCAACGAAATAGCTATTGATCTTGCTGTTCCACACTCATGGTGCTTGCTTAAGCCTATACAGAGCCTTCTTCAAACGACAAAATTTTCTTCTTTTTCTTTGACAATGAATCCTTCAGGTTGCTCGACGTAAATCTCTTCTTCAATTTTGCCTTTTAGAAATACCGAATTTACATCAAGTTGATAAACTTTCAACTCCAACTGAGCGGCAATGGTAAGAACTAATCGAATTGCTTTGATTCTAGCAACTGGAGTAAAAGTTTACGTGAAGTCGATTCCAAGTTGCTGAGAATACCCTTTAGCCACAAGTCGAGCTTTATATTTTCTGAATCAAGCCCTCTTGATTGAACTTGATTTTGAAGACCCACTTCAGCCCGATAGTCTTCTTCCTTTAGGCAAATCCACGAGCTCTCACGTTTCATTCTTTTTTATAGTGGACATTTCTTCATTCATCGCCTTTGTCCAACATTTTTGTTTTGAAGCATCTTCAAAAGATTTAGGCTCGCTAGCAAAAAAAAATTTCTCGGTTGATTTATAAATCTCACTTCGTGGACGTAACTTTTATAGAGGACTTTCTTCGTCGGAGTCACATTCACTTCTTTGGCTTTCACCATTTTGGACTTGAGAAGGGACAGCTTGAGATGTAAGTGGATCATGATAATATTCAAATTCTACAATCTATTTTTCCTTGAAATCCAAGCTGCACTTTCAACAAATATCAGTCCAGTGAAATAATGATTTTTTCTTGTAGAAGGATCATGAAGACGATACCTTTTTGATTAATCATTGTAGCCAACAAAAATAAGCTTCTGGCCTTTATCGTCAATTTTTTTTACGCCTTTGAGATGGAATGAGAGCATAAGCAAGGCTGTTAAAGATTTAAAATGTCCACAATCGGCTTCTTTTTGTACCAGGCTTCATATGGAGTTTTGTTTCTGGCTGATTTCATGGGCGATCGATTTAAAATGTACACAATTGTGTACAACTTCTGCCCAATAAAGGTTTGGAATGCCTTTACCCTTGAGCATGTTCCTCACCATCTCTACAATGGTGCGGTTTTTTCTTTTAGCTACATCATTTTGCTAAGGAGTGTAGCTCACTGTTAACAGTCTTTTTGTAACAGTCTTTTTGTTCTATTTTATTTGCAATATTCCAAGAATGGATTGTACATAAGTTTTCCTCCTCGATCCGTTCTCAAAGTTTTGATAAGAAAACCACTTTCTCTTTCAGCTTTAGCTTTAAATTGCAAGAATATAGAGAATGTTTCAGACTTTTAGTTGAGGACATAAATCCACATTTTCCTCATGTAGTCATCAATGAAGAGAATGAAGCACCTCTTATCCTAGTGTGGGAGTTTGCCTTGGCCCACAGATGTCTAAATGGACAAGCTCCAACGGTGTTGTTGCTCGCCAAGTGGTTTTTGGAAATGGAAGCTTGTGAATTTTTCCGTATATACAACCTTCACACACTGTTGTTGAATTCTTGATAGAAGGAAGTCCATTCACCATATTTTTCTCGTTGAGAAAAATAAGAGCTTTGTTATGCAGATGACTATAATGCAAATGCCAAAGAGTGGACAAATCAACATCGTCAACTTTCAATGCACGGTCATTGACGAGAGACATCGTCAATGGGAATGTTTTATTTCTCATCTCAACATTCGCAATAATCATATTCCTCTTTTTGTTAAAAATCTTGCATCTCCCATCGTCGAAATAAATCGAGTAATCTTTTTGAATGAGCTAACCAACACTAAGAAGGTTGTGCGAGAGATTTGGCCCATAAAGAACATTAGTGATGAATTTTTTGTTACCTTCCTTAGTTTAGATAGCGATGGTTCCTTTTCCCTTTGCACTTCTTTGAGATCCGCCACCAAGTATAATTTGAGAAGTTAAGGTTAGATCCAGCTTCTCAAAGATATCTCGATTTACTATCATGTGGTTGTTGTATCCGCTATCCAAATACCACACATTCTTTGAAGCTTGATTATCACTGGAGTAGAACAGAGTTTCTTCTCTCGACTCATTCGTAAATTTTGTCTCATCTTTTTCTTTGTTTTTCTCCATATTTTGGAACCAACAATCCCATTGAGAATGATTGGGGATTTTACATCTTTTACATCTGAAGAAACAATCTTTCGACTCGTGGTTGGTTTACTTGGAAATATGAAAATCGGAATTGTTACTGGAATTTCCGGCTGCTTGCTTTTCCAAATGCTCTTCTTTTCATTCTGCTTCCATTTGCCTTTGTTTTGACTTTGGCTTCCTCTAAAGTATCCTTTGTTCCCAAAATTGGATTTTGGCACTTACTTAGACTGAAAAGCTTTCACGGTTGAAGGAATAACCGAATGATTGATTCTTTGTTCATGTGCGAGAAGTGACCCTATCAGCTCGTGCATGGTCAATTTTGACAAGTCTTCTATTCTTCTATAGCGGTAGCTGCATGGTCGAATTTTGGCGGGAGACATTGCCACCCTTTTTCGAAAACTCTTTTATCCTGAATCGTATCTTTGCAGCTTTCGATTTGATTTACAATTTCCATGACTCGTGATGAGAAATCACGAATTGATTCTCGTTCTTTCATTTTGAGATTGTCAAAATCTTGCTATAGTAATTGAAGCTTCAAGGCAATCATTTTTTCTGTACCTTGAAATTCAAGCTTCAAAATTTTCCAAGCTTCTACGATGGTTTTAACTCCAAAAATTCTAGGAACGATTGATCTGCCAACGCCTTGTTGAATATATCGTATTGCCATCGCATCTTTCTTCTTGAAGTCCTTTTGCAATTTTTCAAAATTTTCATCATTTTCCTCAGGAGGTTGCAGCTCTCTGTCGATCACATCCCATAACTCCATGAACTATAAAAATATTTGCATTGACTACTCTAATACTCATAGTGCTCCCCTTCGAAGATTGGAATTTGACTTGGCGAAAATGCGAACAATGGAGTGGAGGAAGAATTTGACACCATAGAAAAATAAATCATGGCTCATGATACCAAATTTGTTGGGTGCAGAAGCTATGATATGTGAAAATAAGAACATACTTGAGTAGCAACAACTCACTCACTTTTATAATTTTACTTGCATCACTGTTGTTTTGTTTTACTTGATTTCTTTTCTCTCTTTTTTCTTACTTCACTCACTAGACATATCACACAACACCTATTTATAGTGTTGAAAAGAATATCCTAGAACCTAGGAATACAATGAGATAGTCAAGATAAATTTAATATTTATCACACTTCCAATGCAAATCATTTTTCCAAAGGTTGAATGCTTTTTTCAAAGTTTGAATGCATTACTTCAACTTGAATATCTCTTCACTCGCAACTCTTTTCCAAGAAGGTCAAGATGGAAAATTAATGCTTTTCAACATAAAGATGGGTCTTTCATGAAGTGCTTCAATTCCCTCAACCCGTATACTGTGTTAGTGAGTCTTACTATATTCTTTGATGATTGCAAAATGTTAAGTTTTTGTGATATCAGCTACTCAGACACTATCTCTACTTGCATAAGCATATCCGGATTTTAGCTTGCCGAGCATGTCGAGCCAGATTTCAAAGGCAAGTTTGCCTTCATATTGTATGATAGCACCTTGACGTCTACATTTGCAATTGGAGTGAGTTCTTCCACTGTACAATAGTTATTGGAGTCTAGAAGGAAACTGGAATGGCCGAGTTAGGAGTGGTCAGAATTTTGGACTCGATATTAACATATCGATATGTTCGCAGGTGGCAAGGTTCTACTTTTTGGATTCATTTTATAGTTCTCAACATATTCTTGCGGATTCTTAGACATCTTCAATTTAAAAAAAAAAAAAACATTAAGTAGATTATAGTAATATTGTGTTCAAGTTAAGACTTGGTCTTTAGTCATTAACCCCTCCCACTATTTTCACGAAAGCCCATCATTCTCAAATGGAGTTTCGAGAAACTATTTAATGGGCTTGGGGTCCACAAACGCAATTCTCCATGCCCCGCTTTTATGATTCACACGAAAAAAAGGCTTTGTGTGAGGTAACCTATACCATTCTCAGCCACTGAGAGTTACTTTGCCTCGTCTGTTCACATAGTTCTGTGGACTCCAAGTGAATCATGTTACTCGGCGTTAGCCTTGACCCATCAACCAAATCATATCTCAACTGTCGCCCCCCATGACTCGTGAGACATGGAAATAGGAGCATATTCCTTTGTTATAATAATAGCACAACTTTCTGCCATTCAAAATGTGCCACAACCCGTGAGACCACGAATGAGTGAAAATAGCTAGCTTCTTCACTACATTGCTATGGCTGGAAGGCTTAGATTAAATCAAACCATTTGATTTTTCATCCATTAATGGGCCTAATATTTAGTTGGACTATCCAAGTAAGAGTTAAGTTATTGTTTAAGATCGAGACCTCATCAATTAATAAGTTTTTCATGCTCGATTTGTAATATTGAGTACAAAGAGATGCATTCCAAACACATCATACATCAAATATTAAAACGTACACCACATAAAAAAATAAGCTTAGCACGCCCCTGTTAGATGGTCACAAGCCCAATCCTATGCGATCCACCGGGCTCACAGTGGATCAATGATCAATCTAGGGAGGCCGACACTATTACAAAATTATGAATCCATTATCACTATGATGGGCCTTGTAATTCCTCTTTGTTCTTCTGGGCACTTCACCGTGGGCTCTGTCCAATGGGCCTCTTCTTGGACCTCAAAGGTACTTCCTTACAATTTATTTCAAAAATAAATCCTCACTCCTAACTACACTTATTACAACTTAAATAAGAAACCCCAATCAGAGGTTGGGGGAGTATATCGAAAAGGAGATAGAAAGTCTTTTTATTTCAAGGCTAAAAACAATCACTACAAAAAATGCGAGCTTTGGCGCGGAAAAGGCGACCATTCCAAACCCCGGTCCAAATTGGAATGGTCATAGGAACTCTTAATGAATGGAAAATATTGCTGACGTCATATTCGTATTATGGTAAATCTAAACATATTGAAACGGCATCATCGTTACAACTACTGTGCTAGAAGTCGTGTTACAAAGTATCTTCCAATACTAGTTCGAAAAAGGGAACGAAAAAAATTTGTATCACATGTTGGAACACTTGTTTGGTTGTTGAAACAACCTGTGGATGGAAAATGACCCCAGCTCCAAATCGTGTCTCACCGGCTGTTACAAAAGGGGAACTTGGGAAAGACTGTTCCAAAATGAAGTACAAATTGAGACGGTTTTTGTCCTTATGAAACGTTCTAATACAATTGGTGTTCCTAATTGTGGTACTTTTACAATTTAATATGTGTTGCAAGAACCTTTCCCAAATGAGTTTCAATTTACCACGGCCTCCGTAGATAGAAAATCCTATATTACAAGAACCGTTCCAAAAGCAGCACAACGACTAGATTACAACGGTTATGTCTGTATTCTAGTTACCGTTCCAATTGATCTTATAAGTTGGAATGATTTCTATAGATAGAGGTTGATGTATTACAATAGCCATTCCAAATACACTACAACGACTATTTTCCTGTTCAAGTTACAGCTCCTGAAACCGTTCCTAAATCTAGTGCAACGACTATATTCTAATGGCTGATTATTGAGTTCTAACTACCATTCTGATGCTCGTTCCTAAATTTCTCATATATATGTTGCCTTCATTTAATTTTTTCTCACCCTCTCTCTTGCATTCTTATACATATAAAATAAAGTATCATCAATATCTGTTTAATTTTTGTTGATCTTTGAAGTTCTTCTGTTCAGGTATCAACTTAAAATCCTTTCTGGTCGATTAAAATGCATGGAGTTAATTGATTGTATATATATTTGTTCTGCTTATTACTTTTATCGATTACATGTGTGTAATAATATATATATATATATATATATATATATATGTATGTGTAAGACTCATCATGTTAAGACAGTTGAGGAAGTAGATGTATGATAGGGACATGCTGGGTGTGACACAGAGGTTTGAGGATGGTGTTACTGCATTTGTTGAATGGGACAAGTCTCAACGTGCATATATAGATGACAAGAAGATTAGGTGTCCGTGTCAGAAGTGCAAAAACAAAAGGTTCAAACATCGGATGAGGTAAATTTCAACTTATGTATGAAAGGGTTTATACCAGACTGTTATAGTTGGACTGCCCATGAAGAGGAGAGGGTGTAGGAGTACTTTGATGCCATGACCGCGCCCCCAATGTAGCAATAACAAACTCCAGCCATTTAGGATGAGGGTAGTATGCACTGGGGTGATGTGGCGCAGATGGATTAGGGGCAGAGGATAGTGTTCGATGCCGTCGGGCCGCTTTCTGGTCTTCTTATAACAAGGAGGGTATGTCTAATTATGGTACGAGGTCTTGTCCTTCTGATGCTGGGCCTAATTCATATTACGGCAGGGGCCCCTATGATTATGTGTTTGGGTTGTTAGATCAGTTTTTTGATGTAACGCATGCTGCCGACCAACCGTTGTGGAATGGTTGCACCCAATCTTAGTTGGGTTCGGTTGCTACTTTGGTGGATATCAAGGACGAGTGGGGTTTTTTCGAGCGAACATATGATCGACTGTGCCAGTGGGCAAATCATATAATTCCTATGACACTTTCCCCCCTCCTACCGATTACTACAGTACAAAGAAATTGATAAGAGACTTGGGTTTACTGGCTGAGAATATTGATGTGTGTAAAAACGGCTGCATGTTGTACTGGAAGAATGACATTGATTTGGACTACTGCAAGTTTTGTGGAGGAGCTAGGTACAAGCTGATAAGGGGGAGAAATCCTAGCCGCAAGAAGGACTCCTATGCCATTCTTAAGCACCTGCCGCCTACCCCTTGGCTGCAGGGGTTGTATGCTTCGGAAGCGACTGCCGAGCACATGACATGGCATGCCAACCATTAGACGGCGGAAGGAAAAACTTAAGTTTAAACATTTTATTAATTGTATATTTTTTTTAAAAAATAAAATGGTTTTGGAACGTGTAGCTATATAAACAACAATGTTACAAAAATCGTTCCAACCTAAACGGTATAGGAACGATTTTTTGAAATTTGGCATGACAACTACCGTTCCTAACGTAATTAAATTTTGGCGCCTCCTGGAAAAAGAAGGTGGGAATTTCAAAGGTAGGAATGGTACTTTCAACTTGACCGTTCCAAAACTGTTCCAACATATTTTCATTTTATCGCCTTCTGAAAAAATAGGTGGGAATTTAAAACTTGGAACGGTTAAATTAAATTCGATCGTTCCAAAACCAGTTCCAACATCTTTTCATTTTGGGCCATTCTGAAAAAATAGGTGGGAAAATTAAATCTTGGAATGGTTAAGTTATAGTAAACTATTCCTAGATTTATTTTTAGGTAATCGTTCCTAATTGTATTCACCAACCATTCCAATGCCTAAATTATTAAAAACTGTGCAATTTTTTTTTTTTTTTAAATTAAGCCACCCTGAGGTGGGGGGAGCTTTTCGGGGTCCCTATCCCTTCTATATTAAAATATTCAAAAAGGAATATACATTAGGGAGAGCTACCTCCCTAGTTAAGTCTAGGAAGCAGTAAATAAGGAGTACTACTCCCTTACAGTTAAAAGAGGGTAAAGCGTGAATGAGGAGTACTACTCCCTTACAATAAAAAGTTATATTCCTAAACCAAAAGTCAGTGACACTATTATGAAGATAGAGCTTCATTGTGCCAAAAAGAATATGCCAAGTCACTAAAGATATGAATATAATCTCCGTCAAAGGATTGGACAAAAAGCTATCAGCAAAACGGGGAGGGGCAGTTTTACAAAAGGGAAACAAGTGCACTGGCCAGGTGCAGAACTAACAATGAAAATAGAGGTAGTAGTGCGGATACAACATCCCCAAAGAGCAGAACAACAACACAAAACAGGAACTATCCTCACATACACAAACATGAGCAATAGTTAACAAAAACATAACATGGCAAAAATAACAAGTATTGCACCAGCAAGGTGCACCCTAAGCAAATATTGCACCGGGAGGGTGCGCAGGTAATGAGAGAAGCAAAACAAGGCACAAACAGTAATACACCGGCAATGTGCATCCTAAACAAGTAATGCACTGGCAAGGTGCACAGGAAATACAGTGGCAATGTAATCCAAACAAATAAGGAAATCCACAAGTAATCCCAGCATAATGTACCTGTAGTAGTAAAGCAGAGAAATCAAAACTTGGAAAACAAACCAAAGCTACTTAGAAGACGTACGCACATTGGGAAGACCCATCAAATCGAGCTTTAGTATACCTGTGAGTTTACCTTGTATTTGTTCCCTGGAAATAAGTGTCAATGAATCCCCCAGGCAAGCTTGATTGGCAAGAAAGTCTGCTGCTTGATTACCCTCTCTGTATATATGTGAACTCTTAGTCTCCATTCTGTTGAGGCAAGCTCGAATCTATCGGAGAGTATTCTGGTTCATCCAGCCCCCTTTGATAGGGGAGTGGACGAGTTGCAAGATATATTGGGCATCCACTTCAATCCAGACTTTGGGAATCTCCAAGTCAATGCAAAGGAGCAGACCTCTAAGCAATGCCTTAAGTTCTGCTTGAATGTTAGTGGTATATCCGAGAGGCTCCTAAAAGGCTATAATGGCTTGTCCCATATGGTTTTTCAAAATACCCCCAGCCCCTGAGATCCCTGGGTTTCCTTCGGAGGCGTCGTTCGTGTTTAGTTTGATCCATCCTTCAGGTGGCCTTTTCCAAAAGACAAAGAAAATTTGATGTTGTCTGGTAAAATGAGCAAGCTAAATTTTCATAGAGCTTGCTGCAAAGGCTTCTCCTTTGGTGTGAGTGTGTTTTAGGAGGCCAGCCCTTTGCAAGGTGTGAAAATGTCTCAAAGTTTTGTGATAATTCTGTAGCTACTAAAAGCTTTCCCTTCATGTTTTGCTTCATTCCTTGTGGTCCATATGAACCAACAAATTAAGAATGGGTTAATATCTCTAATAGATACCTGTGATGAGGAATTCCTCTTCCATGCGAGCAGGAATCTCTGGATGTTGTCTGTTTGTGGGAGCTACAGTTGGAAGGTGTTGACAAAGAATCTCCATACTTTTACAGATTCCCCACAGGACAAAATAAGTGCTCAATGGATTCCACATTGCTACATCTACAACATTTGGATGCCAAAGCAATACCTTTGCTTTGGAGATGGCTCTCAATGGGGATCCAATTGTTGATTAGTTTCCAGACAAAGATAGAGATGGAAAGGGTGATAAGCGTTGACCAGATTGTCTTCCAGAAGTGATGTGTTGGTTTCCTATCCCTGTAGTGATCCCATGCTGAGGAGGTTGTGAAGTTTCCTTGTATAGAGAGTCTCCTGTGCATGCCGTCCTGTTGGTCCAGGCTAATGGGGCTCTCTTTAACATGAGTAGTGAGAGCCTGTGGCAGAACTTGTTGAAGTTTAACCTCATCCCACCATCCATTCGTCCAGAACCATTTGACAGGGGTGTGGATGTTTGTGGAATTTCCTGGGATCTCCTGTAAACTGCCTTCCAATAACCACCAGTCTTGCCAAAAGCCTGTTTCACCAGCACCTAAGGTCTAGAAGATGTTGTTGTTTGCTTCTGCCCTAATTTTGCAAAGTCTTTTCCAAATGGGAGAATCATTCTTCGTGGCTTTGGCAAGAGAAGGATGATCTCTTTTACAATACTTTTTCGACGGTGAAATTTGCCCACGGTGAGTTCTTTAGCCTTAATCTCCACCAAAGCACGTGTTAAAAGGAAAGCACAATGTCCCTCATATTTTTTGCACCAAGGCCTCCTTCACAAGTAGGATAACAGAGATTATTCCATCGTGTCCAGTGTATTTTCCTATGGTGAGTGGATCCCCAGAAGTATTTGGCAAAGAGTTGCTCCATCTTTTGAATGACGCCAACAGGAGGATTCAGGACTTGCAGCAAATAGATCGGCATGGAGATAAGCACGCTTTTGATAAGTGTCAGCCCTACTTCCTTTGGAGAGGAAGCGGTGCTCCCATCCTGCAATTTTTGAACGAATTTTATTAATAGGATCATAATACAACATTTTGGTTTTGTGACCTTTGTACAGAGGGGCTCCAAGGTATGTAACGGGAAGTTTCTTCATGGAGAATCCTGTGGTATGAATGACCCTGTGTGCAATCAAATTAGCTTTCTTTCCGGGGTAGAAGGAAATTTTGGCGTGGTTGATTTTCTGGCCCGATATCTCCTCATAGTCCTCCAGAAACTGCATAAGTTTTAGAAGAGAGTTATCCTCACAATTAGTGAATAATATGACATCATCAGCATAAGTAAGTGAGAAACTCTAATGTTACTCCCTATCTGGTAGAACATATATGGGTTGGAGTCAAAAAGATGATCCAATCCTCTTGAAAGTGCTTCCGCTGCTAGAATAAAGAGCGCAGGGAAAATGGGATCTCCTTGTCTGAGACCCTGACTGGATTTGAAAAAACCACCTGTTTCACCATTAATGAGAACAATGAACCAGCAGTTTTCAATCAATATTTTTATAAGTTGAATGAAATTGAGAAAGGATCCCATTTTTTCAATATCTTGTAAAGGAAGCTCCATTTGATCCTATCATAAGCCTTTGTCATGTCTAATTTGATTATCAAATTCCCCTTGCTGTTCCTAGCATCGATGGAATAGATCAATTTTTGTGCAAGCAAGATGTTATCTCCAATGAGTCTGCCTGGGATGAAGCTACTCTGTGGCGGTGAAATGAGGTGTGGGAGGTTCTGAGCAAGTTTCCTATATAGGAGCTTGGAGAGGATTTTGTTGGAAACATTGCACAGGGAGATAGGACGGAAGTCATTCCAAGACTGAGGTGATTCCACCTTAGGGATGAGAGTAATACTGGAGGCGGTGAAACTTCTAGGCATGGGAGTTCCTGAGAAGAAATCTTTCACCACGTCAATGATGTCCTGTTTGATGAAGTCCCAACATTCTTGATAGAAAGCAGAAGTGAGGCCGTCTGGGCTCGCCACACTATCCCTGCTAATGCTGAAAACCACTTCTTTAATTTATTTTTCTGAAGGTATGGAAATAAGCACATCTCTAGAATCCTCCGATATAGAAGGGAATGTGAATTGGGGATCATACTCCAAGTCGTGGGAGCTGGCTGCAGTAAGGAGTTCTTCAAAATACATTACTGTTGAATCCTTGATTTGATTGGGGTCCGTGATCTATTGGCCATCGACCAAGACTCTGTGGATGCGGGAATGTATGCGTTTCTTTTTTACCAACGCGTCGAAGAATTTAGTGTTCCTTTCACCTGCTTCTAGCCACTTGCAATTGCTCTTTTGTCTCCAGAATTCAGACTCAAAGGATAAAGCTTGGATCAGCTCAGCGTTTCTTTTGTTGAGTTCAATGGGGTTTGCCTCCGTAGGTCGTCTGTCAAATTGTTCTTCCATCTCGGTAGCCTTGGCTTTAGCCTGTTCCACCCTGCTGAAAATATTTCCAAAGGTATCTCTATTCGATTGTTTGAGGAATTCCTTCCTATGATAAAGTTTAAGCTACAATCGGTACATGCCATAGCCCATGATGGGGAGATTCCAAGAGTGTTTCATCGTGTCAAGAAATGTTGCATGCTTGGTCCACACATTGAGAAAAATCTGAATGATGATGGACCTTTGTTCTTTGAGTGGGAGGAAGTGATGAGAAGAGGATGGTGGTTAGAGGTCCTTCTCGGTAGGTGTGAGACGCGAGTACAAGTAAATGCGTCAGTCCATTCATTCGAGTAAAGATTTCTATCTAATCTCCTCCAAACTCGATTGTTGGTCCAAGTGTATGGTTCCCCCTCAAATCCAACATCGATAAACCCAGTATCTAATATCATATCTGAAAAATCCCCCATATGTCCATGAGTGTCCAATTGCCCTCCCAGATTTCGCTGGCAGTCAAAAAGGTGTTGAAATCTCCTCCAACTAGCCAGGGAGTCTCATCCAAAGCAAGCACATTAAGCTCTTCCCACAGGATTCGTCTAGAAGATCTATTGCATTTAGCATAGACAAAGGTGCAACACACAGTTTCTGGGATGAGACCAGATGTAACCTTAACATGAAGAAATTGTTGATTGTCTCAAAGAACCTGCACATTAACAACTTGAGACGAGAAACACCAGATTTTGTTATTTGAGTTAGTGGCGACAAAGGAAAGACCAAACATACAAGTAAAGACATACTCATTAAGCTGAGCTAACGATTCTAGAAGAACCAAAATATGAGGTTTATGTTCCGAGATCAAGTCACAAAGAACTTTTTATTTTGAAGCTTTACCAATCCCTCTAATATTCAAAAGTAAAATTTTAATCATTTAGAAAATGGTAGAAGAGTTGGACCTTGTACTTCTTTTCAGGAGTGTTTTGGGAGATCTGTTACCTTTCACCTTTTTACCTTTGGCCGTGGGGGCGGTGGCTTTGTGGGAAGGGGTAGCATCCTCGCTTGAGTTGTGTCTTTTATGCCTGTTATTTTCTGCAGACTCAAATAGTGTGAAAGTCACTTTCACAATCTCAATCTCATTGCTGGAAATAATCTGAGTTTCACTTTCACAGTCGGTAGCATCTGTTTCTAAGTTTGCCAACAACTGGAATCTATTGGAGATAGGTGTGTTGTCGCCCTCTTCAGTGCCATCAGCCTCCTTTTCCTGATTTGTTTCTGATTACCCTGTCGTGTTGGGTGACAGCGGTTGAATTTTACTAGTGTTGGCAGTTGCATGGGATTTGGATTTTTCTTTGAGCTCCGTCATAGAACTGATAGCGTCAATATCTTCAAGTATCCCTTCTTCCATTCTTTCTTTGTGCGGGCCATCAACCTCCCAATATTTATCCAGGAGAGCAGTCAGAAGAGGATCCTCGTATTCAAAATAATCTCTTTCATCCTCCAAATGAGGTTTTTGTAGTAGAGGATTGAGTTCTTCCTTTTCCTTGATAGGTTCAGCATTAGGAGTAGTAATTTTCCGCCCCTAATCCTTTTGGCTTGTGTAGTTGTTATAGGTCTCCTTATCCCTACTACACTCTCCCTGATCCTGTACTTCCTCAGCTAACACCAAATCATGGTCATGTAATATCACATTGTTTTCAACAGGAGCGATTTCATTGTGGTTCGGGATATTGAACACAACCTTCTTACCCTTATCTTTTTCATTGGCTACTTGTTTAGCTTGTTTATGCACTTTATTAAGTTGTGGTGCTTGTAAAAAAGTTGGATTGATATTCTTGGTTTTAAGCATGTACATAGTATGATCATGTCCAACATGTTTACATAGAGCACAATATGATGGGCAATTTTCATAAATGACCGGCTGTCTAATAGTAATATCTTCAAACTATAAAAAGACAGTTTGAATTTTAGGGCCTGTTAAGTCCAATTCCACACATACACGAGCTAAGCTAGGTCTAGTTAAATCCACAGTAGGTTCATCCATATGAAAAGGTTTACCAACAAGTTTGGCGATGCTAAAGAAGGCCCTTTTTTCAAATAGGTTACAAGGTAATTCCGGAAATTTAATTCAAGTAGGCGCAATAGGTGATTCAATTTGAGGATTAAAAGTAGGTGTCAATTTAAAGACTCTCATATGAAAAGTATCAAATGTCCATTTCTCCCCTAAGCCACAATCGAGAATAATCTTCTTCATGTGACAAATGTATGAGAACATATTTCACATTAATAGCACCAACAGAAACAGATCCTCTCAAGCCAAGTTTAACAATGCGATTTTTAAGGAATGTAAGATTAGGAAATCCATGTGAAAATTTACCAACAAGAGCATATTTCAACCGTTCAACAAGCGTAGCAATTTCAGAGTGAGAGAAAGAAATACCTGGGTCTCCTTTGAAGGAGGAGACCGTACCCATAGCAACGCATTCCTCTTCTCGGAAAGTTTTTTTAGCCACTCTGTTGGGATAAAAATGCAAGCTTGCAACCGTGTTATTTTGAACAACGTTGTAATATGTCTTCTTCCCCGGAGGGACCGCCGGAGTGGGAGGTGGTTGAGATGTAGCTGTCATTAAATCAGCTGGCGGTAGCTGACTTTTCGCTGGAGGATGGCTGTCCGCTGGAGGAAGATTTTCCGTCAAGGAGGCAGCCATCACCAATACATCGCCGGAGGAAGAGTTGGTGGTGATCGGAGAGTGAAGTGGAGGTTGGCCGATGGTGAGGGTTGGTGGTCAAGTAGTAGAGCTGGTCAGAAACATCATCGTCGGCGTTGAAATCGGCGAGAAAATGGTTATGCGACGCGCACCAACAAGCAGCGCTTGCGGTAGCATGGACGGAGCAAAGTGGAGTCTGGATGGCGGAGAGGGGTCGCCTGGAAGTGGGTAGCAGGGTAGCGGCGTCAATTTGTCCAGGAGAATCGCGATGTGTGTGAAAACACACACACCGTGAGGTGAAACGCGGCGTGTGGGCGCGTCCGATGGAGCATGGAGACGTGAGTCGGAGAGAGGGACGAAGGGAACGTGGCGGAGCTATTGCCGGCGAGAGTCGCCTGAGATGAGGTGGAGAGCGGCGGTCGGAGCTTAATCTCCAGAATAAGAAGTTGTCCTGTTGCTGCTGGTTTCATTGTTTTCCATTTTCGTTCAAGAGCTTTTTAGCTAACACAAATCTTATTTCTTCTTATTTTTTGAACCCTGGTTTAGTTCATTGATAACTAATTGAGATTGTTTCTTCCAATATCCCACAATCTCATTGTACCTTCAACACACACACATTTCACCAATTGTGCCAAAATTTAATGCACATTCGTTCCAATTCCTGTTCCAAATATGTCTAATGTACATTATGGTGATGATACCTCAACATTCGTGAGCCATTTTAACATCAATCTTAAACACGTGTGAGATTATGTCTAAGCTTTCATATATAACGGTCTGATTGACAATCATGTGGCCTGAATGAAGGTTGCACCATTTTGAATATATAAGATCAGAGACCAGATACCATATCTCAATATTCGCCCACTAAAAATTGTTCAAAACTTTATCGAATGTATTCTTTTGTGTGTTCAATCATATCTAACGGTCTTATCAAAATTTTAACGTTCTAATTAGGCGAAGCAGTACAACAATATAAGATAGTAGTTATATCTGTGAAATACTAACAAGTTTAAATATACAAATATGCTTTATATTATTGACATGTATCAATCTCACGAAAAATATTTTATGTTTGAAATTAACTTAATTCGCACATTGTATACTTTTTTTCGCTCATTAGCGTGTCCAGAACGTGTTTTTCTTATTTCCTTTTTATTAGTTTTCTTAGAAAAATATTAATTATTTGAAATTATATTAGGAACGGTTATTTTTTAAAAAATAGGAACGGTTATTGGAACTGACGTTGTTCATAACTTTTAGGAATGACCAAAGGAACATTATTTTATATGGGCACACAAGGTCATGAGTTAAAACGGTGTCGTTTTTTTCTGTTCACAAACGGTGTCGTTCTAGTGACAAAACGACGTCGTCTTGTTAGTTTGGAACGGTCATCGTATTACATTTTGGAATGGTGATTCCAAAATTTTCGTATATAAAAGGTACTTATCTGATCTTTCCCCACTCTCTTCCTCTTCCAACCTATACTTTACTTTTCTTCTTCTTCTTCTCTCTCTCTCTCTCTCTCTCTCTATTTGTTGCCACCATCGTCTGCCACCACCACCACCACCTCTGTCCATCGCATTTGTCCGCCACCACCACCACCTTTGTCCGGCGCGCCACCATTTCTGTTGCTCGCCACCATTGTCGGCGGCCTCTGTCCACTAGCAGCACTCCATTCACCCAAATGAGAGGTTAGCAATTCTATTACATGGGTTTTATAATTCGTAAATATTTTTAGATTATCGTTAGAATATTGTAAATATTTGTTGAAAATTATGTAATGTATGAAATTTTGTAAATGTATTTCTGTAAATATTGTAAATGTAGTGTTTCTGAAATATTGTAAATGTATTGTAAACATAGGATTTGTATTTATTTTTGTAAATGTTGTAAACGT
This sequence comes from Sesamum alatum, assembly GCA_034509735.1. Taxonomy (NCBI): domain Eukaryota; kingdom Viridiplantae; phylum Streptophyta; class Magnoliopsida; order Lamiales; family Pedaliaceae; genus Sesamum; species Sesamum alatum. Next base: position 23,124,970 of record JACGWO010000009.1, on the reverse strand, counting down.
ATTTTCTTTGTAAATGTATGAAATATTGTAAATGGTATTTCTGAAATAGTGTATGAAATATGTACGAAATATACTTCATAGTGTTTATGTAAATGTATTGTAGTAAATGCAGGATTTTCATATATATTTGGAATTAATTTTTTATAATTTTTCATGTAAAAACTAAATATTATTTGGAATTTTTATGTATATTTGTCTAAAAATTTCTATAGGATGTTCCGTAAATTTTCATGTAAAAACTGAAAATTACTTAGAATTTTTTTTAAATTTTCAGAATTTTTTGTTGTAATTTTTAAGAAATTTTTTGAATTTAGGATTATATGAAGATTATGTAATTTTAAAGAAATATGGAAATTTTCAGAATTTTTTTGCAATTTTTAAGAAGTTTTTGGAAATTAGGAATTTATGAAAACTATGTACGTTAAAAAAATCTAGAAAATTAATTGGAATTTTTCTGTATTTTTTCAAGATTTGTTTTTGATAATTTTTAAGAAAATTTTTTAATTTAGAATTTGATGAAAAATATGTAATTTAAAGAAACCTAGAAATTTTGAGAATTATTTTGTATGTTTTAAAATTTCTTTTGAAATTTTGGAGTTTAGGATTTTATGAATATTATGTTATTTTTAAAAAAATAAAAAAAATTCAGTATTTTTCTGTATTTTTTTAGATTTTTTCTGTAATTTTGAATTTTTCTGAATATATGTTAATGTGGGATTTTATGTAAATTTTCATGTAATTTTAGGAAATTTACGAAAATTTTGAGATTTAGTATACATGTTAGGAATACGAAAATTTTGAGATTTAGTATACATGTTAGGAATATTTTCAATAATCTAATAATTATTAGATTATTTTTGGATTTAGTATACAATTTTAGAATTTAGTATACATTTTATGAAATTCAATAAACTAACAATTATTAGATTAATTTTGAGATTTAGTATACATTTTAGGAAAAATTTTACTAATTATATTAATACATAATTATTAATGTATTTAGACAATTATTAGAAAATTTTAGATAATTAGATTAATTATGAAATTTCGGAAAATTGTAATTATTAAAAACGATTATGAATTACATTATTTATAAAAATTCATAAACTAATATTTCGAGTAAATGTCTAGATCATGTCTAGTGGTGGTATGCCTCCTCCAGGATGTGGACGCGGCGTGGTCATGGCCGTGGGCGCGGTCGTGGCCCGCCGGTTCCACCACCAGCGGGTTCTGCTTCCCAGGTTGCGGAAACAGCATTGAGACCACCCCCACCACCACTAGTGGCTGGCCACTTAGTTGCCGCACCAGACACGATACCGGAGGTAGAGCCGTCTACTCCGACACCGGCCGCACTATATGTTGGACTGTCTACTCCGGCATCGGCGGCAGATCCAGCACATCCATGGGCTACACCACCTCCAGCGCCTCCACTTGCACCAGTAGTCCCCCACCATCATCGCACTAGTATATCACCCTGGCGGACGCTAGCTACTAATTTTTTCTTCTTTTTTTTTTTGTTATGTTAGAAAATAACAATAGGTAATTCAGGAAATAAATATTCTCGTATAGAATAAATAACCTATGTGCATGCCAATTAATCAATAATCACATTAACACATAATCGTGGATGGATTAAACCTGTAGCTGCGTAAGTATGTCGATCCACGTATCGGGATCTGGTTCGCCTACAAGCTCATGCCTCGATTGGATCACGAACACACATCTTTCTCATTCTCTAAGATTACCTTATGTACATCTTCAAGATCCCCACGAATATTTGTGAAAATCACGAACACGCCTTGCTCGCCTGGATGGTGATGCTCCAGAAAAGACGTTGAGAGAAATAGAGATAGAGATAGAGAGAGAGAGAGAGAGAGAGAGAGAGAGGAAAGGTATTTGGAGAGAGTATATTTAGGAGTATTGTGATCAACTCGATTGGTATCACACTATTGTGCTTTTATGTTTTTGGACCATAGAAGCACACTATTTATAGGTGTGCACAATAGGAGTCCTATCCCAATACGAAGTATAGGAGACGACAAACTCTAGACCTAAGAGGAGTCCTCCCAACCACAAGTTTGCGAAACTTCAAAACTCTTAAAATATGGATGCATATCCAATATCTATAACTCATACATATTTAACTTAATCTCCACGATACCCAACATCTCAGTTTCCCAATCTCACATTCATCCCTTCATACAGAAATAAGGCATGCGGTCAAATGAGAAAGGAACGGAGAGGAGAGTTATATTAAGTCATCACCGAGCTAACATAACCCTTTAACTAAACAACTCGCTATGTACCCCAAACTATATGGTCGCACTTAATCAAGCATCTCTAGATTCCTCAATAAATAGAGCATCCTTAACTTACTCAAATATGTATTTGAGTTCATGATTGGTCGGACATTTTCCAACAAAGTTGCCCGAGCTATGAACCATTGAACACAAGTGCGTTACCAACTTAGTTCTTTCTCAGCCTTTCATACCAATCAGCTTGGTCTTGACAGCTTTTCTAGACATGCTCTGACAGACCAAATCACACTTGGCCATTGGATGACATGCTAAAGTAGCATCATTAAGCTTACAGCTCATGACATGGTCCAGAGTTCCAAAGAGTACAAGAAACAATATGGGCTCACACAGTGATGAAGTAGGGACTCATTCAGTCACTCCTTATAAGAGGTCGTCTCAAAGCATATGTACTATGAATACATGTTATGATGGAGCTCCCACTCAGCTTGGGCATGTCACTGCACTTAACATCATATGAACCTAAGTCCGGTCGCTATCAACGCACCGAACTTGCGCTCTACTAAACAGTTAGTCTCTTAATGCCTTCTAGTAGTTCGCACGTTCCGCTAAAAAATAGACCTTTTATGAAGTTCGAACACACTTCATAATCGATCAAATATGTGATCTCATCTTAGCTTCTTTAGCTAAGGCGACTATTCAATATACATGGTCTTTCCCCACTTCTCAAGTGTGAAGGCGATTGTTCGCATAACTCACTTATGCAAAATATTCTGTCAAGTCTCATCCTGGTCGCTATCACAGCGCCAGGGCGGTTGCCCATGTGAGAGGGCCAATCAGAGCCTAGTGAAATTTCATAATTCAGTACCAATCGTATGTTCTAACAAACTACAAGAATCAAATTCTACATGATCCTTTACCACTAACACGCTTTCATCAATACCAAGGCTTAGTAGAAGGAATGAGCACTCATATCGCTCATAGAACATGTTGGAGAACAATTATGCGCATGTCTCATCAATAATATCCCGTATACTAGGTCTTCCAACAATACTTGGCGCCTAAAATATATAGAGTTTCACTATGTGCATCACATATGCATCACGACCAGATAATCTTTAGCTGATCTACTTCCATAAATATGTTGTTGATCACTTAGTTGCATCATGAAATGTGCATCAAGGATCACTTTGATATCTACTCACCATTCTAATTATTGAGCACAAGACTAGTTATGTACACATATTGTACATCAAACATTCTACAACACTCACGAACACAGGACTAGTTAGCATTTCTTTTCTTCTTTCAGTTTAAGGCATCTCTTTTAATTAAAAACACTGTGGTTATGAAGTATCAATAAGGATAGTATGATATGTATAGAACTTTAGTATCCGAACACTAAGTATGCATATACTTTCTCCCATGTCCATGTGAAAGACTGCCCCAGTATTTGGTGATTTCTCCATGTCACTTTTAGCCATCAAACTTCGTCGTCCACACCGCAGCGAGAGTTAAATTCTCTCACTATATTGACATATCTGGTGATCAGCTCGACCATCGTTAAGCCTATCAACTGATAGCTTGATGGAATCGATCTTATCACTGCTTGGACAATCATTCATGTTATAAATGTAGCTTTCAAGCATGAATCTTATGCTTGGCCCACTGCTTGAATTAACTAGAAGATCCACATTGATCCTCACGTCCACTTCTCAATTAGATACATCAATCAGCTAGCAATACCTAGATGAAAGTGGCGACAGTGGCTATGGCGAATTCAGACAAATCTCACTATCAAGGAGAATGTCTCAAAACAACACACCTCAAGTATGCGTAAATATTTCACCGTCAGTTGACTTTTATACTCATAATAAACTATATTGCATTTAGAAACCACATGTTTCAAAATGTCCTTGCACATAGATAGAATATCAACTTTCTTTCTTTGTTTTGTTTTTTAGACATTAGGCTTATCAATTTTCTTTAAGCACTTCTCTGCTGGAAGTGTTAAGTGAAGTCGATTCGTAAACTTGACTCATCAATTTCCATCCAACAATTGTGGAGGATACCCACTTAGTCTCGTATAGACGAGGGGGAATATTTTAATGTTCACTTCTTGTTTGTGGAATTTGAGAATCTTTTCTCTAGTTAGACACTCCCATTGTCTTTTGAGTCACTTCGACTATACTTGCAATAACTGAAGATGAATAATATATGATCATTGCAGAGAAATGGCGTTTCTCTGTGGAATCTTTCACTCTCATAGTTAAAATTCCATTGACCTCACGGACCTCAAAAAGGTTCCTTGTAAGGAATCTATATTGCATGACTAATTTATCTGTGGACCTTTGTTCATATCTTGCCCATTCAGTGGGTGTGTGCTATATGCTTGTTGTCATATCAACAAGAGTTGGGGAACTTAATGAGGCACTTTACCATATTGTAGGTTGCATTTAAAAATTGCATCTACCCAAGTGGTAGGCTTAAAACATTGATTGGCATTATTTAAAGGGATAATTGCAAAAAACTCCCCTGTGGTTTTATTTATTTGCAAAATACTACCCTGTGATTTATAAATATGCTAAAAAATCCCACTACTTTGAAAAATAATGCACCCTTCCCCCGATTTTTTTTAACAAAAAGGGGTGTTTTTGCAGGGTGTTAGATTCTATAGGGGGCTTTTAGGCTATTTAGAAAGCACAGGTAGATTTTTAGCAATTTTAATAAAGTACAGGGGTGTCTTATGCAATTTTCCGTTATTTAAATGGACTTGAATTAAATGGGATTTAATTCTTGGACCTTTTGTAATTCGATTACAATAAAATCCCGTCCATTAAATCTTGGCCCAAGAGAGATGTTGATTTCACTTTTGGAATTAGAAGAAGTTCGAATTCTTCTAAAAAGAGATGATAGCTTGACTTATCTCTTTTGTTAAGAGACACATCAACCCCAATCAAGCCTCCTTCACTTGGTATAATTTAATGATACCTTGTAAAGTGGTAGGCTTGATTGAAGATTAGTGGGGATTGATTGGAATGTATCTAAACATCCTTGGATGAACCTAGACACATTTCAATAATCCCATTAATGATGTATATATATATGTGTGTATATATAATCATCAAAATGAGACAATTCGTTATTCATCTTTTCTAGGAAAAAGAAGAGAATGCTCATATCTCTCTCTCTGTCTCTCACTCATATTTTTGGCCCCCTCTCTATTCATATCCCTCTCACTTTCTTGCTTCATTAATCTAGGATCAATTGTAGAACAAAGCTACACTAAGAAGGATACACTAATTCGATAGAGTGATCCTTTTCTTGATCTCTTCTTCTAGGTTGGTTTTCTCTAGCAAGAAAAATATGACTTTTCCTGATGCAGTGTGGACTACATTAGAGGATTCATACATTTGAATCTACTGACAGGGGACGGATCCTCTTCTAGGAACCCACCGTCCTCACTATACACTCTGACTGCACTGGCAAGGCTTATAATGAACATGTCCGCAATATGATCACCTGTCGCCAGATCCAAGATACAGCCATCGTGTGCACGTAACTGTTGTGGTTCCTCAAGTCTGAGGACTACTCCCGTACTATCGGAACTGATGAACTGCAATCATACCGACCAAGCCTACAAGGCTTCCATATGACGATCCCCGCGAGTCAGTTCAGTCGGCTCGACCCCAGTCGACCAATCCACTAAGATCGTGTAGGCGTCCTACACCTGTCGCCAATGAAACACGACACTCATCTAATGAATACGACTCTTGGTGCAAGTCTCAATAGGACTCTCTATGCCCTGTCTCGAGGTCCTTGACTTGGAATGTTTCAGACCCAAGCCTTCATTAGTTTGTTTTATAACCACCATCCAATGCGTGACCAACTGCATGAGTTGTTAATGTGGTCTGTGGACTTTGTTATGATACATATAAAACGACATTTAATATATGAAAAATGAGCACAACAAAGATGATACAAATGGTAACGAATACTCATTTTAATCATTACATAATATTACTTTACATCGAGTTGTCAAATATATTACATAAAGGCCAATCTAATTGTCTTTCTGGTCACCTATTGACAATCTCCCACTTGACCTAAAGCTAATCACCCATTGAACTCAAAGTCATCTTATCCCGAGGCTGAGTATGGGCAATTTGCGACAACGGCTTAGTAAGTGGATCTGCTATGTTTTTCTGCCGAGTTGACTCTGTCCATCCGAACTTCACTTCTGCTAACCATCTCTCTTAGCAGATGACAACGTCTAAGAATGTGCTTGAATCGGTGATGAGATGTTCGTTCCTTTGCTTATGCAATCACCCAGTTGTTATCACAGAAGATAACCACTGGCTCAGAAATGCTAGGCACCTACACCCAACTCTTGGATGTAGTTCTTAATTCAATTGTAGCCGCTATGTATTCAGACTCTGTAGTGGAATCCGTTGTTGTAGCCTGCTTTGAACTCTTCCAAGAAACCACGCTAAGATTAACACGAAACCAAACTGGGACTTGGCATCATTGTCATTCGACTGGAAGCTAGCACCGTTGTAGCCATCAGTATCAATTCTCCACCACTGTAGACCAAGAGCATGTCCTTAGTTCTTTTTAGGTACTTAAGAATGGTCTTGATTGCACTCCAGTGTGCCTTTCTGTCACACGCCTGATATCGACTTGCTACGCTCAAAGCGAAAGCCACATCAGGTCTAGTGCACTGGACATCGTATTAGAATAGGTGACTATGAAGTCAATCTAGTTAGGCTTATGTAACCTGTTTCTGACTTTCATGGTATAAATAATTTATTCTGAATAAAAGTGATGTTCAGTTACGACATTTATACTTTTATTGTGTTCACTTACTGTTTAATACCTATAACTGCTCAATGTACAAGCAAAGCCCACAGACCGAAAATCTTAATCTAAGAAGTTGGACTGCTCATAGGTTGACAAGTCATGAAATCAGCTTCTGTGAATCCGTTTGAAAATACTCCAAATTAAGGACCTTGAGATCAGGTATCGAGGATCCATTTGAGACTTGCACTAAATGATTGTAGTCGCATCTCATCAACAAGTGATGAAGATCGTCCGTGCAATATTACTGGGTTAGCTAGCTTGGTGCCGACTGACTGAGGCGACTCGTGGGAATCATCATATGGGAAACCTTGAGTAGGTTGGTCAGCATGACTTATATTCCAAGTTCCGACAGCATGAGATTAGTCCTAGGACTTGAGGGACTACGACAGTCATATGCACACCATGTCTGTATCTTAGGTTTGGCGAGAGGCTACCAAGTCGAAAGACTTGGTTGCTATAAGCCCTATCTAGTACAGTGTTGTATGGACGATAAGTCTGAAGGCAGAATCCGTTTCCTATCAAACTGTTGACAGTAGTGTCTCATTTATACTCTCAGACTCGTTTCCTATAAAATCTGTGGTCATAGTGACTGAACAGTGGATAAGATTCCAGTGACGTTTCAGTGGGTGAACAAGTGTAGGGTTAAGTCGAGAATGGGTATCGGCGTCCAAGATCTATACCTTAGACTTTTAGCTGTGAGATAGTAGATGGAAGAACCATGCTCATACGCATTCGAGAACCTAAATTTTCACGCTATGATTTCACCTTGTCTCTAGTGTCGTGGACTGTTGCTAGACGGCCCCATGGTGACGGACGAATTTTTATCATGGGATGATGGGACATACGGCTAAGTCTAGCTGAAGGGGAACCTAAAAAGTCACACACAATTCACTGAAAACAGAGTAATTAATTTGGAATTAATTCTAGGAGATCAAACAATTTAATTAGATTAAATTGGTCCTCTTTTGGAGTGTCAAGCCTTTAAACATTAATTGGATTAATTAGGCTTTATTCATAAATTAGATTTATGAGGGAATGGGGTATTTTCGTCTTTAAGTAGAATAAAGATGGAAATATTGGCTTAAGTATTTATTTTATATTTATTAAAAGCCCATTAGGATTTGTTGGAGTATTTAAATATGATTGAAAAGTCCATTCCATAACACCCATCAAAGGATGGACGGACGGGACCGAATCTTGGGGCTAGATGAGATAGGATTAAGTTTGACTTGATCAAAGCCTAGGTTGACTAGGATTTGACTAGGTCAAAGTCCTAGTTGATTGTGGTGTGCCTCTTTGTAAGTGGTTGAGTAGGACTAGGAAAAACTCTTCCTTATAAATACCCAAACACACACACAAAAACATTAATCTGTACAACTCTCTCATCTCACACACACACACACCTAGCCGTCACCCCTCTCTATCTCTCTCGTCCATCACTCTATCACCACCTCAAAAGAGTCTTCTTGTTTCTCTTGTTTTTGATATAAGGGAACATGTTGTAATAGGTGATCGTGAAGCCAATCTGAATAGGCTAATGTAACCTATGTCTGAACAATTTCAGTGTTTTAATAATTATCATGAATAAGAAAGTGATATTCATTTGGCTCAATACTTTGTTTGTGTTCACTTGTGTCTTTACATTAACTGTTCACTGCACAAGCAAAGCCCATAGACCGAAAACACATTCCGAGAAACTAGAACTGCGCATTAGATGGTAGTTCATGAAATCAGTTTCTCTGGATCGGTTTGAAACACTCCAAGTCAAGGAATCTCAAGATAGGGTATCGTGAATCCATGTGAGACTTGCACTAAGCAATTGTAGTCGCATTTCATCGACAAGTGACGAGGTTCGTCCATGCAATATTAGTGGGTCAACCAACTACGTGACAGTTGACTGAGGTGACTCGTGGGAACCTTCATATGGAAGACCTTGAGTAGTGTCGGTCGGTATGACTTGTGTTCCCGATTCCAACAGTACCAATTGGATCCTCGAACTTGAGGGATTACTAAGATCACCTACACACTGTGCATGTATCTTAGATATGGCAAATGGCTACCAAGTCGAGTGACTTAGTTGTCATAAGCCCTATATAGTGTTGTCAAGATGTGTAGCGTGACAGTAGGTCTGAAGAAAGGATCCATCTCCTGTCAGAAGGTTGACGGTAATATCTCACTTTACTCTGAGACTCATCCCTGATAAATCTGTGGCCACAGTAACTGAACAATGGGTAAGACCCCTATGATGTTTAGTATGGATGAGGCAAGGCTTAAGTCAAGAATGGGTACCTACAAATCCATGCCCTAGACTCTAAGCAGTGAGATTGTAGATGGAAGGATAAACGTATTGAAGAGCCTAAATGTTCACACCATAAACATTCACCTAGTCTCTAGTGCCATGGCCCGTCGCTAGACGGCCACCCATGGTGACGGGCGAATTCCCTTCATGAGATGATTGGGAATTCGGCCAAGTCTAGCTGATAGTGAACCTAAAGAGTCACACACAATCTGCCGCAACAAAGGTATTTAATTTAGAATTAATTTAGAGAGGTTGAATAATTTAATTAGATTAAATTGGTTCCCTTTCCTTTCTTGGATTGTTGGTTCTTTTAATTAGATTAAATAGAATTAAATAATAAATTATATTTATTGAAATAAATTAAGTGGGCGTAAAATAAATATTAATTTATTATTTATTTAAAAGCACTATGGTTTATTTAAATAGAATTTAAATATTCCATGATTAATCCATCAAAGTGATGGACGGATGAGATTAAAGAGGAGAGATCAAAGACCTGGATTAGTTTGACTAATCCAAGTCTAATTTGACTAGGACTTTGACTAGGTCAAAATCCTAGTCAAACCATACTTCTAAAGTTGGAGTTTGAAGAGGAATAGGATTCCACTTCTATAAATACTCCTAGAATGAAACTTGAGATGGATGATCAACTAGTGAACAGACACACACACACACACACACACTAGGGCTCGGCCACTCTCTCTCTCTCTCTCTCTCTCTCTCTCTCTCTCTCTCTCGTCCCCAGTCCTCTCAAGAAAGGTTTTTTTCGTTCCTTGTTTTCATACAAGTGAACTTTAGGAGGATTGATCATGTTAGTTAATAACGCTTGGTCGATCCGTCCTCTCTATAAATATACACTTGATTTTTCGCTAGCACGAGGATCAAGATACGTGGATGGATTGCGTGTACGATTTATAGGGTCTCTTATTTGAGATCTTGGTGCAAATTGGGGAAAAACGCTAGTAGCGGTTTGAAGACAAAAATACAACCGGGTAGGTTCTTTTATTGTTGTGTCTTCGTTTTACCCTATGGCCTCCATGATATGTATGTTTAGTTTATTCATGAGATACACCGAATACCCCGGGAGGTTCAAGGGAACACCCTTGAACTTGTTATTTATGATTACGTATATGCATGTTTAAATTTCATGTCGTTATTTTATATCGCGCTTCCACATTTGCACTCCTCCCGGGACGATCCACACGCCATCCATTGGCTTATAGAACACACGAACAATCGATCACGTTAACTAATAGCATTTTGGTCTATTGGTTCTCCCCTTTTCTTTTTGATCTCTTGCTAGCACGAGGGAATCAAGATCTAGTGAATTGCGTGGACGATTTAGAGGATGCTGGGATCTAGGTGGCAAATAGGGGAACAACACGTGTAGCCGAATGAAGAAGTCTACAACGGGTAAGTACGCTTGTAGTGCTTTCTTTCGTTCTTACCCTATAGCCTCCATGAAACTTACATGCTTCTTTTTCTTTTATTCATGAGATACACCAAACGTCCGGGAGAATAAAGGGAACACCCCTTGATTGACTCTTTAATTCCATCATTTTATATATGTTTTCATTTATTATGTTTAAACGCACGCGCCCTCTCCCAGGACGATCAACGTTTCCTTACACAGAGTACTGAATGCTGCTTACAGCTGAGGCATAAAGAATGTCTGACATCCGTTTAATCTCCTCATCAGTTTTAGGAGACTGCTTCTTGGACATCTTAGTTCCATGTCTCATAGGAAGGGATCCTCGTCTTGAGTTCTCCATCTTAAATCTCTTCAAGACCTTCTCAATATACGAGGATTGGGCCATTCCTAACATTCTTCTAGATATATCCCTGTATATCATGATGCCAAGGATCTAGGATGTTTCACCCATATCCTTCATGGAAAATTGAGTTGACAACCAAGCATTAGTGGTACCCAACATCTTAACATCATTCCCAATGTACAAGATGTCGTCTACGTAAAGCATAAGGAACGCAACTGAGCTCCCACTGATGTTTTTGTATATACAAGGATCAGACTCGTTCTTATTGTAATCATATCCCCGTATGACTTCATCAAAACGTATGTTTCAACTTCGGGAAGCTTGTTTGAGGCCATAGATGGACCTTTGGAGACGGCAGACCTTCTGCTCTTCTCCAACAGATGTGAATCCCTCCTGTTGATTCATATAGATCTCTTCCTCTACGAAACCGTTGAGGAAGGTAGTTTTCACGTCCATTTGCCATATCTCATAGTCAAACCATGCTGCTATGGCAAGCAGTATCCGAATGGACTTAGCCATTGCTACATGCGAATAGGTCTCCTTAAAGTCGACCCCGGGTTGTTGAGTATAACCTTTCGCCATAAGCCTGGCTTTGAAGGTTGTCACCTCCCCGTTAGCTCCAAGCTTACATTTGGGCTTTACACCTTTTGGTGGGTCCACTAGCGCGTCCAAACCTAGTTTGTACCATGAGTCCATTTTGGATTTCATGGCTTCAACCCACTTATCTGAGTCAATGTCCGACATCGCTTCTCCGTACATCTTTGGATCATCATCCAATTGACTGGTCAAGCCTAGAAATCCATACCTATCAGGTGGCTGGGATACTCTAGCTAACCTACGAAGGACTGAAACATCATCAGTGGAAACTACAGGCTCAGATGTTGTTGTTGCTTTCTCATGAGGCACCTCACTTGATTTCTCAAGGAGTATCAAATTGCGTCTGCTATCCGATGCGAAACCCTTTTCCAAGAACACTGTGTTCCGTGAAACAAAGATCATTTGCTCAGAGGTATCATAGAAATAATACCCTGCAGTTTCTTTCAAATATTCGGACGAACCTGCATAAACTTGACCTGGAGTCTAATTTATCTCCCATTGATCTCTTAATGTATGCGGAGCTACCCCACACTCTCAAGTATTTGTAGGGGGCAGGCTTGCCATGCCATATCTCATATGGTGTCTGGGATATCTTCTTAGATGGAACAATGTTCAGGAGCTTGGATGCCGTCTCAAGAGCGTATCCCCAAAAGGACAAGGGGAGTTCGGTAAAGCTTATCATTGACCGGCCTATGTCCAACAAGGTTCGATTCGTCCTTTCAGTCACACCGTTCAACCGCGGTGTTCCAGGAGGAGTCCAGTGAGAGATAATTCTATTCTCTTTTAGGTAATCAATGAACTCACCAATTAAATACTCTCCACCTCGGTCCGACTAAAGGGCTTTGATCTTGCAACCGGTTTGGTTCTCAACTTCAAGTCTGTATTCTATAAACCTTCAAAAGGCTTCATACTTGTACCTCATCAGGTAAACATTACCATACCGTGAGTGATCATCGGTAAAGTTTATGAAGTACGAGTACCCACCTCTTGCTTGAGTATTTAATGGTCTACAAATGTTTGTATGGATCAAATTCAACTGACCATTGGCTAGGATGCTTTTTTCAACAAAGGATTTATTGGTCATCTTTTCCTTCAGACAGGACTCACAAGTTGGTAGGTTGTCCAAATCGTCTATTTCTAGACATTTTGAGTCCACCAACCTCCTTATCATATCCTTCGAGATATGACCTAACCTCGCATGCGATATCTGTGCATTATCTTGATTATCATGTTTACGTTTGTGTTCGACAGTCATAGTCCAATTAGACAATTAAAGTATGTACAGACCGTTTACTAGTGCACCAAGCAGATGAGAAATACCATCATTAATAATATAAAAACTATTTTTATTAATGGTAAACGAGTACCCCTTCTTATCTAGGACGTGGTTTGAAACAATATTTTTAATCATGTTGGGTACATAGAAACAATCTTGAGTCCAACCTTAACATGATGACTAATGGCTAACTCTGTTGATCCTACGGCTTCCACAGCAATGGCCTTGCCATCGCCTAGCCTTAGAATCATCTCATCCTTGGTTAGCCTTCTTTTTCTTTGCAGCATCTGCATATCATTGCAGATGTGAGCACCACATCCGGTATCCAATACTCATGAAGCAAAATTAGTTATCATGTTTACTTCAACCACAAGCATACCTTGATTGTGTTAGAATAGGTGACCAGAAAGCCAATAGGTTTGGCGATTTGTAACCTATTTGACAACTTGATGTAAATATAATATTATTATGTGATGAATAAAATGAGTGTTCATCACTATTGGTACCTACTTTGTTGCGCTTATTTTACATATGTTAAAACGGTGTTTTACTTATATCACAACAAAGCCCATAGACCACGGTTAACAACTCATGCAGTTGGGCCATGCATTGGATGGTGGTCATGAAACCAATTGATTGAGAGTTGGGTCTGAAATGTTCCAAGTTGAGGACCTCGAGACAGGGCATCGAGAGTCCTATTACGACTTGCATCAAGAGTGTGTTCATTGGATGAGTGCGTGTTTCATTGGCGACAAGCGTGGGACGCCTACACGATCTTGATGGGTTGGTCGACTGGGGTCGAGCCGACTGGAGTGACTCGCGGGGATCATCATATGGAAGCCTTGGAGGCTTGGTTGGTATGATTGGATTTCTCCGGTTCTGATAGTACGGGAGTAGTCTACAGACTTGAGGAACCATGGCAGCCACGTGCACAGGACAGTTGTATCTTAGATCTGGCGAGAGGTGATCATTCTGTAAGACGATCATTATAAGCCTTGTCCAGTATAGTCAGAATGTGTAGCGAGGACGGTGGATTCCAAGAAGAGGATCCGTCCCCTGTCAGTATGTGACAGAGGTATCTCCTAGGCACTCGGAGACACGTTCATGCTGTTTAAAGCTGTGGCCACAGTGGTTGGTTGAACAGGGAATGGTTTCCTGTGTTGACGCAATGAAGCAAGCGTAGTCGCGAGTATTAAGCATAGATGCCTAGTCAAGGATGGGAACCGACGCACAATTCCATACCCTAGACTAAGGCCGGGAGACGGTAGACAGAAGGACCGTACCCTTATGGAATCGGCACCTAGTTTCAAGTGTCATGGACCGTTGCTAGACGGCCACCCATGGTAACGGGCCCTTGTGGGACACGGGCCCAAGTCTAGCTAAGGGTGAACCTAAAGGGTCACACACAAATCACCGAGAAGGTTTCGAGATTGACTTGGAGTCAATCTCGAAGGATAAATAAGTAATTGGATTACTTAAGGGATTGTCCATTGGATGGATGGGTCGATATTGTATCGGGCCCTCGTTTAATCGGTAAATTAGATTTACCGATTAATTATGGAAAGTCGAGATGTTGGATCTTTTGAATTGGATTAAAAGACCAACGGGAATAATTTAAGTGGATATTAAATTGGATTTAATTTTAGGTTCCTCGTAATTGGATTATGGTATAACCTGGTCCGTTAAATTTTGACCCGAGAGGAGAATTAATTCCTATTTTGGAATAGGAAGAAGTTGGACTTCATCCCTAATTGAACATGACCGAGAATGCTCCCTAGGAGGAAGCAAAATTCAGCCATGTTGGATGCAAGGTGGTGGTCGACTTGTCTCTTTTGGTAAGAGACAAATCAACTCTAATCAAGCCCTTCACTTTTGGTATGATTTGATCATAACTTAAAAGTTGGTAGGCTTGGTTGAAGAATTAATGGTGATTGATTGGGATGTATCTAGACATCCTTGGATGAACATAGACACATTCCAATAATCACATTATATATATATATATTGGAATATACTAACACCTTGTGTATGAAAATCATAATTCATCTTTTCTAGGAAAAGAAGATGTTAGAATAGGTGACCAGAAACCCAATAGGTTTGGCGATTTGTAACCAATTATACAACTCGATGTAAATGTAATATTGTTATGTGATGAATAAAATGAGTATTTATCATTTCTGGTGCTTACTTTGTTGCGCTCATTTCACATTTCTGAAAATGGTGTTTAACTTATATCGCAACAAAGCCCACAGACCATGGATAACAACTCGTGCAGTTGGACCACACATTGGATGGTGGTCATTAAACCAACTGATTAAGAGTTGGGTCTGAAACGTTCCAAGTCGAGGACCTCGAGACAGGGCATCGAGAGTCTTATTGAGACTTGCGTTAAGAGTCGTGTTCATTGGATGAGTGACGTGTTTCATCAGCGACAGGCGTGAGACGCATACACGATCTTGATGGGTTGGTCGACTGGGATCGAGCCAACGGGACTTACTCGCGGGGATCATCATATGGAAGCCTTGGAGGCTTGGTCGGTATGATTGGATTTCCCCGATTCCGATAGTACCGGAGTAATCCTCAGACTTGAGGGATCATGATAGTCGCATGCACAGGACGGTTGTATCTTGGATCTGGCGAGAGGTGATCATTCTGTAAGATGATCATCATAAGCCTTGTCCAGTGCAGTCGGAATGTATAGCGAGGATGGTGGATTCCAAGAAGAGGATCCGTACCCTGTCAGTATGTGACAGAGGTGTCTCCTATGCACTGGGAGACACGTTCATGCTGTTCGAAGCTGTGGCCACAGTGGTTGGTCGAACAGGGAATGGTTTCCTGTGTCGACGCAGTGAAGCATACGTGGTCTCGAGTATTAAGCATAGATGCCTAGTCAAAGATGGGAACCGACGCTCAATTCCATGCCTAGATTAAGGCCGGAAGATGGTAGACAGAAGGATCGTACCCGTACGAAATCGGCGCCTAAATGTTCACGCCAATTCACCTAGTCTCTAGTGCCATGGACCGTTGCTATACGGCCACCCATGGTAACGGGCCCTTGTGGGACACGGACCCAAGTCTAGCTGAGGGTGAACCTAAAGGGTCACACACAAATCACCGAGGAGGTTGAGAGTGACTTGGAGTCAATCTCGAAGAATAAATAAGTAATTGGATTACTTAAGGGAAATTCCATTGGATGGACGGGCCGTTATTGTATCGGGCCTCTGTTTAATCGGTAAATTGGATTTTTGATTAAATATGGAAAGTTGAGACGTTGGATGTTTTAATTGGATTAAAAGATAAACGGGAATAATTTAAATGGACATTAAATTGGATTTAATATTGGGTTCGTCATAATTTGATTACGATAAAAATCGTTCCGTTAAATTTAACTGGAGAGGAGAAATATTTCCTATTTTGGAATAGGAAGAAGTTGGACTTCTTCCCTTAATTAAACATGGCCGAGATGCTCCCTTGGAGGAAGCAAAATCAGCCATGTTTCATGCTAGGTGTTATGTTGACTTATCTCTTTTGGAAAGAGACAATCAACTCCAATCAAGCTTTTCCCTTTTGGTATGATTTGATCATACCATAAATTTTGGTAGGCTTGATTGAAAAATTGATGGTGATTGATTGGAATGAATCTAGACATCCTTGGATGAACCTAGACACATTCCAATAATCACATTAATTATGTATATATATTGGAATATACAACACCAAGCATATGTGATTCATTATTCATCTTTTTCTGGGAAAAAGAAGAAGAAAAATTCACTCTCCTCTCCCTCTCAACTCTCGGTTTTCACTCCCCTCTCTACTAGTGTTCTTCACTTGATTTTGAATCAAGAAGAAGAACAAAGTACGTTTAAGAGTACACCAATCCATAGTGTTCTTCTCTTAAACCGATTCCTTCATTAAACCCGTTTTCTTCTAGCAAGGAGAACGTGCATTCCTTCCAGTGTGGTGTGGATCAGCTTTGGAGAATCCATACGTTTGGATTTCGTGAGCATTCCGGAGAAGGAACAACGCAAGTAGCTGGGAGCACACGCTAAACAATCAAAGGTAACGGTTTTACTACGCTTTGATTGATTTAATATTTATCTATGCCCTATGTGTTTAAATATACGTTTCCAATATTTACATATCGTACATCAAACGCCCGATTGAGCACCCAAGGGTACACCCCTTGGGATTCATTTATTTAAATTGGATTTAAATTTACGCACCATTTCTCGCTTTTCTCGCTTCCGCTCGCGCTCCCGGGCGGATCTGCTTTTCTTTCAAGTGGTATCAGAGCCCGATTCGATGTAAGAGCATGGATCTATGTGATTGGCATGATCTACTTGCTTTTATGGCTTTATTGGCATGTTAGATTATATAAATGTATGAATAATATGATGATTCAATTGTTTGAATTTGATGGAGTTTGGCATGCTTATTTTTTATCAGATTAGATCTAAAAAATTGCATGCTTATTTTCAGAAAAATGGTACTGTTATTAAGCTGAAAAAGGATGTTGAATAAAAAAAAAAAAATTGGGATCGGACGGCAGCGGCCGCGCGCGCTGTGCGCAGTCGGCCGCTACCGGCCGAGGCCAGCGCCGGCACAGAGCGCGCGCGCCCGCTGCTCTGTGAGCGCGGGTGGCCGGCCGGCACAACGGGCTGGGTTGTTTTGTGCCGTTTTTCGATGTTTTTTGGAAAATTTAATTTTCTGTATTTTCTGCACAATATTCTGAAAATATGTTAATTTTGCATTTTTGATTTTGGAATAATTGGATTATTCATTGAATTAAATTTGCTTAATTAACTTGGGATTAATACATGCATTGGATGCATTGTTTAAAATGTCCATTAAATTTGAAATTTGAATTTTGCATATTATTTGTATGTTTATGCTTTTGTGATGTTGGACATCACTTGGGTATTTGGAATATCCATTGGTATTTATGCATGATTATTTGGAATAATTATGTTATGTGTGTTGATGGAATTAACATGGGATGATCACAAGAGCCCTAGACCTTATGTATGGATGAATGTATGATCATTTATTTTCTGTTGGGTGGGGCCTGCGTGCCTCTTTTTTTGGGACTATCATCTCCCGTATTTTCAGCCTCATGATGTTAAGGCTTGTTTTCTTTATTACCAATGTATTACTTTCAGTTGTAATGAGAGTAGATAGGATTGGTGAGGTTTTAATTTTAACAAGTATTTGGAGTCGGAGACCCCAAGGAGGAGCATCAAGGCGTGAAACAAGAAGCACTACAAGGCCCATTGGAGTGACAATGGGTATATTATTATTATTGTAATAATTTAGGACCACCCTAGACAGACCATAGACTCACTGCGGGCTCAGTGGGTCGCATAGGTTGGGCTTGTGATCATCCTGACAGGGGTATGCTATGTTTTATGTATGCGGCGTATTTATTTATCGCTTTGAACATTGGATATTTATGCATGCTAAAACACAATAAAGTGATGAGGTCTCGGTCACACACAAACTCTCATTTGGTTGGACCAAATTAAATATTGGGCCCAGAACGGACTTGGATCAAAATGGTATTTTGATCTGTCCGAGCCTTCCATCCACAACAATGTGGTGAGGAAGCTACCACTACCCAAGTGTGGTCTCACGAGTCGTGGCACACTTGGACTAGGGGAAAGCTGCACCATTGTTGTGAACAAAAAGACTGCGCTCGCTGTTTCCCTGTCTCACGAGTCGTGGGGGGCGACAATTTGAGGCATGATTTGGTTGATGGGTCGGGCCCAACACTGAGTAACATGGTTCGCTTGGAGTCCTCAAAACCATGCGAATAGGTGAGGCAAAATATCTTGGGAATCTCATTGGATGAGAATGATATTGGATATCTCCCACGAGGTCTTCTTCATGTGAATTGTAAAAGCGGGGGATGGAGATTACGCTTGTGGATCCCAAGCCCACTAGGAAATGGTTTCCCGAAACTCCACTTGAGAGTGGCGGACTTTCGTATAAATAGTGGGAGGGTTAAAGACTAAAAGACCATGTCTTCAACTTGAACAATAATATTACCATCATCTACTAATTTATGCTTTACATTTTCATTAATGTAGATATGTCTAAGAACCCAATAACCATGATTCTCGAGACTAACAAATTCAACGGAGTGAACTATTCGGACTGGCTGAGAAACCTGAGGATTGTCCTCGATTTCGAGAACCAAGGCTACATCTTGGACGAGCCGCCACCGAGCGACTTACCGGGTCCACGCCTGAAGAACGTTTGATGTTTGAGAAATAACATGAGGACAACCGGAAAGTACGCAGTATCATACTGGCTTCGATGTCTAACGACATCCAGAAGCAGTATGAGAGGCTGGACAAGTCTCCGCCATAATGCTTCGCATGAACAAGGTTTATGCGGTTCCGGATAGGCATATTAGATATGCCGCAACAAAAGCATCTTTAGCACCAAGCTTGCTGAAGGAGCGTCTGTATAGAGTCATGGGGTCAAGATGCTCTCCCTAGTGGAGAAACTCGAGGACCTTAAAGCTGGGCTTAACATTGACACGTACATTGACGTGATCCTCCAGTCGCTTCCTCCATCCTATGACCCGTTTGTTGTAAACTACAACATGAACGGACTTGAAAAGTCTATTCATGAGTTGATCAACATGCTGATCCAATACGAGGCAACGGCCCACAAGTCGGCGTCGGCGGTATTGATAGGAGAGGCTTCGACCTCCAAGGCGAATGGCAAGAGGGCCGGACGTTGGAAGAGGAAGAAGGGGGAAGACGGTTGTGGCCCCTGCTCGCGCTCTGGGCGTCCCTGTCGCTCTGGTTGGACCGAGCAAAGGGAAAGGGAAGGCCCATAGTTCTCAGCGGTCCAAGGCAAATGATGTCTGCATGCATTGCCAAGGGAAAGGGCATTGGAAGAGGGAGTGCCCACAACTTCTCTCCAACCTAGGTATGTTTGTGGTTGAAGTAAATATGATTACTAATTCTGCTTCATGGGTATTGGATACCGGGTGTGGTGCTCACATTTGCGATGATTTGCAGGCACTGCAAAGAAGCAGAAGGCTAATCAAGGATGAGATGATCCTAAGGCTAGGCGATGGCAAGGTCGTTGCTGTGGAGGCCGTAGGATCACTAGAGTTAGTCATTAGTAGTCATGTTAGGATTGTACTGAACGACTGTTTCTATGTACCTAGCATGATTAAAAACATTGTTTCCATCCCGATCCTTGATAAGGAGGGATATGAATTTACCATCAATAAAACGGTTTTTTTATTATTAAAGATGGTATTTCTCATCTGCTTGGTACATTGGTCAACGGTCTGTACATACTTCAACAGTCTAATTGGATTATGACTGCAGAACAGAAATGAAAATGCGATGATCATAATAACGCACAGATATGGCATGCAAGGTTAGGTCATATCTCTAAAGATAGGATAAGAAGGTTGGTGGACTCAAAGAGTCTAGAAATAGACGATTTGGACAACCTACCGACCTGCGAATCCTGTCTGAAGGGAAAGATGACCAAGAAACCCTTTGTTGGACAAAGTACGCTAGCCAGTGGTCTGTTGGATTTGATCCATACGGATGTCTGTGGCCCACTAAATACTCAGGCTAGAGGTGGGTACTCGTACTTCATAACCTTTACCGATGATCACTCAGGGTATGGTTATGTTTACCTGATGAGGTACAAGTCTGAAGCCTTTGGAAGGTTTAAGGAATACAGACTTGAAGTAGAGAACCAAACCGGTCGAAAGATCAAAGACCTTCAATCGGACCGAGGTGGAGAGTTTTTAAGTGGTGAGTTTACTGATTATCTAAAAGAGAATGGGATTCTCACTCAGTGGACCCCTCCTGGAACACCACAGCTTAATGGTGTGTCTGAAAGGAGGAATCGGACCTTGTTGGACATGGTCCGATCCATGATGAGTTTTACCGAACTCCCCCTTTCCTTCTGGGGATACACTCTTGAGACGGCGGCCAAAGTTTTGAACTTGGCGCCATCAAAAATGGTATCCCAAATGCCATATGAAATATGGCATGGCAAGCCTGCCTCCTACAAATACTTGAAAGTGTGGGGTTGCCCCGCATATGTCAAGAGATTAGTGGGAGATAAACTGGACTCAAGGTCTAGTTTATGCAGGTTCATTGGCTATCCAAAAGAAACTGCAGGGTATTATTTCTATGATCCCTCCGAGCAAAAGGTTTTTGTCTCGCGAAACACAGTGTTCTTGGAAAAGGATTTTCCATCGGACAGTCGACGCGATAAGGTGCTCCTTGAGGAATCAAGTGAGGTACCCCATGAGGTGACAGTGACATCTGAACCAGTAGTTCCCACTGATATTGTTCCAGTCCTCCGTAGGTCGACCAGAGTATCCCATGCACCTAATAGGTATGGATTTCTGGGCCTGACCGGTTAGTTGGATAATGATCCAAAGACATATGGAGAAGCGATGTCGGACATCGATTCAGACAAGTGGCTTGAGGCCATGAAATCCGAGATGGACTCGATGGGTACAAACAAGGTTTGGACCCTCGTAGACCCACCTAAAGGGGTTAAACACGTAGGGTGTAAATGGGTCTACAAACGTAAGCTTGGAGCTGACAGGGAGGTTACAACCTTCAAAGCCAGGCTTGTGGCGAAAGGTTACACTCAGCGACCAGGGGTCGATTTTGAGGACACCTACTCGTCCGTAGCAATGGCCAAGTCCATTTAGATACTGCTTGCCATAACAGCATGGTATGACTATGAAATATGGTAGATGGACGTGAAAACGGCCTTTCTCAACGGTTTCGTAGAGGAAAAGATCTATATGGATCAGCCGGAAGGTTTCACAACTGTTGGAGAAGAGCAGAAGGTCTGTTGTCTCCAAAAGTCCATCTATGGCCTCAAACAAGCTTCCGGAAGCTGGAACATACATTTTGATGAAATCATACGGGGATACGATTTCATCAAGAACGAGTCCGATCCTTGTGTATACAAGAAGATCAGTGGGAGCTCAGTTGTGTTTTTGGTGTTTTACGTGGATGACATCTTGCTCATTGGGAATGATGCTAAGATGTTGGGTACCACTAAAGCTTGGTTGTCAACGCAATTCTCCATGAAGGATATGGGCGAGGCATCCTACATCCTTGGCATCAAGATCTACAGGGATAGATCTAGAAGGATGTTAGGAATGGCCCAATCCTCGTATATTGAGAAAGTCTTGAAGAAATTTAAGATGGAGAAATCAAAACGAGGATTCCTTCCTATGAGGCATGGAATTAAGTTATCGAAGAAGCAGTCTCCTAAGACTGATGAGGAGCTTAAACGGATGTTGGACATCCCCTATGCTTCAGCTGTAGGCAGCATACAGTATGTTGTTCAGTGCACTAGGCCTGATGTGGCTTTCGCTTTGAGCGTAACAAGTTGGACTCCACCACAGAGTCTGAATACATAGAAGCTTCGAAAGCTGCTAAGGAGGTGGTTTGGATGAAAAGCTATATCCAAGAGTTGGGTGTAGTACCTAGCATCGCTGAGCCAGTGGTTATCTTCTGCGATAACAACGGGGCTATAGCACAAGCAAAGGAACCGAGATCTCATCATCGATCCAAGCATATTCTTAGACACTACCATCTGCTCCGAGAGATGGTTAGCAGGGGTGACGTTCAGATGCACAGAGTCAGCTCCGCAGAAAACATAGCAGATCCACTTACTAAGCCCATGTCGCAAGTTGCCCATACTCAGCATCTGGATAAGATGGGTTTGAGGTCAATGGGTGATTGGCTTTAGGTCAAGTGGGAGATTGTTAGAATAGGTGACCAGAAAGTCAATAGGTTTGGCAATTTGTAACCTATTATACAACTCGATGTAAATGTAATATTGTTATGTGATGAATAAAATGAGTATTTATCACTTCTGGTGCTTACTTTTGTTGCGCTCATTTCACATTTGTCAAAACGGTGTTTAACTTATATCGCAACAAAACCCACAGACCATGGATAACAACTCGTGCAGTTGGGCCACGCATTGGATGGTGGTCATGAAACCAACTGATTAAGAGTTGGGTCTGAAACGTTCCAAGTCGAGGACCTCGAGACAGGGCATCGAGAGTCCTATTGAGACTTGCGTCAAGAGTCGTGTTCATTGGATGAGTGACATGTTTCATCGGCGACAGGCGTGGGACGCCTACACGATCTTGATGGGTTGGTCAACTGGGGTCGAGCCAACTGGACTGACTCGCGGGGATCATCATATGGAAGCCTTGGAGGCTTGGTCGGTATGATTGGATTTCCCCGGTTCTGTACGGGAGTAATCCTCAGACTTGAGGGATCATGGCAGTCGCGTGCACAGGACGGTTGTATCTTGGGTCTGGCGAGAGGTGATCATTCTGTAAGATGATCTTCATAAGCCTTGTCTAGTGTAGTCGGAATGTGTAGGGAGGACAGTGGATTCCAAGAAGAGGATCCGTCCCCTGTTAGTATGTGACAGAGATATCTCCTATACACTTGCAGATATGTTCATGCTGTTTGAAGCTGTGGCCACAGTGGTTGGTCGAACAGGGAATGGTTTCCTGTGTCGACGCAATGAAGCATACGTGGTCTCGAGTATTAAGCATAGATGCCTAGTCAAGGATGGGAACCGACGCTCAATTCCATACCCTAGACTGATGCCGGGAGACGGTAGACGGAAGGATCGTACCCGTATGGAATCGGCACCTAAATATTCACGCCAATTTACCTAGTCTCTAATGCCATGGACCGTTGCTAGACGGCCACCCATGGTAACGGGCCCTTGTGGAACACGGACCCAAGTCTAGCTGAGGGTGAACCTAAAGGGTCACACACAAATCACCGAGGAGGTTGAGAGAGCGACTTGGAGTCAATCTCGAAGGATAAATAAGTAATTGGATTATTTAAGGGAAAGTCCATTTGATGTACGGGCCGATATTATATCGGGCCATCGTTTAATCGGTAAATTGGATTTTCGATTAAATATGGAAAGTTGAGACGTTGAGACGTTGAATCTTTTAATTGGATTAAAATATCAACGGGAATAATTTAAATGGACATTAAATTGAATTTAATGTTGGGTTCGTCATAATTGGATTACGATAAAACCCGGTCCGTTAAATTTAACCCGAGAGGAGAAATAATTCCTATTTTAGAATAGGAAGAAGTTGGACTTCTTCCCTTAATTAAACATGACTGAGATGCTCCTTTGGAGGAAGCAAAATCAGCCATTTTTCATGCTAGGTGGTATGTTGACATATCTCTTTTGGAAAGAGACAAAACTCCAATCAAGCTCTTCCCTTTTGGTATGATTTGATCATACCATAAATTTTGATAGGCTTGATTGAAAAATTGATGGTGATTGATTCGAATGAATCTAGACATCCTTGGATGAACCTAGACACATTCCAATAATCACATTAATTATGTATATATATTAGAATATACAACACCAAGCATATGTGATTCATTATTCATCTTTTTCTAGGAAAAAGAAGAAGAAAAATTCACTCTCCTCTCCCTCTCAACTCTCAGTTTTCACTCCCCTCTCTACTAGTTCTTCACTTGATTTTGAATCAAGGAGAAGAACAAAGTACGTTTAAGAGTACACTAATCCATAGTGTTGTTCTCTTAAACCGATTCCTTCATTAAACACATTTTTTTTCTAGCAAGGAGAACGTGCGTTTCTTCCGGTGTGGTGTGTATCACCTTTGGAGAATCCATACATTTGGATTTCATGAGCATTCCGGAGAAGGAACAACGCAAGTAGCCGGGAGCACACGCTAAACAATCAAAGGTAACGGTTTTACTACGCTTTGATTGATTTAATATTTATCTATGCCCAATGTGTTTCAATATACGTTTCCAATATTTACACATCCTACATCGAATGAGCACCCAAGGGTACACCCCTAGGGATTCGTTTATTTAAATTAGATTTAAATATACGCACCATTTCTCGCTTTCTCGCTTCCGCTCGCGCTCCCGGGCGGATCTGCTTGTCCTTCAGAAGAAGCACATTTCCGGCCTCCTCTCTCCCTCACACTCTCGTCCACTCTTTCCCTCTTTCACCTTTGTTCTTCATTTGATCTTGTATCAAAAGGGAAGAACAAAGAAGTTTTAAGAAGAACACTAATTCATAGTGTTCATCTTCTTTAAACCGATTCCTTCACAAACCCATTTTCTTCTAGCAAGGAGAACGTGTGTTTTCCTTCTGGTGTGGTGTGGATCACCTTTGGAGACTTCATACTTTTGAACTTGGTGAGCATTCAGAAGAAGGAACGAAGCTTGTAGCCGAACGCGTGTGAAAAACTACGAAGGTAACATCCTAATTACGCTTCTATTGTTTTTCATTCATCTAGGCCCTATGTGTAATACATGTTATAGTATTTATACATCCTACATCGAATGCCCGGTTGAGAACCCAAGGGTACACCCCTTGGGATTATGTTTATTTATTTGATTTAAATTTATGTATTTTCCATGCTTCTCGCTTCCGCTCGCGCTTCCGGGCGGATCCGCTTGTCCTTCAGATTGGAGAGGAGTTGGGGGCACTCCCGTTCCAATGGCCCTTTCCTTGACAATGCATGCAGACATCATTTGCCTTAGACCGCTAAGAACCCCGGGCCTTCCCTTTCCCTTTGCTTGTCTGGCCCTCTTTCCATTCACCTTGGAATTCGAACCTCTCCTACCAATACCGACGGCACAGACTTGTAGTTTGTTGCCTAATATTGGACCAACATGTTGATTAACTCATGAATTGACTTCTCAAGTACGTTCATGTTGCAGTTAACAACAAATGGGTCATAGGATGGAGGTAGCGCCTGAAGGATCATGCCAATATACGTGTCATTGTCAAGCCTAGATTTTAGGTCTTCGAGCTTCTCCACGAGGAATAGCATATTAACCCCCATGATTTTGTACAGAGGACCCTTCAGCTTGCTTGGTTCCAAAGAATGCTTTTGTGGCGGCATATCTAATATGCCTATCCAAAACAACATAAACGTTCTTCATGCGGCATTGTGGAGGAGACGTTGTCTAGCCTAACATTATAGAGGACAATCCTCAGGTTTCTTAGCTAGTCAGAGTAGATCATACCGTTGAATTTATTAGTCTCCAGAACCATAGTTTAAGGATTCTTAGACATATTTATCTACGAAAGCCCACCACTCACAAGTAGGATTTCGAGAAACCATTTCCTAGTGGGCTTGGGATCCATAAGCGTGATCTTCATGCCCTGCTTTTACTATTCACATGAAGAAAACCTTATGGGAGATATCCAATATCATTCTCATCCAATGAGATTCCCAAGATGTTTTGCCTCAACTCTTCACATGATTGTGAGGACTCCAAGCGAATCATGCTACTCAGTATTAGGCCCGACCCATCAACCAAATCATGCCTCAGCTGTCGGCCCCCATGACTCATGAGACAGGAAAACAACGAGCGCAATCTTTTTGTTCACAAAAATGGTGCAGCTTTCCCCTTGTCCAAATATGCCACAACTCGTGAGACCAAACTTGGGTAGTGGTAGCTTTCTCACCACATTGTTGTGGATGGAAGGCTTGGAGGGATCAAAACCATTTTGATCAAAGTCCATTATAGGCCTAATATTTTATTTGGTCTAACCAAATGAGAGTTCATTTTTTAGAATGACAGAGACCTCATCACATTAATGTCTTTGCATGCATAAATATCCAATGCTTATATCCAATACTATTGGAACCGAAAATTCCAATCATACTGACCAAGCCTCCAAGGCTTACATATGATGATTCCCGCTAGTCAGTTCAGTCAGTCGACCACCTTGTCAACTAACCCACTAAAATTGCGTAGACGACCTTCATCCGTCGCCGATGAAACTCGACACTCACCTAGTGAATGCAATACTTAGTGCAAGTCTTAATAGAACACTCGATGCCCAGTCTCGAGGTCCTCGACTTGCAACGTTTCAGACCAACTCTTAGAAGTTGGTTTCATAGGCCTTGCCATCCAATGTGCAGCCCAACTACATAGGTTATCCAATTGGTCTGTGGATATTTGTTGTAACGTTGAAATGTCGTTCAATGTTAGTAGTAAGCACAACAAACAGCCAGTGATGAATACTTACTCTATTTATCAAGATAATATTGCTATAATAAAGATTGAAGAATAGTTCCCAAAACCGCCAATCCAATTGGCTTTCTGGTCAAATATTCTTACAACTCCAACGTAGAGCTCTCTAATTTTCCCAAACCACACTGGGGTTGCAGAATACAGTCTCGTGCTAGCAAGTATCGCATCAACCGAAAGAGGGATCGAAAAACTACACTATTGATTTGTACATTTTCCGATCAACCTTGTTCTTGACTTGGTACGAAACCATGACGAACCTAAGAGATTAGAGAGAGATGGAGACAAAATCTCAGCCTATTTTGGGAGAGAAAACCAGCTGAAAAGTGTAGAGAAGAGTTATGGAGAAGTTGGAATGATTGTAGGATAAAAGAGGGGAGACCTAGTCTCCAAGGAGACCTCTTTTTCCACAAACTCCCATTCCATCTCAACCTCTACTCTAGGTCACGAAATTCAACCTTTAATTAAACCTCATAGCTGAGTATTGAGTCTTCAAAACATGGTGAGCTGACCTAGCCAAGGTCAACATAGGTAGTGCATTTGGATTAGGCTCGATTAATTTGTCCAACAAGTTAGGTTGAGCTCAAATACTAATTTTGTTGGGCTCATTATTTAATCTAATTAAATAAAATACCTAACAAAGAAAGCCCAAGTGAATATTTAACCCGAATAAATATTCACAAGCCAAAATGCACTTAATTAATTATCAATTCACTTAATTAATTAAGCCCAATCAAATATAATTAGTCCAACAAATTATTCATAGCCCATTTCTAATTAATGAGTCAAATCCATTAAATAGAAAGATAAATCTACTAATTAATTAATGTATTCAATCCATTAATTAGTTACCCCAAGCCAGTTTAAATTAATCCGATTAATTTAAAGGCCAAATCTAGAATTTCAATTAAACCAATTAACTAAATTTTGGATCATCCATCCAATGGATCTTTCCACATAAGTGATCCAATCATTTATGATCTCCCAGAATTAATTTGATCCAATTAAATCTAATTCTATTCTTCCAGAATTAATTCCAAATTAATTTCATCACAACCCAGTGATTTGTGTATAGCTCTTTAAGTTCACCCTCAGCTAGACTTAGGCTTGTGAGCAGCACATTTATTTTTCCATTATCCCAGACAAAAAATAGCCCGTTACCATGGGTGGCTGTCTAGCAACAGTCCATGGCACTATAGATTAGGTGAATGTTGGCGTGGACATTTAGGCTCGAGGCATATGGGTATGGTTCCCATCCTTGGCTAGGTAAATATACTTCATACTCGAGATGTGTTCACTCTATTGATCCGATCAACGGAACCTATCCCTTATCAATCAATTGCTTTGCCAAAAGACTCTAAGAGTTTAAACCATCTCAGATCGCATAAGGAGTTT
The DNA here is from genome assembly GCA_034509735.1 of Sesamum alatum. Taxonomy (NCBI): domain Eukaryota; kingdom Viridiplantae; phylum Streptophyta; class Magnoliopsida; order Lamiales; family Pedaliaceae; genus Sesamum; species Sesamum alatum. The sequence goes on along the minus strand of JACGWO010000009.1, from coordinate 23,096,417 downwards.
GTTGTTAGTACTTGATGTCACAATACTAACAGGGGACGGATTTTACCTTAGAATCCACCATCCTCACTACATACTCCGACTGCACCAGACAAAGCTTATGATGACTATAGCTTATGATACAGTCACCGCTCGCCAGATCCAAGATACAACCTTCGTATGTAAGCGACTGTCGTAATTTCTCAAGATCGAGGACTAATATCGTACTATCAGAATTGGGAATTCAAATCATACCGACCAAGCCTCCGAGGCTTCTATATGACGATTCCCGCGAGCCACTTCAGTTAGTCGACTACCTTAGCCAACCAACCCACTAAAATTGCATAGACGTCCCATGTCTATCACCGATGAAACTCGACACTTACCTAGTGAATACAATACTTAATGCAAGTTGCTATAGGACTCTCAATGCCCAGTCTTAAGGTCCACGACTTGGAACGTTTCAAACCGCCCCTTAGAAGTTGGTTTCATGATCTCCAACCTAAGTGCAACCCAACTCTATGGGTTTAACCATATAGTCTGTGGGCATTTATTGTGATGTTAAAATGCCGTTTAACGTGATTAGTGAGCACAACAAATATTTAGCCATAGATGAATACTCACTATATTCATCATTACAATATTTACTCTTTGATAAAGATTTTGACGAGTAGTTCACAGATACCAAATCAATTGACTTTTTGATCACCTATTATAATACTGCAGTACCGGGCAAATAATTAATACAACTTTCCACATTCTTACCATATAAATTTGGCTCTCTTTTGTAATTTTTTTTTTTTTTATATAATTTGTATTTTTAATTTTTTTTATATGTGTGTCTATGTATATTTTTTAAATCCATTTAACTTGTAAGATAATAAAATAAATTTAAGTGGATTTAAAAAAAATTATCATTTTAAATAGTGAAATTTTTTAAAGTGTCTTTACAAAATAATAAAAATGGACTTAAATGAGTATTTAAAAATTGTTAAAAATTTAAATGTGTTTTTATGCCATCATGTAATGGATTTGAATGGGTATTTAGAAATAGTGAGAAAATTACATGAATTGTTATAATATAATGAAATAAACTTACATGAATTTTAATGGTACAGTGAAATAAATTTAAATAGTCTTGTCCTGTTTTTGTTTCCGCCACAAGCAGAAGTTAATTTTCTCAATTTTGAATTTAACTTCTGTGGTGGATTTTTTGACAGTAGTCTTCCTTAAACTAGCATCGTTGCACCACGAAAAATTGGCGATCAAAATTTTATGAGAGATGGTCTAATTTAGATTTTAAAATATTGATATTTTTTGTAATTCATGAGGTTTTTTGTTTTTAGTAATTTTTTGGAATTAAATGCAATTTACCCCCTTATGATATGAGAAACGAACAAAAAACTCCCTATTAAAAAAATTTAGCAAATTACTCCCTATTTTTCTGAAAAATGAAGCAAATTACCTATGTTAAAATTATAAATTTTTCTTTATCATTTTTTAAGACCCACTTAAATTTATTTCATCATTTTACAGTATAAATGAGCTTAAAAAATATACATAGACACACAATATAAAAAATAAATAGAAGTACAAATTAAAAAAACATACTTACAAAAGAGAGACAAATTTAAATGGTAAGAATGTGAAAAGTTGTATTAATTACTTGCCCGTGCACCGGTTCTAGTATCAAAGTGACCGCCTGGTCCAGCCGGACCACCACGGTTCAAGAGATTGGTAATCCCAAAAAATGTTTATGAGGTTGCTGCCAAACTTCATATATAACTCATTTCTTCCGCAGTGTATGTTGGAGTTCGTAACTTGGTGTCGCATGACATATATATATATATGGATAAATGCAATTTAATAAGTATGAGCAAAAATTCCCTACAAATTAAGTTCATGTGTTTTGAGAAATGAAACGAATTACCCTCCTATTAAAGAAAAATACAGGGGATAATTTGCTTCATTTTAAGATCACAGGAGATAATTTGTTAATTATTTTTTTGCAGGTGGATTTTACTCATTTTTTATATCATATGGGGTAAATTGCATTTATCCCTCTATATATATATGTCTAGAAAAGGGTGACTTGTACACATGCTTTGAATTTTGAGTCATCAGAGATTTGGTAACTGTCTCTCTGCAAATTCTGCCGAGAAACCCCCAGTGCAACAAATTCTCCCGTATAGGAGATGGGCCATTTCGTATCAGTTAGATCTTCTGAGTTGTATCTGGGTAATATAATTGAATTTGATTATTAGATTTTTTATCAAAGATTAATGAGTGTATAATTCTTAATCTAGGATTGGTTTCAGAATTGTCCGTAATTCAAAGGTAGAAAGCATTACCTCAAATGGATTTATGTTACAGTATAAAATTAAGATATTCGGATTTGAGCTGGAATTGGTTCCAGAATTTAGAGAGATGAGAGAATATTTCTGTTAAAATTTGTATGCTGCTCATTCCCTTTGCTCAGAGACGTTAAATTCTTGTTGTACTATTTCCTATCCCTTCGTTATCTATGGACAAGTGTCCCAAATCTAGAGCCACTTCAATTACCTAATGTTGTTGATAACTCAGCTGTGCCTATTATATTTAAAGTTGCTACTAAAAGTAGTAAGCCCATAACTTGGCAGGCTTGTGGCTGGTTCCTCTGGGTCAATCCATCTTTGGGCTGTATCATTGCCTGGGTCTTCAAATTGGCCTTATCATCAAGGCCTGCATGTGAGCTCCTCTTGTTTTGGGCTTCTGGGTTTGACTTGTGGATAGGCTTCCCCACAATCAAGGTTGGGCTAAATGAGCCCATGGTCCTAACATGACCCATTCCTTTAAGCAGGCTTGTGGCGACAAGGTCCAAGCCCTTAAATGAAGCCAACATCGTAGTTGGAGGAACCCAACTAGCAGGGGTTTTCTCATGCCTTTTCCTAGCAATTGCCGCCAAAGGGAGCTCTCCTTCGTTGAGTGGCATGCGCGGCGGTGTCCAACAGCCAAAAGTGGATGGCACACCGGTGGGAGCGGGTGGAACGAAGCCTCACGTGCGTAGGAACAGTAGCATGACCACGACAAGTTAACCATAGGTGCGGAGCATCGGTTGAAGGAAGCGGATCCGCCCAACAAGCACAAGTGGAAGCGAGTAAACGTGGAATTTAGTGGTATTTAAAACGCATGTTATCATAAAACATTTCAAGGAGTGTACCCTTGGATGCTCAACCAGGTGTTTGATGTAGAATATGCTAACGTAAAAGAAAGTATATCACATAGGGCACGTAGATAACAATGAAAGGAAACTACATAGGGGTAAACTATGTTACGTTTGTATTGTATTTTATGCACTGCTACTAGCGTTGTTCCTCTCTTCCAAAATGCTACGCGTTCACCAAGATTCAAACGTATTGATGGTGTAAGAGTCGGGAGGTTGTTGATCTAAGCATGGTGACTCGAAACAACGTCGCGGGGCAAAATAACTCTTATAAACTCTTCCAAAAGTAAGAAAAGTAACTTGTATAAAAATGAATATGAGATGATTACAACAAGATTTCACCTCCTATTTATAGCAAATTACATGGGGTGAAAGTACGACATCGTCCCTCAACTACTTTCAATCCAACGGCCTGGATCTAATTGCTAAGGGTGCCTTGGTAATTTGGCATCCCCCCACTACTTATATAACTACCTTCTAATAACCGCCGCTAACTTCCACTAATGGCATTCTTGTGAATTCCTTGACAGCTTGAGGGTACTTTAGTAATTCTAATTTCCTATCACTATCAGTAGCCCCCCAACTTCCAAATGCTTCTGGAAATTTGGAAGTTCTAACAGATAATTTGATTCTGATTCATCTTCCTCTTCTTGATGATGCTCCTTTTTGATGTAGTGTCTTTCTCTTCTGGGATTCTTCTTGGCACAAATTCCTCTTCTACTGGGGCTCTTTTTTCTTCTTGTCCCTTCTTCTACTTCTACCATGGGTTTTTTCCTTCATGGGACCCTTCTTCATACAAGCTCTTTCTATTTTGAAACTATTCTTGGTTCAACTCCTTCCTTGTTGGGATTCCTTGTCTTCTATGTCTAAACTCGGTGGGATTTTCTGACTTTCGTCCTCTTGCTTTGTTCGATCTGTCTTCTTGGTCTCAGCCACATTCCAAAAAAAAATGTCGAAACGAGTTAGTCCGAGTATATGGCTCTTCATCTCTTTCCTTGCAATAGTTTTCGTCTTTAGACTTCCAAAAGTCATTCTTCGTTAATCTGGAAAAAACAGAAACAATTCGCCAGTCCGATATTTTTTAGGGTGTCACGCAATTTGAGAAAATGTCCAACGAGGTGTCGTCGGGGGTCCGTCGATGGTGGATCATGGTATGGCCGAGGCGTGCCTTGGCCTGGACTTGGCCAAGGCACACCTCGGCCAGAATCTGGCTGAGGCATGCCTTGGCCAGAATCTGGTCGAGGCGGGATGCCTCGGCCAGAGTCTGGCCGTGGCCCCCCGCCTCGGTCGGATTTCGGCCGAGGGTGTCTTGTTGCCCCTCCTTCTTCCTCTCTTGCTTGCTGAAGTGGTCGATTTTGATCACGAAGTGATTTTGGTTTAGGGCACTAGGAACGTTCATCTGATTTGCTAGATTTTTCAAAAATTATAGCTAGAAAAAAATTGAAAACTCCTCAATTTTCTTCGATAGCGCAAGCCCCCCGTTTCAGACCTCGATGTCGCCCGTCAGCCACTTCGCTCCTAATTCTTTCGCGTACTTCGAAGAGTTTCTTCTGGCGTTGCGGGGTCTTGGTGCCACTTCCTCTCTTGAGGCTTTTTGATATTTTGTTTATTCTTGGGAGAGTTATTAAGGACTCGTTCTTCTAAGTCTTCATCTCCACAGTTGTAAAAATTTTCTAGAGGCTTAATGTGTTTGCAACCGCGATTCACGAGTCTATTCTCGCCTTTCGTCAAGGAAGGGAGATGAGGTTGCTCGCTCCCTCATCCTCTGCAACCTCGTATACCGCCATGGAGGCGAGGGGGACCTTGCCCCTTTTGATGACTTTTTGTGATTGCGTTGTGTTGCGTCATATATGTATCACCTTGCGTCGTGATGCGTCATGTTGAATTTATGTCGCACCATATATCTCATTGCGTCAAATTGCACCGCGGCGCGTCCTGTTGGGCTTTTCGGAAGCTCTATAGAAGTTCCCTTGGTTGGAACACTCTTGGACCTTTGTGGGAGGTCTTTGTCATTTTTGGGGAACTTCCTAAGGGTTCATTTTTATATGTTATCAAACTTGGTTCCTCCATTGCTCATTATATTAAGTTGTTTCTTCTTGAACAAAATTTCATATGTAAGGGGCAATCTCCCTCTTATAAGCAAAATATTAAACTAAATATCTTATAAGCAAAGTGTTGAACTAAATATCAATGTGAAGGGCAACCCCCCTCTTTTTGGATCAAATGTCAGCGTGAGGGGCAATCCCCCTCTTTCAAACAAGATATAAAGCGAGGGGTCATCCCCTTATTTAGGTAAAATATTAACATGAGGGGTCATACCCCTCTTTTAGATGAAATATTACTGTGAGGGGCAGTCCCCCTCTTATAAACAAGATGTTAAGGTGAGGGGTCATTCCCCTCTTTTAGGTGAAATATTAACGTGAGGGGTCATCCCCCTCTTTTAAATAAAGTGTCAATGTGAAGGTAATCCCCCTCTTTTAGATAAAATATTAGTATGGGGGGCAATCCCCCTCTTTTCAATGTGAGGGGCCATCCCCCTCCAATTTTTCAATGTGAGGGCAATCCCCCTTTTCTAGATAGAATATTAATGTATGGGGTCATCCCCTTGTTTTAGGTAAAATATTAACGTGAGAGGTCATCCCCCTCTTTTAGATGAAATATGTCAATGTGAGGGGCAATCCCCTCTTTTATACAAGATATCGATGTGAGGGGCCATCCCCTCCAAGAGTGTTACTGTGAGGGGCCATCCCCCTCTTTTGTTAAATAAAGTGTTAAATGTGAGGGGTCATTCCCCTCTCTTACCAAATAAAGTGTTAAACGTGAGGGGTCATTCCCCTCTCTCACTAAATAAAATGCAAGTAATGAATCTATAACAAGTAGACAAGAAAAGGTGTACATTTCATTACCGTTTTTCTATGTTACAAAGTATTCGGAAAGGGATACAAAGCATTGAGTAAAAATGTTTCTTAGCAACGTTCCACGTATGTGGACATTTTCTTCTCGTTCATTTTATCCGACTTGATACAGTCATGCTTATTTGGCGTCCATTTTGGCCATGTTCTCTGTTTCATTGACTAGATTGAATGGGTGCTCTCCCGTGCCTCGTCGTGGGGTTGCTCGATACTCCCTTAGGACTCCCGGGTGTCCTTCCACCCAACTTCCTTTAGCTACCTCCAGCCTCGTCCTCAAATTTGGGAATATTACCCTGCTGGTTACTTCCGTCTGCCCGTCAGAACGGGGTGTCGCGAAGGTCCATACTCTCTGTTGGGGCGTGAATGACGTCAGCATGTTCCTAGCATCCTCGGAGTTCTTCACCAAGCTCCATGCATACTTACGCTCTGTTGGCCAGAGGTGTCCTCGCTGCGGGGCCTAGCCTGCTAACACTCTACCTCAGTGGTGATCACGCAGCCTCCCTCATCATGCTCTGCTTAGTCCCAGTCGACGTATCCAAGATGTGGTTTGTAAGAAACCCCCCCTATGCAGCTTACTTCCAATTATCATGAGCTTTGTTGTCCTAGCTCGAATTACCCTTGCTTCCTTGGGGTTCCTTCAACAATATAAGCCTCTACAATTGACGCCTCGACGCGTGCTTTGTTTTTCACCTTCTTCTTCAAATCGCATAGGAATCTATTCGTGCGAGTATATTTTAAAATACAAATTAATTGTCAATTAAAAGTAATATATTTAACAGTAAATTTCTCGTGTACGTAGTTAATTACCTCTCAAATGGGTACATCCACCTGTATTGCACGGGCCCCCCAACGCGCGCCTCATATGGAAGGTGAACAATTAGGTGCTCCATTGAGTCAAAAAAAAAGAAGGAAATATTTTCTCGATGTTGCATAGGATGACGGCTACAATGTCTTCCAATTCTTTCACCTTAGCCATATCTAGTGTTGCTGAGCATAGATTTTGGAAGAGAAGGCTCACTTCCGTCAAGGCCCTCCACACGTGCTCTGGAGGAATTTCACGGAAGGCAATCGGAATCAACTTCTGCATGAATACATCACAATCATGGATCTTCATGCCGTGCATCCTTAACTCCTTCATGTTGACGCAACGGACAAGTTAGAGGCATACCCATCAGAAAACCTAAGACAATGAATCCACTCATATATCTTCTTCTTTTGATCTTTCGTCAGTGTATATACTGCTTTGGGCATCACGTTTGGTCTCTTTTCATCCACCTCAAGCTCCGTCGATTACATATGATGTTCAAATACTTTTGTGCATTCAGATTATCCTTCATTTTTCCCTTGATGTCCATCACAATATTGAATATATTATCGAACACATTCTTCTTAATGTGCGTGACATCAAGATTATGTCGTATCAGATGCGCCCCCCGGTATTCAAGCTCCCAGAAGATGCTTTTCTTTGTCCACTTATGGTCGACATCATAGCCTTCTAGTTCACTCAACGGTTGTTCAACTGCAACACTAAACACATTGACACGGGTTTGGATCTGTTCTCTAGTCAGCCTCGGACGTGCAACCTTCCTCTCCATTTGAGTTTTAGTGAAGGCTTTCTTGTTCCTGCGATAAGGATGATCCGGTGGCAGGAACTACATGTGGCAGTCAAAATAGCATGCCTTCCGACCGTGCTGTAAATAGAATACCTGTGTGTCCTCCATACAATCTGGACACCCCATAACATCAGCGGTACTCCATCCAGACGCCATACTATAAGCGGGAAGGTCGTTCACTATCCACATCAATGCGGCCCGCATCATGAATGCCTGATTTGTCGCAATGTTGTGCGTACGTACACCCACATGCCATAAATTCTGCAACTCCTCGATCAACGACTCCAAGTAGACATCGATAAGACGTTTGGCATTCGATGGGCCAGGGATCACCATCATTAGGAACATATACTCAGACTTCATGCACATTCCTGTTGGGAGATTGTACGGTGTAAGTATCACATGCTAACATGAGTAAGTTTTACCATACTGGCCGTACGGTGCAAACCCATCCGTGCACAATCCAAGTCTAACATTACGGGGCTCAACTGCAAAATCAGGATACGTCCGGTCAAAATGCTTCCAAGCCTCTACATCGGATGGATGACACATGGATCCTTCCTCCGTCTGATGGCTCGCATGACAAGTTATATGCTCTGCAGTGGCCTCCAACGCATACAACCTCTGCAGCCGAGGGATAAGTGGTAGATACCTAAGAATGGCATACGGGGACTTCTTGCGTCTAGGATTTCTATCCCTGGTGGGCTTGTACCTAGCGTCTCCACAAAACTTGCAAATATTCCAAATCAATATCGTCCTTCCAGTACAACATGCAACCGTTTTTTGCACGCATCAATCTTTTGAACTGGTAAACCCAATTCTCTTATCATTTTCTTCGTACTGTAATAATCAGCGGGGAAAGTGTGATCGTGGGGCATTACAGTATCAGCCCACTGGCACAAGTAATCATATGTATGCTCGGAAAAACCCCATTCGGCTTTGATATTCATCAAAGAAGCAATTGACGCCAACTAAGAGGTAGTGCAGCCGTTCCACAACGGTTGGTCCACAGCATAAACTACATCAAAAAAAATGGTCTGACAAGCCAGACACATAATCATGGGGCCCCGAATCGTAATATGAACTAGGACCAACATCAGAAGGACAATACCGAGTACCATTATCAACCGGTCCCTCCTGGTTATATGAAGACCAGAAGACAACCCGCCGGCATCGAATACCATCGTCTGCGCCCAATCCATGCGAACCGCATCACCCTAATGCGAACTACCCTCCTCCTCAACAGGTGGCGTTTCCTGCTGCTGCACAGGGGGCACTGTAAATACTTCAAAGTATTCCTGCACCCTCTCCTCACCATGCGTAGTCCAATTATAATATTCCGGCATAAATCCTTTCATACACAAATCGAAATTTATCTCGTCCGGTGTTTTGGACCGTTTGTTTTTGCTCTTTCGGCAGGGACACCTAATCTTCTCCCCGTCCATATATGCACGCTGAGACTGGGGCCATTCTAGAAATATTGTAACACCATCCTCAAACTCCGGGGTCACACCCAGCATGTCTCGATCATACATCCATCTCCTCAACTGTCTTAACATGATTGGTCCTACATACACAAGCAATTCACAACAGTAATTAAATGATCAGAGAAAATTATATATATATATATATATATAATTAACCATTAAACAATTTTGACTTCTTACCTAAGCAAAACACCTTTCAAGATCAATGCAAAATTCGCGCAGATAGTTGATATTTTTGATTTTACATATAAAGAATCAAGAGAGGGAGTTAGAACAAATGGGTTGGAGAGTAATTATAAGAATAATTAAAATGAAGGCGGACACATATATATAGAAAAATATTGGAACGGGCATTGGAATATTATTTGGCACATTAAACTGGCCGTTGAAATATAGCAGTTGCTCCAACATTAGGAACGATCTCTGGAACGGACATAATAATGGTAAAGTTACCATTGTACTATAGCCGTTTGTGCATATTTGGAACGGGCTTCGACACACATAATCGTTTATGTAAAAAAACCGTTCCAAATAGTAGCACATTTCGGAACAGTTTTTGTAACAACCCTGGATTTCCTAAATACCCACAATTTGGAACGGTCATTGCATTACATTGTTCCCTCATGGTGTAAAAGGGTCTCATTTAGCACTACATCTTGGAACGGTCGAGCAAGCGGTCCAAATAGACCCAAGCTTTGAAAAACGTCTAGGAACGGTCACTTTTCCTAGTCAAATAACCTTTTCAATTTCCACATATGTGTTCCAAATGGAATACCAAAATATATCCAGTTCATTTTTGGAACGGTAATGGGTTTACATATTGGCACACATATGTTGGCACACAAATAGGAACGGTTAGGCCGTTCCTACACGTTCTGACTCTCATTAATGCGAAAGTGACGTCAGCAACGGGTTACGGTTCCACAACAGTTTCAGTTACTGTTCCTATTTGGAATGGTACTTGGATCGGTCATATTAAATCATCCCAATAACTGCATTTTTTTGTAGTGACAGGTTATCTATCGGTAGCCAATTATTCTCCAACACTCTACATGTCTTATATTTGTCCTTCTTAGTTTCTGAGAAGTAAGCTGATGTTCTTGATCATGAAAGCATTTTTGTTATTAGATTCTTATTTGAGTAATCTTTTCCTTCACCATGACAACAGTTTAATGCCCCAAAACCCTGCACTATGGAGGTCAAGGATTTTCTAGGAACCATCAAGAACAAAGCTTATATAGCATACTGGCTCAATAATCTCCAGGTTTGTAAATAAGTTTCAACATTGAATAACACTAAATAACACATAACATTTGTGTGTTCTTTGCATAAACAGAAAGTTCAATCCATAATGACTCATTCTTAAAGAAAAGAAAACATTTAGTGCAAGAAAGAGTCTCTCATGATAATTCTGCTATCTGCAAGTTTTTCATCAAATACAGGGCTTTACGTTTTGCAGCGGTAATTAAACCCTTGTCTTCTTATGACTCTATTTCTTTTAAAGAATGTGCAGAATTTTGGTGAGACTATTCCGTCTTTCTTGACCCTAAATCCACCGAAAACACCTATAAGTACCTTGTTCAAGTGGTGACAGAAAATGCCCAAGAGAAACACAGACAAGGCATTGTTGTGGACTTGATGAAGCATATTGCAAGGCTGAACACTAGCAAAGTAGGAAAGGATGGGATGCTCCTGTGTATTTTTACTAGTAGTATTCTTAAAACTTTTGTATTATAATTTTGGTAAGCTTTTTATTCTGATATGCTATTCTGCTAATTTTTTCCTTCTTCCTTATTTTCAGCAACATTTTTTTTGGAAAGGAGAAGAATAACATTAAGGTGGCAAATGAGCCAAAATAAGTTCACAACTGGGGAAGGGGAGAATGGAATCACCTTCAGTAGTTCCAGAAACGTGTCTAGCAATAGAGTGGGCAAGCTCATTACCCGTCCTACGAACTAAGGAAAAGCAGCAAGAGTTATAAGCAGTAGCAAGAAAAAGGATGTCCTGGATAATAGGTCCAGGATCGATAGATGAAATCTTTTTCTGGGAAAGACAGGAATGAAGATTAGCACAGTCCGTCTCGATGATAATGTCCCGCCACCCACGCCGAATAGCAAATTGAACGGCGATCCTTGCAGCCCAGGCTTCCGCAGCCTCGGGGGACAGCATCCGGTGTTCTCGAGCGGCTTTCCAAGCGATGCAGTGTCCTTGGTCGTCCCTCGCAAAAATGCCAAATGCGACATCGCCTTCCTGGTAGAAAATTGCAGCATCAACATTAAGCTTAATCTGCCCGGCTGAAGGGGCTGACCATGCGGCAGGAGCAGGATGATTTTGGAGAGCAACGTGGGGGTCGAGGAGGCCAGAAAAAGCAGCAAGGTAATGGCGAGCGAATGCAACAGTCTGTTCCGGAGTGTAGGCTTCATTTTTCGCCCATTTCCTGTTACGACACCACCAAATAGACCATGCAATAACAAGAAATAGACAGAAATCAGCCTTACAGAAATTCCTCTGTATGTGAAAGACCCAATCTCTTGTGTTCGAGGACCATGTAGAAATGATTACCCACTGTAGATCTGATAAGCACCAAACCAAGAGACTGAAGGGGCATAATAAGAACGTATGACGATCAGATTCATCCTGGATTCCACAGAGAGGACAGCAGATATCGATGCCCTGAACTTACCGAGCAAGATTCTATCCAAGTGGGAGTGAGGCCGAGCAAAGTCGCCAACCGAAAACTTTAACCTTATTTGGCACCTTGGCCTGCCAAATATTTTCCTAGCCTGAATGGACAAATGCAGCAGAAGAACTAGAGGAACTCGGGAGGTAGCGTTGGTTCGACTCAAAGGCCAGTCTGTGGGCAGACTTCACGGAAGAAGTTCCAAATTTTGTGAAATGCCAAGCGGGTGTATCAGAAGAAGCAGAAGTACCAACAGGAATGGATAAGATAGCCTTGGTGTCTTCACTATCAAAGAGGGATGAAACAAGCTCCACATTCCAATCGTGAGTTAAGGGGTTAAGTAGAAAACTCACTGTGGTTGAAGGAGGCAGTGGTTCCGGCCGAGAATTTGGACGAAATGATGGTGGCTTTGGAATCCAAGGATCGATCCACATCCTAGTGGTAAGTCCGCCCCCAATGCGCCATCTAAGACCCGCTAGAATAAGGGATTTCGTGGACATGATGCTACGCCAAGTGAGTGAGGGCCTCGTTCCCAATTCCCCATCAAGGATAGAGAGGTCCGGGTAGTAGCGGGCTCGCAGTAACTGTGCCGTCAAAGAGGTCGGTTGTGTTAGTAAACGCCAGAATTGCTTGGCAAGCATTGCACTGTTGAAAGCTCGTGAGTCTCGCAAACCAAGTCCTCCCATGAGTTTAGATGAGCATAATATCTTCCAAGGGAGCCAATGAATCTTTCGATTTTCACCGGAGTTCCACCAAAGACTAGCGATCATGCTGTCAATATCATGGATGAGGCCTTCCGGGAGCCCAAAAACCCCCATGGCATAAGTCGGGATAGCTTGCACCACGGCCTTTATTAAAACCTCCTCGCCAGCTTGTGACAATTATTTCTCTTCCCACGAGCAACATTTCTACCAAATTTTATCACGAATAAAGCCAAAAACCTCCTTTTTGGACCGCCCAACAACGGAAGGTAAGCCCAAATACAGTCGTGTGTAGTCGCCAGTCTAATGCCAAAACCGTCCGAGATGACCGTTGCCATGTCCTCCGAGGTATTTCTGCTAAAGACAACAATGGATTTGTGAAGGTTGATTTCTTGCCCCGAGGCTTTTCCATAGACCTAAAGAAGAGATTTAATACATTGCATGGCTTCAAGGGAAGAATATGAATAGATAAGTGCATCGTCTACAAAAAATAGGTGTGAAATGCTAGGAGCACCTCGAGAAATGCTAATACCCTACCACCGACCAAGAGATTCAGAACAAGAGATTAGGGAGCTAAGGGCCTCCGTGCAAAGCAAGAAAACGTAAGGCGAAAGAGGGTCCCCTTGACGGAGACCTCTTTTCGGGTTAATGTGCCCAAATTGCTTACCACTCAACATGATAGAGTACGAGACAGACGAAACACAAAGTAAGATAAGCTGAATAAAATGAGCATGAAAACCTAGTTTAACGAGTACCTGCCTGAGAAAGCCCCATTCAACCTTGTCATACGCCTTGCTTATGTCCAGTTTAAGTGCCATGTGACCCGTTTTGCCCCAAGTTTTTTTTCCTTAGAAAATGGTTAATCTCAAATGCAATTAACACGTTATCTGTTATAAGTCTACCTGGGACAAATGCAGATTGCGTGGGAGCAATAATAGCATCAAGCAAGGGTTTTAAGCGGTTAGCAATACATTTTGTGGTAATTCGCATTATCACATTGCATAAGCTAATGGGACGGAAGTGAGTAATCAAATCAGGCTTTTTAACCTTAGGGATCAGAACGATATGAGTACAATTCAAGGAAGGATCAAGGACGCGATCATTAAGAATACTAAGAACGCAGTTAATCACATCAGATTTAACGATATGCCAATACTTATGAAAGAAAATGGGGTGCATACTGTCCAGTCCTGGTGATTTGAGAGGGGCCATATGTGAGATGGCAGAAGTGACTTCCTCCGTAGTGTATGGCTTTAGCAGTTCCAAGTTCATGTCGGACTCCACTCTACTTGTCAAGGCGTCAACCCCACGTTCCAGCTCATTGATCGATGGCTCATCGGAAGAGAAAATATGGCTGAAGTGTTGTATGATGTGATTCTCAATATCCTCATGTTTCTCAATCCATTGCCCCGCTGAATTTTTTAGTTTTCGAATCTGATTCCGTCTGAACATTTTATTTGCCTGGGTGTGGAAAAACCTCGTATTGTGATTGCCTTCCCGTAGACAATGGGCCTTTCCTCTTTGTTTCCATAATTACTCCTCCGAACTCAGAAGGCGTTCTAATTCTTTTCGAAGTCCGTTTTCTTTCTGTTTGCTGGCAAGATTAATGGCCTGTTTACGAATCCACTGAATCTCATTCTGGACATCCTCAATTTCTTGTTGCAAAGCTTTATGTCCCATTTTTTTCTGTTCAGCAAGGAAACCTGACAAGCCTCCATGTTTCATTTGATGTGGTGCTGTGCCGAGCTGCCATCCTGTCGTTCCCATGCTTTCGATATAATCTGTTCACAGTCCAAAGATGTTATCAACGCTGCTTCGAAACGGAACGGTCTAGTAGTTCGGGTTCTTCCATTTTCAGTCGGCTCAAGCTCTATCAAAATAGGATCATGATCAGAGAAGATGGAAGATAGTGTCGAAACTCGAGTACGGGGGAAATCAATCTGCCAAGAATTATTACCACATGCTCTATCTAATCTCTCGAAAACAGTGTGCGGTGCCTCTCGACGGTTAGACCAAGTGAAAGGCTCTCCCGAGGAACCAAGATCAAACAGCCCCTGCTCGATTCAGAGCATTTTGGAAGTCTTTAATCTGCCAAGAAGGGCGAGGCAACCCACCATGTTTTTTCGAGGAGTCAAGAATTTCGTTAAAGTCCCCCGCAACAAGCCACGACCTAGTCGAGTGGGACGCCAACTTTTCAAGTAAATCCCATGATTGTTTCCGATTGAGAGTTTCAAGTTCTCCATAAAATCCGGTGAATCGCCAAGCCAAAAGTTCATCATCCTTAGAGACTGTAACATCAATATGAGACTTAGAGAAACTATGAAGAATACGCGATACCGATTTATCCCAAAAGATAGCCAAACCACCACTGCGACCAATACAACTAACGCCAAATCCATGCATGTTCAGCCGTTAACAGAGTTGTTCAATTTGATGACTAGAGCATTTGGTTTCCATAAGGAAAACCACGGAGGGACGATGTACCTGGATAAGAGTTCCAGGCCTTTGACTGTCAGGGATCCCTGTTAGAATAGGTGATCAGAAAGCCAACTGGATTGGCGGTTTTGGAAACTATTCATCAATCTTTATTAATACAATATTATCCTGATGAATAGAGTAAGTATTCATCACTGGCACTGTGTTTGTTGTTCTTGCTACTGACGTTGAACGGCGTTTCAACGTCACAATAAATGTCCACAGACCAATTAGATAACCCATGTAGTTGGGTTGCGCATTGGATGACGGCTATGAAACCAACTTCTGAGAGTTGGTCTGAAACATTCCAAGTCGAGGACCTCGAGACTGGGCATCCAGTGTCCTATTGAGACTTGCACTAAGTATTGCATTCATTGGATGAGTGTCGAGTTTCATCGGCGATAGACGAAGGTCGTCTATGCAATTTTAGTGGGTTAGTTGACAAGGTGGTCGACTGACTGAATTGACTCGCGGAAATCGTCATATGGAAGCCTTAAGACTGTATCTTGGATCTGGCGAGAGCTGATCATTCTGTAAGAAGGTCATTATAAGCCTTGTCCAGTGCAGTTGGAGTATGTAGCGAGGACGGTGGATTCTAAGATAGGATCTGTCTCCTGTCAGTACATGACGGTGATGTCTCCTATGCACTCTGAGATGGTTTAGACTCTGAAAGTCTATGGCCATAGCAATTGATTGAGTAGGAAAGGATTTCCTACGTCGATCGATAGAGTAAACGCATCTCGGGTATGAAGCATAGTTGCCTAGTCAAGGATGGGAACCGACGCCCAATTCCATACCCTAGACTAAGGCCGGGAGACGGTCGACATTAGGACCGTACTCGTACGGAATCGGCACCTAAATGTTCATGCCAACATTCACCTAGTCTCTAGTGCCATGGACCGTTGCTAGATGGCCACCCATGGTGACGGGCTCCCGTTGGACACGAGCCCAAGTCTAGCTGAGGGTGAACCTAAAGGGTCAAACACAAATCACCGAGGAGGTGAAGGAATTGACTTGGAGTCAATTTCAGAGGATGATAAGTAATTGGATTACTTAAGGGATTGTCCATTGGATGGACGGGGCGATATTGTATCGGGCCCTCGTTAATTGGTAAATAGAATTTATTGATTAATATGAAAAGTTGAGATATTGGATCTTTTAATTGGATTAAAAGATCAACGGGAATTATTTAAGTGGACATTAAATTAAATTGGACTTAATTTTTTGGGTTCGTTGTATTTGGATTATGGTAGAACCCGGTCCGTTAATTTTTGACCGGAGAGGTGTGTTAATTCCATTTATGGAATAGGAAGAAATTGGACTTCTTCCCTAAATAAGAATGACCGAAAATTGCCACCTTGGGGGAGCAAAAATCAGCCATGTTGGATGCTAGGTGTTAGTTGACTTGTCTCTTTTGGTAAGAGACAAATCAACTCCAATCAAGCCCTTCCCTTTTGGTATGATTTGATCATACCTTAAAAGTTGGTAGGCTTGATTGAAGAATTGATGGTGATTGATTGGGATGTATCTAGACATCCTTGGATGAACGTAAACACATTCCAATAATCACATTAATTATGTATATATATGATATACTAACACCTATTGATGAGGAATTTCATTATTCATCTTTTTCTAGGAAAAAGATGAACACTCTCAATACACACTCTCTCTCTCTCTACTCTATAAATCCTCTTTGTTGCTCTTTGATCTAGGATCAATTGAAGAACAAAGTAAGATCAAGAAGGAACACTAATTTGATAGTGTAATCTCTTCTTTGATTTCATCCTCTAGATCCATTTTTTTCTAGCAAGAAAAACGAGATCTCTCTCGATGTGGTGTGGACTACGTTAGAGGGTCTCTACGTTGGGACCTCGGGTGGACGAACGTCGGGAGGAATCAATGCGTGTAGCCGATCAAAATACAAAATCGAGAAAGGTATTTCGATTTATATTTATGCTCTCGATTTCTTCTTTATTCTATAGCCACGAACGCTTATTTGTTTTATATATGTTTATATTCTGCATTTATACACCGATAGCCCGGGAATGTTCAAGGGAACACCCCTTGAACGCGATTTAAATTCTTTTATTCCGCACGATTTTTATCTCCCCGATCTTCCGCCGCGTTCCCGGGCCGATCCGCTTTCCTCAACCCCCTCAACCCCTGACAGTTCCACGATAAGATTTTCATAATGCTAGGCGGGGTTGCTCCACAGCCTCCGCCCGTTTCGGTTGAGATGCCGAATGATCCATATCTTCAGTCTCTGTCTGTTTAATGCTCTTAGAAGGAGAGTGTGATACATCAAGGGTTTCATCAATAAGCTTTCGTTTTCGAGGAATGGAGATGATTTTTCGGGCGGATGATTTTATGCGTCCCCTAGCAGAGGTGGTAGATGATGATTGGGAAAAAGAGAGGGATGGGTCGGGATCAGCATTAAAAACTAGGGGCACGTCTATAAGGTGTTGTGCAATTGTTGGTGATGGGTTCGGTTGTTTTGGAGGTGAGGCAGTGAGGTGATGTTGTTGATTGGCTGAAAGGGAAGATGAGGGAGTTGATGCTGGATCAACTACGGGAGTGGGAAGCATATTTTGGGGAAGGTTCACATTCTGATTATGGTGAGGGGGGGATAGGAGAGGGATAATGTGGGTACTGTTAGAGGTAGGAGGTTAGACTGCTTGGGATAAGGGAGGGTTCGGGAAGGCTGATTTTGGTGGGAGGGGTTTAAGAGTTGTGGTCGGGGAATAATCAAATAACTCAGTCCCCCGCCGTGGTTCGGTGGAGGAGGTGGGGATGTTCCGAGATATCAGGTTGAAGGTGGGATGGTTAGCTGATTGGCTGTTACTTCGCGAACGTAGACCTGCCGGCGATGTTGCTCGAAGCCAAGGGCCAAAAGGAAGCGGATCTTGTTTCTCATCAAATCCGGGTTCAAGTTGACAAGGACAGAATTTCATGATGTGGCCAATATGTCCGCACCAATAGCAGAAGTTCGGCAGACGTTCGTAAGTAAATGAGACAAGAGATTCTACACCGAGAACAGTACGAATTTTCAAAGCCCGACGGAGAAGTTTCTGAACATTGAGTCCAACTCTAATACGAAGTGTCGATCCCCACAATTGACTGCCGTTTTCCAAATCCACATCTCAGAACTGACCCAACTGATTACCAATAAATTCAGTCATCTCTTTTGTGCGACATCCTAGTGGTAGATCATGTACATGGATAAAGAAGTCCACCCACTCTAGATCTGTTCTAGCAGGATTATCATCAGCATCAATAGACATCAGGATTAGGAGGTTCTTTTCGAAGGCCCAGGGTCCTCCATCTACACACGTTTGCGATCTAGTATATGTTCAAAGATAAATAGCATACGGCCTTCCTTAATCAGACGAATGTTCAGTCAACGGATCGGATTGAAGGAGTGACGAAGGGTGGTTTTTAGAGCTTCAAAGTTAAACTACCGTCTGCCGAGTAGTCGACCAACTAAATAATAACCCTAGGCCCACTTCGCTATGCCATAAGCCTAATGACACCATTACAATGTCTTGTTCGTCCTCCGATAGCTTGAGGGACTTCTCCATATTATCCAACCCGGAAGCCATAGATCAATGAGTAGGGTGTTAGGAAGAGCGCGGGCCAAGACCAGGGACTCCAGACAGAAATTAGTAGAGCTAAGGTCACACCTGCAAGGTTATCACATAATAGAAAAAAAAACACGAAAAGTCCAAATAAAGGGTAGAAGGGAGGGGTATTAACCAAATAGTAAGGGCAACGCGAGGAGCAAGTGGGCCACCGGTCGGAATAAGGCGGGTGTATGACGGAGATGAGGTCCTTCCGACTGGTGAGATCTGCTCGACTGATACTACGGGTTCAATTATGGTAAAATGTAGCACACACAAGGAAAAGAGACGTGAGTTATGGGAGAACAAGCCATGCAAAAAGAAAATAAGCCGAGAGGTTAGGTAATAAGATCCAAGCAAATAAGGAAGGGAATAAAAGGGAAAAAGAAGCAAAGGACACGGAGACCCTTTAGGACAAAGGGGAAGCGCTCTCAGCAGAGAGGATTTGATTATTTGCCATAATTAGTAAGATAAGTAATTGAACTCCTATATGTGCCTATTTTCAGCAACATGTTATGCTGCCCTATTTGTCGTGAGATCATATAGTCATATGTGACCCTAAATCCACCGAAAAATGGATTGTTGATTGTGTATTTGCTTTTAGTTACTTTTTGGAGAACTGTGTTCAGTTATTTTGAAGAAGAGGAAAATTGCAATTTACTCTCTTGTTATATTGCAAATGAGCAATTTACCCCCTTATGAAAAATAAAATATTATCTTTTTGTATTTTTTTAAATAAAATAATTTATCTCCCTGTATTTTTTAAAATAAAACAATTTACCTCTTTAGACAGGGAGGTAAATTGCTTCACTTTAAAAAACTTAGGGAGGTAAATTGCTATTTTTTTCATAGAGAAATAATTTACTTATTTGCAATATTACGAGGGAGTAAATTGCATTAAACCTTGAAGAGCATATAAAATCTGAATATTAATGGTCTTGAGACGGGGAAAAGAGTAGATATTAACATTACGCTTCTACATTTTTTCATAGTCGAATTATCTGAAATTAGAAACCTCTGAATTCATGCTTTGAGACAGCTTTTTTATCTGATATTTTTCCCCACCGTTTTGGAGGAAGTTTGATTAGAAATGTAGTATTTGATCTGCAGCCTATGTCAATGTTGCACTCCGCCACTTGACTGTTGTAGGCGAAACTTTGCTTTCTGCCACACTTATTTTATGATATAAGAAAGGGAAAAATGCAATTACCCCCCTTGTGATATGCAAAATGTGCAAAAAATCCCCTATGAAAAAATAAATAGCAATTTATCCCCTATATTTTAAAAAATAGAGCAAAAAACCCCCTAAAAATGGAGCAAAAAACCCCCTGTGAGGTGGTTGTTTGCTGCATTTTGAATAACACAGGGGGGTAAATTGCTAGTTATTTTTTCACAGGGGGGTAATTGCTCTTTTTGGTTAACACAGGGGGGCAAATTGCATTTAACCCGATATAAGAAATGAGCAAAAAATTCCCTGTGAAAAAATAATTAACAGATTATTTTCTTATATTTTGAGAAATGAAGCAAATTACCCCCTATCAAGGGAAAACACAAGAGGATAATTTGCTTCATTTTAAAATCTTTCATTATATTGATCAGGATATTTGCTTACTCATCAGTCTTAAGTGTTACTCATGATCAGGATATTTTATCATTGGATGCTATAATATATTGTGCATTTAATTTTCGATATTCTCTTTTCTAACAAAGAGAATATTGTAATCCGTTGTCATCATTTCCAGAAAGTGTAATCCCCATTTGCTTACTCATCAGTCTTAAGTGATTCATTTCTTTTGTCTTGATAACAAGAAAGAACCGACGCTAGTTGCCTGCTTTTTCTCTTGGTGAAGTAAGTATGCCATTAACATTTGGATTTTATACAACTATGGCAAAAACTTGATAATAGTTCATCCACATATTTAGTGGCAAAATAAATTGTTACTTGTATACTAGTAGCTTTTTTTGACGGAATAGTAGCTTATTAGACATTTATAAATGATATACATGTTCTTTCTAAAGAAAACTAGCTATCGTGACACGCCGTTTCTGCATGCATATAAAAGAATTGTTGTGTGAGATGAAGAAAAAAATTATAAAGAAAACAATCGCGGTGTGAGAAAATAAGAAAGAAAGAAGTTTGTGGAAAAAAAAAATATAGAGTCGGGTGGGAAAAACGTGGAATGGTGGGTTCAAAGAAAAAAAATAATTATGAAATTATTAGAAAAATATTGAAATGACTATTTTGTCCAATTTTTTTTAAGGAAAAAATTAAATTAAAGAGTAAATTTGGGTATTAAAAAGTTGATACGATAAAAGATATTCTTCTATAATAGTACTAGTCGTTGTTGCACGCGATTCTCGCGAGCATATAAAAATAAACTGTGTGAGATGAAAAGAAAAAAAAAATTGTGAAGGAATAATAAAAAAAAGGTTGGTAAGAAGAAAGAAATATGGAGTGGGGTGAGAGAAACTTGGAATAGTGGGTTGAGGGAAATTACTTTTCTGACCAATAATTTTTTTAAGGAAATAAGAGGATTGAAGGGTAAATTTGAGCATTCAAAAATTGGTACACAATAAGATTTGCTTTTATAATAGTATAGATATATATCAATAAATTGAAAGGAAAAAAAAATTACAAGCTAGTTAGACCCTCTACATCTTAAGGCGGGTTAGGGTGGACAAAATTTGAGATGATCAGTTGGGGTAATCAGGATCTACCGGGGTAGTTAGCAATCCGAGGTGGAAGAGGAGCAAGACGGGTCTCAAATGAACCAAAAATTTTCTTTACTGGATTATTATAAATTAGAAATTAGTAGGTGTTGGCACATCTTATGAAAGTTTACACTTCATAAAATATTTTAGAATTGATAAAATATGTTGAAATATAATACTATTAAATTATTAATAGATCATGGTAAAACAACACAGTGTCACTAAAGTCTGAGATATATGCATGCATTTCTAGACTTAGGAATAATACAATATTTTATTCAGAAAATGATTTGTAAATAAAATACACTTCTTTTCTTCTTGATCTAGTGGATAAAAATACATAGAAAATTATTTGAAATTGCTCTTCAAGAGGCTTGGAAGAGGGAGGAAGAGGTTTGAAAGAGGGAGGCTTGCTTTAAGATGTCGGATACACAAATCATCGATTTGCCGGTGAGTCTGGACAATAGGAACAACATTCATGTGAAAATCGTTAATTATTTGTTGGTATTAATTGTTGGAATGATTTAGTTACTTATAACGCTTAACTAACAGCTTGATTTGAATGTAGACTTATTTGCAAGTTTAATTTATTTGATTTGTTGGATGACATTTAGACTTGGTATGTATTTTATCTAAGAGTGACTATTTGTTCATATTATTACTTAAACTGTGTTGTTATTAATCGTAGGATTTATTTTTTATGGTTTCGGCACCCATCAAATTTTGATGGGTGTCGAAACTACCAAAAATAATTCGTACGATTACTTTCTTGCGAAAGTGGTAAGTAGGGTCGAATCCACAAGAATCGGCGATAAGTTGATTTCTAAAAGAGATAAAAAGGGGGGTTTAGATTTTGAGTTTTTAAGAGAAAATAACGAAGTACAATTTAAAGGGGAAGATTAATAGAAAAGAAGGCTTTCCGGTTAAAGTGGGTTCATGCTTGATTCCATCCGTTGATCATCGATGCAAATCTAACAGTTATTAAAACACGTAGATCAGTTATAGTCGTTGGTACAACCTAACAACCTCATCCTTCCTTACCTTTTCGTCAGCCAAGGAACATCCGTTGGCTAGATCTCTAATTAATGAACAACCCGGGAACGTCCACAAGATTAAGAATTAGAAGGGCCTAATCCTAACTAACAAATTCCTACGAGGATTCATTTAGATCAGATCATGTATTCCCCATAACAAAACTAACCACTTTGACATGATTAATCATGCTATGTTGCTACTAATTATTGAACTAAACAAACAATTACGAATTTGTAAGTTCAAATAGCTAAAAAAACTTTCTTGATAACGAACAACTGATCACATTATTCAAAAATCAGACGTTTGTAAAAAGAGCGCAGAGAATAACATGAATACGGATTTTAATAAAAGAATTAAGCACTTACTAGATCTCACAACATTTTAAGAATCAAGCATTCATCGTACTTTAACCGGAAAATTAAGAACTTAGCCTAACATGCTAATGGAAGAACACACTAAAAAGTGGAATTCCATTAGCAATTGGGCAACGTAATCTATACTATTATAAAAGAAAACTCTTTATCATACCAATTTTTGGATACCCAAACTTACCCTTTTTATTCATTTCTTTGCTTCAATTTTATTTTGGCCATATTAGTAATTTCAATTTTTTTTATAATATCATAATTATATATTTTTTCTCTTAACTACCCACTACTCCACATTTCTCTCTCCCCCTATTTCTTTATTTTATTACAATTTATAATTGCAATTTATTTCATTTCATAATTTTTTTTTTATCATCTCCCACTATGATTCTTTTTTATATGGTCGCGGGGTCCGCATGCAGCAACAACTAGTAAAAATAAAAGGGGATAGAAGAAGTAGAATAATGAATTAAACTCTAGAATTCAATGTAAAACAAGAGATGGTTTTTATGTTGTAAGGTGCTTCTTATTTATACTATTAGCACCTCATGAACCTAGACAAGAAAAGGGATAGATACATGATTGCTAATAAAGATGTTAACAACTTAATTCCTAGCAATCTAATGGACAAATTTCGGATCTTCAAGAGGTTTTTCAGCATTCATTCCTTCTTCCTTCAACAAAATCCGCAGCTTTCCTTTTATCTAGATGATTAATGAGCGGGAATTTGAATATAAAAACTTGAAAGTTTCAAAAAGAAAAATATTGTTGCGATCGAGCTAGAGAGCTTGAAAAGGTTTTCCTTTACGGACAGAGTGAGCAAGATTATCGATGGAAAATAGAGATGGATTTATTCTAAAAACTAGGTGTTATTTGTGACAAAAATTAGAGAGAAATTTCTGTCTTTGGATTAAAGACGGAACTTCCTCCATCTCTAATAGCCACAGGGCTTTCAGCTACAAACTGTGGCGATCGGATTTTCTGTCGCTATTTGTCTAGCGACGAAATCTTAATAGCAACAGAGAATCCTAGCTTCAGAGACGGAAAAATCCATCTCTGATACTCTTTTCCTTCTTGTGCTACAAATCTTGATTGTAAGACAACACCTTTACCAGTTGATCAACAAGGTCTAGCTCCCAATTTAATTTAGAAGTTCAAATTATTCATCGAAGCTCAGGTAATTATTAATTTTGATTGATTAAATTAGAAAATCCTTTTCGTAATTGTCATTATGCATTAGCCCAAGAACTTTAATCGAATCTATGGTTTGACTTATGGAAGTCGGGGCTAGCCCTTCCCCATGGGCAACGCAACAGAGTCCCTGAGGGATGAGTTTAGAGGCCTTATAGTAGCACAAACTTCTTTTTCTTTCTAGGTCATGCGAAGGGGGCCAATCCAAGATCGTACTGTTCTTCTACAAAGACAACAGACGCTCTCAACGGCTGGGCGCCACTCTCTTTCTGAGTTATTCCAACTTCTTTATGTTATGATTTCGTGCCGCGGTGAATAAAGAAAACAAAAAAAAAAGAAGGCCAAGCCTTCTCATTATTGATTGATCGGGCACAATCATCCTATCCGAAGCGGAACATTCCAGGTTTGTCAACTAAACTAAAGACGTCATGACACACAATGGATCATAGGTTGCTCCTTTGAAAGTGAATTCCCAACATCAGATGGCCGAATTCGAGACCCATAAGAGTTGAAAGTCGTTTCATTTAGTATGAGATAGCTTCACACCTCAAGGTGCTTACACCTCTCGCCTATCGAAGTTGTGTTCAAAAAACCTCGTCCAAGAACTTGTATAGAGAAGGATTTCCCGCTGCCCAGCAGTTCGTCCGTACCAACTTAGCTGCGCAGCGCTGATATTGGCATAACAACCGGTAGACCATAGGTTGGCCCAACCTAGTCCTCTCTATGCCCATTGTTGAAGGCATTGTTGACATCTAATTGCCTTAAACCCCACTTATGTGAAGCTACCAGAGCCGCGAATTGTAGTTGGCTTAATCCTGGTTGCAGGAGAAATTACCAAACGTCTAACATTCCCTCACACTTGGCGCCAATGAGGTCTTTTATTTGAGAGCATAAAGAAAAACTATGCCTTTGCCATATGAATATTAAGTAATAATAGCATGGCACTTCGAATTCGATATGGAAAAAATTTGTATTGTTTTCTTTTCAAAAGATTCGATTATGTATTGAGAGAGTGGTTATTTGAATACCTGCCTACAGCTTTGATTGTTATTACTTTTGCAGGAGCGATGATGTCGTTCCTTGCGGCAACCACTGGAATATTACAGAACGATCTAAAGAGGTTCATAGCTTATTCAACTTGCAGTTAATTAGGCTATATGACCTCCTTTCCAGTGGGAGAAGCATTCGAAGAAGCAGTGGGTGCAGAGGCGAACTATCCATCAGTGACAAGATAAGGCAGAATGACACCCTCTCTGGCTTTGACTACCCCAGAATTAGGATACATTATGGGAAAATAAAAACTTCCATCGAAGAGAAGCAAATGAAAGGCTTTCAAAATAGTTATCATAGAATCGAGAATGAAGTTTTTATAGCTAACTGGCTTGATCTTGTACTTCAACGTACCATGCACCTTCATGGACCTTCGAGAATGAAATGTCTGACAGCGAGCACCGCTACAGTATTTGTTGAATCATTAAAAGGTTGAGTTGCACCAATCTACGGAACCTTATCCTTGATCGTTGTAGGTGGACAGCCAAGCTCTCTTGAGCCTTTCTATTTGAATTCCCTTCACTTTTCTTGTTGCTCTTCCTCCAGTTCCAGGTTAGTCTAATGGGGGTCGGTTGGGATATCCTTGCTGAGTTAGATCTCTGAATCCTAATTCCCGACATGGATGGTTCAGTCTTTCAACCCGATATAATACCAAGACGTCCATAATTATCACTTTTATATATATATATACATATACAGGGTTGACCTCTTGCTGCTTTGGTAATAGAACTAACCTTCGGCTTCTAAAACTAGTCTCTCTTTCTTGTCTTCCTTGTCATGTACAACTTCTCCTAGGGGGGCTAACAAGAGAATTAAGAGAGAGAGCTCCCCGGCCCGCCTTTGTTAAAACCCCGAAAAGAATCACTTTTTTCCACTTTGTACACTTTAGTGTAGGCAACTTCTTTAAACGTGCCAAGCTGAAAAGTAAAGAGGGCTAGTCCAAAACAGAAGTGGCAGGTTGCTAAGCAGTTCCTTCCATAGATAGAGACAAAAAGAACGAACTTCCAACCTATATAGAAAGTAAAGAGGAAAAGGCATGACCAGAAGAAACTGTTGGTGATGAAGTCAGTTAAGAAGACTTGGTTGTTGGATAAGGAGCTGTTGTTTTAGCACTCATAGACAGTTATTGAACCCGCTACAACTCTATCAAATGGAGGAAGACAACCACTGTTACTTTTCTTTTTTAGCTTCTATCCGACCTTCTAAACACTTAAAGTGAAATATCACGCAGTCCTAAACTCAAAGCTTCTTACTTTCGCTAGGGACCCGAAAAAATGCTAAAATCTCTTACTTAGATAAAGTACTTGCAGATTCCTGCCCAAAATCAACTACTATTGAATCTAAGCCAATCGAATTAGATCATCGGGGATCTTTCTGGTGTTGCGTGTCATCCTATCCAGTACTGGATGCAGTAGAAGGTGCTCTCATCGAATTCCGATCTATATGACCTCCGGGTGGTACAAAGTAAACCTCTTCCTTAGAAGCAGGTAGTAACCTAACCTTTAAGAATTTGTTTAAGGGGGGCTCTTATCTATCAATGGAAAAATCTCCATGTGTGGTGTGATAAGGAATCCAAGAAAAGACCGATTGAGACCTCCACGGTCCCACGAAGATCTCTACGTACTTGTTCCAGTCTAAGACAAGTGAGATCTTTCGGTCTGCGTGCGTGGGAGCAGCTCAAAGAAAGAAGAGTCTATTCCGGTCTGAATTCAGGCATGGACCGCCCGTCTACTGCTAGGTCCGTTCACAACTACTAACTAAAAGTCCGAACTCTCTATTACGATCGGTAGCGCCTTACCCTATTCCTCTCTTTGATCAGAATAGGAAGGCGCCGGTATCCTTTGTGGATATCCCACATGAAATTCGCTATGAGGGTTCCAAACCTCCTCTATCCCTCGTTGAGATTTTATAAAAAGGTGGGCTTAGGCACAAGCTCAACTTCTTCGATTAGGCTACCACCCTGGTTTAGCTGAGGATGGGATTCGCTAACCGATTAGTCTCCCTACGCTATTAGGCACCTTTGGTCTAGGCTTTGACCCAAAAGTCCGCTTTGGATTGAGAACGTTCCACTGTGGATTCATAGATTCAATGCATTGCGGAAAGCTCCTCGCTACACAAGTCGCGTCACCGCATTCGTTTAGTCGGATTGCCAAATTAGTGGCTCTACGCTCGGTCGTGCGTGGTATGTTCGCGATTCGTACAAATGGAACGCATCGTGTACTATAACTTTCCTTTTTTGGGTTGGGCCATTCCAGCAAATCTTTGAGAAGGAGCCCAATCTCGTATTTGATGGTCGGTGTGGCGATAGGCTTTGCTTCTACGACTGCCTTCGCAACTGTTGAAACACTAAGCGAGAATGGTAAGGGGCGCGTCGTTGTGCAGGGATATGATTTGCCAAGTTAGGGCCTGGAAGACCACTTCTTAGTATCAATGGCCACAGGACCCTTTAACGCCCTATTCTCCATCCTTCTTAGGCAGTTTCCATCACAATCAGAGTTCAGTTCCTCCTTCTCGAAATCAGAATCTAACTCGGTACCGTCTCAAACTGAATCACGCCAACGTTATGGAAGTTCCTGGATTGTGTAAAATAAGAGTAGTACCAAAGGCAGCACCTTTTATCAAAAATGGAAAATTGGCTATGGAGATTCCGTGCGGTCAGAAATTAATACAGATACAAAGGTCTTCGAAAGGAAAGTCGTTTCGATCCAAACCATTCTTGGGGTCAAATAAACACAAAAAAGGATATGTCAGTGACTATCTATCTATATCTAAATCTATATCTATATGAAAGTATGAATAATCCTAAAAGTTTCTTTCATATTTTAATTTACCTAAATTAACCTTATAATAATATTATTCCTAAGGATAATTATGTAAAAGATTTACTTTTAACCTATATTAGTCGATCGGAGTAGAAAACCAAGAAGCTATTTCCAATTTACGTTGATGTTAGCATTTTTTCTTATTTTATTCCATAGCCATAAACACTTGTTTATTATTACTATATATATATATATATGTTTATATTCTTTGTTTATACACCGATAGCTCAGGAACGTTCGAGGGCACACCCTTTGAACGCGATTTAAATTCCATTTTTTGCACGTTTTTATCTCCATCACACTTCCGTCACGTTCCCAGACCGATCCACTTTCCTTCAGACTCTCCATCCGGTGATGGCATTAAGATAATCAAGTGGTTAGGAAGACTAGAATCATAATCAAGCATTAGACAAATCCTTGCATAATCCAGCCGTTTGCGGCTTCTAATGACAGCATCCGTGTATAACGAACAACCAACTCCACTTGCCATAGCAGCTAGTCCTTCCTCAGTCCAAAGTTCAGTTGGAAAATACCTAAGTTTGATCGAAATAGGCATCTTGGTGTGTTGATGTTTGCGAAAGGCCATTCCAGGTTCCCAACGTTGGATAACAATTGGTTGTCCTTGAAACAGCTATGGACCACATTTGATCACTTCCTCCATGGCAGCCATTGTTTTAAATTTGAGAAAAAAGATCCCATTCATTGTAGCAATCACCTCCTTCACTAATGGCCATGAAGACCTCACAAAATTATTCAAATGGAGAAAATAGGGCTTACAACCCAAGAAATAACCAACTGTTGTGGAAAGCCATTACTTTGAGCCCTCCTCCATCATTTCTTTAGTAGGTCGTACGATAATCTCTCATTTATGAACTTCCAATGGAAAAAATCATAGTGTCTGCAGCAAATAATTGATAAAGCTTCAACAATCACATCTTGGGGTCCCTTACATTCAGCTTTCATGTTCAAAGGCACATTACCAATAAAAAAATCCTCTACGAAAGGGCGCCAGAGGCATGCATTGGTTGAGAGGGAGCCACATTTACTTATCCTGCATATTAGGGTTAGAAGCCGATTTCTCTTTGACTTGCATGGTGCCTTCTCTATCATGCCAACACCTCCACCAGATTCTATCACTGGCCCAACAATATTAATCCCCTCCATAAAATCATCTTGAACATCATGATCAGGTTTATCCGACTCATAAGAACCTAGCACCTATAGAACCCCTAGCTTCAAAGCCTTGCAACTACGGCCACCTTGATCCACACATACCGAAGAATAAAGCATTGGAACACCCCTCTTGGCCTGCAAGTTCGGTCGGTAAGGTATGGGCACACGTTGTGCAACTGCTTCCATGAGAGTATGCTCATGACTCCACATCTAACTATGGGAACTAACGAGGACAAGGGCACAAGCGCACCTTTGGTTGTGGAGGCTGTACCCGCACTTAATCCCCCAAATTGTTCCTTCACTAAATCTAAAGAGCATGCAACATCCAGAGGGAATCCAAATCCCCTTTATCGAAAACACGCTCAGCCAAGTTAATAAACTTAAATGCTATTTTTCTGTATAACATTTGCATAGATTAACCAGCTCGGCAGGCCAACCAAGTTCATGTAGGTTATTTTCACCTGCTAGAAGAGGAAGAAAGATGGAGAATGGAGTGGCTCGAGCGCAGCGAAAATAGCTTAACTGTTATTTAAAAAAAACATAGTTTAATAGTTTAGCGTTTCATTACTAATTAATTCTTTTTAGGAGAATTATAAAACATTAGTGGATGATCACACCTCTTTAGTGCCTCCAGAAGTACATAGGTGACTCCGTCTATAGCGAGTTACCTAAGGATGAGTTCTATATTATAGTAGCAAGTGGTTGTGACAAGAAAGATCGCGTGTTTGGGATAGGGTTGGAGTCCATTTACTCACCTGTTGCCCTAGCACCTCAACTCCATCAGATCCACCGAAAAACCAAGCTATATAGGATCTCGGGTACAGTATGCGGGAAATGTTGGGCATCTTGTTGTAGTGGATGGCGATGCCTCAAATAGTTGTCACGCCTTCAATGCACCCTCAGCTGACCTAGCTGCCAACCCAGCAGAGCCTCTTGGTGACAATTAGGTGGCAACAGATCTAGATTAGGATAGTTTACTTTGTTAACTAATTGATGAGATGACTTAAACTAGCTTATTTTGCAACGAATATATTATTAATTAAATTAATTTGTATTTTGTATTGACTAATTAATTGTATTAATTAAATATTTATTTACTGTATTTTGTATTAAAAATTTTAATCTACTACAATTTATAAATTGAGTAAAAAAATTAATATTTATTATCTATCTCAATCTATAAATAAATTAGAAAAAATGCAGGGCAAGATTATTGCAAATTTGTATAAGTCAGAAATTTTGTGACGAATTTCAGTTGCATTGCAAAATATTCGTCCCAAAATTCATTAGTAACGAACTTCAAATGAGTTTGAGATGTCACAAGATAACCGTCACAAATTGTCCCAAAAACTATCACAAATATTATGACGAACATACAACGAATACTTGTATGTTACAAAATCCGCCACACAATTGATTCTGTCTATTTTTTAATTAGGGTAAATTACAGTGACACGCCTTGAGGTTAGACCAAAATACACAAATACCCCCTATTTTTTTGCAAAATTACAACTACACCCCCTGAGATTATAATTGTATTACAACTACACCTCATATTCAAAAGCAAAGATTACACTAATAACCCCTGAAAAATATTACACTAACACCTCTCAAGAGGTGTAGCTATAATTATGCAAAAAACAAGGAGTGTTTGTGTATTTGAACCTAACCTCTGGGAGTGTCAATGTAATCTACCCTTTCAATTATCTATCACAAAATCACTGTCGCAAAATTGATTTATGATCTCGTCGCATAAATGAAATTTGTAATGGATTTTAGGACAAGCTTCTGAGTTTTCTGCAAAATATTGGGACAGATATACTTTCTATCCCGACATTTTTGCGACGGATTTTGTTGAGACCAAGATAGTCATGACAAAAGTCGTCACAACCCAAAAAATCCGCCGCTAACAGGCTGTGTTTCTTTTCTTTTTTTTGTAGTGCTTGGTAGATTTATAATTTCTAAAAAACTCACTGATCCAAACATTTTGGATCAATTTTAACTATTCAAAAACAATTAAACAAAACAAAAAGAACCCCAAGGAAAGAGCCATTTATTGATTCTTAAAAATATGTAGAATTAATTTCATAGCAAGCAATTTGTTAGCTAGAAAATACCAAAGTAAAAACAGACTTACTGAAGAATAGGTATCATCATAGAAAGGATGAAGGAAAGCAAATTACATTATTCTTGAAATTGCCTGGAATATAACTTGATATTGCCGAACTATGTACAGGAGTTAAGTGATGAAGCTTTCCTCAAGTTGAAGCTGTACAATAGCTGCTGCATGGCATTGTAAATCTGTAATCGTGAATCAGAAAATTCTCTACTCTTTTAGCTTGATGTGGGAACTGCAACATTTATATAGCTTGGGATGAAGATTCATGGAACACGTTCTAAAACTCGTTGCAATGCCCTTTTGATTCCTTCTTGATCAAGTGATGTTGTCAGTTGTATTTCCTGAACCTGAATCACAAATTTATACTGTCAAGCGTAAGAGAAAAGAGAGAGGGAGGGAGGGAAGGGTGGACCGTCGTATGGTACATGCCTGTCGTCCAGCTCGAGCAAGAAGAGTGTATTGATCACCGGTAGGTGGTGCCTGTAAGATTGTGAGAAGAAGATTTGCAATTAGTATACGATAATCTTCTTCTGTAGCAGAAAAGTAGAGAAAAATCTGTGTTATAATTGAAGACAAGATGGCGTAGTTTGTTCTTACATTTGAAAGCCAAAGCTGCAGATCTTGGGAAACCACGCGTTTCTCAAATCCTTGCCGACTAATTTTCACATTATGTATGCTGTTACAAAGAACAAGATGTCAATTACGTTTTTGTTGGGAACAAAGATTAAGTTCTTTATGCATTCGGAGACGAAAATTAGTATGTGAACCACAATAGTATGTCAAACAAGACTTCACCCTCCTATTATTATGGCAACACAAAAGGAATGGGTCACTGTGTTGGAAAATGGTGAATGATAAATTAAACAATAAATCGTGACAAGTGATTGGTTACGATGTGTGACACATAACAAGCTCGTGATAGCTTATGACAGCTCGTGACACGTATATGATGGTTGATGGGCCCCAATCATCATCCGGTCGTGTCTGATCAACCAAATGGGTGTATTCTTTGGTTGAAATGATATGTCCATTGGGTGAAATCCTTTGGATGAAATGATGTGTCCATTTGTGTGAAATGGTATGTCCTTTGGATGAAAGGATGCATCCATTTGAGTTAAATGGTATGTCCTTTGGATGAAAGGATGCATCCATTTGAGTTAAATGGTATGTCCTTTGGGTGAAATGATGCATCCATTCGGTTGAAAGGTCATAACCTTTCATAGGCATCTTTTCTGATTGGACATATCCATTCGAAACACCTTTCCAACTCCTATAAATAGATCTCCCATTTTCATTTCATGGCATTAAAGCATTCAACTACTCATAGCATTTTTAAGCATACAAAGCATTTTAGAGTTTAGCAAGAGAGTTTCAAGATATCGTTTGGTTCGCCATTTCTCAAAGTTTGCAGTGCTGCTACTTTGAGATATAAAGTCGTTGTATCTTTGGAGACAAATTGCCAATTCCGTGAGGACCAGAGCGGGGCAATAATTGTCTTAAAAATAAAGAGTCTAACTCTTGCCTCGACTTTGTAATACACAATTCCCCGCACTATCCATCTCATTCATTCCTTACACACTGCAAGAACATGAATTATTTCCTAAATTGTAATGAATCAAAGTAATGGTAAATTAGTACTGTCAGTGTTAAGAGTTTTAGATATGTGAAGAGAGAACGAGAAGACGAACATTTACGCGGCTCAGCCTTATGGCTCACGTCCACGAGACAAATGCCCAAAAGGCTAATCATGTTATTCTCGCTTCAATTGAGGACATAACGTCCCCCTATTTATATAGGTGAATTACATACATCGATAATAGAAAATGGAGTAAATCTCTCCAAAATCAAATCATGTCAATATCACAAGAATCATTTAGATATTATTGTGATTCCCTTGTCATTTTACACTTATTTGGAGAATTAATTTGGAGATTTTGATTGGAATGTTCAACTTGAAGACTAGATGTCAAAACTCTTCTTTAAGCTTTGAATAGAGACTTTCAACACTCCAGGGCTAGCTAACATAAATTTCATTAGAATCTGCAGAATTCGGAGAATCAGACAAAATATGATTGAGCTGCTAACATAAATCTCATTGGAACCCCCAGAATCGAAGGACCAGAAAAATATGATTGAGCTTTTATGCGGACAAAAGACTAGAGTAGTAAATAGACAAAGTTAGACAGATAAAGTAGGGGATGCCATGTACAGACACCCAGACCAGTGTAAATCGAGTCAGAGAATCAATTTAGGTGCAAAACACCAGTGGAAGGGCACTTAGCCCATCAAAAGCAGATAGGTCCGTCAGAGAATGAGACTGACAAACAGTTTAACAACAGATAGGCTGGTCAGAGAATTCGACCGACAGACAGTTTTACAGCAGAAATGCCGGTCAGAGAATTCGACCGACAGACAATCTAGGTATAGAATGCTATCAGTAGTGGCTCTTAGCCCATCAGAAGTAGAAAGGTCGGTCAGAGAATGAGACCGACAGATAATTTATGTGCAGAACACCATCAGTAGTTTCTTGATGGAGCCAGTGTTGCCTGTATAGCCCACGCTCAGAAGCAGCGAGATGAGGTTAATATGCCTTAGAGAATGGAAGCTTGGAAACTGCCTACCCATGCGTAGAAGAGGAGTGCATAGGTGGTGACAGGTGAGTGACTACAGTAGAGAAGTGGAAGAGGTGAAAGGGACCAGGGGACAGCTTGGATGACCGCGCGCGAAGATGAAGATTTGCGTCATTCGGCCATACGGCCTACGTCCACGAGACAAATGCTCAAAGGACTAAAATCATGTTATTCTCTCTTCATTTGAGGATATAACGTCCACCTATTTATATAGGTGAATTACGTATGTTGACAATAGAAGTGGAGTAAGTCTCTCCAAAATCAAATTGTATATATATCACAAGAATAACTTAGATATTATTGTGATTTTACAATTATTTGGTACAATCAATTCGCAATTATTAACAAATACTATCAACCATGGTTAAATAAATCAATGTAATAATTGAAATTATTGACCATAATTGATCAACATTTACCATACTGCCCAGTTGTGGCCGAAGCATTAGCCACGATTGTTAGTCATAGCTAATATTTTGGCATCGTCTACTAAAACAACGGCCAATACACGTTGTGGTTGTCATTAATAGTTGTTTACCACGATTTTTCACTTTTGGAAATAGCAATAGAAATCCAAAAAAACTGTTAAATTCAGTAAAATCGAATGATATGATGATTCATATCAACTGTAAAGATGAAGTCATCTTTTGCAACATACCATACCTTAGAATTATACCAGTCAATCCTACACCAAGCAACCAACTGATAGGGCCCAAAGACTGGCTGGCCTTGATAATATGCTAAAGGAACCCAACAAAACCGGTGACTCTAATGAAAAGGTTGGCCCAACTGATTGGGCAGACTTTTAAGTGCCTGAGGCTGTTAGACTATTAGGCAAAATAATGAGGATGAGGTAGGACAAAAGTTGTTAGTAGAAAAGGACATCGTGAGCTAGGATGAGGCCACTTGTTATTAGATCTTTGAATTTTAGTATATGTATTTAGCATGCCTGAGGAATGAGAAAGGAACAATAGAATTTTGCAGAAAAAATATCATCTCCTCCCCCCAACTTTTTGGAGCTCTTCCTAGCTCGATTAGGAAAAATATCAACCTCAAACATATCCATATCATTTGGTGCTTTCATTTTGACCTCTTCCTCCTCCATGCCACCTTGTGCTTAACACTCCGATTCTGATTTCAGCGCCTTCAAGCTTCTGTCCCGTCCCTCGCGGCGGCAGTAAAAGATTTTCGTTCCACCATGGATGCTTGCCATGAATCCACAATGGTTGCGTTTCCACCTACGACATAAATTCTCCCTCACTTTTCCTTCGACGCACAACCCGTCCTCTTCCTCTTTCCCTCCACCCACACCGCTACTCAACTGAGGGTGACATCCCTCCCCAAGCCACAGCAAATACAGCCGCACCAACTCTCCAACCCAGCACCTTCGCCTCACACCACACCATCGTCATCTTCCCCTCCTCACCCACAACAGCATACTCTTCCTCTAATTGTAGCTTCTGCCACCATACCCCGAAATTGCGGTGGCAACTTTTTCATGGTTCCAGCCCCGATGCTGCAGAAATTTATCATCAACAGCATGACGTGACAACCACCAATGATACCCAATTCTACACTCTCCTGATTACCCCAAACTCTATCGCAATGTCAATCTTTTCTAAAGAACCCCACCCACCGCAGCTGCCAACCTCTCCCCCGCCACTGCAGCAAAACCCCCTCATCACCTTCATCCTCATCTTCCTACTCTACTTTGAAGAAACATGGCTCCCTCCCAGCGCTGAGCCCACCGTCCAAGCTGCAGCCCCTCTCTTCGCCATTGTGGGGTTTCTCCCTTCCTTGTAAAGTCCAAACCATGGAGTTCCTTCTCTGTTCGCAAGCGACCTTGATCTTCTCCTTTCCCCTTGAATCCATCACTTACTGTCCACATCACGCCCATTAGCAAGGGTCTTAAAAACACCCTCACCGAGTTTATTCACCTCGAGGGTGCAAGTCTCCCTTCTCCAACCATGTTTCGGGCACCCCCAATTACAAGTCGCACCACTACCTAAAGTGCCTCTAGGTACCTCGCCGCCCCTCACACCCCTTCAGATCTTCACTTTGCACCCCTCTACTGACCTTGCCCACGAGCTCGTCCATCTTCCATCCCCTCAATCCGCAGCTTCCACCCCCTCATCAACATGCGATTTTCGTACTCCAAAACACCGGATCAACCTACCCCCAACTCGAACACCGCATCGGTGCGCCCGCCGGCGAAGCTCCCGTGCGGCACCCCTACCTCAGGAAGACGTTAGCCTAATGGACATCTTCGTACAGTGGGGGACACAAACCCCTTTCTGCAACTCATTGGGCGAGTATTCTTGACTTGCAGGCTAGATTTGGAGCAGGGAAATATTGGTCGATGAGAGGACCAAGATGCATTTGAGGCTTAGTGGGCTCGACCGTCGGATTTTTTGCTTGGCCCATCCTGAATTTGACCTTGAGGACAAGGTTCATTTCGAAAGGTGGGTCACGAGGGCCCAAAGACTATTTGGCCCCCAACAAGTCGGTGGACTCTAATGAAGAGGGTGGCCCAACTCCAAGAATATCCGTTAGGCAAACTTTTAAGCGCATCAGGCTGTTAGACTATTAGGCAAAATAATGAGGATGAGGTAGGTCAAAAGTTGTTAGTAGAAAATAACAGAATGAGCTATGATGAGGGCACTTGTTATTAGATCTTTGAATTTTAGTACATGTATTTCGCATGGCCGAGGAATGAGAAAGGACAATAGAAATTTGCAAAAAAAATATCATCTCCTCACCCAAACTTTTTGGAGCTCTTCCTAGCTCAAATAGGAAAAACACCAACCACAATCATGTCCATATCACCAACATTTTCAATCACAGGTGGTCTAGAGGTTATCGTCAACGGAGCTAATCCAAGTTCAGTCGTAAACCAAGGACAAGGGCAGCGGATAAGATTTAGGACAATAATAATTCGTGCCGACTTTAGAACTATAGCATCTTAACGAATTGAGCAAAACAAATAAGGTCATCGGACCTTTTTTTCTCTGAAACATTCCTGTTCGTAAACTTTTGACTTTGAGATGTCTCCGAAGAATAAGTTTCATCTTCAGATGTCAAAGGTTCTAAAGCCTACTTTTCAATTACATGCACATGAGATCACATATAATGGTAACTCTGAAGAGAATGAGGTTTAAATGTGCCAATACGCTATATATTTTTCATCTCAATGAAGCTTGAAGTAGGGAAGAGGACTGATTAATATTAAGGACAACAAACAATGTAAAGTTAGGTGACGTAAATTGATGGAAGGAAGAGAACTGAACTACTGAAGGCAGGACCAGGAAAAATGGACAGGTTCAAACATGATGATAAGCAAATAAGGATATTGGAAACTTGGAAGGATTACTCTCAAATTGTAATTAACCATTCATGCACCCACAGTAAAAAAGGATTAGTCCCTATATTGGAAATGAGTACGGCTTAAAAGCCGAGGTGTATCAATATTATCAACCACGGTAAGAAAAACCAATGTACAAATTTAAGTTTTAAGCCTGGTTAATCAATATTTGTTATGGTTTTCGCTACGGCCAAAGTATTTACCATGATTCTTAGTTATGGCCCAAACATTTGCCATGGTGTTTAGCTATTGATAATATTTTGGCTTCACCAATGGAAACAACGGCCAATAGCCATTGCGAGCTGTGGCTAACTATTAGATAACCATGGTTTTTCACTTTTAGCCATAACTATTAGCCATAAGGAAAAAAATCATACTTCTTTATAGTGATGCCATATCTATTCAACTATGCGGTTTAAGGAACCAAGTAAATGTACTATACTATGATACCCACTATAAAGAAAGAAAGGCACCAAGGACAAGATAAATACATGCTCTCCAAGATGTAGAACAAGACAAAACAATCCTAGATGGTTCGGACTGACACATTTCGGAGACTAAATACTGCGTATTGTCTCAAAATTTAAGAATTTAGATTTGTATAATGTCCTAGATGGTTTCGACGGACACATTCCTAGATAGTTTAATGTCCCAAAGCAAAGATTTGTTTTCTTTTTTAAACTTCCGACCATAAATTTGTATCCTATGTATTTTCTTCAAGTTAAAGAATTTAAGATACAGAGTAAAATTGGCTAGTTTAGGTCAAAGAATAAAAACTATCAGATTACATGTCAGATTGATGCACTATAATCTTATGCTGTGTAGTGATGATACATCATTTAGTCTGGAAATTTCAGTGACATGCATTAATAATAGTTCATAGAGTAAAATATGTCTTCGTTTATGCTTCCCAACTCTGTTGGGCTGTAAAAGAATTCAGCCAGAAAAATAAAACTGGGATCATAATAATAAATGATTCGTAGAATAATCAGCCTTATTTAGTATTAAAATCTAGATACAGAAAAATGAAAAGTTCATAAATCAAGTTGCATTTTTGTTATCAGAAGATCAATAGGGCAGATATTTCGGAAATGTTTTGACTCGATCTCGTGGATTCATATGCTAAGGGTGTGATGATTAACAGCTTTAAGGACAATAATAAAAGATTTCTAAAATATGTCGTACCACCCTCTAAACTGGTATTGATTAGTAGAAAATCTAAGAATTCAAAAATCTATGCAAGGTTTACATACAATTACTTTCTTCAATTTGTATCCTAATCGTCTGATATGAATTTTTGTATAAATGGGATGTGGTCGTTATGTATCTTTATTTATTCAAAATCTTATATATCTGGCATGACATTCTAATTGACTCTGGAATTCTCTTAATTCAAAGTATATCAAGCATCGGCACATGGACTGAGAAGAAAATCTACGAAAATGTTCCGTGAATCCGATGACACATGCTGTAGGGTGAGTTGTGCTCTTCATTATCATAGATATGAAGAAGATAATTATCTAAACACAGTTAGTTTGGTAGGAATTCCCGATTCTATTATCATAGATATGAAGGAGATGATTATCTAAACACATTCTCGTTACCTTTTTTTTCAGTTTCCATTTCTGTTATTTTGAGATGTTGAAAATATTTCACATGGGTTTTGGTGCAAGAACGAGAATGTGCTACAAGTAGTGGGGTTGACTTAAGAAATTTTAAGATGTAAGATAAAATGTGTTTGATTTTCTGTTTTCCTATGTTGGAAAGAGCATGAAATGTGAACTTCAAAAGAGTGGAGAGTACATGTCCTCGTTATATATTTATGTAAAAGTGACAACTTAGGGTCCTATTCTACCGGTCAAATTATGTTGGACTCCGAATTATTATTTTAATTTTTCGAAAATTCATTATCTTCTCCGTCATGCCAGTAATTTCAGGTTAAAACTAGAAACCATTGTCAATGCATTAGAAGATTGTAGTATTTGTCAAGTAAGTGGAACATCATTCAAAATATTACTAATGTGAAGGTCTTGAAATGTCCTTAATAGATTTTGAAATGACTGTAGGTTGCATTTGGATTTAAGGATTTGAAATCATGGATTTCAAATCCTTAATAACAAATCCTTTGAATTTGTTTGGATAATTCCAAATTCAACGGATTTCAAATCCTTCCATTTTTATTTTGTACTATGTTTTAATGAAAATAGATGGATTTCAAATTCTTTTCAAATGGAGTCATTTAAAATCCTTTCTCCAAATCTTCCTTCAAATCCAAATCCATCATGTTAGAATAGGTGACCAAAAAACCAATTGGATTGACGGTTTTTGGTACTATTTAGCAATCTTTATAAGAGTAATATTAACTTGATGAATATAGTAAGTACTCATCCATGGCACTTTGTTTGTTGTGCCTCCTGATTACGTTAAAAGGCGTTTTAACGTCACAACAAATGGCCACAGACCAATTGGATAACCCATGTAATTGGGTTGTGCATTGGATGGAAGCTATGAAACCAACTTCTGAGGGTTGGTCTGAAATGTTCCAAGTCGATGACCTCGAGACAGGGCATCGAGGATCCTATAGAGACTTGCGCTAAGGATTGCATTCATTGGATCAGTGTCGTGTTTCATCGGTGACAGACGTTGGACGTCTATTCAATATTAGTGGGTTAGTTGACAAGGGTGTCAGCTGACTGAACTGACTCGTAGGAATCGTCATATGGATGCCTGGGAGGCTTGGTCGGTATGACTAGAATTCCCGGCTCTGATAGTACGAGATTAGTCCTGGGACTTGAGGAATCATGGCAGTCACATGTAAATGAAGGCTGTATCTAGGGTCTGGCAAGAGATGTCCGTATCTGGGATACGTTCATCATAAGCCTTATCCAGTCCAGTCGGAATATGTATTGAGGACGGTGGATTCCAAGATAGGACCCGTCACCTGTCAGTATATGACAGTCGAGTCTCCTATGCGCTCTGAGATGGTTAAAGCTCTTTAAGTCTGTGGTCAAAGCGATTGGTCGAGTAGGGAATGGTTTCCTACGTCGATCAATAGACCAAACGTGCCTCGAGTTATTAAGTATAGTTATCTAGTCCAGGATGAGAACCGACACTCAATTCCATGCCCTAGACTTAGACCGGGAGACGGATGATGGAAGGACCGTACTCGTATAGTACTCGGGAGCCTAAATGTTCACGTCAACATTCACCTAGTCTCTAGTGCCATGGACTGTTGCTAGACGGCCACGCATGGTGACGGGCGTTTTCCGATTAATGGTTAATCGAAAAACAGTTAATTAAATTGAATTTAATTGACCAATTGTGTTGGACACTAGCCCAAGTCTAGCTGAGGGTGAACCTAATGAGTCACACACAAATCACTATGGGTTTGGTAGAATTAATTTGGAATTAATTCTAGAAGCGAATTAATTTAATTGGATTAAATTAATTCAAGGAGAAAATAAATGATTGGATCATTTACTGAGAAATCCATTTGATGGATGGTGCAATAATTAATTAATTGGATTAGTTAATTATTGGATTAAGAACCTTTAAATTAATTGGATTAATTTATTGATTTTGATTTAATTAATTGATTGGATCAATTAAATAGTGTTTGCGCTTATGTTAATTTAATTGGATTAAATAAAAATTTGAATTTCAATAAGATTTAAAATTAATTTGATTAATTTGGAACCTAAGGATCTTGGTTTAATTTGATTAAATCAAAATCGGTCAAAATTGGTCTATGGTTTGAAGTCCAAGCTCTACAGGTTGGAGCAAGTGGAGGAGATTCAACTCCTCCACATATGAAGGCCATGATGGTTCATGGAGAGATAGTGTGCATGTGTGTGTAAGTTAGCCTTGGAGGTTAATTTTGGAGGTTGAATTTTGAATTCAATTTCCTACATACACAAAAACAATGCACATAACTTGCATGGGTATACTTGCACGATTTTTTCAACCTAAAACACTCAAAAATCTCTGCAAATTTTCTCCTTTTTGTGTTCATACCTTTTGGAAAGGATTGAACTAAAAACATTCCAAAAGGCACTAAACAATAATGTTGTTTTGGAAGTGTTTCTTCTTCATTTTTCTTTTTCTATCTAGCAATAGATTAGAGTATTTCTCCATAGTGTGGTGTGGACAATACTTAGAGGAGTTCTACGTTGAATTCTCAAGTGAACGGAAGGAGAAACGGAAAGGGAACAACGCATGTAGTGGTTTAACGTGTTATGATCAAAGGTTGGTTTCTATTTATGTTACATGTACCTTTTTGTTTACTTCCTTTAGCCATTTGTCCAGCATCTTCTCCTCTTTAATTTATACTTT
This sequence comes from Sesamum alatum, assembly GCA_034509735.1. Classification (NCBI taxonomy): domain Eukaryota; kingdom Viridiplantae; phylum Streptophyta; class Magnoliopsida; order Lamiales; family Pedaliaceae; genus Sesamum; species Sesamum alatum. The sequence goes on along the minus strand of JACGWO010000009.1, from coordinate 23,054,958 downwards.
GATATACACCAAACACCCGGGAGCTTCAAAGGGAACACCCATTTGAACCCGTTTTGAATTATGCTTTAAATTCACGTTTTTACGCTTCCGTTGCATTCCCGGACCATACCCGATTCTTTCACATCAATCCAAATACACTCGGTAAAGAAAAGCACAGACTTTTCAGTTGAAAACGGGGTAAAGAAACATGTTTTTTCGGACTTCAGGCAATAGCAAAAGCAAAAATGCTTTGGAAATGAAAGAAACAAGGGGTAAAGTCTTCAGATTGAGTAGATTATGAACATTGCCTTCCAAGTATCATGAGCAACGAAATAAGAGAAACTACCGCAGTTTTAGACACGGATGGCTAACTCAAACTCAGTCAAGAAAACAGTAAATAATGTTTTGGGTAAATTTCAGCCACCTATTTGTAATTCTTCAAACAACGAGGGAGTATTTGTAATTAATGTCAAACCTCAGGGTAGGTAGTTGTAATTTACCCTAATGTTTTCAACTGAAATTATTGAGAGACTGACTGCCAACACATTAAGTTTTATTTACCACACCTATTTCAACCAAAAGTGAATCTGGTATTGAAAGTACCACATACTATAATGGTCACATAAGCAGCAAGGATCTATTAAAAGTTCTCTACCTAAACTTATCTCTCTTCCTATCTCCATCTCCTAGGTGTATGTGTTGTTTCTCCTTTGTGTTCGTGCATGTAATGTTTGGAGAAACTTAATCATAGGGACTCAATTCTGTATAGGTTTTGCTTCAAGATCTTTAATGATTCTGGTATTACATAGGTATAAATAAATGTTATACCATCAGGTTTTAATATGCTGTGTACTAGAATGAAGTCATTGATGCATTTATGGATCAGTATATATAGTGAATAAGCATAAAACATTAATGCTAACCATACCCGTCTTCCTTCAATAGCTCCTCAACAATTGTGTCAAGCCCAGGAAGAGGTTCTATATCAAAATGATCGCTTGAGTTTAAGGCGCCTGAATCTAGCGACATGTCCTGTGAACAAAAAAGTTCATCATCACTTCAACTGTGCATTAAACAACAAAAATCCGCTCAGCACAAACAAGTAACTCTACCACACCTGAGGAATAACTTTGTCCAAAGTTTCCAAAAGAGGATCTTCCTCCAGTTGTTTTATTGACAGTGTGATCCTCGACTTTTCCCTGTAACATGTTCCCAGCATCTCATAAAACAGTCAAAACAGTGTGTGCGTGTGTGTGCACATGTATATATGTTAACAACGTATTCAACTAAGAGTAGAATGGTTTGGCCATTACATATGATCGTATATCAATTTACTTATGGAATAAACTCATGTTCATGACCGGTAGAGTCAAAAACACATATAGTTTTATGATCTAGCTTTATAGTATATACTTACATGTCATGCATTTACGCATAAAAGAAACACACAAGACACACAAAGCAACGCCAGTGTTATTGCAGAATTACCTATCTATATTAACAATTTTGACTCTCACTTCATCGCCCTCCACTAGGATGTCTCTCACATCTTGCACTAGATCCCATGACACTTCTGACACATGAATTAGTCCCGTTATATGATATAGACCTGTAAAGATTTTAAAGTAAGATTTGATGTATCAGATAGTATAGTATTACAGACCGAATAAACTCAAAGTGTTAAGAGAAATATATACCATCTGGAAAGCGTAGATGAACAAAGGCACCATAATCCTCTACAGATCCTACCCTAGCTTCAAAAATGTTCCCCACACTTAGTTGAGGAGAATACTTTGACCAGCTGGCTTCTTTTTCTGAGAATATCAGCTTCCTGTTCTCCTCATCAGCTTGGATCACCTAAGATCAAAGTTGACAGAAGAGCTTTTAGATGATTTCCAAGAAGCAGGAATAGAAAACAAATTTACTTCTACAATATCATCAGGACTAAGTTAAATAAGAGTATCCCAATGTTTCTTACTCCTTATTACTTGTCCTACCAGAATGTCAACTCCCCATCCAAAGTATTTCCTAAGGTTTTCATGAAGGCAAACTATCTTAGTAACATTCAGCTTCCCTGCAGTCTGATTTTCTCATTACTAAACAATATTATTGCGGAGACCTTTTTGTTCGAAACACATTGAGGAACTTCTGACAAAACAACTTAGAAGTTCATCCTCCGACTTACAGTCAATAAATTTTCAGATCAAATTTATATACAGATCAAGTTCACAAAATCTAGTTTTTGCTGCAATTTGCAGTTGATGTTACTATTCTTCTTATATCTGTTTTGATGTGATCCAATTGACCATGAGGAGTAAAAGAGTCCTTTCAGTCGGCACTGGAGAGAGAAGTCATTTCTTGTACATGACTTAGTTGTCCGAGACAAGAATCAGATCAGCAAGAAGTAAAATTCAGAGAATAATGCACAATAATCATCATATTATGATGAGCATATGTACAAGCCCAAAAGATCCATAGTGAAGTCAAATATCCTCCTAAATTCCCAAGGTATTAGAAGAATAAAGAATAAAGTGTTTTTTCTTTTCTCTGTGAAAATCAAGTTTCTGTAAAAGCAAGAAAACATCAAACAACATAGCACAGAAAAGGGAGTGGAAATCAGAAGTCCAGACAAACAGGCAACATCCATTACCCTTCTGTTCCAAATCCTTCCTATTTGGGCAGGTTGAAAGAAAAGGAAACATAGTTGAAGAATCCAATGCAAGTGCAGCAAGTCCGAAAAAAAAATTAAGAAATTATTCTATATAATTTCTACAAATATTTGCACTCTGCTTCTCAAATAGGAGAATAGTTTAAAAAAAATCAAAATGTGAAAAATCCAATAAAACAGATAGAACAACAAACTGTAGTCTTTGTGGTTTCAATGTCAGAAACAAAGCAAATCTCGACTAAGCTACCTAAGTAATTATCTGATGCAAAACAGAAAAAAGCAACTGAATCCGAGCTGATTCTACAACTCTTCTATAGTCGACTGTTGTTCTGACACGGAATGCTATTTTCCTTTCATAAAGTGGGTACTTTTGTTACCATTATCAAGCTAGACCTAATTCATGCCTGTTAAATCCACATTATCCGGAAAAAAAGTTTTTCCCTAACTTCTCAGTTCTGTCCTGTTCGGAAAGCATAAACATGTTATTGTACGCTAACTGCGTAATTCATTTACCACCTTCATCCTAGTAGTTCCACCAACGCCTTAGGCATTATTAGTTAATTCCTCCAAATTTGCACACAACTGAAGCTTTCCAAAACATTTTCCAAAAGGACCATTTTACATGCTATACAGGTCATGTTTAGCTACTTTTTTCTAGGTTTTAACTATAAAGTAGTCCCTCTATCCCAGTCATATGACATTAAAAATTCATGAATAGTGCTATCGTATCGTCTTTTAGACATTAATCAGACTATTTGCCCATATTTGAGATTTTAAAGTATGAAGATAAATCTAGTCTCTTTGAGTCTACATTACAAAGTACATGTTCAAATACCTCAAGATCTGAAATCAAAATAATTCTTTGCATGAAAATGTGCAATTTTGCATATTACTAATTGGAGTGGCTTCGATAATCAAATTAAGCAAGACGAAAATGCAAAATCTTAAAGAACAGAACAGACATGAACCTTTGTGCGTGAAATGTAGCAGAAAGGTTTACAACTCACTGGGTAATACATTAGATTTAAGCAACTAAAGTTCCCCATAATTCACCGCTCATGGTTTATCTCAAACAGTAGGAGTCCAATTAGCATTAAAGAAAAAATTCAAAGTTCATGCAATATGATTTAGAGGCAAGGAAACAGAAAAAAAGTGTACTTTAAAAAAGCTCGTACCTTCATAGAAATTGTAGAACCTACCAAAGCTCTTGCTATCTCTTGGATGCTCTTGTGAGGTTCTGCATAATAAGCTAAAATTAGAAGGCCAGTAGGTCTTGCTGAACTATATAACACAAACTGATTGACCAACAACGTGATCTATGAAGCTGAGGATACAGAATCATTAGGCAAGAAGGTAAAACCTTCTTAAAAGAAGGAAAGCACAAAGTTACAATAAACCATGTATGAAAATGAGATGTGGGAAGGAGAGAGGACATTATAAAATAATTATGGAATCAATGGAACAAAATTGTACTCACTACGACTATGTCGAGCAGGAAAACTTATACTTTGCATCTTATAATTTGATAACTCAGGTTTTATTTATTTCATCCGACATATTTTGTACCAAAACTATAACATGTTCTAAAAGTAGACATAGAATCTAGACCTTGCAAACTAGTAGATGATTGTACGAAATGCCGTTAATTGTTGCAGATGGTTTCCAAGATGAAGACTTGACATGGCATCATGACTATGCAACAAAGCTAATTATATAAGTCTCATTTTGTTAATCGATTCTATTAACTTGATCATGTTCCTCACTTGCTTATGACAGTGTTTCCAACGACATGTGACTTGTACTCTAACGAAACCTACTTATAGTTTCTTGATTGTCCCAAGGAACCTCATCTTTAGTTAGATGCTCCACATGCAAGCAGGGTTGCACGAGTGGAAGAGGTTGCAGACCCAAACTAGTAGATGAACCTGGGGCACCTGATCAGCAGTTTACTGATTGGGTTTAAGAGAGATGCTTAGACATATCATGGTTTTCGTTAACGGCAATTTTACTTCAAACAAGTGTAATTTATCCAGATTTTTTAAACTAAAGTGATTAGAGAACATAAAGTACGGTGAGTAATTAAAGCAACTATGACCAAAGAAAAGACTTAAGACTCCTTTTGCCGAAGTATAAAGAATATATAGGAAGATAATCACAAACGAAATAAGAAGAAAGTAGAACTTTTATATGAAAAATATTTGAACTCTCAAAGGTGCAAGAATAAACCTTTTAACATATTGTAGTCCTTTAGTTGAATTTTAGGAGTGGACTTAACTGTATATGCTTTTTTAATACACTCAATCCCATACTGAATGCTTCTTTTGAATGAAAAATATCAGACTTCATCATCTTAAACTAACTTATTATATTAACTATATGAAATATTTTGATCTTATAAAACTTTCAGATTTTGATATTTGATATCGTATGCAGTACAAAAATATATTTTAAACGAATTATCTAAATTGTTCATAATTGCACAAAGAAAAAGAAAGGTCATACATCGAAGGTGATTCATTAAGGATAAGGAAACATTCTATAACTTCATTAAACCTTCACCGGAGCAAACTGTTTTTAGCTTCACATAACCTAGTCACATCATTTGAAATTCCTATATTCTAAACAATGCAGTGATTCTTCTTCTTAATCTAGATCTAAATATCAATGATACAGTACCTTTACATGAATGCGAGGGGCTCAGCTGCGGGAAGGGAAGAAAACCAAGGAGAGAATAAAATTTGATCAGCAAGCCACCACCATTGAATCCTTCAATTCTTCCTTCATAGATTAGTCCCTTCTCATGGTATGCCCTTGCTGCTCTCCAATCCGCAGACCTCTACTTCTTTGCAGAACAAAGCAATAGGTAAGAAGCATTTTATTGCAACATTCAACCAAAACTCAACTAATCAGAGCATTATATCAGGTTGTCAAATTTTTTTTCTTTCTATCATTATTTCTTTATTTATTTAATTCTTTTTTGTTGGTTCTTTCTCTTGTGTCCTGACTTGAGCTATATCGAAGAATTTTAATCCTGTCAGAGCTGTCTAAAATTAGGTTGCATACAATTCTGGAATAAATCATCATACATCTTTCTGTCAAATATATAGGCTACTAACATTTTGTAAATTATATATGCATGTAGCGATATTATTCATCTGACAAACAGAGCTGAACAATAGTATAATAACTGTTAATTATCCGATCCTTTGGGGACATAAATCTGATGAGTCGTCTTAATTACTTTTGACTTATATCTGCTGAGTCGTCTCAGCAACTTCTTTAACTTGTAGAATCCATATTGTCATGTGAAAGGACATGCAGCACATGGTTAATTAGATGATGTTCTTCATTCTAAAACAAGGTATTTTGCCCACCAAAGTGCAGGAATATACAGAATCTGTGACTCCGGTTTTAGCTATAAAAATGTAAAGGGGATCAATTACAAAAAACATGCCCAAAGCAATGTCTCAGAGTTTGACAGAAATTCCAGCAAAAGGCATGTAAAACTGATGCTACAGTGAACTGGATTCAAAACAAGGACATGACAAGTTTCACATACTTTCGTAATATATCACAAAAGACAGGAGTATAAGCACTCAAACTTTACTTTGTGCAGATATTCAGTTTTTTTTGTCAATTAAGACAGGCATGACAATATGATCCAAAATGAAATAGGAGAGAACAATTCATGTTTCATCCAAACAAAATAATTCAATAGCATAAAAATCATGGTTTCCAGTACGAACAACTACATGGTCCTATCACAACAATTCATGGTTTGCATTTTCATGTGCCCTTTACAAGCAGATATATCCAGCAAGACTAAAAGACTGTTGTGGCTTGGTTGTCTGAGAAAAATCCAGCTTTCATTGCTCAAGAGTTTCCCTGAATTCAAAGATACTAGAAAATTTTCATTCACTCACCTCTTGACCTTATGACAACTCTCTATGCATATATGTTGCAACATGGTGGGGTCACAATCACACTTGGAAGAAGCAAGGATGAAGGCGGAGAGACTTTGGATGTTCTGAGTGTTAGGTAGTCATGTCTATCTGATATGATAGCTTAAGTTCAAATCAAAAAATCCATCTTGTCTATAACAATTCAATCAGTTTACCAGGTCTGCCTCTCAGTGAGATTGAGTACATGCCTGATTGCCATGCTTCCAACTCGCACATGCTAAAAGAGATCTTTCCAAATCTCTATAACAAAGTAGTTTTCTAGAAATCTACAAAAGCAATATGGAGAAATAATTTTGTTAAATAAGACAAACAGCCTGAAATACTTTATATTCCATAAGACCGCTGTCAGTTAAACCAGGAGAACTTCTAGTCAGTCAAATAACATACTTAAACTCCTATTTGTTCATAATCAGTGGTTCACAAATATAGAAACAAGACAAGTACCTTAATGGATAAAAAGCAAAGACAGTGTATCACAATCTTTTCTGTTTCAAAAAGGTTATTAGTACAAGACCTGGCCTATGGCACGTCGAGTCTTTTTAGTTTATTTTATTTCACAATGATGTCTCTTACCAGCCTTAAGATTCCCAATACAGTTCTTCGAGCTGCAGGTGGGCTTCCAGTCATACTGTTAAATAGTTTATATTACAAGAACTAAATGGCAAGAAAAACGATTTGGTGTGTGGAGTAAGGCTGTCCTTGCTGTGAAATATCGTGTAATCGGGTGAAATTCACCAAAATGCTCCTACTTCAAAAGAATGCTTATTCTGAAACTAACCAATTCGCTCCAGTTCCCTCTCCTTTACAAAATCAATAAGTTTCTTGCTCTAATGTGTGCCAATAGATGGTAAATCACTTCCATAAATCATGAATGTGCACTTCAGTTCCCTGGGTCTACACGCTTAAATACACAAACAAATTAAGCAGAAACAGTTCACTTCAGAACTTCCAGTCAGGTAAATTGGGTTTCCTGAGCCAACACTCGACACTGTTATCAATAATAAGCTCAATACAAACAAACCTTGATTACAGAATGCAGCCCAAATTACCAGTACACGTCATGATTTGATAGAATTAAACTACTAAGTACATATCCAGTGAATTTTCTTCTCTCTCCAACTAGAAGCAGAAGAGAACTACACTTTATATAATAGCTCAAAGCCCCCAAATCATATTATACAGAAGGAATCACAAACCAAACTAATTTTAACACCAAAAAGATGCAACATTATTTCTTTTCCACCACTGTTAAGCACAGAGATCAAGCTGTGTCATCACCGATGGCAAGATTTTCCTCTTTTTCCTCAAACACCTACCCCAGATATCATTGACAGACACTTCAATCACCATTCACAAAGTATTTATAGGAAAACATAAAACAATTCCGGCAAGGAGCAATAAAATGGACCCAAAACCAGGGAACGCACCCGGGCTTGTCTAACATCATCAGAAAAGAAAGACTGATCCACCCCATCATCAGTACTCGTGCTGCTGCCACTTGAAACCGACACTCTTGGGGCGCTCAAGAAAGCTGGCCGCCTGGTCGAACAACTCTGGGAAAGGCTAAAGTGGAAATTCAATGGGGTTGGAGGGTTTGAGATGAGCACATGCGGGGAAGCGTTATCAGTGCACAAAAAGTGGGAGAGAAATGCAAGGCCGCCTGAAACTGATGCTGCAGCGAAAACTGGCATTTCCAAGAATGGTTACTGTGATTTGTGTGTGGAGAGTAGCGAATAGAGTTGGTTGGCACAAGGGATTATGGGACTGGGGATCGTTATTCTTTCTTCAGTGTGTATTGTGTTTGTGGCTTCGGTTTGCTTCGGTGACGTGTGATGATAACACATACACGATGGTGCAAGTAGTTCTGGATCATCCATGTGTCATCCTTGAACCCATACTCTGCATTTTTTCTTTCCTCTAACAAAAGAGAAGTCCCACATAATAAAAAAAAAAGGGTGAAATACACTCCTGAACTATGTAGTTTTATTTACCCCTATGAAAGGTAACAAAAATTTTCTTAAATAATTTGACATTCGCAGGATAAAAACTCCCTTTCACTTACTCCTATACTTTTTATTTTACTCCATAAAATATATTTTATTTAAAAAACGTCCCACAAAACTACTTTTAGTGATTTAAAATTTTACACAAACTTTATTTAAAAAATAAAATTTAAAATTTATTTCTTTTTATATTATGTAATAAAAAAATATTTACAATCTCAATATATGCAAATATGTTTTACAAAATAAATTATTTATGTTAAAAAATACACGTAAGTATGTGTAAATACATAATGCATATAAGTTTATATAAAAATATGTTATATAATTAATTATAATTTTTTTTCAACTACATGTACGCATAGATTTGACGTAATACTTTTAAAATTGTATTGATAAATTATTTTTAAAAACATTCTACTATATATAGGTAAAGAAAATTGCATAAAATATAAAAAAGAGTACAACGATACATCAAGAAAGCACTATCTTGTCAAAGGCCATAATTATATGTAAAGATTTGCAAATTTTATAGTGTCTATATATATATATATATATATATATATATATGTTTGATTTAGTATTTGAAATTGCATTAATACTTTTTTTTTAAAAAAAAAAAAAAAACCCGAAGGTGGGGGGCGCTTTTCGGGGTCCCCGTCCCTTCGATATTAAATTAGTCAAAAGTAAAATTTACAACGGGGAGAGCTATTTTCCTAGTCAAGTCTAAAAAGCAGTAAATAAGAAGTACTACTCCCTTACAACTGAGATACACGAGAGCATAAAAAAGGAGTATTACTCCCTTACATTGGGGACAGAGGAAAGCATAAATGAGGAGTACTACTCCCTTACAATATAATGATATATACCTAAAACAAAAGGCATCAACACTATTCTGAAGGTGAAGCTTCATCGTGCCAAAAAAATGTACCAAGTCACTGAAGATATGACTATACTAATCTGCAACAAAAAGTTGGGCAGAAGTCCACCAACACAACGAGTACGCATGACCAGTCGGAGGTGGAAAATAAAAATAAGATGCAACAACAAATTGATCACTTGCAGCTAACTAAGTCCTCAAAAACCAATCTAGACATGGCAAAAATATCACCAACAAGGTGCAGCAACAATAGTAAATAAAAGGGAGCAGCAGTATATAGCAACAGCAGTAACAACCTAGTCCAAACAGGAATAATTACCACCAAGAGGCTCTGGCAAATCAAAAGGGGAAGGGAAACTAAAGTATCATTAGTTTCATGCTCCGAAAAGATAAAATTAGTGATACTTTACGTCCCAATCAAAACCTCCTAGGGAAAAAAGAGACCAGACCAAATCCACAGGATGACAAGTAGCAAGCACTAAAGGATTCACAACATAAAACACCAAGCACCAATTAAAGAACATGGGATCTAAGCCAAATCTACTTATAGGACAAACGCACATGGGGGAGGCCAAGAGAGTCGAGTTTTAGTATACATGTAAACTTACCCCGTATTTTTTCACTGGAGAGGAGTGTCAAAGAATCCACAAAGCAGGCTTGGTTGGCAAGAAAGTCCGCTTGATTGCCCTCTCTATATAAGTGTGAGATCTTCGTTTCAATCCTATTTAAGTAGTATTTGATCTATTGAAGGGTATTCTAGAACGTCCAACCGTCTTTAGAAGGCGTGTGGAGAAGTTGTAGAATGTGGAGGTCATCCGCTTCAATCCAAACTTTGTTGATCTCTATGTCAATACATAGAAGCAGGCCTTTGAGCAACGGTTTGAGCTCTGCTTGACTGTTGGTACAATACCCAAAGGGTTCCTCAAAGGCAGGAATGACTTGTCCCATGTGATTTCTCATGATGCCCCCACCTTCTGAGAGCCCTGGATTTCCTTTGGAGGCACTATCCGTATTTAATTTGATCCATCCTTCAAGGGATTTACTCCAAGCGACAAATAGGATCTGTTGTTGCCTGGAGTAATGTGCCAACTGTATCTGCATTGAGCTTGCTGCAAAAGTTTCTCCCTTGATGTGTATATGATTCAGCAGACCACCACTATGCAATGTATGGATGTACCTCAAGGTTTTCTTAATAATTCTGTGGCTTCTGAAAACTTTCCCTTCATGTTTTGCTTCATTTCTAGTAGTCCATATGTGCCACCATATAAGGAGTGGAGTTATGTCTCTCATGGTCACTTGTGAAGAGATATTCTTCTTCCATGCAAGCAAGAAGCTTAGTATACTGGTTGTTTGTGGAAGGTGCAACTGGAAAATATCAGCAAAGTAACTCCATGCTTTGGCAGATTCCCAGCAAGACAGGAAAAGGTGCTCAATAGACTCCAGTTCATTGCAACTGCAACACTTAGATGCCAAGGCAATGCCTTTGTTTTGGAGACGACTCTCAATTGGCAGCCAATTGTTGGTCAGCTTCCAGATAAAGATAGATATGGTAGGAGACTAGGAGTGATCAATGGTGACTAGAGTGTCTTCCAGAAGTGGTGTGTTGGTTTCTTGTCTTTGTGGTGATCCCATGCTGAGGAAGTTGAGAAATTTCCTTGCTTAGATAATCTCCAGTGCATGCAGTCTTCTTGATCCTGGTTGATGGGGACCTCCTTAACACGATTGATAAGATCTTGTGGAAGTACCTGTTGTAGCTTACTTTCATCCCACTTTCGGTCTGTCCAAAACCATCTGGAACATGGATGTTGTTGGAGTTGCCTGTGATCTCCTGTATACTTCCTTCTAATAGCCACCATTCTTGCCAAAATCCAACTTCTCCAACTCCTAGTGTCCAGAATATGTGACTATGTGCATCTACCCTGACTTTGCAAAGCCTTTTCTAAATGGGTGAATCATTCTTCGTAGCCTTGGCTAGGGAAGGGTGCTCTCTTTTGCAGTATTTGTTGATGGTAAAGTTGGCCCATAGTGAATTCTTTAACCTCAATTGCCACCAAAGCTTGTTTGAAAATGCCAACACAATGTCCCTAAGGTCTCTGACATCGAGGCCTCCTTCCTGAGTGAGGTAACATAGGTTATTCCATCTCGTCCAGTGTATTTCCTGTGATTCTCAGTCGATCCCCAGAAGTATTTAGCAAATAACTGCTCCATCTTTTGGATGACACCAACAGGAGGGTTCAACACTTGCAGCAGATAGATAGGCATGGAGATGAGAACGCTTTTGATCAGTGTAAGCCTTCCTCCCTGGGAGAGGAATCGGTGTTCCCAACCTGCAATTTTCAAACAAATTTTGTTATTAAGATCATCATACAACATTTTAGTTTTGTTACATTTGTATAGTGGGGCTCCAAGGTAGGTGGTAGGAAGTTTTTTCATGGAGAACCCCGTGGTATGTATGATACTATGTGCAATCAGGTTTTTCTTCTTTCCGGGGACGGACGTACTTTTGGAATGGTTAATTTTCTGGCCTGAAAGATCCTCATAAGCCTCTAAGAACTGCATAAGTTTCAAGAGAGAGTCATCCTCACAGTTACAGAATAATCTAATGTCATCCGCATAAGCTAAATGAGAAACTCTAATGTTACTCCCTGTTTTGTAGAACATGTGAGGGTTGGAATAAAAAAGATGATCCAATCCTCTTGAGAGAGCCTCTGCTTCTAGGATAAATAGGGCTAGGGATATGGGGTCTCCTTGCCTGAGACCCTGACTGGATTTAAAAAAAGCCATATGATTCAACATTTATGAGCACAGTAAACCAGCAGTTTTCAATCAAATGTTTTATGAGCATAATGAAAATGGGAGGAAAACCCATTTTATCAAGCATAATGTATAGGAATATCCATTTGACCCTGTCGTACGCCTCGGCCATGTCCAATTTAATGATCAAGTTCCCCTTGCTATTCCTAGCGTCAATGAAGTGGACCATTTCCTGTGCTAGAAGAATATTATCTCCAATGAGTCTTCCTGGAACAAAACCACTCTTTGAGGGGGAGATGAGGTGTTGAAGGGTCTGAGCAATTTTCCTATATAAGAGTTTAGAGATGATCTTGTTGGAAACATTGCAAAGGGAGATTGGCCGAAAATTATTCCAGGATAGAGGAGAATCCACCTTAGGGATAAGAGTGATAGTGGTGGTAGTAAAAATTTTGGGCATGGGAGTTCTTGAGAAGAAATCTTTGACGGCATCTATAATATCCTATTTGATGAAGTCCCAACATTCTTGATAGAAGGCAGAGGTGAAGCCATCAGGGCTGACAACACTGTCCCTATTGATGCTGAAGACAACTTCTTTAATATCATTTTTTATAGGTATAGATATCAAAGCATCTCTAACTTCATACGAATTTTGAGGAAATGTAAACAAGGGATCAAATTCTAAGTCTCGGGAGTCCACTGTATTGAGGAGATTTTCAAAATATAGAGCAACTGAGTCCTTGATTTGAATGAGATCGGTGATTTCTTGGCCATAAACAAGAATTCTGTGGATCCGGGAATGTATTCTCTTCTTTTTACCAATGCATTGAAGAATTTAGTGTTCCTTTCCCCTGCCTCCAACCATTTGCAGTTACTTTTCTGTTTTCAAAATTCGGACTCTATAGATAGAGCTAGGGGTGGGCGTCGGGTCGGGTAGTTCGAGTTCGGTAGTTCGGGTCGGGTACCCGAACTTTCGGGTAGGTATATTGACTACCCGATCCCGACCCGAAATTAGTCGGGTACCCGAATTTTTGCTTATTTAAAAAAAATTAATATCAATTATTTTCAGAGGCAAATTCAGCCTCTAAATCCATTGATTCAGAGGCTAATTTTTGCCTCTGAATTAATGTATTCAGAGGCAATTTGCCTCTATTTTTTTTAATAATTAATATTAAAATAAAAATATAGAAGGAATAAATTACTAACAAATAAATAAATAATAACATTCATTTGACAATGAATTAAATGCACAACTAAAAATAACATAAGTAAATAACAATCCAAGTTTTACAATCAACCAAAAGATAATGAACACATCATTCAATGTTTACATCCATCCAAAATCAATAGTCTTGGAAGTTGGAAGTTGGGGGAAGAAGAAGGGAAGGGATTGAGGAATAAGGATTGTAAAACCCTAGTCTTACATTATTAGTACTTTAAAATTAATAAAAAAAAATATTTTTTTTAAAACTTCGGGTACCCGATCGGGTAGTTCGGGTAGGGAATTCCTACCCGAACCCCGACCCGATGTAAAAACCCGAACCCGTTCGGGTCAGGTCAGGATCCAAAGTACCCGACCTGAACGCCCACCCCTAGATAGAGCTTGTATCAATTCAACGTTCCTTTTGTTTAGCTCAATATGGTTGGCCTCATTAGGATGATTGTCAAACTGTTGTTCCATCTCCGTGGCCTTAGCTTTAGCCTGTTCCACCCTACTAAAGACATTTCCAAAGGTATCTCTATTCCGTGGTTTGAGGAGTCCTTGCTTTTATAAAGTTTCTGCTCAGCCGGTACATGCCATAGCCCATGATGGGGAGGTTCCACGTGTGACGTCCATAGATTTTTATACTTAATTGAGAGGCTAATTAGTAATTATTAAGAAAATATAATTTAATTATAAGTTATAGGTTGAAATTTTAATATATTAAAATTTAAAGGGACTAAATTGGAGCTTTATAAAATATTTATGGTCAAATTATACATATATAAGTTGGGGGACTAAATTGCAATTTTAATAAAACTAGTAAAAAAATGAAAAAAAAAATGAGGGGAAATATTATTACGGCTACAACACGTGGCCGTTTCACCAATTCAATACATATATTTATGCTTAACTTGTAAGAAAATAGAACTAAAACTTATATATGCATTAACACTAAACACACATTACACATATTCAATTGTGTTAACTTCGAACGGCGAAACGAGGTTAGTATTTTTACTATAAATTATGAATTAATTAAAAATATAATATTGTTCAATTATTGCATTTATTAAATATGATTTGCACTATCCGATTTACTATTTAATCGGAGAATTTAATGAATTTGAGTACTTATACAAATTAGCGATCGGTTATATTTAATTGGACTGGGGATATTAAATATGTTAGATTTAGTTTTTGGTATAATAGATTATTCAAAATTAATCGGGTTTATTAACCAAATACATAATTGTATATATATATATATATTATTGTGTAAATAATTATTATAATTGTGAAGAATCGGCAAAAATTAATAGGAATAGTAGAAAATTATGTTTGAGAAATATTGGAAAATTATATTTGAGAAATATAGTATTTATTAGAAAGGAATATGAGATTTTTGTAATAATTTCATTTAGGGATGTTATAGAGAACAATATCTATAAGTGAAAGAATCGGGTACGGCCCGGGAACGCAACGGAAGCGTAAAAACGTAAATTTAAGACATAATTTAAACTGGATTCAAAGGGGTGTTCCCTTTGAAGTTCCCGGGCGTTCGGTGTTTGTCAAAGCATAAACAACAAAATAAAACATGCTGGACATGTGGCTTAAAAGGAGAAGAAGAAAGTTATACAAAAATGTAAAAAGGAAACCAACCTTTGTTCGTTTATGTAGAACGGGTTCGTGCGTTGTTCCTTTCTTTTCTTTCTTCGTTCGTCCACTTGAGAGCTCAACGTAGAACTCCTCTAATGCATTCCACACCACACTATGGATTTATTTCTACTCTATTGCTAGATAGAAATTAGAAACAAAGAAGAAGAAACAATTCCAAAGAAAGCACTATCGATTAGTGTACCTTGGAATGTTTTTGTTCAATCTTCTCTAAGAAGTATGAACACTAAAAGAGAGAATTTTCAGAGAGTATTTGGCTAAAAAACTCCAGCAAAAAGTGAAGCAAGTTAAGTGAATTGTGTCTAGCAAAGTAGTTTTGTGTATGTAGAATGTAGTGTTCAAAAACCACCTACATAAGTAACCTCCAAGGCAACTTCCACATACACACACTTCTAGCACATCCACTACACATGATAGCAAGAGAAAACCACCCACAAATCAGCAAATTTTCGTGCTCATCATGTACATATGTGGAAGAGTTGAAACTCCTCCTTAACTAGCTTCAACTTGCATGAAAAAATGGACTTGGACCTTCATGGGTTTTGGACTTGTATTTAATCAAATTAAATAAAGTCCAAACATGTATCCATTGGGCATTAATTAATCTAATTAATTTCAATCCAATTGAATCCCAATTATTTATTTAATCCAATTAAATAAACATAAGTCCAAATTAAGAATAATTGATCCAATCAACTATTCTAGCCAAAACCCAATAAATTAATCCAATTAATTTAAAGGTCCTTAGTCCAAAATTAACTAATCCAATTAATTAATTCTTGGATCATCCATCAAATGGATTTCTCAATAAATGATCCAATCATTTATTTTCTCTCTTGAATAAATTTAATCTGATTAAATTTATTCGCTTCTTCTAGAATTAATTCCAAATTAACTCCGCCAAATCCAAAGTGATTTGTGTGTGAATCATTAGGTTCACATTCAGCTAGACTTGGGCTTGTGTCCAACACAATTGATCAATTAAATCCAATTTAATTAATTGTTTTTCCGATTAACCATTAATCAGAAAAACGCCCGTCACCATGGGTGGCCGTCTAGCAACGGTCCATGGCACTAGAGACTAGGTGAATGTTGGCGTGAACATGTAGGCTCCCGAGTTCCATACGAGTATGGTCCTTCCATTATCCGTCTCCCGGTCTAAGTCTAGGGTATGGAATTGGGCGTCGGTTCCCATCCTGGACTAGACAACTATGCTCAGTAACTCGAGGCACGTTTACTCTATCGATCGACGTAGGATACCATTCCCTACTCGACCAATCGCCGTGGCCACAGACTTATAAGAGTTTAAACTGTCTCAGAGCGCATAGGAGACTCGACTGTCATATACTGACAGGTGACGGATCCTATCTTGGAATCCACCGTCCTCAATACATATTCCGACTACACTGTATAAGGCTTATGATGAACGTATCCCAGATACTGACATCTCTTGCCAGATGCTAGATACATCCATCATATGCATGTGACTGCCATGATTCCTCAAGTCCTAGGACTAATCTCGTACTATCGGAGCCGGGAATGTCAGTCATACTGACCAAGCCTCCAAGGCTTCCATATGACGATTCCCGCGAGTCAGTTCAGTAAGTTGACATCCTTGTCAACTAACCCACTAATATTGCATAGACGTCCAACGTCTGTCGCCGATGAAACACGACACTCATCTAATGAATGCAATCATTAGTGCAAGTCTGTATAGGACTCTTGATGCCCTGTCTCAAGGTCCTCGACTTGGAACGTTTCAGACCTAACCCTTAGAAGTTAGTTTCATAGCTGCCATCCAATGCGCAGCCCAACTACATGGGTTGTTCGTTTGGCCTGTGGGCTTTGTTGTGATGTTAAATGGAATAAACATAAATAGCGAGCACAACAAATGGAATTGCCAAACATAAATACTCACTTTATTCATATAAGAATATTACAATTACAATGACATTGTCAGAAATAGATTACATCAAGACCAATCTAATTGGCTTTCCGGTCACCCTATTCTAACAATAAGAATATGAGGGGTTTGATGAAATAAGCTCTTATGAGTTAATTGATAAATTAGATATATACGGGGAAAGTTTATAGTGTCTAATATTTAGACGAAAAAGGAACGGAGGTTTGAATTTTAATATAAATGAAATACTAAAAGATTGGTATAAAATATACGCATATATTTAGTAATTTCATTCGTAATTTACGTTATTTTCAATATATATTGATTATACATATTCGTAATTACAGGACATGTGGATAAAGTAGAAGACTAATCAACTCCTTCTACTAGCATAATCGTTCTCGGATCGAGGTAAGTATAGTTAATTGGATCTATATAAGTAAATATGATTATACTTGTTTGTCATAAACCTGGCTGGTATTTGTAAATGCTTATTTGGATTACGTGGTTATGTGAAGTTGTCTCTATGTGTTTATTTGTGATTATTTGTATAATATAAAGATTGACGGATGATTGCCTTATATTATATTCTATTGTTGCATGATGTTGAATGAAGAAGTCAATTATGAGTATATGGTTAAATTGAGATAAAGAGATGACTTACTTGGTTGGGGAACATAATCAATGATTTGCGATGATGTGATTAACGATGTGAGATGAGAAAAATGAATATAAGCTAGGTACCATAGCGCGTAGGGTACCGGGGGTATTCCGGGTAGCGGGGAATATCCTGCGTTGATAGCTACACACTGGGGTGGTGTGGTGATACCATGTTCGTTGTGATATTCTGTGTTGATATTGCTACACACTCAAATAGTGTGGGGATATCACATTTGACGGATATCTTGTACTGTATGTGATATGATATTGATTGAGATGATGATAGCCGACAAAATCATTGACTGATGTATTCCAATGAGAGTAAGCAGGGCCCCAAGAGTATAAACTGTGAATTCTGAGATTGTACTGTAGATTGATGCATGATTGTGGTATTAATTACTTTGTAGTGTGTGGTGATTGTATATCCAATACTTGTTGGTTTGGGTTACGACATGTATTTATGGGTGTGTATATAGGCTAGTTAGCTATATTTATTGAGTAGGCAACTCATCCCTTGCCAACAATTTTCAGGAGATAGATCACGGTGACTAGCTAAACCAAATTTGAAGACGTGCATGGATTTTAATAGGTGGGTCAACCGTGACATCTGAAGCCAAAAGTCCTAGTTATATGACAATAGTCTTTTGTCGAGTTTGCATTTCAAATTCTATAGTAGTCTAAAGCTCTTTTTTTGGAGTTTTGTACATGAGTATATATGTGGCCTAGTAAATATAAACTTTTGATTATACCTTATTTAAGATATATTTATAAATTTATATTGTACCGATAAAAATAGGATTTATCTTATTAGTTTAAATGAAAAATCTTATAAGACAACTTATAATTACGAAGAGTATAATAATTACTAATGATAAAGTATAGTTACGTAGGGGGTGTCACACCACGAGTGCTTCATAGTATCAAGAAATGTGGTGTGCTTGGTCCACATATTGAAAAACATAAAGGATAATGGACCTTTATTCTCTGATTGAGTGGCGTTAATGAGAAGAGGATGATGGTCAGAAGTCCATTTAGGCAAGTGAGAGACACGGGTGCAAGAGAAGGTGTCCGTCCACTCTTTTGAGTAAAGAACTCTATCCAATCTCCTCCAAATCCTGTTGTCAGTCCATGTAAAGGGTTCCCCTCAAAACTAGCATCAATGAGCCCAGTGTCAAATAACATATATGCATGTGTGTCTAAACGCGCTCCCTAGTTCTCATTAGCAGTAAAAAAGGTGTTGAAGTCACCACCCACTAGCCATGGGGTATCATCCAATGCTAGAACATTAAGTTCTTCCCAGAGAAGTATTGCACTTGACATAGACAACAGTACAGTGAATAGCTTCTGAGAGTAGTCCTAATGTAACTTTAACATGGAGAAATTGTTGATTGTCCTTAAGGACATGCACATTAACAGCTTGAGAATAAAAGCACCATATTTTGTTATTGGAGTTAGTAAAAACAGAGTTAAAGCCAATCATATGAATAAAGAATTGCTCATCCAAGTGAACAAAAGGACCAAAATGTGTGGTTTGTAATCTGAGATCATTTCACATAATTTTTTTGTTTGTAGATTTCCCAATATCTCTAATGTTCCAAATTAAAATTTTAATCATCTAAAGAAGGGTAGAGGAAGTGGACCTTATGCTCCTTCCCAGGAGATTTTTGGATGAGTTGTTACCTTTCACCTTTTTACCTTTAACCGTAGAGGCGGTGGCCTTGTAGGAGGAAGTGGCGTCCTCACTTGAGTTATGTCTTTTGTGCCTGTGATTTTTTGTTGATTCAGTTAAGAATTCCTCTAGGAGCTGACAAGGAGCCTCAGATTGCACATATATGCTGATTTCAGGCATGTCGGTTTGTTGACTGCTGTTATGTAGCTCTTGTGTAACAACCACCATTTCAGTCTCATTGTCGTTGTCCAGATTAGTTGCCTCTGTATCAAAATTCTCCAACATCTGAAATCTATTAAAGGTGGGTGTGCATTCACCCTCTTCCATGCTGTCCACCTCCGTCTCTTGATTTGTTTCGTTTTGTCCTGTTTTATACAGGGATGCTGACTGATTTTTGCTTGTGTTAGGATTTCCTTGAAGCTTAGATTGTGCCTCCATCATAGTGTTAATAGCTTCAATATCATCAAGAGCACCTTGTTCCATCCTTTCTCTGTTCGAGGTATCAGCCTCCCAATTTTTATCCAAGAGAGCAGTCAATAATGAATCATTATAATCAAAGTTATCCGTCTCCTCATCAGGCTGATTTTGGTTCTTCATTTTTAGCTTAGACCTTTCCATCTCCTTGGTATATTCAGCAGTATTAGTAGTGTGTAATCCCTATTCTTATTGGTTCACATTATCCACTTTGTTGTTGTTGAGCTCCTTATCCCTGCTGCCAGCACCCTGTTCTTGTCTTTCCTCAACTAACACTATACCAGGGTCATGTAACATAGCATTATTTTCAGCAGGCACAATTTCACTATGATCCATATCATTGAACACAACCTTTTTTCCTTTTTCTTTCCCATGGACAATTTGTTTATGCACATTACTCTATTGTGGAGCCTGTGTCACATTTTGATTGTTGTTTTTAATCCTTAACATGCACATATTTTGATCATGACCAACATGTTTACACAAAGAATAGTAAAGAGGACAATTTTCATAGATCACAAGTTGTCAAATAGTGATATCTCCAAATTCCAGAAATACAGATTGTGTTCTAGGTGTTGTTAGATCCAACTTAACGCAAACACGAGCTAAGCTAGGCCTAGTTAAGTCCGCAGTAGGTTCATCCATACGCAATGGTTTACCAATGAGCTTAGCAATGCTAAAAAGAGCCTTTTTTTCAAACAAGTAGCAAGGCAATTCAGGGAATTTAATCCAAACAGGTGTAATAGGAGATTCAAGTTGAGGATTAAAAGTAGGTGTCCACTTAAACACTCTAATGTGAAAAGTATCAAATGTCCATCCTCCCCTAAGCCATAGTCGAGAGTAATCTCTTCATGCGACAAATGTATGAGCAAATGTTTCACATTAATGACACCAATAGATACTGAGCCTCTCAATCCCAATTTGACAATACGATTTTTCAAAAATGTAAGATTGGGCAATCCATGGGATAATTTACCAATAAGGGTATATTTCAATCATTTAGCACGAATAGCAATTTCAGATCGAGAAAAGGTGATGCCTAGGTCTCCTTTGAAAGAGGGGACCATACCCATGGCTGTGCATTCTTCTTCTCGGAAGGTTTTTTGGAGCTCTGTTGGGATCAAACAATAAACTTGAAGCGTGCTATTTTTTACCGCATTTGAATATGTCTTCTTCATTGTAGGTGCAGCTGGGGTGGGGGCAGCAGGAGGTTCAGCTAGTGGAGAATCTGCCAAAGGTGATGCCATCACACCGACATGAAATTACGGTCAGAAAAGGTAGGGGGTGGTCGGCTAGTGGGGGAGAGAAAAGAAGAGATGGAAGAGGAGGACAAAGCAGCCGCCGGGGGCAACGCTGGCGACGAAGTGGGGGTGACGGTGTGTGAAATGCACACACTGTCGCGCGTGGAGGAGCAGGAGGGAGTTCGCTGGCAGACGAGGTCTCTCCTGGGAGTGGGTGAGGAGGTGGCGGGGTTGGTCATCGGAGAGGAGGGCCAGTGGTGGAGAACGACAGGAGTGCATAAAATTTCACACACTGAGGGAGGCCGGAGCGTAAGGGCGCATGTGAGAGGAAGGCGACAACTGGGTCGGGGAGAAGAGGTCGCGGAGGCGTGGGGGAGCGAACGCCAGTGACCGTCGCCGGTGACGATGATGAAAAATATCTCAGGCGAGGGGTGTGTGAAAACACACCTTCAATGTGTGTGAGAGCGTCAGTATAGCAACAGAGTTTTTTCTTCCTAATTGCTTTAATACTTTATTTGTAAATAGTTCAACATATATAACAACAAAAGTAAAAATTATGTAAATGTTTTAACAGTTATATAATAGATATAAGGATTGTAAATTTATAGAGTTTGTATAGATTCTATACAAATTATAAAAATTATAAACTTTGGGTAGTGTTTATTTTAAATAAAGTTTTTATAATAATTCAAATTTTGTTTTGAAGGAAATGATTGCAATAAACATATTTTAGGGGGTGTAAATAATAAAGGCATTTTTCGTGATAAAAAATTGGTCCATATCATAAAGGGGCATTTTGTTACATTTTATAGTTTAGGGGGATAAATGCACCGTATACATAGTTTAGGGGTGGAAAATGTATTTAACCCTAATAAAAATTATGTTAGAAATTTTAGAAGAAGTAAGGGTTTATTGTGATTTACGCTACGATATTACAAATAAGCAAATTACCCCCTTATAAAAAAATAGCAAGTTATCTACCTGTGTTTTTTAAATAGGGAGGGAATTGCTTTACTTTAAAAAATTATAGAGAGGTAAATTGCTATTTTGTTTTCAATATGGGAATTTGCTAATTTTTGTTACATGTCTAAATCTGCCACATTATAGGTTGAACATGTACCATTGCAAGTGTTAAAATACTCCTAATAATCATGAAATATTCTGCATTTTTCAGCATGGAGAAATTAAAGGAAGCGAAAATGGACACTTTGAGCTAAAAGGGGTGAATTGGAGGCAAATAAGGAAGGAAGGAATTTTGACAGATTGACAGACTCGGTTACACGTGCCTACGCCTTACTTACCATACGAGTCTGCAGGAAAATATAGAAAGAAGACCCCAACTGCACCAATTTAAGGAAACGTCTTGCTGATTTGAGGACTTACTAGGATTAGGTGTTTTTGTTATTGTTTTAATTAGAACGATTATGTATCCACCCCACTTTTGGTCCACATTCATTGGGGTGTTAGTAGTATAAATAGATAGGTTCCTACATATGTAAGAATCATCTTTTGATCATAGAATTTAGGACTTATCTTCTAGATTTCTCTGCACCTTACCAAGTTTTATTTGGAAAAATACAAGGACCCACTTGTGAATTAGGGAATGTTAAAAAATCTCCCTGTGAAAATTAAAGTATCAATTACACCCCCTGTGATATAAACAAAGTTTAAAAAACCCCCTGAGGCGAAGTTTTGTTATGCATGGGCATTGACTACGCTTAGGTGTCTGAAAAATACATTTTTTTGAAATTTTTGCCCTTCTCTCTCTCAGCCTAATCTAATATATATAAATATTAAAATGTCATATATAATATATAATATTATATACATTATATTAATAAATTTCAAAATAATATATAAATATTTTTATTAATAATCAAATATAATTAAATTAATTAAAATTTTACATAAATAAAGTAATTTTAAAAACAAAAGGCCGTCGCCGCTACAGAAAAGGCATCCCTGGGCCACTCCGTCGCCAATCTCCCAGATCTGTCTGGGCGACGGGCAACGCCCATCACCCATCGCCCAGACCCCTGCCTTTGGGCGACGCCGTCGCCCAGGCAGGGGGAGTTGGCATTGCCACCCCCCTCTATAGGGAGTCGGGGGAGGGGGGGAAGGGGTTAGGAAGGTAGGCGGGGGGTGGGGGGGTGGGGTGGTTTGGTGGGGTCGTGGGGTGGGTGTGTTATTATTATTTTGAATAATAATTTTATAAAGATAAATATAATAATAAATATATTATAGGTAATTTATAGTATATATGACGGCATTTTAATCATTGTCTCTAAAAAATACTTCCAGGTTGACCAGGGGACAGTGTGAATAATTATTCATATCACGAGGGTGATTTTTTATATTTAAATTTTCAGAATGGGGTTTTTGATATTTTTCCATATCACAGGGGGTCAAAATGGATTTAACCCAAGTTTTATTAATGGAATTACACATTTTCTCTATGTGTTCTTCCGTTAGTATGCTAGGCTAATTTTATTATTTTTCGATTGAAGTTACGGTAGATGCTTGATTCCCAAATATTGTGAGATCTAACTTGGATCTGTCACTTTCGCTTAAGTGATATTCATGCTATTCTCTGTGCTTTTGATATAAATAATCTGATTCATGGATAATAAGGCCGATTGTTCATTATCAAGAATATTTGCTTAGCTAATTGAACTTTGCAAATCCGTGTTATTGTTTGTTTAGTCAATAACCAGTGGCAACGTAGCATAGTTTATAACGTCATAGTAGTATACTATGTTATGGAGGATGCATGATCCAACTTAAATAAATCCTCGTAGGAATTTATTGGTTGGAATTTGGCCTTTTTATTTCTTAATGCTATTAGTGGATTAAATTTTGTGAACGTTCCCATGGTTGTTCATTAATTAGGGAATTAGCCAACGGACGTTCGTTGGCTGACGACAAGGTAAGGAAAGGTAAGGTCGTTAGGTCGTACTAATGGCTATAACCAATTTATCTGCTTAAACGATTGTTATTCATGCATCGATGATCAATGATAGAATCAAGCATATACTAAACTTTAACCGGAAAGCTTTTCTCATTCATTAGAACTCTTTGTCTAAATTTCATATTCCATTCTTTAAAAACTGAATCAAAACAACCCCCTTTTTTCGTTTATTTCACATTCAATTGAAGAGGTCAACTTATCAACGATCCTTGTGGAATCTACCCTACTTACTACTTTTACAAAAGTAGTTGTAGGAATTGTTTTGGTGGTTTTGATTCCCATCAAATTTTGGCGTCGTTGCCTGGAATTGGCATTTTTAAGTTAACTTCTTCTTGGTGACTCATTTTTAATACCAAGATCTTCTCGTACAGGTGACTTCGAATTTGATCCAGAGATCGAGAAGACAGCACGAAGACTCTATTGGGAAACCAAATAGCAGTGCATAGAAGAATCCACCTCTTGTGAGGATGGAGCAAATTCAACACTTGGGTTAGTGGAGTCCTCTAGCGAATCCGAAGATGAAACCATTGAAGGACAAGCGGATCCGCCCGGGAGCGCGAGCGGAAGCGAGAAAGCGAGAAATTGTGCATAAATTTAAATCTAATTTAAATATACGAATTCCAAGGGGTGTACCCTTGGGTGCTCAACCGGGCGTTCGATGTAGGATGTGTAAATATTGAAAACATATATTTAAACACATAGGGCATAGATATATAAATGAAATCAATCAAAGCGTAATAAACCGTTACCTTTGATTGTTTAGCGTATGCTCCCGGCTACTAGCGTTGTTCCTTCTCCGGAATGCTCACGAAATCCAAACGTATGGATTCTCCAAAGGTGATCCACACCACACCGGAAGAAACACACGTTCTTCTTGCTAGAAAAGAACGGGTTTAGGAAGGAATTGGTTTAAGAGAAGAACACTATGAATTAGTGTTCTCTTAAACTTACTTTGTTCTTCTTCTTGATTTAAAATCAAGTGAAGAACACAAGTGTAAGAGAGGGAGAGAGCACGAAATTTGAGAGAGAGGAGAGGATTTTTGTCTTCTCTTTTTCCTAGAAAAAGATAAATAATGAATCACATATGCTTGGTGTTGTATATTCTAATATATATACATAATTAATGTGATTATTGGAATGTGTCTAGGTTCATCCAAGGATGTCTAGATTCATTCCAATCAATCACCATCAATTCTTCAATCAAGCCTACCAAAATATATGGTATGATCAAATCATACCAAAAGGGAAGAGCTTGATTGGAGTTGATTTGTCTCTTTCCAAAAGAGATAAGTCAACATACCACCTAGCATGAAACATGGCTGATTTTGCTTCCTCCAAGGGAGCGTGTCGGCCATGTTTAATTAAGGAAAGAAGTCCAACTTCTTCCTATTCCAAATTAGGAATTATTTCTCCTCTCGGGTATAATTTAACGGACCGGGTTTTATCGTAATCCAATTACGACAAACCCAATATTAAATCCAATTTAATGTCCACTTAAATTATTCCCGTTGATCTTTTAATCCAATTAAAAGATCCAACGTCTCAACATCTCAACTTTCCATATTTAATCGAAAATGCAATTTACCGATTAAATGGAAGCCCGATAGAATATCGGCCCGTCCATCCAATGGACTTTCCCTTAAGTAATCCAATTACTTATTTATCCTTCGAGATTGACTCCAAGTCGATCTCTCAACCTCCTCGGTGATTTGTGTGTGACCCTTTAGGTTCACCCTCAGCTAGACTTGGGCCCGTGTCCCACAATGGCCCGTTACCATGGGTGGCCGTCTAGCAACGGTCCATGGCACTAGAGACTAGGTGAATTGGCGTGAACATTTAGGCGCCGATTCCGTACGGGTACGATCCTTCCGTCTACCATCTCCCGACCTTAGTCTAGGGTATGGAATTAGGCGTCGGTTCCCATACTTGACTAGGCATCTATGCTTAATACTCGAGACCACGTATGCTTCATTGCGTCGACACAGGAAACCATTCCCTGTTCGACCAACCACTGTGGCCACAGCTTCAAACAGCATGAATGTGTCTCTGAGTGCATAGGAGATACCTGTGTCACATACTGACAGGGGATGGATCCTCTTCTTGGAATCCACCGTCCTCGCTACACATTCCGACTGCACTGGACAAGGCTTATGATAATCATCTTACAGAATGATTACCTCTCTGCAGATCCAAGATACAGCCGTCCTGTGCACGCGACTGCCATGATCCCTCAAGTATGAGGATTACTCCCATACTATCGGAACCGGGGAAAACCAATCATACCGACCAAGCCTCCAAGGCTTCCATATGATGATCCCCGCGAGTCAGTCCAGTCGGCTCGGCCCCAGTCGACCAACCCATCAAGATCGTGTAGGCGTCCCACGCCTGTCGCCAATGAAACACGACACTCATCCAATGAACACGACTCTTGACGCAAGTCTCAATAGGACTCTTGATGCCCTGTCTCGAGGTCCTCGACTTGGAACGTTTCAGACCCAACTCTTAATTAGTTGGTTTCATGACCACCATCCAATGCGTGGGCCAACTGCACGAGTTGTTATCCATGGTCTGTGGGCTTTGTTGTGATATAAGTTAAACACCATTTTAACAAATGTAAGATGAGCGCAACAAAGAAGGTACCATTGGTGACGAATACTCATCTTATTCATCACATAATAATATTACATCTACATCAAGTTATCGAATAGGTTACAAATTGCCAAACCTATTGGCTTTCTGGTCACCTATTCCAACAATCTCCCACTTGACCTAAAGCCAATCACCCATTGACCTCAAACCTCTTATTCAGATGGTGAGTGTGGGCAACTTGCAACATGGGCTTAGCAAGTGGATCTGCTATGTTTTCTGCGGAGCTGACTCGGTCCAACCGAACGTCACTCCTGCTCTCCATCTCTCTAAGTAGATGGCAGCGTCTAAGAATATGCTTGGATCGTGATGAGATCTCGGTTCCTTTGCTAGCGTTATCGCCCCGTTGTTATTATAAAAGATAATTACAGGCTTAGCAATGCTAGGTATTACATCCAACCCTTGGATGTAGCTCATCAACCAAACCACTCCTTAGCAACATCCGAAGCTGCTATGTATTCAGACTCTGTGGTGGAGTCCGCTGTGGTAGCCTGCTTGGAACTCTTCCAAGCAACCACGCCACCATTAAGTCTGAACATATAACCAGACTGAGACTTGGCATCATCGTCATCCGACTGGAAGCTAGTGTCGCTATAGCCTTCCAGTATCAACTCTCCATCACCGTAGATCAAGAACATGTCCTTAATCCTTTTCAGGTACTTTAGGATAGTCTTGACTGCACTCCAGTATGCCTCCCCGGCACACGACTGATATCGACTTGTTACGCTTAAAGCGAAAGCCACATCAGGTCTAGTGCACTGAACGACATACTGTATGCTGCCTACGGCTGAAGCATAGGGGATGTCCAACATCCTTTTAAGCTCCTCATCAGTCTTAGGAGACTGCTTCTTGGATAACTTAATTCCATGCCTCATAGGAAGGAATCCTCGTTTTGAGTTCTCCATCTTGAATCTCTTCAAGACTTTCTCAATATACGAGGACTGGGCCATTCTTAACATCCTTCTAGATCTATCCCTGTAGATCTTGATGCCAAGGATGTAGGATGCCTTGCCCATATCCTTCATGGAGAATTGTGTTGACAACCAAGCTTTAGTGGTACCCAACATCTTAGCATCATTCCCAATGAGCAAGATGTCATCCACGTAAAGCACCAGAAACGCAACTGAGCTCCTACTGATCTTCTTGTATACACAAGGATCGGACTCGTTCTTGGTGAAATCATATCCCCGTATGACTTTATCAAAACGTATGTTCCAGCTTCGGGAAGCTTGTTTGAGTCCATAGATGGACCTTTGGAGACGGCAGACCTTCTGCTCTTCTCCAACAATTGTGAAACCCTCCGATTGATCCATATAGATCTCTTCCTCTACGAAACCATTGAGGAAAGCTGTTTTCACGTCCATCTGCCATATTTCATAGTCATACCATGCTGCTATGGCAAGCAGTATCCGAATGGACTTGGCCATTGCTACAGGCGAGTAGGTTTTCTCAAAATCGACCCTGGGTCGTTGAGTGTAACCTTTCGCCACAAGCCTGGGTTTGAAGGTTGTAACCTCCCCGTCAGCTCCAAGCTTACGTTTGTAGACCCATTTACACCCTACGGGTTTAACCCCTTTGGGTGGATCTACTAGGGTCCAAACCTTGTTTGTACTCATCGAGTCCATCTTGGATTTCATGGCCTCAAGCCACTTGTCCGAATCGATGTCCGACATTGCTTCTCCGTATGTCTTTGGATCATTATCCAACTGACCGGTCAGGCCCAGAAATCCATACCTATTAGGTGCATGGGATACTCTGGCCGACCTACGGAGGACTGGAACAATATCAGTGGGAACTTCTGGCTCAGATGTCACTGCCGCCTTTTGGGGTACCTCACTTGATTCCTCAAGGAGCACCTCATCGCGTCGACTATCCGATGGAAAATCTTTTTCCAAGAACACTGCGTTTTACGAGACAAAAAACCTTTTGCTCGGAAGGATCATAGAAATAATACCCCGCAGTTTCTTTCAGATAGCCGATGAACCTGCATAAACTAGACCTCGAGTCCAGTTTATCTCCCACTAATCTCTTGACATATGCGGGGCAACCCCACACTTTCAAGTATTTGTAGGAGGCAGGCTTGCCATGCCATATCTCATATGGCGTCTGGGATACCTTTTTAGATGGCGCTAAGTTCAAAACTTTGGCCGCCGTCTCAAGGGCGTATCCCCAGAAGGAAAGAGGGAGTTCGGTAAAACTCATCATGGACCGGACCATGTCCAACAAGGTCTGATTCCTCCTTTCAGACACACCATTTAGCTGTGGTGTTCCAGGAGGGGTCCACTGAGAGAGAATCCCATTCTCTTTTAGATAATCAGTAAACTCACCACTCAAATACTCTCCACCTCGGTCCGACCGAAGGGCTTTGATCTTTCGACCGGTTTGGTTCTCTACTTCAAGTCTGTATTCCTTAAACCTTCCAAAGGCTTCAGACTTGTACCTCATCAGGTAAACATAACCATACCGTGAGTGATCATCGGTAAAAGTTATGAAGTACGAGTACCCACCTCTAGCCTGAGTATTTAGTGGACCACAGACATCTGTATGGATCAAATCCAACAGACCACTGGCTAGCGTACTTTGTCCAACAAAGGGTTTCTTGGTCATCTTTCCCTTTAGACAGGATTCGCAGGTCGGTAGGTTGTCCAAATCGTCTATTTCTAGACTCTTTGAGTCCACCAACCTTCTTATCCTATCTTTAGAGATATGACCTAACCTCGCATGCCATATCTGTGCGTTATTATGATCATCATGTTTTCGTTTGTGTTCTGCAGTCATAATCCAATTAGACTGTTGAAGTATGTACAGACCGTTGACCAATGTACCAAGCAGATGAGAAATGCCATCTTTCATAATGAAAAAATCGTTTTTATTGATGGTAAATTCATATCCCTCCTTATCAAGGACCAGGATGGAAACAATGTTTTTAATCATGCTAGGTACATAGAAACAGTCGTTCAGTACAATCCTAACATGACTACTAATGGCTAACTCTAGTGATCCTACAGCCTCCGCGGCAACAGCCTTGCCATCGCCTAACCTCAGGATCATCTCATCCTTGGTTAGCCTTCTGCTTCTTTTCAGTATCTGCAAATCATTGCAGATGTGAGCACCACACCCGGTATCCAATACCCATGAAGCAGAATTAGTAATCATATTTACTTCAACCACAATCATACCTAGGTTGGAGAGGAGTTGTGGGCACTCCCTCTTCCAATGCCCTTTCCCTTGGTAATGCATGCAGACATCATTT
Organism: Sesamum alatum; assembly: GCA_034509735.1. Lineage (NCBI taxonomy): Eukaryota > Viridiplantae > Streptophyta > Magnoliopsida > Lamiales > Pedaliaceae > Sesamum > Sesamum alatum. The sequence continues at coordinate 23,025,023 of JACGWO010000009.1, read as the reverse complement.
GCCTTGGACCGCTGAGAACCACGGGCCTTCCCTTTCCCTTTGCTTGGTCCAACCGGAGCAACAGGGACGCCTGCAGCGCGAGCAGGGGCCACAACTGTCTTCCCTTTGCCCTTCTTCCTCTTCCAGCGTCCGGCCCTCTTGCCATTCACCTTGGAGGTCGAAGCCTCTCCTATCAATACCGCCGGCGCCGACTTGTGGGTCGTTGCCTCGTATTGGACCATCATGTTGATCAACTCATGAATAGATTTCTCAAGTCCGTTCATGTTATAGTTTACAAGAAACGGGTCATAGGATGGAGGAAGCGACTGGAGGATCACGTCAATGTACGTATCATTGTTAAGCCCAGTTTTAAGGTCCTCGAGTTTCTCCACTAGGGAGAGCATCTTGACCCCATGACTTTGTACAGACGCTCCTTCAGCAAGCTTGGTGCCAAAGAATGCTTTTGTGGCAGCATATCTAATATGCCTATCCGGAACCGCATAAACCTCGTTCATGCGGAGCATTATGGCGGAGACGTTGTCCAGCCTCTCATACTGCTTCTGGATGTCGTTAGACATCGAAGCCAGTATGATACTGCATACTTTCGGGTTGTCCTCATGCCATTTCTCGAACGTCAAACGTTCTTCAGGCGTGGACCCCTCCGGTAAGTCGCTCGGTGGCGGCTCGTCCAAGACATAGCCTTGGTTCTCGAAACCAAGGACAATCCTCAGGTTTCTCAGCCAGTCCGAGTAGTTCGTTCCGTTGAATTTGTTAGTCTCGAGAATCATGGTTAATAGGTTCTTAGACATATCTATATTAATGAAAATGTAAAGTAGAAATTAGCAGATGATGGTAATATTATTGTTCAAGTTGAAGACTTGGTCTTTTAGTCTTTAACCCTCCCACTATTTATACGAAAGTTCGCCACTCTCAAGCGGAGTTTCGAGAAACCATTTCCTAGTGGGCTTGGGATCCACAAGCGTAATCTCCATGCCCCGCTTTTACGATTCACATGAAGAAGACCTTGTGGGAGATATCCAATATCATTCTCATCCAATGAGATTCCAAAGATATTTTGCCTCACCTATTCACATGATCCCGAGGACTCCAAGCGAACCATGTGACTCAGTGTTGGGCCCGACCCATCAACCAAATCATGCCTCAAACTGTCGCCCCCCACGACTTGTGAGACAGGGAAACAGCGAGCGCAGTCTTTTTGTTCACAACAATAGTGCAGCTTTCCCCTAGTCCAAGTGTGCCACGACTCGTGAGACCACACTTGGGTAGTGGTAGCTTCCTCACCACATTGGTGTGGATGGAAGGCTCGGACAGACCAAAATACCATTTTGATCCAAGTCCGTTCTGGGCCTTGTTAGAAATCGGTGGATCGTCCCGGGAATTGCGCGAATGCGGAAGCGCGATAAAAATAAACATACGAAAAATAAAGCATGCTTTTAATTTAAAAGAACACGCTCAAGGGGTGTACCCTTGAGGTTCCCGGGCGTTTGGTGTATCTCATGATTATAAAGCATGTAAAGAAATCATGGAGGCCATAGAGTTGAAAAATTAAAGAGGGACGAAAAAGTAAAACGAGACCTACCTTGTCGTTTTCGTCTTCAACGGCTACTCGCGTTGTTCCCCGTTTTGCACCGAGATCTCATTCTTGAGACCCTCCAAATCGTGACACACGATCCACCCACGTATCTTGCACGTTGTGCTAGCACCGAACAAGTGTATTATTTTTGGAGTGGATGAATCAACAACACGTTATCAATTAACGGTATTGATTCATCTAAGTTCTAATGTTCCAAGAACAAAAGAACTAAGAAAAAAAAATATTTTCTTGTTGGAGAAAGAGAGAGGGGCGGACGAGAGGTAGGAGAAGGGGAGAGTGTGTGTTGTGTGTGTTTTCAAGAATCATCATCCTTCAATAGTTGGAGGCTAGAGGTTTATATAGAGGAGGAGTTTAATCCTCTTTAAACCCCAACTCTAAGAACTCTAATTTGACTAGGATTTTGACCTAGTCAAAGTCCTAGTCAAACTAGTGTTTGACCTAGTCAAACGAATCCTAGCCTTCCATCTCCCCTTTCCATCTCAACCGTTGATTTTGATTTAATGGAATATTTAAATCCCATTAAGTATTCCAAAAGGCTAAAAGAATAAATATAATATAATAAATAAATATTATTATTTATTTTAAGCCCATTAAATCAACCCTTTAATAAATCCTATTTATTAATTTAATTCCCTTTATCAAATAGAAGGAATTAATTTCTCCAAGAAAATATAGGACCCGATTAAATCTAATTTAATCATTCCTTTACTCCAATATTTAATTCCAAATTAAATACTAAGTGTGTGTGTGGATAGTGTGTGACTCTTTAGGTTCACCATTCAGCTAGACTTGGTCGGATTCCTAGAATCCGTCCGTTACCATGGGTGGCCATCTAGCAACGGTCCATGGCACTAGAGACTAGGTGAAATATTCGGGGATGAACATTTAGGCTCTAACAGTACACTTGTCCCTCTATCTTCGGTCTCATCACTTAGGGTCTAGGGCACGGAAAATGCAGGTACCCATTTTGGACCTAAGTGTCGGTCTGTCCTTACTAAACGCCGCAAGGGAAACCTTTCCCTTCTGTTCAGTTACTGTGGCCACAGATTTCAGGAACAAGACACAGAGCATACATGAGACTCAACAGTCAATACCTTTTGACAGGAGACAGATCCTTTCTTGGAAACTACTGTCACTTTGTACACCCGAGCTGCACTAGACATGGGTTATGACTACTCAAGAGTATTTTGGCAATCTCTCACCATATTTAAGATACAGACCTGATGCACAGGTAAATTCAGCAGTTCCTCAAGTCAAAGGACTTGGCCTGTACTGTTGGAACTGGGAATACACGTCATACCTTGCTGACCATACTCAAGGTCCTCCGTAAGACGGTTCCCGCGAGTCACCTCAGTTAGCTGCTTCCTAGCACGCTGACCCACTAACACTGCTTAGACGACCTTCGTCACCTGTCGATGAAATACGACAGCAGATGCTTAGTGCAAGTCTCAAAGGGAATCCCAGTACCCACTTTCGAGATTCTTTGACTTGGAGATTTTCGGACTGATTCGGCGAGACTGATTTCATGGACCTACCTCCAAGCGTAGTCCCAGTCCCCGAAATCATTTCTCAGTCCGTGGGCTTTGTTTGCGTAGTGAACAGAAATGTAAATGCAGATAAGTGAACGTAAACAAAGTATTGCCATTTGAATTTTCACTTCTTTATGCATAAATATTTTATCAAATACCAAAGAATTGTCTAGACATAGGTTACATATTCCTGCCAAAATTGGCTTACATGGTCACCTATTCTAACAGGCCTAATATTTAATTTGGTCCAACCAAATGAGAGTTTGTGTATGACCGAGACTTCATCACATTATTGTGTTTTAGCATGCATAAATATCCAATATTTAAAGCGACAAATAAATACGCCGCATGCAGAAAATATAGCATACCCCTGTTAGGATGATCACAAGCCCAACCTATGCGACCCACTGAGCCCGCAGTGAGTCTATGGCTGTCTAGGGTGGTCCTAAATTATTACAATAATAATATACCCATTGTCATTCCAATGGGCCTTGAAGTGCTTCTTGTTTCACGCCTTGATGCTCCTCCTTGGGGTCTCCGACTCCAATTGCTTGTTAAAATTAAAAACCTCACCAATCCTATCTACTCTCATTACAACTGAAAGTAATACATCGGTAATAAAGAAAACAAGCCTTAACATCATGAGGCTGAAAATACGGGAGATGATAGTCCCAAAAACAAGAGGCACGCAGGCCCCACCCAATAGAAAAATAAATGATCATACAGTCATCCATACATAAGGTCTAGGGCTCTTGTGATCATCCCATGTTGATTCCATCAACTCACATAACACAATTATTCCAAATAATCATGCATAAATAACCAATGGATATTCCAAATACCCAAGTGATGTCCAACATCACAAAACCATAAACATACAAATAATATGCAAAATTCAAATTTTAAATTTAATGGACATTTTAAACAATGCATCCAATGCATGTATTAATCCCAAATTAATTAAGCAAATTTAATCCAAGGAATAATCCAATTATTCCAAAATCAAAAATGCAAAATTAATATATTTTCAGAATATTGTACAGAAAATACAGAAAATCAAATTTTCCGGAAAAAGTCGAAAAATGCCACAAAACGGCCCAGCCGTTGTGCTGGCCGGCCGGCCGCGCGCTGGCGTCGGCCAGCAGCGGTCTGCTGCGCACAGCGCGCGCACGCGCAGGCGCCCGCCTGCGCGTGGCCACTGTCGGCCCGATCAATCTTTTTTTTTTTTTTTTGTTTTTCAAAACTGTTTCAGCACAATAACAATAATATTTTTCTGAAAATAAGCATGCAATTTTAGATCCAATCTAACAAAATAAAGCATGCCAAAAGTCCATTAAATCCAAACAATTGAATTATCATATTATTTATACAATCTAACATGCCAATAAAACCATTAAAAGCAAGTAGATCATGCCAAAACACATAGATCTATGCCCCTTACATCAACCGGGCTCTGATACCACTTGAAGGACAAGCGGATCTGCCCGGGAGCGCGAGCGGAAGCGAGAAAGCGAGAAATTGTGCACAAATTTAAATCTAATTTAAATATGCGAATTCGAAGGGGTGTACCCTTGGGTGCTCAACCGGGCGTTCTGTAACACCCCCTACTTTACTACACCTAGTTACCAATAATTAATCTTTCATTTTCTTAATCTCAACTTATCTTATAACGTAATATAAATTTTATCTATCAATATAACAAATATATATACGACATGAGATAATAAACATAGCCAAAAACCTTATATTTACTTCCCACCACTGTACATAACTTAAGAAAAGATAACCAACGTCCAACTGTCCAAAGTCTTACAACAAGCTCTATAATACTAGGATATTTTAATTATATAGCCCAAAAACTTCCACCTTCGATGTCACGACTGACCCACCTATTCAGTGTCACGGCACGGCTCAAGATCCAATAGTATTAGTCCGTGCGACCTATCTCCTGGAACGTATGTGGCAAGGAATGAGCTGCCTACTCAATAAGTATAGCCTTTCGGTCTATATATAAGTATACGAGCAACCAATCAAGTATAAAACAAGTATACCTACACAATCCAACATGCGACATACATTACAGCAGATAAGAAATCACATAGCTACAATAAGATATCAACTCAAGACATAATAGAGGCAATTTAGTTGTTTCCTTAGGGCCCTGCTTAACCAACCTGGAGTGCATCACTCAATGAGCTTAGCCGGCTATCACCATCATCATCGTCACAATCACAATACTCTCTTTTTTTCTTTCCACTCTCTTTTCTTTTCTGATATCACACAGCACACAGCTCGTGTGTATCCCATCTTCACTGATATCACACAGCACACAGCTCGTGTGTATCCCATCATCTCCATTGATCAATGACAGCACACAGCTCGTCATCGATCGTATTATTCTAAGCCATTGAGTATACTCCCCAGTTAGTTAAGCCATCGTTTCATTTAATAATCATTCACTCGTCAATACCATTCCTATTTGAGTTCATATCACAATCGATTATACAACCCCACAATCATTCAACCAACATCTGTGCAGCACAATCACACTTTAGCACATAATAGCAATTCCACAGATATAACGATCATCTTAATCACAATCGACATCCATGATCAAGTATATAAACAATCCATATTTATATCCAATATCTCAATATATATATATATATATATCCAACATTCAACATAAATACTCACATAAACAATTCATACTCATCTCCTCATAATTATATATATATATATATATCCAAAATTCAAAATAGGGTTCTCACATAAGCATATAAATATATAAATATATATAAACCAATTAGCTATACTTACCTCAAATCTCAAAATGGTCTTGTCGACACGAAAAAGCTGCTCAACCCTCCACTTTATCGTCACGTCCTATAGTAAATTATAATTTATACGATCAATAACTCATAAATATCGTAAGTTCTAATTAATATATTATATAATATTCGCATCGTTCTATTTATATAGAAATTCAACCCCCCGTTCCATTTTATTTTAAATAACTTAACTTTCTACACTTCTTAGGTATACTTTTAATTGATCAACTAACTCATATAATTCCATTTTATAAAAACCCTCATACCATTATAACTACCGGTGTTAATAATATTTCTCACTTAAAGTATTATAAAAATCTTATAGTAGGATATAATATATATATTATTAATATATCAAAACTGTTGTAAATTCTGAATAAAATTACTAATTAATCTCTTAATTATTTATAAAATCCTACGAACGTCACACGTTCGATGTAGGATGTGTAAATATTGAAAACATATATTTAAACACATAGGGCATAGATATATAAATGAAATCAATCAAAGCGTAATAAACCGTTACCTTTGATTGTTTAGCGTATGCTCCCGGCTACTAGCGTTGTTCCTTCTCTGGAATGCTCACGAAATCTAAACGTATGGATTCTCCAAAGGTGATCCACACCACACCGGAAGAAACAAACGTTCTTCTTGCTAGAAAAGAACGGGTTTAGGAAGAATCGTTTTAAGAGAAGAACACGATGAATTAGTGTTCTCTTAAACTTACTTTGTTCTTCTTCTTGATTTAAAATCAAGTGAAGAACACAAATGTAAGAGAGGGAGAGAGCACGAAATTTGAGAGAGAGGAGAGGATTTTTGTCTTCTCTTTTTCCTAGAAAAAGATAAATAATGAATCACTTATGCTTGGTGTTGTATATTCTAATATATATACATAATTAATGTGATTATTGGAATGTGTCTAGGTTCATCCAAGGATGTCTAGATTCATTCCAATCAATCACCATCAATTCTTCAATCAAGCCTACCAAAATTTATGGTATGATGAAATCATACCAAAAGGGAAGAGCTTAATTGGAATTGATTTGTCTCTTTCCAAAAGAGATAAGTCAACATACCACCTAGCATGAAACATGGCTGATTTTGCTTCCTTCAAGGGAGCATGTCGGCCATGATTGATTAAGGAAAGAAGTCCAACTTCTTCCTATTCCAAATTAGGAATTATTTCTCCTCTCGGGTATAATTTAACGGACCAGGTTTTATCGTAATCCAATTACGACGAACTCAATATTAAATCCAATTTAATGTCCACTTAAATTATTCCCGTTGATCTTTTAATCCAATTAAAAGATCCAACGTCTCAACATCTCAACTTTCCATATTTAATCGAAAATGCAATTTACCGATTAAATGGAAGCCCGATAGAATATCGGCCCGTCCATCCAATGGACTTTCCCTTAAGTAATCCAATTACTTATTTATCCTTCGAGATTGACTCCAAGTCGATCTCTCAACCTCCTCGGTGATTTGTGTGTGACCCTTTAGGTTCACCCTCAGCTAGACTTGGGCCCGTGTCCCACAATGGCCCGTTACCATGGGTGGCCGTCTAGCAACGGTCCATGGCACTAGAGACTAGGTGAATTGGCGTGAACATTTAGGCGCCGATTCCGTACGGGTACGATCCTTCCGTCTACCATTTCCCGACCTTAGTCTAGGGTATGGAATTAGGCGTCGGTTCCCATCCTTGACAAGCGGATCCGCCCGGGAGCGCGAGCGGAAGCGAGAAAGCGAGAAATTGTGCATAAATTTAAATCTAATTTAAATATACGAATTCCAAGGGGTGTACCCTTGGGTGCTCAACCGGGCGTTCGATGTAGGATGTGTAAATATTGAAAACATATATTTAAACACATAGGGCATAGATATATAAATGAAATCAATCAAAGCGTAATAAACCGTTACCTTTGATTGTTTAGCGTATGCTCCCGGCTACTAGCGTTGTTCCTTCTCCGGAATGCTCACGAAATCCAAACGTATGGATTTCTCCAAAGGTGATCCACACCACACCGGAAGAAACACACGTTCTTCTTGCTAGAAAAGAACGGGTTTAGGAAGGAATTGGTTTAAGAGAAGAACACTATGAATTAGTGTTCTCTTAAACTTACTTTGTTCTTCTTCTTGATTTAAAATCAAGTGAAAAACACAAGTGTAAGAGAGGGAGAGAGCACGAAATTTGAGAGAGAGGAGAGGATTTTTGTCTTCTCTTTTTCCTAGAAAAAGATAAATAATGAATCACTTATGCTTGGTGTTGTATATTCTAATATATATATATAATTAATGTGATTATTGGAATGTGTCTAGGTTCATCCAAGGATGTCTAGATTCATTCCAATCAATCACCATCAATTCTTCAATCAAGCCTACCAAAATATATGGTATGATCAAATCATACCAAAAGGGAAGAGCTTGATTGGAGTTGATTTGTCTCTTTCCAAAAGAGATAAGTCAACATACCACCTAGCATGAAACATGGCTGATTTTGCTTCCTCCAAGGGAGCGTGTCGGCCATGTTTAATTAAGGAAAGAAGTCCAACTTCTTCCTATTCCAAATTAGGAATTATTTCTCCTTTCGGGTATAATTTAACGGACCGGGTTTTATCGTAATCCAATTACGACGAACTCAATATTAAATCCAATTTAATGTCCACTTAAATTATTCCCGTTGATCTTTTAATCCAATTAAAAGAT